>OZ014520.1:240268920-241468920 GCA_963966055.1 Lathyrus aphaca
GTGAGCAAAAGTCCACCCGCAGTGTGGCAAATCTTTAAAGTCCCTCGCAGTGGGCAAAAGCCTCCCGTAGTGAGCAGAAGTCCACCCGCAGTGTGGCAAATTTCCAAAGTCCACCCGCAGCGTGGCAACTTATCCCAAGTCCACTCACAGTGTGGCAAGTCGTAATATGTCTAACTCCATCCAATAATACACCACTAAGGCATTGTTGCATCCTATCAAGGTCCACCCGCGACATGGCAAGTCAGTAGCCGTCTGACATCTCCTAAAAGGCATCCCCCGTTTACTATTCTTCACATCATAATTATATCCAAAGTTGAGTTCATTCGATCGAGTTTATCTCCCTATTCTTCTGTCGTAGAGAGCAAATATTCTGGATGTTTCTAGTATTCAATCCCTGCATACCTAAAATGTCTGAAAGCAACTGCTATCATCCATTCAGTTCTACAGAGATTGAATAGGGGCAGCTGTAACACCCCAAAATTTGCCCCTTTTATTTATGACCTTTTTCCATTAGGTCATGACTAACAAATCATTTGTTTCGCCTGGAGTTACTAAAGCAGGGGATCGAGGTCCTTTGAGATTCAGGGTTATTTCTGGTTCATGGTTTTTACTTCGCTAAAGATTGTTTCAATTATTCCCTCGGTGATTAAGGAAGTAGGGTTTCCTATTAGAAATATTTTAGGGGGTCGTGCCTCTTTCTGCATTTTAGATTTCATCTACAGCTATAAGGTTTTCTCGAGGATGTGCTTTCATTGGTCGTCAGATCAAGATATTTGTGTAGTAAGTAGTAAGGAATTAAAGTGTGGACTCATACAAAAGTTTGTGGTCCTCTTAATAGTTCATCATTGGCAGTACAAGTTAAAGAGGTTTGAGCTTGGAATTTAGTCGAAAAACTAAGGATCCGTCAAAGATGCAAGTTTGATGGGGAGGGGAGATTTGAGATGAAATGAGCATGTTAGGATTGGTTGTATGGATTACTTGGATTCTTTTCATGTTAATATTCTTTCTAGTTCGCTACTCATTTCGTTCATGTTTTCAATCCAATTATTAGATGCCCATTTCTTTTTTTTTCTTTTATCTTTATTCACAAAGTTGGTCATTCACTTAACTCTTTCATTTTTAATAACCATTCTTCCATTTTTTTGTTTTTTTTGTTTTGTCCATATCAAACCCAATCCATTTTTTCAATACCAATTTCGATTATCTTAATACATCTCCATCTTAGTTTGATTCTAAACTAAAGATCATTCATGAATCAATCGCTTTAAGCCCATTAAACTTGTCTCATTTTAAACCTATTTTTCAATTAAATTCCATGATCTTTATTTTGAGTTCCTTCTTAATATCCGTTTGATTCCATATTAATTCAAACCATTATTCAAATATTCCGAATATGCTATGTCCTTTTGTGTACCATTTTCATATCCACATCATAAGACATTTAAAAGCAAAACATTCTTTTTTTTTAAGTATGCAAGTCAGTTTCAATTCCAAGAGAAAATTCAGTTACAACAAAGGGGAGAACAAACTGAAAAATACAAAAAAAAAGAGAAGTTTCTAATGGAATCTTAACAAACTTTCAATGAAAAAAAAAGGGAGCTCTCTCTCTCTCAAAACTCAGGATCAGTGGCAGGAGAATTCCACAGCAAAAATAGCTAGAAATCTCCAATCGAATCTTGATGGATAAACAACCACTTTCAATCAGTTTCAAGATGATCTTCAAAAGGGGGAACATTGATCTTTAATCAATCTCATCAACTTCAAACCACATTAATCTAAATCCTTCATCTACAATCTCATTCGAACATCGGCTTCACCGCACCATCCTGCAATGCAATTTTAGAATAATCAATTCCAAAGTTATTAACGTTAGTACTGCAAAGTAGGAATGCATCACTAACATAAGCTATCAAATATGTTATCAAATCTATATATTTGGATTGGTTGGGTATAATCAATCTATATATATTTGTCAAGAACATAAGCTATCAAATACGTGATTAATTTATGCAACATAAATATGCTACTGTTCCTATGAAAAATCAAATACCTGGACCCTATTACATCTTCAATCTCTTCACAGCTTCATCAGCCTTCAAATTTCACAAATCCAGCCCAAGAAATTCGCAATGTCACCTTCAAACATCACTCACAAAACCTGTATATTACGAAAAAAGAGAAAGGAGATCAGTTTCAATGGGATTTATAACCTTCTAGCAACAAAATTTTATAACCATCATAACAGAATTGTAACCTGTCCTAATTGAATTTTCATAACAGAAAAAGCTAGAAGTGAAAACCATAACAGAAAATAACAAACTTCTACCTGAGAAGTTCCAGAAGGATCCGGAAGAGTAACTCCTATAAATCAGAAGCACCACTCTTCATCGGTTTCTTCTTAACACCTATTCTTCTTCACCCTTTCTCATTCCTCTTTCACTCATCTTCAACTTCATTCACTCACCTATTTCTCAAAACCCTTGACCCTCTCTTCCGTTTTTCTCTATTGATTCATCTTCATCTTCATCACCTTTTCCAATCCCGTTCTCTGAAAATCATCCATACCTCATCTTCTCACACCTCAATCAAACTCCTTCAGTCATCAACAACTCCTCAATCAACTTCATCTGCAACCTACAAAATCGATCAACAAGATGTATCAATAACAACAGCAGCAGAAACTTCATCAATTCACTCGAACAAAGATCAACAAGAACAAGCCTTTATCATCACATTCAAAGTTATCGTCCTCTTTGTAGTGTCAACCGTACCTGCAAGAAATCTGAACAAACAATTAATCCTCATCAAGTCAGTTTCTTCAATCGTCACCTGCAACAATAACCGTGACATACACACTTTGATCTCGGCTCTTCGCAACTTTTAGTTGATTCATCACCTCTTCATCGCTTTCAATCACCATCCACAAGACTCACCTTCTTTTGGTTCTTCAACATTCAATATCCAAGAATCTGCAAAATCAAAAAGTAACTCAGATACATTCAGAACTCGCAAATCAATAACAAGGTGGATTTACGGCATAGAAGGGCAGCGTGGATTGAGCGCAATACCTGAAAAGTTGCTGGTTTGTTCAACACGGTAATCTCGCTCCTATTTCAAAGGCAAGGGCTCTGATAACCGAAACTTGTAAGCATCGACGTGAAACAACTCATCAACGAACTTTTGACCTTGCTCATCAACTCGATTGAAGGTATGTGAGCCTCAATTTGACTTTTGATTCAGTATTATCCTATATTCCTGAGCGGCTTCGATCTAAGAGTTTAGGGAAGAGATAGGTGAAATCGTTTGTGGATTGGCGATGAGGGAAGAAATTGAGTGTAGATTTGTTTGTGATGTTTTCGCGGCGAAGAGAAGTTCACCGGAGGGAGCCGCGGCGACAGCAACGCTGGGGTAGGGTTTGTGAAGAAAAACATGAACAAGTGTGAAGGTGAAAGAGAGAATAGGTGTGAGAGAGAGAGAGAGAGAGAGAGAAAGGATGGGGGGCGATGTTGGCGGCGAAGGTGAAAGGGGTGAGAAGGGAAGGGTGACAGTGCGAAACAGGGGAGAGAAGAAGACTTAGGGTTTCACATATCTTTTATTTTTTCGTTGCAGGTGTTCTTGTTTGTATGTTTATTTTTGTTTAGTTTTTAAATTAAGAAAGATTTCAAAAGGAATGTTATGAGTAAATGGAAATTAAAGAAATTAATGAATGGTTAAAAGGATTAATTCACCATAAGTATATTAAATCCACCGTTAATTTTCGTTTTTAGAAATTGGAAGAGGATAAGTGATAGTGGGCCTCAGAATTGCTATCCACACCCCTATTCGTCAAGCCCATCAGAAAATTAACTGATAAACATTGCTATTCCTACCCCCTTCTCTTATCTCCTTTTCTTTTAATTTCTATTTTATGCCATTTCAAATTAATTCATGAATAAATATTAAAACCCTTAATAAAAATCCCTAAAAATTACATTAGAATGTTAAGTCAATTTAGAACTTCTCCCAATTTTTATTTTCTAATTTTAACCATTTTTCGATTTAATTTCGATTTTTTAATTTAATTGACTTATATTGAATTTTCACTTGGACACATAAATTTGTACAATTTATTTCTGCCACTTCCCATAACATTTTTTGCCCATTCTTTTTGCTATGATTAAAGGACAAGTTAAAGTACCTAGACTATTTTTGGGGTATTTTTTAGGACATTTTTTCTACTGTTTTGGTAGTGTAATTTGTGTAAATTTGTTATAGATCTTTAGATAGGTTTAAGTGATCATCTACCATAGTTAAGATTAGAATTTTTTAAGAGATTTTTAACATAGTGTTATAATCAGGTTAGAGACCTTAGGAATTTAATTTCACATTTTTTCCATGACTTTTAATATTTTTGGCATTTTAATTCATTTCCATCATATTATGCATATTCATGGTTCATGTCATTCACTAACTATTTGTTTTTTGTGCAAGGTATGTTGTCAAGGATTGGCTTATGGACTTGGATATTTTTGTGCTTCAATTATGTTTTTATGCTTTGGGATGTAATAGCGTAATACTTGTATGCTTGTGTAGTTTTTATAACTAGGTTAGAAAAGATAAAATGAATCGATAGAAAACCAAATCTCAAAAAGTGAAATAAATAAAGACTCGATCCAACGTCGAGTAAGTTTTCAAATAAATAAATAAAGTTCATATGACTTTAGGGTTCCTCGATTACCATCATTCCACTCCATTCAACCAAAAGCAAGCCTTGTATGTTGCACACCATAAGTCGTGCGTCTCAACACCACGCAACCGACCCACCCGATCCATTGTTTCATCTCATTTACATTCCATACCGTGTTTACCCACCATGACTTAGGAGGACCATATTGTTCACTATTAGCTTCTTTTACTTTCATTTCTAGTTCTAATATCTTTTAGGTAGATTTAATCTCAAACCTCAATAACCATAGGTTATCTTCAAACTCAACTAACTTAGGGTAAGTCTAGTTTCCCTTAGAATTTTTCCTTTGATAATTTGAGTCTCTCTTCTCATCTTAAAATAAAATCAAAAACCCTTAATAAAGGAAAATGTGTATAATACGCCACGAGCCTTAAGCTATACGGGAAATGATTAGTGGAGGTCTCCTTCACTCTTCTAGGATGCTTTACAAACGTTCCATTGGGGGCGATCTTGGAAAGTATTCGCTCCTGTGTCATAGTCTTTAGTGTTGTACATTCAATAAACACAAGTTTAAAAAATTTCTTATAAAAGACAACAAACCAAGAAGTCACGTCTTCTTTTCTCATCTCATACTCTTTGCGGACGAACATGACTTGTCTCGACAGTTCAAACAGCGATACGGTAAACACCCTCGAGTCAGAGCCGGTAACACCTGAGCTAGAGCTATGGCAATGTCATCCTAAAAATCACAAACAAGTGTAAGCCTTAGTTAGACGAACTACGGCGTCTCTGATCCTCATTTATCCTGATGAGGTACGTAGGCAGTGGGGTAGGGCCCATTCGAGCGCAATCTTTATTTTCCCTACATTTTCCCCTTTTATTCCCATTTGTCAATTCCATTTCTTTCCTCATTTCCATTTCATTCCAGATAGCCATTCTTTCATTCGAACAACATATTATTTCTCACCCTTTGAAAACAGACTTATAAGCGTGGATCTCGTCGGGTACGATGGACGGATTGGGGTGCTGATACCTTCTCAATTCGTAACCGACTCCCGTATCCAGATCTTTGGTTCGCAAGGCCTCGTCCTTTTCCTTCTTCCTTAGGTTTGTGCAACATTACCTTTCCCATTCCTTTGGGATAAAAATTTCTGGCTGGCGACTCTACCTTTTCCGCGCCACTTTCGCGTTTGTACTAGGATGAAAATCCCGGGAGCGACAAACACCAATGATTAATGATGTTATGATGCTTATGCAAGGCAAGGCATGTGATCTATGATGTGTATGTGATGTGTCAATCATATATCATGTGTTTGTGCAAGGTCACAACATCACAATAATAGTTTCTCTGAACAGGGATCCCGAATCTCAGAACCAAGGAACCATATCATAATACTGGACAATACTAGAAAAATGGGTATGTTGGAAGTTTTTAGGGTTCCTGCAAACCAGTAAACCCCTCCCATCTTACTAGTGTGCTACTCGGGTCAACATCATGTTCTCTCAAAGCCGAGCAGCAATAATATGTTCACCATCTCTGAGAAATGGCTCATGACCAAATCAGGGAATCGATTTGGCATTATGTACTACTCAGGGAGGTCTCAGCTGAGTCCAAAGAAACAAGCATCCCTCATAAGTCCCCAGCTTCAAGCACTGAATCGAGAAACAATAGTACATTCATCCCGAATGGTACAATACTATCGTCATACGAACAATTTGCTTTAACTGGATTCCTATGAGAGAACCGGGCCATCCTATGTGAGTTTCCAGTGGGCCCTCGGATGTGAATGGGTTTGCCAACAAATGTAGTCTGCCACTGTCATCATTGGAGAGGTATGTTTCCACTAAGGTCCTCGAAGATCGGTCACAAGATGCACATAACTATCGAGTTCGTACCCTGAAGTGGAGTAATCCCCACATAAAATAGTTCCAAGACGGTCGCAATCTGGGTGTGGAACACATCGCCAATCATCATGGTGAGATAACATGGGAGTACAATGTTTTTCCATGCTAGTCCTATGGTGTACTCAAGCCGGGTATTTGGCTTATCTCACAGTAACCCCATCCCACGGAAAAAAGCCAAACCAGATAGTCCAATATATATGATGCATGAAAAATAAATACTGAAAGCGGTAAATGAATGTTGTAAAGTAAAAACTGTAAATGAAGACAATAAATAAACACGCAGCAACACATATATAAACATCCAAAGAAACAGAAACAAACAGGCGCTAGGATTGACTCTCAAGGGAAACCAGAGATTCTGGGTTCGATCCCCAGCAGAGTCGCCAGCTGTCGCTCCCGGGATTTTCATCCTAGTACAAACGCGAAAGTGGCGCGGAACAGGTAGAGTCGCCATCCAGGAATTTTTATCCCGAATGAATTGGAATGGTAATGCTGCACAAACCTAAGAGAAAAGAAAAGGACAAGGTCCTGCGAACCAAAGATTTGGGTTCGGGAGTCGGTTACGGCCTGGGAAGGTATTAGCACCCCAAATCATCTGCCATACCCAACGGGATCGACGCTTGTTTGTCTGTTTCAAAGGGCGAGAAATAAGATGCTGCTGAACAAAAACCGCTTATTGGAACTGGAATGAGAAATGGAACTGGAAAAGAAAATGGTAAGAAAGAGGGAAATGTAGGGAAAATAAAGAATGTGCTCGAATGGCCCCTACCTCGTTGACTACATACCTCATCGGGAAAATGAGGATTAGAGTCGACGTAGTTCGCGTAACTAAGGCGGGAACTTTGTTTATGTTTTTTATGAATTGAACTTCTTATGCCTATGCTCAGGTGTTGCAGGCTAGTCTGGTACGAGTGGGTTACCGTCTTGCAAAGAGATAAGTCGTAGCGAGTTCATGTCATGAGTGAATGAGATGAGGAGAGAGTTCCCGCAGGAAAGACGAGTGTTGTTTGTTTACCATATTTTAGAAGAAGTGTTTTGAATCTATTTGTGAAACATTCTCATACTAAGACTTGTTCATCATGGTAGATGCCTTACACCTCGCCCCGAAACAGGTCGTGTATAAGTAACCCACGATAAAGTCTCTTGTCGTATGAGAACACTCAACCTTTATTAGGTGTTTTATTGTTTATCTTTATGAGATGAGAAAGAATGACTCAAGTTGTGGAAGGACAAAAACTAAGGGGACTAAGATCAACCCTAAGTTTTTTATTGCATGGGATGTCCTATGGTTAGTGTGGTCTTCTAATCCTAATGAGAAAAAAGGAAAAGAAAAGAAGAGAAGAGAATTAGAACTCAACTTACTTTCTAAGGAAGTTAAGTTGGTTTTAAGAAAGGGAGAGCCTAAACAAGAAAAGCACAAAGTGCTAAGGCATACACAACTTGAAAGCTTAAAGAGATGAGGGAGAAGTAGACAACCAAGGCGTACCTCAACCTCCCTACAAAACAAAGGTTGGCTTTATAAAGCATATTAAACACATAGAGTATGGCAAAAGCTTAAACTAGCTCAAAATAACTAAGGAAAAGGCATTAAGGACCTCCAAGGGTTATGACCTAAAGCTAAAGGATCTTACATGATAAGAGACTTCTAAATTCAGTAGCTAAACCCTATTAAAGAACTTTAAGGTCACAAGATCAAACCTTAACAAACTATGTCCCAATGGAGTACTAAACCCTAATAGAAAGCAAGGTGAAGTTAGATGAAGTATTTTCATGATGAAGTATGGTAAACTTGAATTAAATCAAAAGTGAATGTCAAAACCAGAACCTAACACTAAATGGAAGTGTCTTAAGATGTGAACCAAAGTGGGAAGAAAGAGATTCAAGTTAGAGATATTCAAATAAGAGGTTGAAAAAAGAAAGCATAAGAAGAATTAAACATATGACTTGAAAAGGAGGAAAAGGACTTAGAAGAAAAAGTCAAACATGAACAATGAGACTTGAATTCTCCATACAAAAACCAGGGGCTTGATGAAAAGTTTTGATGAATATTTGAATAAAAAATTACCCACAAATGACCTATTATGAATTGTCTTAGTGTTAAGGGACAAGGAACTTTGATTTTGAAGTCTTAATGTACCAAAATGAACCAAATGGAACACAAAGGCTTATGACTTGAAATGAATATGAAACAATGGATGTGGGACACTTATAAGATGTACAACAATTATATAACATGTCTATCATACTAACAACGTTGACTTAGAAGTATGAAGAAGGAGAAAGAATGAAAATTAGGGTTAAGATGGAACACTTGGACATATGGTGACTTAAGGTTCAAATAACCTAACAAATAAAAGTGTGAGGACCTAAAATGGACTCATATCATCTAAAGACATCAAATAGGACCTAAGGGACTCAAATTCATAACCTCAAATGGATGGCATAAATGCCTTATCAAAATAGAATGAGAAGGATGAAGAAATAAGGACCAAAATGTGACTTGTAACACAAGGTACTTAAAAAATATCAAAAGACATGGAAAAAAATTTGAAAATTGACATTCAAGGTCACAAACCAGGGGCTAACATATCTCTAAGAAATATCACAAAAATTCCTATTTTAACTCACTTAAATGGATGTGCAAAGTGAATTAGGGTTTTGAAGGATTATGTTCAAAGGAATGGCTCAAAATGGTACCAAACATGACCTAAAAGTTAAGGAAAAATATTTTTAGGATCCTCAATGTGTCCTTTGGATAGGGCAAAAAGGATGGTATCCATATCATTTTTTTGTTTGAGAGAAATAAAATGGAGATGACAAAGTGTTCATGAAGAAATAAATCCCAAAAAAAAAATTGATTTCTGAATCAAAAAATAAAAAAAATAAAAAAAAAATTGTGAGTAATTTTATAATATTGTGGAAAGTGTCCCTGAATTAATTTGGAATTTTTGGAGGTCATTTTCTATTTTTTTAAAATAAAAATGAAAAGGAAAATAAAATATAAAATAAAAAAGAAGAACAAATGAGGAGGAGGTGCAATCAGTGAGAAAATGAACTAAGAGGGATTGGGCCTGCTACACTAGGGGGTGGGAAAAGCAATATGAAGCCCAATCCTGAATACGCTAACTACGCAGGTTATGGTATACCCTAGGTCAACTGTTGACTTAAATCTGAGCCCTATGATCAATCCAACACACCTAAAACCATCAGACCAAATAAACCTATTGGACACAATGTGAGGACACATGGGAAGAGGTGGATGACACGCACACAAATTGTACAAACTGACTCCAAGGCACGTGAAGCTCATGTGCCTCATTAATTCGGTGACATGTTTTGGAGAGTTGATCTATCAAAATCCTAAGGTTACGACTTAAACTGGGGGAAGGTTAGGGTTCTTGGTCTTGTGCACTTTCAGGTCACCGGAGGTGTTTCCAATCACCTTCATCCGGTGCACTTTCAGCCATCTCATGAGCAAAATCCCCAGAAACATACAAAAAAGGTACCAATAGAAAGCTTATGCTACGTAGATTCCATATCCAGTAACAAAATTTGCAAAACCTACACACTCAAGCAGGATCGAAGAGAATCATTTTGCCCTAAAATCTTCACATATCTCTGAAAGGCCTAATTACTAACCAGAGCAGTTCGTTTTTCCTTATTACACTCAAATTAAACAACATAGAGTCATTATTTCATGCATCACAAGCTAGACAAATCAGAGGTTCAAACCTGAAAATGCAGAGCTTTGGACCAATTGTTGAGAAAACCAGAGGTTCCACTTGCTTCTTGAGCTCAACTATGGCCAAATAAAGGCTTTGTGGAGGGTCAATTCTTCAAGATCTTGAGCTTTGATTCTGAACAGAAAGATGATGTTGATCCTTGGAATCGCTCTAATGGCGTTGATCCTTGGAATCCATGCTTAAATGGAGTTGATGATTGGTCGATGAAGAAGGATGTGATGCAATATTGATGAATGATATGAGATTCTTGCACAAAACTCAGAGATCGAAAACAGAGATAAATTGCTAAAGGTGGCAAGTGTGAGAAAAAATGATTGAATCCCCTCACAATTCTGTTAGAGTTTGTTTATATAGCTTGAGTTAGGTTCTAACTGTTAGAGTTAACAGTTAGAACTATGGTTGAGTCAATGATGGTGCAATGAAACATTAGAGGTGAATTGAACAATTCAAGTGAACCAAATTCGTGTATGGCTATTGTTCCAATACAATGCAGTCCCTTGCTCTTATGGTGAGGTCCTGATGATGAAGAGTGATGATGTAATATGGTATGGCAACCTGAAGCATGTGGTGCAAGTATTTAATTTAAAACTTTTCCACTTTGGGGAGCATGATGTATCGTGTATGTGCAAGTGCATGGGAACCATCTTTGGCCTCTTATGGAAAAGAATATATGAAACATGTTTAGTGTATGAGTGCATAGCTGATCCAGCCAAGGAAAATGGTCAAAAGCTTCCATTTTGTTAGCAAGAACTCATGTGAAAATGATAATGTTTGAGCACAAATATCTCTTGGCTCCCTAGATGAAATTGTGTGTTCTAGTGTACAAATGAAAGAGGAACAATCATAAAGCAAATTTGATGTTTGAGATAGACTAAGACAAGGCTTGTAAGTAGATTGAAAATGGCTTAGAACAAGTGTGCATGAAGCTGACTTTGCTACGCTAATATGGTGGTCGTTCCTGGCCAAAGGCCAAAGGCATTTTCAGTTGTGACATCACCTCTTTGAGACACCATATCTTTCAAATGGTTGATCAAATGGAAAAACTCCAAACACCAAAGTTAAAGAGGACATGGAGGTGGACAAGGGTCATGTTGAACAAATTAACATTGGAAGCCTCTATCATTGAAATTTTTTGCTTGAGATGTGGCCCACCAGGTGTTTGTAGAAATTATGGTCGGGAGTCCTGAACTTGCCCAGCCATGACTTGGTTTTGGCCTTGATTCCCCTCAACTTTAATTGATCATAACTATTTCAATTTTGATGCTATTAACATGTTCCACCTATGGATTTGAAGCTTAGGATGCCCTATTTCAAACAACCCAAGTGGAATTTTCATTTGAATTTTATTTTGGGAGAAGGCCTCTCTTGAAGTTGTGCAAAATGGCCAAAACTTGTCATTTCTGGAAACCCTAATTTTCCAAAAATGGTAAGTCTTGATTTTCTTGATTTCTAATGATCCCTCCATCATTTCTTGATCAAATTTGGTCCATGGACTCCTTTTAACCCTAATTTCATGAATTTGACCTCAAAAAATTTGGAGTTGACTTTTTTCTCAGCATGGTTGACTTTTCTCCAATTCCTTGATTTTCAAGCAACTGATCAATTGAAGACCCTCCAAAATGATTCAATGGATGAAATTTAAACCCTGAGTACTTAACATCATGTAGAAAAAATGAGATCAATTTTGAACCAAAATCTCCTTAGGAAGCTCATTTAATCAGAAACCTTAATTTCACCCCTTTTTGCTAGGAGATGTTGCACTGCTTGAATTCCTTGACCAATCCCCTTCGTTTTGTGACTTGGGAAATCAAATGAGATCTTGTGGGATGTTCTGAACCTTTTTCACAATGTTGAGAAGCCATGTAGCCCTTTCATTGCCTTTGGATGACCATCAATTTCTTCAGTCATTGATCATAAACCTTGTGACTCCACTATGATGTCTATGATGCAATGTTTTAGGTTATGATATGAATTTAAGTATGCAATGTGATATGTTAAATGCCATGAAAATGAGAGAGAAAATTTTGGGGTGTTACAAGTTTTTGACAATAGAAGGCATGTGGCCTGGTGGATGGAATGCTTGATGGTAACCAAGAGGACTTGGGTTCGATCCCAGCGTCCCCCCTTCTTTTTTGGTCATTTTTCTTATTTTCCTTTTTATTTATATTTTTAATTTATTTTATTTTTCTTTTAGTTTCAAAAAAATAATTTAATCTAAATTAATATGATTTTTCTAACCAATCAAAAATGTCATTTGTTAATATTTTTTCATAAAATCATAAAACATCAAAAAAATATTTACTTTTACATAATTAATTCAGATTTAATTTATTTCATGAAACTAATTCTTTTTTTATCAAACATTTTTGTAATAAAATTCAATTAATCAAAATCTTAATCAATATTTCCTTTACATTTTTCTTCTTGATTTTATTTTATTGTTTTAGAATAATTGTATAGGATGCGTTGAATTTGTAATAATTTATTTTTCTCGCACGATTTTATTTTCGTTCTAATAATGTAACTGCCAAAGCCTTGTAATAGTTTTAGGTTTTTTTTCTGCACTTTACGTTTTCTGTCAGGTTTTATTCATGTATCTCTCTCAAAGCCATGTAATAGTTTAAATTAGGGTTTATTTTCCACACTATAAACTATTAGATGTATGCTTAATAGGATTGTATTTTAAGATTAAAATCAACTGTTAGCTAAACCTAACTTTCAGAATTAAAATAAATGAATTGTATACACTTGCACACTCATACCTCTAGGGTAACCTGTGAGCAACCTTAGTTTTTGATCGATTATAAATTTTAAGTGTTTTGTGTTTGTTCCATGTTAAGAAATATGCTTGTTTCATTTTGGTTCTCTTGTTTTTCATTGTTTATGAATTTTTTGAAAATCACGCATAATGAATCGATTCATTCTAGCTTGAATCGATTCATGCTGTTGAGTGGTTTCTAGATTTCGCAAAATGAATCGATTCATCCTTTGATGTATCGATTCATGCTGTTTAACTAATTCTGTTTTCTCAAAATTGATCAGTATGAATCGATTCATCCAAGCTTGAATCGATTCATTCTTCTGTTATTTGTCTAACAGATTCTGCAATACATATATGTGCTTGTGTTTCATTTCAAAACAACAGATCACAGATTACAGAAATTTGAGAGACGAATTTTGTAGTGATTAAGCATTGAAGAACACATCAAGATAGGGTTTGTGAAGTGTTGGAACTTCAATGTTGAGCAAGCTTGAAACCTAGAATCAAGACATCTTCATCATCTTCTCAAAGATCTTATTCAAGAACATCAACAAGAGTGTTTGTTGTCCTGTGAATTGAAGGCTTTCGAGACAACGTTAAGTGGTACGATCGTAGATCCAGCTGAGTTGAAGATTGATAGAAGGTTTCAAGGAAAAACCAGCTGGGTTTTCCTTCAAGAACGGGCGTGTTCTTGAGGGTTTTGTGAGTCACGTTGTACAAGTCAGATTCAGCCGCAGCGAGAGTCGTGGAACCGGTGGATTGATTGTGTAACTTGCAGGAAATCTCGATTGGGCTCAAATCGAGTGGAGGTTGATACAATAGGAAATTCTAGGAGTTTAGAATTCTGGTATTTGTATTCGAACCTTGTAATCAACGGGTTCAGCAACTTTGATATAAGAATTCTCAATTTCGATTTGAAATTGAGAGGGAGACGTACCCACACGCGAGGACGACCGTGGGGAACTTCCTTACCAAATCTCGGCGTATTGTTTCTCCTCTCTATCTTTACTTTCGTTTTAATTTGTTTTTCGATTCATTGGAAATTGCTTTAGTGATAGGTGCATTCAATTGTGTTTCATATTGTGTGTTTAATCCTTTATCATAGCAATCGTAAAATCCAGCATGTTATCGCTTGTCTGGTCTTCTAGTGGCCGGTTCAGAATAGACGCTTGTGTATTCAGGACCTTCGTTTCCATATTTCATTGAAAACTCTGAAAAACTTTTTAAATCCTTGAAAACAAGGAGGTGATCCATTCACCCCCCCCCCCCCCCCTCTAGATCACTCGCCACAACGTCTAACAAGTGGTATCAGAGCACCGGTTCGCTGGTGCTTTGTGGCTGCCTGTAACGTTATGGATTCTGAACCAAAGGGGGCGTACAATAGAGCTCCTGTTTTCAACAGTGAAAATTATGGCTATTGGAAAGACTGCATGCGAGTACATATAAATTCTGTTGATAGGCGCGTATAGGCTGCCATTCAAAATGGTCCTTTTCAAATTACCATGATGAATGAGGCAGGAGCCATAGTACCTAAACCAGAAGACGATTGGGATGAAAAAGATGAGAAAAAGTGGTCAAGTTATTGGAGAGCTCGAAATATGCTAATTTCAGCACTTAGTGAAGATGAGTATTATCGAGTTTCTCATTGCTCGACAGCTAAAGAAATGTGGGATGCTTTAGAAATTGCTCATGAGGGCACAACTGAAGTAAAACAGTCCCGCATTAACACACTTAATCAAGAGTTTGAACTCTTTCGCATGAAACAAGGAGAATCAATTCCCGACATGCAAAAGAGATTTGTTCATCTTATTAATCGTTTGAATGCACTTGGAAAACCGGTTTCCAATGATATTGCTACTAATAAAATTCTGAGATGTCTTAGCAGGGAATGGCAACCTAAAGTGACAACTATCAAGGAAGCCAATGATCTAACGACTCTCACAATGACTACTTTGTTTGGAAAGCTGGAGGAACATCAGCAAGAACTAGAAAGTCTAGAAAAGTTTGAAAACAAAAGTAAAAAGGGAAAAGAGAAGAACAAAGACAAAGAGGGTGAGAAGAGGCATATAGCTCTTATGGCTTCAAACTCAAAGTCCTCACAAAAAGAGCTAAGCAACAATGATTCAAGTAGTGACGAAGACTCCGGTGACGAAGAAATGGGACTTTTTGTAAGGAGATATAATAGATTCATTTGAAAGAATGGAATAAAGCATTCCGACAAAAATCTCATAAACTTTATAAGACAATCTATGGATTCAAAACAGGAAGAGGTTAAGAAGAATAAAGAAAGAGGGTCTTGCTTTAATTGTGGCAAGTCCGGTCATTATAAAACGGATTGCCCTTTAAAGAAAAAGGATAAAGGTAAAGCTCCTCCAAGAAGGTATAATAATAAGCAAAGAAGAGCTTACATTGCGTGGGAAAGTGATAGTGATTCATCAAGTACACAATGCACAAGTGATAGCGATGAAACCGCAAATTTGTGTCTTATGGATCACACCAAAAATCAGTCCAATCACAAGAGGAAAAGTGATGATAAAAAGGTAAAACAAGCTTATTATATCAACTTCTCTTCCATGTCTTTTTCTGAATTAAAAGTAGCTTTTGAAAAACTGCATAATGAAGCTAAAGAAGCATTTAAAAGGTTAGCTTCCGATAAAAGAATTTTTTTCATACTTGGAAGGTAATGTACAATATGCTGAAAAAGATTTAGAATGCTTGAAAGCTAGTATTGCAGAAAATTCAAAAGCCATTGATATTGATGGTTGTAGTAAAATTAGGCATTGTGAAAGGTGCCACATTTGGCAACAAGAGGTCATATCTCTTAAAGCCAAATTGGAAAAAGCTTTGCAACCTAAGAATACTTATGTCGTCGATACGAGATTGTTCAAAAAGTCATTAAATCCTCCATATGCAAAATATTCTTTTGTTCCAAAGGATTTAAAGACAAATAGTAAAAATCATCATTATCGTAGTGTTTGTCACTATTGTTGTCATGCTGGCCATACCATTGAGAAATGCAAGTTTAGAAGATTTATTGTTCCTAAAGGCATTTATCAATGGAAGCCTAAAGACAACCATGTTATTACTTACCCACATGGACCCAATAAAAATTGGGTACCTACCTCTCTCTTTTGATATTGTAGGATGAGTGTCTTGCATCCATGGAAAGAAGATGGTTTCTGGACAGCGGATGTTCAAGGCACATGACGGGTGACATATCACTTTTTATTGACTTTAAAGCAAAGAAAAAGGGGTATGTTACCTATGGAGACAATAACAAAGGAGCAATACTTGGTAAAGGTAGTGTAGGTAATCCCTCTACCACTACTATTTCTGATGTACATCTTATTGAGGGACTTAAACACAATTTGTTAAGTATAAGTCAACTATGCAACAAAGGTTATAAAGTGTCTTTCACAAAAACATGTTGCAAAATTGAACATACCGAACAAAATGTTGTGTTTAAGGGTGTTAGAGTAAACAATATATATATGCTTGATCTTTTGAGTGTATCCTTAACAAGCACTAAATGTCTAGTAGCCTTAAATGATGATTCATGGTTATGGCATAGACGCTTAGCACATGTTAATTTTGATTTGCTTAACAAGGTTATATCCAAGGATCTAGTGGTAGGTCTTCCAAAAATAAAGTTTTCAAAAGACCACCTATGTGATGCTTGCCAAATGGGAAAACAAACAAGGGTCTCTTTTAAATCTAAAAATATAATTTCAACTTCAAGACCCCTTGAGCTTCTCCATATGGATCTCTTTGGACCATCTAGGACAAAGAGCTTAGGTGTAAACTATTACGGTTTCGTAATAGTAGATGACTACTCTAGATTCACTTGGACTATATTCCTTCATAGCAAAGATGAAACTTTTTCTGCTTTCAAAAGTTTTGCAAAGCTGTCCCAAAATAAAATGAATTCTAAAATAGTTACAATCTGAAGCGATCATGGAGGTGAATTTCAAAACCACCTCTTTGATGAATTTTGTGACAAGTATGGCATTGAGCATAACTTTTCAGCTCCTCGAACTCCACAACAAAACGGTGTTGTGGAACGCAAAAATCGAGTTTTAGAGGAATTGGCAAGAACAATGCTCAATGAGGGTGGATTACCAAAATACTTTTGGGCCGATGCAATTAGTACGGCTTGTTATGTTCTCAATAGGATTCTAATTCGTCCTATTTTGAATAAAACTCCTTATGAAATCTTAAAAGGTAGAAAGCCCAACTTGTCTCATCTTCATGTGTTCGGTTGTAAATGTTTTGTCTTGAATAACGGTAAGGAAAACCTTGGGAAGTTTGATGCCAAAGCTGATGAAGGCATTTTTCTTGGTTACTCTCAATCAAGCAAAGCATATAGAGTTTATAATAGGCGTTTACTTTCTGTCAAAGAATCTGTCCATGTTTCTTTTGATGAGTCTTACCCAAAAATTGTCGGAAAAGGTATCTCTTTTAATGATGCAGGTGTATATACACAAGACATACTCAAAGAAGATGGTTCGGAAATTGATCAATCCGAAGCGGTTGCTATTGAGAAGGAGGAAGATACATGTATTGAAAAAGATAAAGAGGAAGGAACATCCGAAGTGAAGGATCTTCCACCAGCTTGGAAATCCTCTAAAGACCATCCCATAGACAACATATTGGGAGACATTTCAAAGGGAGTGTTGACTCGTTCTAAGATAAGTAATTTTTGTTCTCACTTCGCTTTTGTATCACAAGTGGAACCTAAAAACGCTAAAGAGGCCTTGATTGATGAATTTTGGCTAATGACCATACAAGAAGAGCTAAATCAATTTAAAAGAAATGACGTTTGGGAACTTGTCCCTCGTCCGCGAGACCATCACATCATAGGTACTAAATGGGTTTTTAGGAATAAACTTGATGAAAGCGGAGTGATAACTAGAAATAAGGCACGCTTGGTAGCACAAGGGTATAACCAAGAGGAGGGCATAGATTATGAGGAGACTTATGCTCCGGTTGCTCGCCTTGAAGCCATACGTCTTTTGCTTGCCTATGCGTGTTTTATGAATTTCAAGCTTTACCAAATGGACGTAAAGAGTGCGTTCTTAAATGGTGTTATAAATGAAGAAGTATATGTTTCACAACCTCCTGGTTTTGAAATTCTGAATATCTAGATCATGTCTACAAGTTAAAACGTGTTTTATATGGTCTTAATCAAGCACCTCGTGTGTGGTACGAAAGACTTAGTAAATTTTTACTTGATCATGGATATTCTAGAGGTAAAGTGGATAATACACTCTCCATTAAACACAAATGAAAACACATTCTTTTAGTTCAAGTTTATGTAGACGATATCATATTTGGTTCAACTAACATACACTTGGTCGAGGAATTTTCTAATGTTATGCAGGGTGAGTTTGAGATGAGTCTCATGGGGGAGTTGAACTACTTTTTAGGCCTCCAAATAAAGCAACTTGATGAAGGTACAGTAGTATGTCAAACTAAATACTGTAAAGAGCTGCTCAAACAGTTTGGAATGAATGATTCTAAATCAATTGACACTCCTATGCCTACAAATGGAAACTTGGACAAAGATGAACATGGTAAGGGGGTTGATGTCAAAAGGTATAGAGGTATGATCGGATCTCTTTTGTATCTTACTGCTTCTAGACCAGACATCATGTTTAGTGTGTGTATGTGTGCAAGATATCAATCAAATCCTAAGGAATCTCACCTAAAATCAGTCAAGCGTATATTTAGGTATCTCAATGGAACACCTAAATATGGGCTTTGGTATTCCAAAGGAAGTGATTGTAGATTAGTAGGTTATTCTGATTCTGATTTTGCTGGTTGCAAATCAGATAGGAAAAGCACTAGTGGCACTTGTCATCTTTTTTCAAATTCTTTGGTAAGTTGGCATAGTAAAAAGCAAGTATCCGTAGCTCTGTCTACTGCAGAAGCTGAGTATGTCGCAGCCGGTAGCTGTTGTGCTCAAATTCTGTGGCTAAGACAATAACTACAAGACTTTGATATTGAACTTAAACGTATTCTAATTAAGTGTGACAACACTAGTGCCATTAACCTCACTAAGAATCCTATTTTACACTCGCGCACCAAACATATTGAGATTCGACATCACTTTCTTCGCGATCATGTTGAAAAAGGCGATGTCATTTTTGAGCATGTTGATACTAAAAATCAGCTTGCTGACATTTTCACTAAATCTTTGGCAACTGAACCTTTCTTCAACATTCGTCGCGAGTTGGGAATTCTTGATCTCTCCGCTTTGGTGCCTTAAGTTTGATTGATATTATTTCCATGTATCTCATCATATTTGCTAAGTTTTGATTGTAGCCTTCACTAGTGCCTTATGAGAATACTACGATGGAGGTAATATCGTTTCCTCTCCTCACCTTGGTAATATTGTATGATCAATGTATGTTTTGATTAATGATCGTTTGTTTACATGAACTTCTTTTCATATGAATGTTTGAACTTTGATTTTTGTTATTCTTAAGCTTGCACACTTTGTTGCATTTCATTTAACTGCATAATGGTTGTTTTGCTTCTGCATAAATGTGTCAATTCTTGAAAAATCACTGAAATATTCAAATTTTTGCATAATGAATCGATCCCAACATTCATGAATCGATTCATGTTTGTTTTATTTTAATTTCTATCAAACTAGTTACAGTATGTATTGATTCATAAACCCTTGAATCGATTAATTCTCATTTACAAAACCAAAAATTCGCATAATGAATCGATCCCAACTAGCTTGAATCGATTCATGATTTAATTTTGCAAATTCTTTCAAAATCAGTTACAGTATGTATTGATACATACTTACTTGGATCGACTCATAGCAGTTTGTCTTTTAAAATTTTTCGCATAATGAATCGATACATACATGAATGAATCGATTCATACTGACGAAAATTCAGTTTTTTTTAATGAATCGACACATCAGCAACTTCCATGACATTTGTATCAGTTACATAACCCCATTATCTCCATTATGTCTCTCTCATTATCTCATTTACATCAGTTACATCATTTGCATCATAAACCTAACTGTTCCAAAAACCCATCTTCTTCTCTCAAACCCTAAACTTTCACCATGCCTCCAAGAGTTCTGCTCCCAAGAGAAAGAAGTAAGCGAAAAGGCAAGGAACCTATTGGGTCTTCTTCTCAGGCTCCTCCTATTCCTGAAATTCCTCCATCCGGGACTGCAATCCTTCATCCGGCTATCATTGAAGAATTTGAAACTTCCTTCAAATCAAGGTTAGTAATGAAACCTCATATGTTTGATCCTAGTGATGCTCGTACTCTAGGATTAGAAGAAGTTGCGGCTTTGGTCGACGCACAAATGTCGCTCCCGAAAGATGGGGAATGGCCCAAATAAAGGTACAGACGCGAACGGTCGGCGAGAGGGACAATGAGAACACACAGCAGTGAACTCACTGGAGATGAATAGAGTCGCCAGCTAGGCATTTTTATCCCGGAGGAAAGGCAATGCTGCATAGACCTAGAAAGATATGGATAAGACGGTTGCGAACCAGAGAGACTGAGAAAGGGGGTTGGTTACAACCTGGGAAGGTATTAGCACCCAGATTGTCCGCCGTACTCGACGGGATCCATGCTTAAAAGATTTGTGTTTTAAAGGGGTAGTGTCAATGCAATTTGTGTATAAAGAGAGCTGGAAAAGGTGTACAGGTGTCAGTGTAAAAGAAGTGTGAAGTGTGATATATACAGTGTCAGTGTAAGGACAGGAATAAGATGCTTAAGATCATGAGACTAAAAGAATAAAGGCTGGAAAGAGGGGGAATATACAGAGACTTTTGTTCGATAACTGTTAAGTTATGCCTACGTATCCTCTCGTGCAATGAGGAAGTCAGAACACCGTAGTTCGACCCAAAGAGACTGAAAGATGAATTGACTTGTGAACTGCTTGTTTGCCTATGCTCAAGTGTATGATCTGTCTGGCACAGATGCAAATTGTCTTGCATTAGACGGAAGAAGCTGGTTCTCGTTTGTGAGTGAATGAGATGAGAAAAGAATCCCGGAGGAGACGATTATTGTTTGTTTTTTGGGTTTTCAGTCTTTTATTGTTTTTTTTGGATTTTGTCATAAGTTAATGAGCTTAAGTCTAAACCAATGGATTTAGTAAACTCATCACATCTTCCCTCGGATTAGGGGTAATGAGAATACCTTAAGTGTGAAGTCAGCTTCTCACACTTAATCCCCTTTGATGCAGGATTAAGATCATTAACCTACTTGTGATTATTTAGATGTTTTTGTGGTTTTTGTTTAGTGTTAAGTAATGAGATTAAGCCATAATCAGGGATTAAACAGACTTATTACACCATCCTAATAGAAGGATAATAGATGAGAATGTTTAAGCTGAGGAAAGCTCCTCAACTTAATCTGTGATTAGGGATTAAACTCATGACAAAACAAGCCTTTATTAAGTGGATTTTATTTAATGATATGATGATGAAGTGAGTTTTATGGTTTGTAAGACAACTTGAGGGGGACTTGTCCATTAACACTAGGGTTAGTCCTTCTTAACCAATTAAGGAAGAATTAGAACCCTAATGCAAGGCCCAAGTTACAAGTGTGAAGTCTTGATGATTATTAATGTGGATTGATTAAAGGAGTTAAACACATTAAGGGTTTAACACTTAGGATTAAAGTTATACACTCCATCCTAATAGAAGGATGCAGGCATAAACTTAATCACAAAGCCTTAAAGCCTTTGTGGTTTAGTCCTTGATTATGAGATGAGAAGAGAAGACTCAAAAGAGACACAAAGGTAAAACTAAGAGGGGAGACTAATCAAAACCCTAATCATTGTCATGCTTGGTTGTTCCTAAGGTTTGTGAGGTTTACAAGAGAAGTCTTCAATGGAACCACCAGGAAGCAGATGAAAGGATCAGGAGAAGCAAAGTAACTTGCTTCTTTTAAGAAGACAAGTCACTTGAAGAAAGAAAGTAGGGAGAAGAAGGATGATCAAGCTCAATCTCAAACACATATAAAAATGCAGCAAGGATGTAAAAAGAGGTGAAGAGAAGTTATGAGAAGTGAAGGCAAATTCACTTCTCAAAGTCACTTACCACCTGAAAAGTTAGAAAGGAAATGCAATGCAATGCAAAATGGGATGGAATGGCATGATGAGAAACAAAACCAGGAGCACATACATGATGTTAATGATGCTATGAGATGCTACAAACATGAAACAACACATGGGGATGATCATACAAGCTTATGGATGCAAATGAAACAAGTTAAGGAGCATAAACACACATGAAAAGTTATGAAATGCAAATGGCATACAACATGTCAAATGCAAGATGCAATTATCAAACATGCTTTCAATATGTCTTAAGATGCCAAATAAATCACAAGAATGCATAAAATGACATAGCAAGTCAAGGTATGAATGCAAATGCAAGATGGATGCATATGGAAGCCCAAATTAGGGTTTATGATCAATGCATCAAACAAAAACCAAAATCAGAAGCAAACATCAATACAAAAAATTGAAAATGCACTTAAAGGATCCCTAACCCTATACTAACTCACTGCCCAAAGGAGAAGTCTCAACTCTTAACCTAATTCAAGTTATGATTTTCCTAAGTTTTCTAGGGTTTTAGGGTGCCTTAACAAGAAAAATACCAAACAAATGGAAAATGGAAAATCAAATCATGGCCATTTAATCTCACAAACTACATGATATTCTAAACATAATTCAAAAAGAATCAAAGTCCAACTCATCATGGTTAGGCAAAAGTGATTTTTGGAAGTTTGGATCAAAATAATGCATCAAAATGATTTTAATTCTATGAAAAATTCTCAAAATGCATCAAGATCAAAAAATAAATTTGGTTTGAGGGTTGGACAATGTTTCTAAATGTTTTTAAATGTTTCATGAATTTTTTGGTGATTTTTAAATACCTAAAAGTATTTTTAATTAATTAATTCTCATTAATTAATTAAAAATAAACTTTTAAATATTAAAAAATACTTTTTTAATGCTAAAAATAAAAATAAAAATATTTTTGTGTTCTGAAATTAAATAATAACTTGTATAAAAAATTTCATAATTTTTAAAGTATTTTTGTTATTTTTAATAAATTGTGGAAATTAAATGAAATAATATGAAAAATAAAATGAAATAAAGCTGAAAAATGGAAAGTAATCAAATCCTGGGGTCCAGATTCAAACTCAAACACGCGCGCATTGACTTGGCGCCACATCCAAGGGCCAGCATTCAAACTCACTAACCCTAATTAATTAGCCCTAATCAGTCCTTAATGACTTTCAGATGACCGGAACAGTGGTTCCGGTCATCTTCTCCGGCGAGCTCAAATGCTAAATCATCCTACACGCTATGAAAATGAAAACCAACTATCCAGGAATCTTCCCCACCCTAAAACGAATCAAACCCCTCACTTAAACATCATTTATCACTCATAATCAGAGAGAATCGAAGCAAACAAATCCTAGGGCAAAAAGTTTCAGAAACAGATTAAACTCTCATCTCTCCACCATTTTCAAAACCAAAGACATCAGAGTGATCAGTGAACTACAAAGAACATCTTAGGAACTTTAAAAATCATTTCTGGAAAAAAAGTTCTTGAGCTACCTGAGTTTTGAAGCTTTCAACTTAGCAACTTTCTGACCTCTCCTCTTTATGCAATCCACTCCTTTTGGTCCCTTGATGATGTCTGGATGCTTAGAAGGAGTTTATGGTGGCTGAATTAAGAGTTTGAACAGGTTCTGTTCAAGCTCAGGTGAGAATCGTGTTTGGCTTATGTGGTGTTTCAAGGAGGAATGAAGGCAGGGAAATGATCAGAAGGATGTGGTGATGAGTTCTATGAAGTTTGTTTTTGAGTTTGTAGCTTGTATGCTGTGTTTCGAAAGCTTTGGCTTCAAGGGTGAAAAATGAGAAAGTTGAGTTCTTGCTTGTTTCAGGCTTGTGTGTTATGATGTTTGGCTTGCATTTTGTTTGTATAAACAATGCTGATTGGTCAGAAGATGTGACATGCCCTTTTGTGATAGGTGTAGCTACTTTTGCCAATTTGTCAACTTTGTGTAAGAGAAGCATGGGTCATGTTCTAGCCAAGTACAAGGGGTGTGGGCTGCGCAGCATGGTGTTAGGGAAAGGCTAGGATGGTTCAGCAATGTAGCTAGCAAGTGGATGAGAAACTATCATGACTTTTGCAACTTGCTTGCTTTTGATCTTCATGAAAATATCTTGCTTCACAAGCCATAAAACATGTGATCTCTTTGGCCCATTCTGATTTTTAGGACTTGTATCATGTTTGTGTAATGGTTTGACAACAATTAGAGGTTACAAATTGCCTTGATACATGATTTTGCAAGTTTCCTCTTTGGTGCATAACTTGAATTTTAGTGATTTTTGCCAACTTTGATGCACCATAACTTTTGATCCAAAATGAATTAGGTCATGTTCTTGTACTTTTTGAAAAGGGAAAGATCTATTCTACAACTTTCATGACCAAAGTTTTTCCATTTGAAGCATTTTTGGATCAAAAAGTAAGGGTTGAAAAAGTTGCATAAAATGACATTTTCATTAAAAGTCAAACTTGCCCCAAAAGTCAACTTTGCAAAAACTTGAGATTCTTGAATTATGTAAACTTCCAACTTCTTCCATGATCAAATAAAGATCAAATATACTCAAAATGATGAAGATCAACCCTTGGTTGGGTCATTGGGGGCCTCATATGCCCTGATTTTGCACTGACTTGTCTGAAAAGTCAACTCTTGATCAGATGACTTCCCCATGGAATTTCTTCATAAAAATTGATATGCATACTCCCTATACCATATAGAGACAAATAGCAACAAGAATGACCAAAAAATTTGGAGTTATGGCCTCTGAAACCAAAACCCTAATTTTAGGTCATGTGTGCAGTCAAGCCTGGCTCTGCTTCCATACCAATCCCAGTTCTTGTGATTCTTTGTCATTCTTGACCTTGAGAGGATATAATATGATACATGAACACACATGGACTTCTTTGAAGTTATTGTTGACCTTGGGAGTGACTCAAGAAGCTCATGGATTGCTCAGGTCACAAACCCTAGGTGCAGATGACTTAGAACCAAAGCAAAGGCTCAAAATTGTGGTATGAGATGGTATGATTGTGTTTATGCATATGAAATGATCACAAGCCATGATGTGAATGGGTGAGGGCAAATTTGGGGTGTTTACAACTGCCCCTATTCAAACATGAGTTAGCTGTGCAGGATGTAAGCAACGGCTTAACAGGCAAACAAGATAACTTGTGGTTGAATACCAAAGACAGTCCAAAATTTGCACTCACAGAATGAAGAAGAAAAGGGATATAGATTGTAAAAGAAAATAAAGTATATTGTAAAGTGTAGGCGACGGAGGACGACCGTCGAGCAGAGGACGACTGCTGGGCAATGAGCAATGACGGGGACGGCCGACATGCTGGAAAGGTGCGGGAAATAAGGCAATGACGGGGACGGCCGACATGCTGGGGATAAAAGAATTATGATGGGGACGACCATCAAGCAAAGCTGAAAACTTCTCTGGGGATCAATGAAACATGACGGGGACGGCCATCAAGCTCACAAAGTAACCAACGATGGGGACGGCCATCGGGCTAAACTGAAAAGGAAAAGGGGCCACGACGGGGACGGCCATCGGGTTAAAGAATAAATGAAATAAACAGATGATGAGGTACGGTCATCAAAGGTGAAGGACGATCACCTAGCAGGGGACGGCTGCTCTGTTTGGGTAAGATGAGGGACGGTCATCTAAGGTGGAGGGTGACCACCTGGCAGGGTACGGCTGCCGAAAAGTATCGCGGCATAGGACGAATGCCGGATAAAAGGTCAACGATGGGGACAGCCATCGGATGAGCATGATGGAGGACGACCATCAAGAGGTGGAGGACGACCACCTAGCAGGGGACGGCTGCTCTCAAGGTTTATCATGACATAGGACGAATGCCAGATAACCAAAACCAACAATGGGGACGGCCATTGGATAAAGTGATGAAGGACAATCATCAAAAGGTGGAGGACGACCACCTAGCAGGGGACGGCTGCTAAATATCACGACATAGGACGAATGTCGGATAGAAAATCAACGATGGGGACGGCCATCGGATGAGCATGATGAAGGAAGATCATCAAGAGGTGGAGGACGACCACCTATCAGGGTACGTCTGCTCTCAAAGTTTATCATGACACAGGACGAATGTCAGATAAAAAGAAAATTGCTTTGTCGGAGATCTACTGGGGAAAAGTAAACACGGACGAGTGTTTACATCCAAGAAATAAAGTATAAGTGTTTAGATGTCTGTGTATAGATTAAAGATGCGGACGAGCATCCTTAAGACTACGATACGGACGAGTATCGGGTAGAAACAAATACTGACTCGTGTTCAGAGATGATGATACAGACGAGTATCAACGGGTTAACAGAGAACACGGATGAGTGTTGAATCTGAGAGGATTCTTCTGGGGAATAGTAGACACAGGCGAGTATCTATATTCAAGAAGACAAGAGTGTTTGACACAGTGTATGGATCAAAGATGCGGACGAGCATCCTTAAGACTATGATACGGACGAGTATCATGTAGAGACAAACTCTTGACGCATGTTCTGAGATGATGGTACGGGCGAGTACCAACGAGTTAACAAAGAACAAGGACTAGTGTTGAATCTGCAGGGATATATATGGTGTATACAAGATACGGACGAGTATCTGTATAAGTAGCATGAATAGGTATGAGTTATGTATAGATAAGTGTTTAACTGTTGGGGAGAGTGACACGGACGAGTGTCAAAAGGAGAAGAGTGTGATATGAACAAGTATCTGATATACAAAGTGTAGGCGACTGCGCTGGGGATATGACACGGACGGGTGTCAAAGGATTGTCATATGTAAGTATATGTGAGTGCAAAGAGGACGTCTTCGGCTTTCTGCTGGGGTTATGACACAGATGGGTGTCAAAAAGTATCTGTAATACGAGTGTTATTGTTTGCACAGAGTGTTCAGGCGAATTTACTAGGGAGTATTGACACGGATGGGTGCCAAAGAGAGTATATATTGGTGTTTTGTGAATGTGAGGCAACTGATTTTGCTGGGGAAACTCCGCTGGGGATATGGGGGAAGTTTTCTGTATGTTGATGGATTGTCAATATTCACAAGTGTTTGATTCAAAACATGGCTTATGATTATGCTATATGCTTGATTTTTTCCGTAATGCTCCGTATTAGACGGAATGCTACGCTCTGTGGGTGAATATGATGCGAATGCTATGATTATGCAAAGATACCCAACCAGGATTCGGATCCCGTTGCTACGAAAATCTTTGGTCGATCTGCTTGAAATGGACATCCCAGCTGGGGGTGAGATCGTTGGTAGATCTGATGATATGATATCTGCTTGGGGATATGGGTCAATGATAGACATATCCTTGCACTAAGGGACCCAGCTGGGGTTTGAAGGAGCTTTCTTCACTTTGTTGTGATTCCTCCGTGCGCTGCTCTTCTGGATAGAGGCTGGAGCTCTGTGGGGAGATGGTTCCCTGACTGTTGTACTCAGCTGGGGGTGAAATGGCAGCTCGGCTGGGGAGAAACACTTTGGGTGCTAAGGCTGAGCGAGCATTGATCTGCCAGCTTGCTGGGATGAAGCTTACATGCCCCAAGTTGTGTTCTGGATACCTGCAGTCCTGCAAAGATAGGGAGACGCACAAGTAATCCCGAGGTATCCCTTACTGGATTCCGTCATAGGAGTTTAGACACTTCTGTGAGTAAGTATATTTCCTGCAAGCATGTGACTTTTATTATATTTTTGAAGATAAGCATCTGTATTTATGCAATCAGTTTTTTCTTTAAGACATCAGACATTTTTTGCAAATAAAATGTACGAAACGAACATGACTGAAAATCTGATTTTATTAATTCATGTGCCCTGAATTGGCGAGATACAGTCAAAGAAACAAATCCCCTGAAATGAGGAGATTGTAACAAATTGAGAAACAAAATGCTGGCAATGTTGATGATGCTTTAAGGAGCTTCCTCTTTACTATGACTCGTATGACTTTTGACGTTCTTCTCATCTTGCTTTCTGAAGAAGGCTGATTCTGAAAGAAGCTTGATCCTTTTGAAGCTTATCAAGTTGTAAACGATACAGACGAATTCAGAATGCAGTTGTTCGCTTATTCCCTTGTTTTGCATGGATCGCCCTTTCGGGTTTTCAATCCATCGGGATACCCATTTTTGCCTGAGCTGTCCGATGCGGCTTTTCAACTCAGCGGGTGTACACATTTTTTTGTTTATTTTCCCTTATTTTTGCCCGAGTCTTTTATTCTGTTTTTGACTCGCCGGGATGCCCTATTTTTGCCTGGACTTACATTCTGTTTTTATGTCCAGCGGGTCATTTTATGCGAAGTATTTTTTAACTGCATCTGAATTCACAGGGGATGGGAAATCTTCATCATCCATGGTGCTGAGCATCAGTGCTCCACCAGAGAAAACTTTCTTTACCACAAATGGTCCTTCATAATTCGGAGTCCACTTGCCCCTGTGGTCTGTATGAGGAGGGAGGATTCTCTTCAGCACAAGATCTCCTACTTGGTACTCTCGGTGCCTGACTTTCTGATCGAAGGCTTTCTTCATCCTCTTCTGATATAACTGCCCATGACAGATTGCAGCCAATCTTTTTTCTTCAATCAGACTCAGTTGCTCGTATCGGGCCTGGACCCATTCCACTTCACTCAGTTTAACATCCATCAATACTCGTAGAGCGGGTAATTTAACTTCGACAGGTAGGACTGCTTCCATACCACATACAAGCTGATACGGTGTTGCCCCAGTAGATGTTCTGATTGACGTGCGGTACCCATGCAAGGCAAATGGTAACATTTCATGCCAGTCTTTGTAGGTGACTACCATCTTCTGCACAATCTTCTTGATATTTTTATTAGCTGCCTCAACAGCGCCGTTCATCTTTGGTCTGTAAGGAGAAGAATTGTGATGTTGAATTTTGAAGTCCCGGCATAGCTCTGCCATCATTTTGTTGTTTAAGTTGGAACCATTATCAGTAATGATTCGCTCGGGCACTCCATATCGACAGATGATATCTCTCTTCAGAAATCTGGCTACCACTTGTCTTGTAACATTGGCATAGGAAGCTGCTTCGACCCACTTGGTGAAATAGTCAATAGCAACCAAAATGAATCTGTGGCCATTCGAAGCAGTTGGTTCAATCTTACCAATCATGTCAATGCCCCACATAGCAAAGGGCCAAGGTGAAGACATCACATTCAAAGGATTGGGAGGCACATGCACCTTATCCGCGTAAATCTGGGATTTATGGCATTTTCTGGCATAGGCACAACAATCAGCATCCATTGTGATCCAGTAATAGCCCGACCTTAACAACTTCTTAGCCATGGCATGCCCTCCCGCATGGGTACCAAAGGATCCTTCGTGCACTTCATGCATTAGCAGATCTGCTTCTGTCCTGTCGACGCATCTGAGGAGTACCATATCAAAGTTTCTCTTGTACAGGGAACCATCAGTGTTCAGGAAGAAACTACCAGCAAGCCTTCTCAAAGTCTTCTTATCATTGGAAGATGCCCCAGGTGGGTATGTTTGATCCTCCAAGAAGCACTTAATGTCATGGAACCAAGGCTTATCATCTTTAACAACATCCGCTGCGAACACATATGCCGGTCTGTTAAGTCTGGACACTGAGATCTGAGGTACAAAGTTGGCAGCCTGAACTTTGATCATGGACGAAATGGTAGCCAGAGCATCTGCGAACTGATTCTCGTCCCGAGGGATATACTCAAGCTTGACTGTTGTAAAGAAAGTCAATAACTTCCTTGTATAATCCCTGTAAGGTATCAGATGATCCTGGTGTGTGTACCATTTGCCGTTGGTTTGATTAACTACCAAAGCTGCATCTCCGAATACGGTCAATGTCTTGATCCTGAGGTCAATGGCTTCCTCAAGACCCATAATGCAAGCTTCGTATTCAGCTTCGTTGTTAGTGCAGTTGAAAGTGAGCTTTGCCGAGAAAGGCATGTGAACTCCTTTAGGTGTAATGAGTACTGCACCAACACCACGACCATTAATATTAACAGCCCCATCAAACATCATAGTCCACTCTTCTTCCGGATCAGGCCCTTTAGTGTGAATAGGCTCTTCGTGATCTTTTGCTTTTATGAACATGATGTCTTCATCAGGGAAGTCGAATCTCATAGGCTGGTAATCATCAATAGGTTGCTCAGCAAGATATTCAGACAATACACTGCCCTTGATGGCTTTCTGAGAAGTGTACTGGATGTCATATTCCGTAAGGATCATTTGCCATCTTGCAACCCGTCCGGTAAGAGCTGGCTTCTCAAATATGTACTTAGCTGGGTCCATTTTTGAGATCAACAAGGTAGTGTGGGTCAACATATACTGTCTCAGTCGGCGAGCAGCCCACGCTAAAGCACAGCAAGTTTTCTCGAGCAGTGAGTAACGTTGTTCACAGTCGGTAAACTTTTTGCTTAGGTAGTATATTGCATACTCTTTTCGACCAGACTCGTCATGCTGGCCCAGCACACACCCCATTGACTCTTCTAATACTGTCAAGTACATTATCAGAGGTCTTCCTTCAACTGGAGGCATAAGGATTGGAGGTTCTTGTAAGTATTCTTTGATCTTGTCAAAAGCCCTTTGGCAGTCTTCGTTCCACCTGACCGTCTGTTCTTTTCTTAATAATTTGAACAAAGGCTCACAGGTTGCCGTAAGGTGAGATATGAACCTTGAGATGTAGTTCAATCGACCTAAGAACCCTCTAACTTCCTTCTCTGTCTTCGGTGCAGGCATCTCTTGAATAGCTTTGACTTTATCAGGGTCAACTTCAATCCCTTTCTCGCTTACAATAAATCCCAGCAACTTACCTGATCGCACCCCGAATGTGCATTTGTTGGGGTTCAACTTCAGTTGGTACTTCCTCAGACGCTTGAACAACTTCAGCAGATTCACCAGGTGGTCTTCTTCAGTAAGGGACTTGGCAATCATGTCATCCACGTAACACTCGATTTCCTTATGAATCAAATCATGGAATAATGTTACCATAGCCCGTTGATATGTCGCACCGGCATTTTGAGTCCAAATGGCATTACCTTGTAGCAGAACGTGCCCCAGGGTGTGATGAAAGTTGTCTTCTCCGTGTCTTCAGGTGACATTTTAATCTGATTGTATCCTGAAAATCCATCCATGAAGGAGAATACCGAGAACTGAGCCGTATTATCCACCAATACATCAATGTGAGGTAATGGGAAATCATCTTTCGGGCTAGCTCTGTTCAGATCCCGGTAGTCAACACACATTCTTACTTTGCCGTCTTTCTTAGGCACAGGTACTATATTAGCAACCCACGGCGGATAGCTAGTTACAGCAAGGAACCCGGCGTCCCATTGCTTTTGCACTTCTTCCTTGATCTTCATTGCCATGTCTGGGCGAGTACGGCGCAGCTTCTGTTTAACCGGTGGGCATTCTTCTCTTAAAGGCAGCTTGTGTACCACAATGTCGGTGTCCAACCCTGGCATATCTTGATAAGACCAAGCAAACACATCCACATACTCTTGAAGCAGGTCAACCAGTCGTCTCTTCACTGAGTCTTGTAAGCAGGCCCCGATTTTAACTTCTTTCACGTCCTCATCTGTACCAAGATTGATTGTTTCAACCTCCTCCTGGTGAGGAGTAATAACCTTTTCCTCTTGTCTTAACAACCTGGCTAGCTCTTCAGGAAGCTCATATTCTTCTTCAACCCCTTCGTCAGCTTGATTTATCGGATTATCAAAGTCATACGAAGTCATAGCCGTGCTGTTGTTGGTGATGTCTGGAAGGCACTCTCTGCAAGGGTTCAGTTTGTTCATTTTAGTGATTTGATTTTAATCTTGTTTAGAAAAGTGAAATAAAGTTGTCATTTTGAAAACACTGCCATTTATTTTTTTGTACAAAAGAAAAATGGAAAAAAAGTGAGCGGAAAAGAAAAAAAGACTCATTTGCAAAAGATGTCTGATATTTCATTGATTAATCTTGTTGCACAAAAATTACAGATGGCCCGATTACAAAATGAGTCTTGTCATCTTGGGCAAGATGCAAGACTTTGATGCATGCTATAAAAATACAGGAAATAATAATTACTCTGCAGGAGTAACTCTTATAATTTCCTGGGAAGACCAGTTTGAGATACTGCTCCCCGGGATCTTTGGACGAATCCAACTCTCCAGGTTGCGGTCGCTTTCATCCTCGTCTTCCAAATTGTTGACAGCATCAGGGGTGAGCATTCCCCCACTAACAAAGTTGGGCTCTTTTGCAGCCTCTGCTTGATCTTTTTGAGTTGGTTTGTAACCCAACCCAAATCTATCCTCTTTCTTCTCCACCGGTAATAGTTTGCCCCAGCCTTGGACGTTTCCTTCTTCAACAACCTTCCGGGCTTGTTGATAAGATGTTATTGAGGTTCCAGGTACAGCAGATGTTTCATTTATGTTCAAGGCCTCGAACCCTTGACTCATTGTTTCGTGGATCTCCCCATCCATCTCAATGTATTTATAGGTAGCCAGGTGGCTAACAAAAATATCCTCTTCTCCACAGATAGTAACGACTTGACCCTCCCACTCGAATTTTAACTTCTGGTGAAGGGTTGAGGTCACGGCGCCAGCTGCGTGAATCCATGGCCTACCCAATAGACAGCTGTAGGCAGGCTGTATATCCATCACGTAGAAGGTCGTTTTGAAAGTTTGTGGGCCAATCGTTATAGGCAACTCAATCTCACCCAGAACCGATCTCTTAGAACCATCAAAGGCTCTCACTACCAGGTTGCTGGGACGTAATGCCAATCCGTCATACTCTAGCTTCACAAGGGCTTTTTTAGGTAAGACATTGAGGGATGACCCTGTGTCTACCAGCACATGGGAAAGAACTGCACCTTTACACTCCATGGTAATGTGCAAAGCCTTGTTATGATTGCGGCCTTCCGTAGTCAAATCAGTGTTGGTGAACCCTAGTCCATGACTAGCATTAACATTTCCAACCACAGCTTCCAACTGATTGACGGTGATCTCTTCAGGCACATAAGCTGCGTGCAAGACTTTTAGTAGTGCGTTCCGATGAGCCTCGGAGCACATAAGCAATGATAGGATTGAGATCTTGGAAGGCGTCTGGTGAAGCTGTTCCACTATTTTGTAATCACTTTTCTTGATGATTCTCATGAATTCATCAACTTCTTGATTAAAGGGTGTTTTCAAAGCTTCTTTAACAATTTGCTCTTCTTGCACCAAGCTTTTCCCTTTTGCCTTGGCAGAAGCTTCTGCTTCGGCAGTGGGTCTTTGAATTTGTAGAGCAAAGAGACGTCCGCTTCGAGTGAAGCCTCCGCCTCCTCCCACATTGTCTATTTGTGGTGCAGGGGTTGATGATTCAAAAGTGATTTTCTGTCCTTCGCAGTATAGATCAGAACCGTAATGCCAGGGAATGGCATTACTGCTTTCATAAGGTACTGGCCCAGACACTGTGATAGTGACTGGACTGATTGCAGCTGCGGAAGGGACTGTGATAGTCTGTGGATCGTAGTATATTGTGACTGGTGCTCTTATGGGAGTGGCATTTTGTGAGTTGTAGGCAGAATCATTTTCAGGATCATAATAAATTGTAACCGTTGAGACATTCGCTGCTGAAGTTGTAAGAGACATTGTTGGAAGGATGGGTGTTGTTGTTGTAGGAGTTTCTGAATGGAGTGGTGCTGAAGTTGTAGAAGGAATGTTTGCTGATGTTTGGTCCGTTGAAAGAACAGATGAAGCACTTGTTGATGAGATTGAAGAGTTGCTTGGAACAATGGTTGTTGTATTTGTAGAAGACACAGGAATTGTTGCTGATGAGGTTGCCGGATTGGTAGGAATTGATGTGGTGATTTGAAGCAGGCCGCTCTGGATGAGACCATCTATGCCATCTCTCAAATTATCACAACCATTCACTGAAATGTTGCAATAAGCACACCCTAGCTCACATCCCGGGAACATTTGACATTCAAGGAGTTGAGCTTTGATTTCTACCAACGGCGTCCGAATCTGACCCACACTGGTTATCAAGTAAGACGGCTTGTCTTCTTCAATAGCATTGATTCTGGGACCTCCGTGGTTTTGCATAGGGTTCTTGTTAACATTTGGTGGTGGTGCAAAATTCAGAGCCTTAGAGTCTACCAAGTCTTGTACCTTCATATGCAAAGCTCTGCACTTTTCTGTACTGTGGCCAGGTGCATTTGAATGAAAAGCACATCTGGCGTTGGAGTCATAATTTCTGGGTAGACTGGTAGGATCTGGAGGTGCCAACGTCCTTAGCTCAACCAGGTTGAGTTTCAGGAGTTGTGGCAGTAATGTGGCATATGGCATAGGGATCGGATCGATCACCCTACTGGCCTGAGAAGGTCTCTGTTGGAACGGTCTTTGCTGATTGTTGTTGTTGGTGTTGTTGTAGTTTCTCTGAGGAGGATACTGAGTCTGTTGCTGATAATTTTGTTGTTGTGGTTGATAAGCTGGTTGTGGATGAATTGGAGTGGGAATGGTGACTGCTGCCACGGACCTATGAACATATTGGGGTCTGCCCCTGTTGGTGTGGATAGCATTGGTCTCACCCGTTCTTCTTGGGCCCACAAAAGGCTTCCTTGTGTTGCTGGATGAGCTGACACCGTTGTCAGAAATCTTGCCCATCTTTAACAAGCTCTCAATTCTCTCTCCCGCTATAACGACATATGCAAAGCTGGTAGAGGAGAAAGCAGCCAGCCTGTCAATGTATGTTCCTTGGAGGGTGTTCATAAACATATCTGCCATCTCCCTCTCAGACATAGGTGGCTGGACAGCAGCAGCCAACTACCTCCACCTTTGGGCGTACTCCCGGAAGCATTCTCTAGATGATTGTGACATCCCCATCAGGAGGGTCCTGTTGGGTGCCATATCCAAATTATACTGGTATTGTCGGATGAAGGCCTCTGCCAAATCCTTCCAACACCTGATGGTTGCTCTAGTCAGATGGGAGTACCATTCCCTTGAAGCTCCCGTTAAGCTATCCTCAAAATAAAACATCCATAGCTTCTCGTCCATAGTATATGCTTTCAACCTTCCCAAAAAGGATTGTAAGTGGGTCCGTGGGCAAGAAGTCCCGTTATACTTCTCAAAACAAGGAGGCTTAAACTTATGTGGAATCCTGACCCCGTCCACTAAGCCCATGTCCATAACATCAAAACCCAAATAGTTTTGAGACTCCAAGGATCTTAATTTTTCAGCAATTTCCTCCAGCCTTCTGTCATAGGCTTCTTCCCCAGCACCCATTACTGTGAACTGATCCTCCTGGGGGTCTTCTTGCAGCACTCTACCTGCAGTAGCAGTCCCTTGAACATTAGCAGGAATGTTGATCTCTGGATGAAGGTGGGGTCCAAATACAGGGGGGTTGACATGAGGTTGGACCCTCTCATTGTTGCTTGTGCCAGCAGTCCCTATATGGGGATCTTCCTGATTCTGCCTTTCCACCATTGCTCTCAATCTTTCTTGGCTCTGAGCCATATTGTTCATCACTTCCATAAACTGCGTCATCTGAGTTCTCATTTCCAATCTTTCGTTGGCCATTTGGTTTCTGACCTCTGTAAGGTCCTGTTGTACCTGATCCATTTGTATGCCCGGAAGGTTGTTACGGGTTGGATATCGGTGTGGACGGTTGAGTGGAAATACCCGACGTCGAGCAATAGTTCCTGAGTTTCACAACAGAGTTAGTAACAATAAAACAAAAACCTGCAAAGCAAAACAAAAGGTTAGCATGCAATGCAGTATGCTTATTTGTTTCCAAGGTATTCGGCTTGGCACTTGGTTTTGACCCTTCCAGACCTTTGAGGAAACTGTTGATGTTGCTTTTGAAGTAAACTCAGATGGAACAAATGGATACATGTATTACAAAAAAGCAAAAGGTACATAATTTGTTCTTTACAAAACATGCCCTCTGAGGGGTCAAAATACATTACGAGAAAAATAAAAGTACATGGGATGAAAGAAACAACAAGCAAAAGTTAGACACCAAGACCAAACTCATCCTCCTGAACTTCCTTGAGAAGTGCTTCAGTCACAGGATCAGCTGGACGCTCCGTGAGATTCCTGATAAGGAGATTCCGGGTAGTGACAGCTGCAGTTAGCTTCTTGTGTTGACTTTGGTCCTTTGACCTCTTCACTCCAGCTCTGATCTTCAGCTCTGATATTTCCCTCTGGGCTGCTGCCAGGGCTTCCTGCTGTTCTCTTGCACTAGCTTCTAGCTGCTCTATCTTGTCCTGAGTCCTCTTATCTTCCAGAGTACGAGCTTCGGTGATCCTGACCCACCTAGCTTGACTCTCCTTCAGATACAAGTCTGTCCTGGCTTTCTGGAACTGGGCTTCCTTGCAAGCATTCTTCAGAATTTGCTCTCCAGCCCTAAACTTCTTGATGTAATCCTCAGACTTCTCAATTTTAGCCAGATGCTCCACCCTCAACTTTTACAACCTTTCAATATCCAACCTACCATCATTCCTCTCCCAGAGGGTCTTCTGCAAAGCCTGAGTCAACTTCTCATTTATCTCCTTCAAGCTCTCAAACTCCTCTAAGCTGACAATGGCAGGAGGTGGTGCCGAGGATGATCCAGGCGTATCCTCCATGGTAAAGGGCATTCCGGAAAATTGAGCCCTGGCATGGGACCACTCATAATATTGTGCTGATGCCACATTGTTGCACTTCCCCAGAATGGTTACTCCTTTAGTTTGAACATTGTCCCAGGCCCAGGCTGCCTGCCTAACAATAGCCAGATTAGGCTTGTTCTCACAGTAAAGAGTCTCAGCCAAGTCTTGTGCCTTAGGAGTGTGGACCAGTGCATAGCCCAGTTGTCTTTTGAACAACAGAGGGTTGTAATTGATGCAACCCTTAACTCCTATCAGGGGAACATTGGGAAAATGCCCAAACCTGGTAATGATATCCCTGCCCTTGGTGCTTTGAGTGCACCACCTGATATCAGCTGAAGTCAAAGCAGTGAGTCTTCTAGCCCAGTTTCTCTGCTGATGAGGATTCAAAAATGCATCTGTCTTGGGCAAATGCTTGAGAAGCCAAGTATGGAACAAAGGGGAACAACACCTCACTAATCTTCCCCTCTGCTTTTCATTCCTCTGGTGCACTGAGTAGTAAAAATCCCCCAATAAAGTGGGCACTGGGTTCCTCAGAATGAAAAGATGGATTGCATTCTTGCTAATGAATCTAGGCTCATCTGCAAATAATATAATCCCATATATGCTCAGGGCCAATAAAGCACAGACTGCTTTCCACTCTCCCAAAGAAGCTTTCAGGGTAGCTTGAGAGATCAAGAAATCTAGATGCAGGCCATAGATTCCAGCCTTAGTAGTCATATGTTGCCCAATCAGAACTGGTTCCAGATGCAATGCCTTTTCTATCTCCTCATTACCTGGAAAGACCATCTCAGGGTTGAAAGGGACTCCACCCCTGATAGGTACACCAACCAATGATGAGTACTCTTCCAATAAAGGGCCCAACTGAAAATCCTGAAAGGTGAAACACCTCAGTGGGGGATCATAAAACTGAAGGCAAGTATGAATCAGGCTCCTCTGTGAAGGGTCCAAATCCATAACCACATCAAGTATGTCTCCATAGTGCTCCCTGAACAGTGGTATATGGTCTGGAGTAATCAGGGTCTGAATCCTCCTGATGTCAGCTAGCTCAGGCTGGAAGAAATGGTAGGAGATGTTACTCTTTTTAGGTGCCATGTTGTTGAAGAAGAGTTGAGACAGGTGCTGATGATAACACTGAAAATGGGCCACTGACTGGCTGGTGCAGGTGACTGAAACAGATAGCTGACAGCTGAAGCAGATGTTGATGAAGGTAAGTCTATACTGATGATGGGGTCAAAAACCAAGCCAAAAATGAAGATGGATACCCTGAAAAACAAATAAACAAATGTCAAAATGATGCAATGAGGATGTATGCAAATGATATGCAAGGGTTTGTGACTGAGCTGGATCTGATCAAATGCTCTGATATAAGTCCAGGTATGTTCAAGAAATCCAGATGGAGGTCTATAAATCCAGTAACCAAGGTGGGGGACTCAAATATAGAGCCACATGTCCAGGGTTTAGAATCACAAGAACTGTTCCAAGATGGAGTACTCTTAATGAAATCAAAGTAACAGGGTATGCTGAGGTCAAGGGTACCTGCAAACCTGTAAACAGCCCAACCCCCTCACAGGTGGTGTTCTAAAACAAGGATCCTCAGACATGGATCAGTTATGAGAAGTGTAAGCACTTCTAACCCGGAGGTACAGTGTTTACAATAACCATAAAAGATCCTCCTCTAATTCACCTCAGTTTCTGAAGGTCAAAAACTAAAGGTCATCCAGACTTAGCAGGCTTCCCAGATAGCCCTAGTATTGCAGGAAATCTGCAACACAGAGTTCTCAAGAAGAAACCCATATCTGAACCGTGTTTCATATTCCCGCACCAGACCGAGATGGAATGGGAAAGAATATGAACCACTCTGGCCTAGGCGTCACTCAGGTCCCAGGTATAGGACCTCAACTCTCAATAGAACACCCACCCACCAAAGCAAACAAACAGATCCAGCCAGCAGCACAGTATGACAATATGATATAATGCAAAGCTATAAAGGAAGCAGTAAAGCAACTGTACATAAAGCAAAAATAAATACAAATATACAAACACAAATAAGCACATAACACCCCAGTAAACACAAATCAATCAAGCGCTAGGAGGAACCCACAAAAAGAACCAGAAGCCCTGGTTGCAGTATAAGGTTCCCCAGCAGAGTCGCCAAGCTGTCGCTCCCGAAAGATGGGGAATGGCCCAAATAAAGGTACAGACGCGAACGGTCGGCGAGAGGGACAATGAGAACACACAGCAGTGAACTCACTGGAGATGAATAGAGTTGCCAGCTAGGCATTTTTATCCCGGAGGAAAGGCAATGCTGCATAGACCTAGAAAGATATGGATAAGACGGTTGCGAACCAGAGAGACTGAGAAAGGGGGTTGGTTACAACCTGGGAAGGTATTAGCACCCAGATTGTCCGCCGTACTCGACGGGATCCACGCTTAAAAGATTTGTGTTTTAAAGGGGTAGTGTCAGTGCAATTTGTGTATAAAGAGAGCTGGAAAAGGTGTACAGGTGTCAGTGTAAAAGAAGTGTGAAGTGTGATATATACAGTGTCAGTGTAAGGACAGGAATAAGATGCTTAAGATCATGAGACTAAAAGAATAAAGGCTGGAAAGAGGGGGAATATACAGAGACTTTTGTTCGATAACTGTTAAGTTATGCATACGTATCCTCTCGTGCAATGAGGAAGTCAGAACACCGTAGTTCGACCCAAAGAGACTGAAAGATGAATTGACTTGTGAACTGCTTGTTTGCCTATGCTCAAGTGTATGATCTGTCTGGCACAGATGCAAACTGTCTTGCATTAGACGGAAGAAGCTGGTTCTCGTTTGTGAGTGAATGAGATGAGAAAAGAATCCCGGAGGAGACGATTATTGTTTTTTTTTTGTGTTTTCAGTCTTTTATTGTTTTTTTTTGGATTTTGTCCTAAGTTAATGAGCTTAAGTCTAAACCAATGGATTTAGTAAACTCATCACATCTTCCCTCTGATTAGGGGTAATGAGAATACCTTAAGTGTGAAGTCAGCTTCTCACACTTAATCCCCTTTGATGCAGGATTAAGATCATTAACCTACTTGTGATTATTTAGATGTTTTTGTGGTTTTTGTTTAGTGTTAAGTAATGAGATTAAGCCATAATCAGGGATTAAACAGACTCATTACACCATCCTAATAGAAGGATAATAGATGAGAATGTTTAAGCTGAGGAAAGCTCCTCAACTTAATCTGTGATTAGGGATTAAACTCATGACAAAACAAGCCTTTATTAAGTGGATTTTATTTAATGATATGATGATGAAGTGAGTTTTATGGTTTGTAAGACAACTTGAGGGGGACTTGTCCATTAACACTAGGGTTAGTCCTTCTTAATCAATTAAGGAAGAATTAGAACCCTAATGCAAGGCCCAAGTTACAAGTGTGAAGTCTTGATGATTATTAATGTGGATTGATTAAAGGAGTTAAACACATTAAGGGTTTAACACTTAGGATTAAAGTTATACACTCCATCCTAATAGAAGGATGCATGCATAAACTTAATCACAAAGCCTTAAAGCCTTTGTGGTTTAGTCCTTGATTATGAGATGAGAAGAGAAGACTCAAAAGAGACACAAAGGTAAAACTAAGAGGGGAGACTAATCAAAACCCTAATCATTGTCATGCTTGGTTGTTCCTAAGGTTTGTGAGGTTTACAAGAGAAGTCTTCAATGGAACCACCAGGAAGCAGATGAAAGGATCAGGAGAAGCAAAGTAACTTGCTTCTTTTAAGAAGACAAGTCACTTGAAGAAAGAAAGTAGGGAGAAGAAGGATGAGCAAGCTCAATCTCAAACACATATAAAAATGCAGCAAGGATGTAAAAAGAGGTGAAGAGAAGTTATGAGAAGTGAAGGCAAATTCACTTCTCAAAGTCACTTACCACCTGAAAAGTTAGAAAGGAAATGCAATGCAATGCAAAATGGGATGGAATGGCATGATGAGAAACAAAACCAGGAGCACATACATGATTTTAATGATGCTATGAGATGCTACAAACATGAAACAACACATGGGGATGATCATACAAGCTTATGGATGCAAATGAAACAAGTTAAGGAGCATAAACACACATGAAAAGTTATGAAATGCAAATGGCATACAACATGGCAAATGTAAGATGCAATGATCAAACATGCTTTCAATATGTCTTAAGATGCCAAATGAATCACAAGAATGCATAAAATGACATAGCAAGTCAAGGTATGAATGCAAATGCAAGATGGATGCATATGGAAGCCCAAATTAGGGTTTATGATCAATGCATCAAACAAAAACCAAAATTAGAAGCAAACATCAATACAAAAAATTGAAAATGCACTTAAAGGATCCCTAATCCTATACTAACTCATTGCCCAAAGGAGAAGTCTCAACTCTTAACCTAATTCAAGTTATGATTTTCCTAAGTTTTCTAGGGTTTTAGGGTGCCTTAACAAGAAAAATACCAAACAAATGGAAAATGGAAAATCAAATCATGGCCATTTAATCTCACAAACTACATGATATGCTAAACATAATGCAAAAAGAATCAAAGTCCAACTCATCATGGTTAGGCAGAAGTGATTTTTGGAAGTTTGGATCAAAATAATGCATCAAAATGATTTTAATTCTATGAAAAATTCTCAAAATGCATCAAGATCAAAAAATAAATTTGGTTTGAGGGTTGGACAATGTTTCTAAATGTTTTTAAATGTTTCATGAATTTTTTGGTGATTTTTAAATACCTAAAAGTATTTTTAATTAATTAATTCTCATTAATTAATTAAAAATAAACTTTTAAATATTAAAAAATACTTTTTTAATGCTAAAAATAAAAATAAAAATATTTTTGTGTTCTGAAATTAAATAATAACTTGTATAAAAAATTTCAGAATTTTTAAAGTATTTTTGCTATTTTTAATAAATTGTGGAAATTAAATGAAATAATATGAAAAATAAAATGAAATAAAGATGAAAAATGGAAAGTAATCAAATCCTGGGGTCCAGATTCAAACTCAAACACGCGCGCATTGACTTGGCGCCACATCCAAGGGCCAACATTCAAACTCACTAACCCTAATTAATTAGCCCTAATCAGTCCTTAATGACTTTCAGATGACCGGAACAGTGGTTCCGGTCATCTTCTCCGGCGAGCTCAAATGCTAAATCATCCTACACGCTATGAAAATGAAAACCAACTATCCAGGAATCTTCCCCACCCTAAAACGAATCAAACCCCTCACTTAAACATCATTTATCACTCATAATCAGAGAGAATCGAAGCAAACAAATCCTAGGGCAAAAAGTTTCAGAAACAGATTAAACTCTCATCTCTCCACCATTTTCAAAAACAAAGACATCAGAGTGATCAGTGAACTACAAAGAACATCTTAGGAACTTTAAAAATCATTTCTGGAAAAAAAGTTCTTGAGCTACCTGAGTTTTGAAGCTTTCAACTTAGCAACTTTCTGACCTCTCCTCTTTATGCAATCCACTCCTTTTGGTCCCTTGATGATGTCTGGATGCTTAGAAGGAGTTTATGGTGGCTGATTTAAGAGTTTGAACAGGTTCTGTTCAAGCTCAGGTGAGAATCGTGTTTGGCTTATGTGGTGTTTCAAGGAGGAATGAAGGCAGGGAAATGATCAGAAGGATGTGGTGATGAGTTCTATGAAGTTTGTTTTTGAGTTTGTAGCTTGTATGCTGTGTTTCGAAAGCTTTGGCTTCAAGGGTGAAAAATGAGAAAGTTGAGTTCTTGCTTGTTTCAGGCTTGTGTGTTATGATGTTTGGCTTGCATTTTGTTTGTATAAACAATGCTGATTGGTCAGAAGATGTGACATGCCCTTTTGTGATAGGTGTAGCTACTTTTGCCAATTTGTCAACTTTGTGTAAGAGAAGCATGGGTCATGTTCTAGCCAAGTACAAGGGGTGTGGGCTGCGCAGCATGGTGTGAGGGAAAGGCTAGGATGGTTCAGCAATGTAGCTAGCAAGTGGATGAGAAACTATCATGACTTTTGCAACTTGCTTGCTTTTGATCTTCATGAAAATATCTTGCTTCACAAGCCATAAAACATGTGATCTCTTTGGCCCATTCTGATTTTTAGGACTTGTATCATGTTTGTGTAATGGTTTGACAACAATTAGAGGTTACAAATTGCCTTGATACATGATTTTGCAAGTTTCCTCTTTGGTGCATAACTTGAATTTTAGTGATTTTTGCCAACTTTGATGCACCATAACTTTTGATCCAAAATGAATTAGGTCATGTTCTTGTACTTTTTGAAAAGGGAAAGATCTATTCTACAACTTTCATGACCAAAGTTTTTCCATTTGAATCATTTTTGGATCAAAAAGTAAGGGTTGAAAAAGTTGCATAAAATGACATTTTCATTAAAAGTCAAACTTGCCCCAAAAGTCAACTTTGCAAAAACTTGAGATTCTTGAATTATGTAAACTTCCAACTTCTTCCATGATCAAATAAAGATCAAATATACTCAAAATGATGAAGATCACCCCTTGGTTGGGTCATTGGGGGCCTCAGATGCCCTGATTTTGCACTGACTTGTCTGAAAAGTCAACTCTTGATCAGATGACTTCCCCATGGAATTTCTTCATAAAAATTGATATGCATACTCCCTATACCATATAGAGACAAATAGCAACAAGAATGATCAAAAAATTTGGAGTTATGGCCTCTGAAACCAAAACCCTAATTTTAGGTCATCTGTGCAGTCAAGCCTGGCTCTGCTTCCATACCAATCCCAGTTCTTGTGATTCTTTGTCATTCTTGACCTTGAGAGGATATAATATGATACATGAACACACATGGACTTCTTTGAAGTGATTGTTGACCTTGGGAGTGACTCAAGAAGCTCTTGGATTGCTCAGGTCACAAACCCTAGGTGCAGATGACTTAGAACCAAAGCAAAGGCTCAAAATTGTGGTATGAGATGGTATGATTGTGTTTATGCATATGAAATGATCACAAGCCATGATGTGAATGGGTGAGGGAAAATTTGGGGTGTTTACAACAAAGTCTTGGATTTTTTTTATATGTTAAAGATGAGTATCATGAGGATTTTATTCGTGCTTTCTATGCTGGTGTGAGAACTGCAAGAGGATATATGTTTAAGTGTTTAATTGGAACAAGAACATATCATTTTGAGGCTGCTGATTGGGCCACAGTGTTCAGTATGCCATCTGAAGTTGATGATTTGCAGATGTGGCATGACCAGAGTTTCGAAACTCAGTTTAATTTGAAGGAATTTTGTGCATCCATTTCTAAGTTGGATAGACCTCTTGCTGATGATGAGCCACTAACTTCAGGTATGATCAAAAGTGTACCAAGAATTCTGCACTGGATCCTTTCGCATATCTTGCATCCAAGGTCTGGTGGACATTCTCGTTTGGAAAAACCGGATATTCATTTGATGTACATCTTGCTGAAAAAGATTCCCTTAAATTGGGCAAATTACTTTGTCAAGCGTATCTTCCTTATGCGAAACAGCTCCAAAAATATTACTCTTGCCTATGCTTCTCAAATCATGAGGATTCTCAAGTTTTGAAAAGTCACTTTTCCTCCTGTGCCTCTCGTATCAGTCTCAAGTGTGCAAGAATTCAACAATGCCACACTTTCTCATATGGGGTATCGATGGGACATCGAGCGTCGCTGTTACTACTTCTTTGAACGCAGCACACGTACTCGCATTTACAACTTTGACAACCCGGCTGAACACATATATGTGGAAGAAAACAGGGATGAAGATATGGAAGAAGCTGAAAATCCTGCTCCTGATGCACCTGCCAACACCGGATGGGGTGAGTGGATACCACAAAGGTGGTCTCCAACAAACTATGATCCTACTCCCTCGTCGGCTGCACCAACCTCCTCTACTGCTGCTCCAGCTTATCTCACTGACATGTTTACACAATTGGAAGTTGCAAACAATGCCCGACATGAGGAAGCTCGTGCTTGGCATGTCCAGCAAACGGAATGGCATAAGGAGCATCGTGAATGGCATGATGACTAAACTCACATGTACCATAATCAACATTCTTGGCATACTGAGCTAGTTAAGTGGCATCAAGTGTTTTATAATGAGATGTCGGGATTTATGGATGATTGCCATTCGCACCTGGGCATCATGGAAAGGTTTCAAAGTACAGAAGTCCAGAGGCGCTTCCGGCGTTATGCTTTCATGGGGCAGAATCCAGATGAAATGCCTCCTTCACCTCCTCCTCCAAGCTTTCGTGACCCTGATCGTGATGATGCGGAGTCGTGTGGTGGCCATTTCCCTCATTGACGCATTTCATATTGCATTTCATATTGCATTTCATATTTGTGTGTTGCTTAAGTTTCTTTTGTATTTCATGTTTGAACAATTTATGTTTTGGTTTGGCTATGTAATTCGTAACTTTCCTTGACAATTTCACTGCTTGTTTATGAAATTTTCTTTTGTTTAAATTGTTTGCGATTTCTATTTCATTCTTTGTGAGTGAATTTTTCCATTGTATCTTAGTTTTGCTGTTTCTAGTTCATCATCTATAACTCTTTCTTGCTGTTGACAAAGGGGGAGAAAAAGGCAAGTGTGACAAGACAATGACGAGCACAAACTCAGGGGGAGTTCTCTCTCACACTTCAAAATTTTGTCATCATCAAAAAGGGGGAGTTTGTGAGCAACCTTAGTTTTTGATCGATTATAAATTTTAAGTGTTTTGTGTTTGTTCCATGTTAAGAAATATGCTTGTTTCATTTTGGCTCTCTTGTTTTTCATTGTTTATGAATTTTTTGAAAAACACGCATAATGAATCGGTTCATTCTAGCTTGAATCGATTCATGTTGTTGAGTGGTTTCTGGATTTCGCAAAATGAACCGATTCATCCTTTGATGTATCGATTCATGCTGTTTAACTAATTCTGTTTTCTCAAAATTTATCAGTATGAATCGATTCATCCAAGCTTGAATCGATTCATTCTTCTGTTATTTGTCTAACAGATTCTGCAATACATATATGTGCTTGTGTTTCATTTCAAAACAACAGATCACAGATTACAGAAATTTGAGAGATGAATTTTGTAGTGATTAAGCATTGAAGAACACATCAAGATAGGGTTTGTGAAGTGTTGGAACTTCAATGTTGAGCAAGCTTGAAACCTAGAATCAAGACATCTTCATCATCTTCTCAAAGATCTTATTCAAGAACATCAACAAGAGTGTTTGTTGTCCTGTGAATTGAAGGCTTTCGAGACAACGTTCGGTGGTACGATCGTAGATCCAGCTGAGTTGAAGATTGATAGAAGGTTTCAAGGAAAAACCAGCTGGGTTTTCCTTCAAGAACGGGCGTGTTCTTGAGGGTTTTGTGAGTCACGTTGTACAAGTCAGATTCAGCCGCAGCGAGAGTCGTGGAACCGGTGGATTGATTGTGTAACTTGCAGGAAATCTCGATTGGACTCAAATCCAGTGGAGGTTGATACAATAGGAAATTCTAGGAGTTTAGAATTCTGGTATTTGTATTCGAACCTTGTAATCAACGGATTCAGCAACTTTGATATAAGAATTCTCAATTTCGATTTGAAATTGAGAGGGAGACGTACCCACACGCGAGGACGACCGTGGGGAACTTCCTTACCAAATCTCGGCGTATTGTTTCTCCTCTCTATATTTAATTTCGTTTTAATTTGTTTTTTGATTCATTGGAAATTGCTTTAGTGATAGGTGCATTCAACTGTTTTTCATACTGTGCGTTTAATCCTTTATCATAGCAATCGTAAAATCCAGCACGTTATCGCTTGTCTGGTCTTCTAGTGGCCGGTTCAAAATAGACGCTTGTGTATTCAGGACCTTCGTTTCCATATTTCTTTGAAAACTCTGAAAAACTTTTTAAATCCTTGAAAACAAGGAAGTGATCCATTCACCCCCCCCCCCTCTAGATCACTCACCACAGCGTCTAACATAACCTCTATTTGTTGCCTTACAATAAATGGTCAAGTCCCTTGAACGTAGGGGTACCTTAACTTGTTGCCTAAAGAAACAAATCATCATAGTTACCTTTCGAATAAAAGATCATAGTCCCTCGTTGTCCCTTCAAAGTTTCCTTTCGAATAAAAGATCATAGTCCCCCGTTGTCCTTCAAAGTTGCCTTCGAATAAATGATCTTGTCCCTACGAAAATGATGATAGTCTATTCGAATTGTTAAGGTATCCCTACATGTTTCCTTCTATGATCATAATGATGACCCTACGCTTGTCCCTTCCAAATCCAAGGATATGACTACTTACTAACTAATAGTAAGGACAGTTCTATCCCTAAGGAAATGAAATAACAAGACTTTATAACTCAGGGTAAGTAACTCTTAATGCTTGCTCACAATTTTCAAAAAACAAATACATTTTACACCCCACTCTCTTTTCAAAATAATTTCAAACAAGTAAACACTTTGTATACATTCATACTGGAATCATTACAAAGTTAAATATTTACGAAAATATTTTAACCACACACTACACTTTTCAAACAAAACAAATAAAGTGAGCAAAGCAATTAAGAGCCCATGGATAATCATGGATACAAAGGGTGTTAACACCTTCCCTTTGTATAACTTACCCCCCGAACTCAAAATATTTTAAAGGTCTTTCCTGTTCTTTTATGCCTTTCCTAAATTGGATTAAATAAAATTCGGTGGTGACTCTTGCTTACTGCAACATATTTTGTGACATATATTAAAAGTCAGTTCTCTCACTGTTTTACAGAACTGACGACTCTGTCAGGGACTTTAGACTCTTAAAAAGATGGGTTACCTTAGAGTTAGATCACTTTATTTGTTTAACTTGTATGCTTTTTTTAAGGTTTTGTCTTGGGGTTACTGTGAGAAATATCCTAACCCGGATCTAGTGATACCTTAGGTAAGTGGCAATAGACCAAGGAAACTGTACGGCGTATACCACTATGGTTGAAATGGTAGCTACATTTAGTGTGACATCTTGGTTGGTACTGATGTTCTTCAAGTCAGTTGAGGATAATATCAGGATGCCATATGGTGTCATTTACACTAACTTCCCTTTAGAACCCTAATTGACCCATCTTGGCCAGTAGAAAATAGTGAGATAGTCGGCTTTGGTGCAGTCTAAAGTTGGTTGATACTCGATGCTACACTCATTGAGATTTTAATCTTGGGATGTTTTGGTTGGCGAGACAGTTGCCATACTGAACTACAGCCTTTGAGAAGAATCAGTGATATTGAGATTCCTTAGAACCCGGTTACTATTGGTAGGACAGGTTGAACCAACTAACTTCAGTGGGGAGGGTACTTACCTATGAACTTCATGCAAGCCTTTAAACCTAAGGCTCTTGTGTGACTTGTTTGTGTTTTCCATTTGCTTGCTTTAAACATAAACATAACATCATGACATCATAACATAGCATTTTCACTAACCATTTCAAGGACCAAAGGATTTATCTTTGTTCTTTGTTGCAGGTTATGGCTTCCGCTCGTAGAAACATTATCTGAACCAACTTTGTAAGGATACCTTCCAAGCTTAAGGAATTAGTCTCAAAAGTTCTTGAGAACTCTCAATTCACCAAAAGGCATGGTTTTCTGCTTAGTTTGGTTACTTCCGGGTTTAATGAAGACATGATGAGTGTTTTGTTTAGTTCTTTGACCATAAACATCATTGTTTCACATTTCCCGATTATCAGTTAGTTCCCATGATGGAAGAATTCTCTAAACTACTTGGTGTACCCATTCTTGATCAAAAACCTTCACAGGTTTAGAGAAGGAGCCTAAACCTGAAATTATTGTAGCAGCTTTACATCTGAAGAAGTCAGATATTGTATTGGAAACAAGAAGTGGAGTTAAAGGTCTTCTTGCTAAAGTATTGATAGAGAAAGCTCAGGTGTTCTTAGATGCTATGAGTTACAATGCTTTTTAGGAGATCTTGGCCCTGTTGATTTATGGTTTGGTATTATTCCCTAATCTGGACCAATTCATAGATGTGCATGCAATTAACATATTTCTGACTCGTAATCCTGTGCCTACCTTGCTTGGAGATATTTTGAACTCTCTTCACACTCGTACTACGAAGGAGCGAGGGACTCTAATGTGTTGCATACCTCTACTATCAAGGTGGTTTATTTCACACCTTCCTCGATCTGTGATGAAGAATGAACATGGTTTGAGATGGTCTAGAAGGATAATGTCACTCTCTCATTCAGATATCCATTAGTGTTCCCGATCCATGGAAAAGATCACTATCATTGACCATTGTAGGGAGTTCCCTAATGCGCCACTCATTGGCATAAGGGGGGCATTACTTATAATCCTTCTTTGGCACTACATCAATTTGGTTATGCTCGGAGAGATGGTCCTCATGATATGATTATTCAAGGTATAGTGTTTGATTATGACAATAATCCTCAAGGTTATCGTCAAAGGTTTATACATGCTTGGGGCATGGTGAATAAGATTAATAGCAAGACTCTAGAACCAAAATACTCCATCCCTATGGAGTTTTACCTCATATGGGTATGATCTCGTGCTCAAACTCTTATGATGTCATATCCTGTTGTTCTACCGGTGATTGTTGAGCCTATTATTGAAGGAGATGTTCCTTACACCATTCTTTATCTAGACATGCCTACTGACCTAGAAGAGCAACCAAAGTCTTGGATCCAACTGAAAGAGGAAAGAGATACCTTTGAGGCTCAGTTCTATGCCGGCAAGGAGAAAGTGTTGGAGATGACAAGGCAACTTCACGAAGAGCGGAACCTCAATACATATCTCAACACAAAGAGGAAACATCCATGGGAGACTTGAGTCTCAAATGTTTTTATTTTTCTTTGTAACTTTTCTTGTTTTTCCTTCATTGTAATCCCAAGGGACAGTTATATTTTGAACTTACTAATAAAAAAATTTGTTTTTGTTTTTGTTTAACAAATTTAAATTCTACAAGGTCCTTAAAAACATTGCATATGCATTTAAACGCCATGCCATTGCATATAGATTTACATGCCATACCATTGCATAGCGGGTTTCCACAATAGGTTTATTATTTTTTTCACTGTTTATTTCAGTGGAAATGGCTCTCGAACAGACTGTCAAAGATCTCCAAATCCAGAACACCCAATTTCAAGAGATGATCCTGAACATGTCCAAGGGACAAGAAGAACTGAAAGCAATCCTGACCAAGAAGAAGAAGAAAACAAGAAAATCAGTTGGCTTCATCAACATGGGTAGGAGATTCATAGGTCAAATGAAGACAAACAATGAGGTTGAAAATCATGGAGACGAAGATTCTATGAAAGAAGAAGGAAGTCTACATAGTACTACTGGGAATTCTGATCAAGAGGAGAATTATTATTATGATTCGACTGGTGATGAGAAATACAAGTCACTGTAAGACCGTTTGAATTCTATGGAGTTGCAAAAAACATTTGGTCTAGATTTCGAAGATTTGAGTCTAATTTATGGAGTTGTCATTCCTCTTGGGTTCAAAGTTCCTACTTTTGTGGTATATGATGGTCTTTCGTGTCTGAAGTTACATCTGAGATCTTATGTCCAAAGGATCCAGCCACATACTGATGATAAAAAATTATGGATTCATGTTTTCCAAGAAAGTTTATCTGGAGCTAAACTAGAATAGTACTACCAACTTGAGAGTACCAATATTCGTGCTTGGAATGATCTTGCTGAAGCCTTCTACAAGAAATATCAATATAACTCTGATTTAGCGCCGACTCGTATGCAAATCCAAAGTATGTCCATGGGCTCTAGTGAAAGTTTCAAAGAGTATGCTCATAAATGGAGAGATCTTGCAAGAAAGGTTCAACCTCCTTTAACTGACAGAGAGTTGGTTGACATGTTCATGAGTACGTTGACTAGTCCTTTCTACAGTCATCTAATTGGAAGTTCTTCATCTGGTTTCAATGAGCTGATAATGACTGGAGAGCATGTTGAAAGTGGAATACAAAGTGGTAAGATACAAATGTTTGCCTCTTCAAGTACCACCAAGAAGCCATCTAATGGGAAAAAGGAATCGAATGATGTGTACGGCCAATAGGGTCGTAATAAGAACAACCGTAACCAATCTGTGGGAGCAATTCTGATCTCTAATCCTGCACCTGCGCCACAAAATCAACAACCGAATAATCAACGTAAGCAGGATACACCTAAGAGACAATTTACAAAAATCAATATGTCATTGGCTCAGGCGCTGCAACACATGCTGAAAGGGGAGCTGATTACGTTGAAGGACCCTCCTCAGAATCCCAATACTTCCTTTCCTCGCTATAATACCAATGCAAGGTATGCATATTACTCCAACTTCCCTGGACATGATACTAATAATTGTTAGGCATTGAAGAATAAAATTCAGGATATGATTGATGTCGGGGAAATTGAGTTTGATCCTCCTGATACTCCTAATGTGATTACTGCTCCTATGCCCAATCATGAAAAGACTATTAATGTTGTTAATGATGTTTCTTATGTTTCTATTGTGGTTGATTTAACTACTCCTCTGTCAATTGTTAAAAAGAAGTTGTTGCAAGCCGGTTTATTTTCGGGCTGCAATGAAGATTGTTATTACTGTGCATCTCAATCCAATGGTTGTTGGAAGCTGAAAGAAGATATTAAACATTTGATGGACAACCGTACTATACTGTTTAAGAAGAGTCCTTCTATAGGAGGTTTATGTGAAAGTTTGTCCCAAGGTCTGAAGCTTGAGGACATGTCTATGGTTACTAAAACTCCCATAAGGATCACCTCTAAGGGTCCTGTGAAGATTATTGCTGAGCCAAAAGTGGCTCCCCTGATTATTACTACTCCCGGTCCGATCCCATATTCCTCTAACAAGACCATCCCTTGGAATTATGGCACTGATGTTTATGTCCACGGTGTCAAGCAAGAGACTTTAACTGATAGACATGTTGAAGATACTAATCCCGATGTCGACAATATCATTAGGACTAGTAAATTTACTCAAAGTGGGAGGATTTTCTCTCCAGAAGACACTTCAAAGACTGTTGCTACTCCAGTTTATATTTCTACCTCCGAGCCAAGTACTGAAGCTCGAGGTAAAGGACCAGTGATTGAGCTTGTTCAGGTTGAAATGCCGGTTACTGAAGATCTCTCTAAGAACATGTAAGAAGTACTAAAGATAATCTGCAAGATTGATTAGAATATTGTCGAACAGTTGGGATACACTCCCTCTAAGATCTATATGTTATCTCTGTTGTTATGCTCTGAGGCCCATGCTAAGACTTTGATGAAATTCTTGAAATATGCACACGTACCCCATGAAATCTCTGTGGATCAATTTGAAAATTGTGTTGCTAATTTGACGACTTATAATGGCTTAGGTTTTTTTGTTGTTGATCTAACTCCCGCTGGAAGGAACCACAATAAAGTTATGCACGTCTCTATTTAGTGTAGGGGAATTACTCTATCTCATGTATTGGTGGATAATGGTTCCTCATTAATAGTGCTACCGAAGGCCGTTCTTGACAAGCTCAACTATGAAGATATTGTGCCAAGACCTAGTAATATGGTGGTGAGACCTTTTGGTGGTTCAAAAAGAATGGTTTACAGAGAAATTGATCTTCGAATCAAAGTAGGTTCTCAAGTCTTTGACTCTACTTTCTATGTGATGGATATTCGTCCTGCCTATTCCTGCTTGCTTGGACGCCCTTGGATACATGGGCCATGTGTTGTAACCTCTACCATACACCAGAAGCTGAAATATCCAATGAAGAGCAAGTTTGTCACTGTATATGGTGAAGAAGAGTACATGGTCAGTTATGTGATTACTTTCAAGTATGTTGAGATGGATTATGAATTCGTTGAGACTCCATGTCAGATATTTGAAGTGGTTCCTCAGACTGTTCCTATTACTAAGTCGGTTCCTATTGTTTCTAGAGCATCTCCTACATTGGCCTCTCTAAAAGATGCTAAAGTTGTGGTTGAACAAGGTGGTTGTACTATTTGGGGTCAGCTTCCTGACATTCCTTACAAGTCTGACAAATTTGGTTTGGGTTTCACTGAATAGGCTCAGAAGGTTGTTCGTCGTTCTCGTGCTATCCGTATCACTAACAAAGGAGTTCAGAAAGATCAAGTCAATGTTGTGGAAAAATCTGATGAAGACTGCATCATAGACAATTGGATCTTTTCTACCATTGGCAGTGGGCTCAACAATTGGAAGACTGAAGACATTATTCCTATCTCCTTTAGTCAAGGGTAAATGTTATTTTTTGTTTTTCTTATTTTGGTTTTGTAATTTGAACAATTAAAACTTTTAAGCCTTTTTCCTTGCCCGGGGAACAATGGTATGCTTGTTAGGGATGTCATTTCATTTGTATATTTTCATTCAATAAAATCAATGGATGTTTTGCTTTCGTAAATATTGCGCTCTTTATCTTTCTTTTTATTTTTTCTGTATCAAAAAAGCTACGTGTTCTTACACACACCCACATCACTACACCGTAGATCCTCATTCACTCTGGATCCCATTGATAACAGTTATGCTACTGCCAATTATGACTTCGAAAATCCAATCTACCAAGTCGAGGATGGAAATGAGGAAGGTTGTGAAGTGCCCGTAGAACTTGTTAGGTTGCTACAGCAAGAAGAGAAATTTATACAGCCGCATGAAGAACCGATCGAATTTGTGAATCTAGGTACTGAGAAAGATAAGAAAGATGTCAAAATAAGTGTTGAATTAGAAGACAATGTCAATAACAGGCTAATTTAGATGCTACATGACTATGTGGAGATCATTTCTTGGTCTTATGAAGATATGCAAGGACTTGATATTGATATTGTGGTTCACTGTCTACCAAGGAAGGAAGGTTGTTGCCCGATAAAGAAGAAGGTTCGTCGTATGCGTCCCGAAATGCCAGAAAAGATTAAAGTTGAAGTAATGAAACAATTTGAGGCAGAGTTCCTAGTTGTCACTTCTTATCCTTAATGGGTTGCAAATATGGTACCTGTACCTAAGAAGGATGGAAAAGTACGCATGTTCATAGATTACAGGGATTTGAATAAAGCTATCCCCAAAGATGATTTCCCGCTTCCACATATTGATCTTCTGGTAGACAACGTTGCTCAGTATAAGGTATTCTCTTTCATGGATGGTTTCTCTAGTTATAATCAGATTAAGATGACGCCTGAAGACATGGAGAAAACTACGTTTTTCACACAGTGGGACACCTTTTGTTACAAAGTAATGCCATTTGGTTTGAAGAACGTTGGGGCAACGTACCAACGTGCTATGGTAGCTTTGTTCCATGATATGATCCATCACGAGATAGAGGTATATGTTGATGACATGATAGCCAAGTCCCAGACTGAAGAAGAACATCTTGACCATTTGCACAAGCTGTTTGAGAGGTTGAAGAAATACAAGCTAAGATTGAATCCAAACAAATGTACCTTTGGGGTTAGATCTAGTAAACTTTTGGGTTACGTTGTCAGTGGTAAAGGTATTGAGGTTGACCCTGCAAAGGTAAAATCTATACAAGATATGCCCGCTCCCCGTACTGAGAAGGAAGTCAGAGGTTTCTTGGGACGCCTGAACTACATTGCAAGATTTATTTTCCAATTAACCGTTACCTGTGAACCAATCTTCAAATTTCTAAAGAAAGATCAAGTAATGGAATGGAACAACGAATACCAGATAGCTTTAGATGAGATCAAGAAATATCTCCAAGAACCTCAAATATTGATGCCACCAGTCGCGGGAAGACCCTTGATTATGTACCTGACAATGTTAGACAATTCAATGGGGTGTGTGTTGGGGCAACATGACGAATCTGGTCGAAAAGAGCAAGCGATATACTACCTTAGCAAAAAGTTTACCGACTGTGAAATAAGATTCTCACTGCTCGAGAAAACTTGTTGCGCTTTGGCATGGGTTGCTCGCTGACTAAGACAATATATGTTGACTCATACCACTTTATTGATTTTGAAGATGGATCCTATCAAATACATATTTGAGAAACCTGCTCTCTCTAGACAAATAGCGAGATGGAAAATGATTTTGACAGAATATGACATCCAGTACACCACTCAAAAGGCAATTAAAGGAACTGTGGTAGCTGATCATTTGACTCATCAAGCGGTGGACGACTATCAGTCTATGAATTTTGAGTTTCCAGATGAAGATATTATGCTTGTTACTGATCATAAAGAACTTAGACCGTATGAAGGACCTGAACAGGGATCCCGATGGACTATGGTTTTTATGGAGCTTCAAATGCACTTGGAAATGGTATTGGTGTTATGATTATCTCTCCTGAGGGTTTTTATACACCGTTTACTTCTAGACTTTGTTTTAATTGTACCAATAATATGGCTGAATATGAAGCATGTATCATGGGTATCAAGGTTGTCGTTGAGATGAAGATCCAATTCTTGAATGTATATGGGGACTCATCCCTAGTAGTTAGTCAGATTAAAGGAGAATGGGACATAAGGAATCCAAATATCATTCCTTATCGAGAACATGTGTTAACTCTGATTCCATACTTTGAAGAGATCACTTTCGAACATATTCCACGAGAAGAGAATCAATTGGCAGATGCATTAGCTACTATATCATTTATGTTCAGGGTAAATTGGGACAATGAAGCTCCTAGAATTACTATAGATAGATTAAATGAGCCAACATACTGTTATGAGGTTGATACTGAAGGAGTAGAAGAAAAACCTTAGTTCCACGAAGTAAAAAGATATCTCGAAGCTCAGGAGTATCCTGAAGGGGCATCTATCAATGACAAGAAGTTTCTAAGGAGATTTCCTGCCAAGTTTTTCCTGAGTAATGGAACTTTGTACAAACGCAATCACGATTTGACTTTGCTTCGTTGTGTGGACAAGAAGGAAGCAAGATAAATTATAGAGGACATGCATGATGGGATCTTTAGTACACACTCTAGTGGATATATGATGGCTAAGAAAATTTTGAAAGCAGGTTACTACTGGTCTACCATGGAAGCTGATTGTCATCTGCACTCCAAGATGTGTCATAAGTGCCAGATCTATGCTGATAAAATACATGTGCCTCTAGTTCCATTGAATGTTCTAACTGCTCATTGGCCTTTTGCAATGTGGGGAATTGATATGATTGGTGAGATCAAACCTATTACTTCCAATGGACATCGTTTCATTCGTGTTACTATTGATTACTTTACGAAGTGGGTAAAAGCAGCCTCGTCCGTTTCTATTACCAAGAATGTCGTGGCCCAGTTCATCAAGCATAATCTTACATGTCGATACGACATCCCTGAAAGGATTATCACAGACAATGGTACTAATCTAAACAACACTATGATTAATAAACAATGCATGCAATTCAAGATTAAGCATCACAATTCTTCTCCATATCGGCCAAAGATGAATGGCGCAATAGAAGCCGCCAACAAGAATATTAAGAAGATCTTGCAAAAGATGACAGTAACATACAAAGATTGACACGAGATGTTACTGTTTGATACTCATGGTTATCGCAACATAGTAAGTACCTCAATTGGGGAAACCCCATTCTCTCTTGTTTGTGGTATGGAGGCAGTTTTACCTATTGAAGTTCATATCCCTTCCTTAAGAATTATGAAAGATGCAGACTTAGACACAGACAAATGGGTTCAGACTCGACTTGACCAGATAAACTTGATTGATGAAAAGAGGCTCGCAATCGAATGTCATGTCCATATGTATTAGAAGCGTATGATCAATGCCTTTAACAAGAAATTCAAGCATCAAGTATACCAGGATGGCGATTTGGTAATAAAGCGTATCATATTACCACAAGGTGATCCCAGGGGAAAATGGACTCCCACTTATGAAGGACCATTTTTAATCAAAAAGATATTTTCTGGAGGTGCTATGATACTTACCACTATGTATGGTGAATACTTCCCATAACCTGTGAACGCAAACATAGTAAAAAAATACTACGCATAAAAAGAGACCCGCTAGGTTGACTGACCTAGGAAAAGATTAGGGATATATATATATATATATATATATATATATATATATATATATATATATATATAAAATTTTACACCGACAAGTCGAAAACCTGAAAAGGCGGTCCAGGCAAAAGTTAGGGATTAAAGCGTACGACTAGATCTCGTTGGATCACTTATTTAACTTCAATTAGTTGTGTTACCAATATCAGGTTCAAACGGCACAAATCAGTTCAGTCATTTCTCTTCCGGAAAAAGATGAGATACCTGAAGATAATGGCAATAACAGAGTTGAAACTTGTTGGGATCATTTACACATAGTTGTTTTTCCTTGTTTTTTGTATCTTTTTTTAATTTTCTACGACGAATTACTCTTACTAGGATTTATGTTTCTTTGTTCAGAATTTCCTGTTTGTAGGCCACTTTCAAGATAAATACAATTCTATTTCAAACTCAGCTTTACTTTTCTCATTTTTTACTTATGCATAAATGTCCATTGATTATTTTGAATGAATGTATGCTTTTAAATATGATTGATGTTTACCAAAATAATAATAATAATAATAGCATTTACTAAGGACTCTTATAGGTAAGAATCCCCAATAGAGCTCATATCAAACAGATCTTCACAGGCTCATCCCCACAAGTAATCTTTACAGGTTTATTCCAGCAAAATATTCCAAGTAGCCTCTTCCTCGAAAGCGCTTATACTTCCAATAAAGTCCCAGGAAGGATTCTCTCAAGCCTGATATCCCCAAAAGAATTTACACTTGGTCGGATAAGTCTCTCAGGGGAATGTTCGTCTCTTTTATCCCTAGTCAGGGTATTTAGGAATTTAATATTTCAATAAAAAGCATGACGAACAATTATTTCTCCTTGAATGCCTTCATTTCCAAACAGAAGTCGAAAGATCCCAAGTACAATATTCTGAAATAAAACGGGAATGATATCTTCATATTCCTCAACAGTAAATCGATATTTATTTTCCCCAGCTAGCAATTGTTACATGAAGCTACTAATGTGCTTCAACTACATAATTTGTCCATACATCATCTATATCATATCATGACATTTGCATCCATAACGCATATAAAGTTCTCATTTACATTAAGAACGTCATAAAATGCATGCAATGCATTACATACATCAAATGACCTTGCATAAAACTAACATTTCCTTTTCAGGATAGTTTGCGGTCAGATGAACATTGTCGTCTCCTAGAGACAGTTCAGAGACGATCAAAACAATGATCTAGTTCTGATACTTAGTTCAGGATATTTTCCAGTGATAGTTCAGAGATTATCAAAACAACGATCTAGTTCTGATACTTAGTTCAGGATATTTTCCAGAGACAGTTCAGAGGCGATTGAAACAAAGATCTAGTTTTGAGGCTTAGTTCAAGATATTTTCCAGAGACAGTTCAGAGACGATCGAAACAAAGATCTAGTTCTGATACTTAGTTCATGATATTTTCCAAAGACAATTCAGAGATGATCAAAACAAAGATCTAGTGATTATACTTATTCCAGAGTCACATTCAGATAGAGTCAAACGTAGACACATTCTGACACCCCTATCAACAGACACCTTAGATGGCATCTATAAGCCCATCTCAAAATACTCTGAATGGCATCTTTTGAGCCCATTCAAGAAATACAATCAACCAACAATGTTACTTTGTCCACTGGCGAGTGCAAATTTTTGGGCTTTAAGTGTCCAATCCTCTTCCACCTTCAGGTCACGAATGGCGTGCATGTCAATCTAACTCCTCGGGTTTCAGAAAATTGAACAAGGGAAGCTGTTGTACCATAAATTTGCCCTCATATCTTCAAGATAATATGTCTCAATAGGTTTCCTAATGGTCATAAGATTCTCAATTGCTCAAAAGGACTCAAAGTTTCATCAGACAAAGCCTTCTCCTAAGCAATAGATCTCAAATTAGGGTTTTATGTTTCTCAAAGAAAATTGGACTTCTAAAGCCTCGAGTGGACTTCATGATATCCCATATACTTCAGAGGATCCTCATGTCAAGTTTCAAGACTTGCCCTACAACTTTGGTTAGTCAGATGCTCAGATAATCAATAATCAGTTAACTTGGGTAAAAAGTCAACTGTGGTCAACATACAGTCAAACTTCAAGATTTTTGGTCAACATCAAGATTATGAAGTAAGATTCATCATTTTATCAAGGTTTGATCATGATTCATCAAGAAAACCTCAAATTCATCACAAGGCAAAAGTTGTTAAATTAGGGTTTCTTAAGGAGAAAGTCAACTGGACTTTGACCAACTCTAACTTTAACATACTTCATCAGAAATTTCCCATCCAACTCTCATTGTGAAGGAAATTCAATTCCCTACAACTTTGTGTCTCACAAGCCAATGCCAGAAATACTTCATTTGAGAGATATGGGCCAAGACATTATAGGTCCTCTAAAATGTCAACAAAAAGTCAATTTTCTCAAAAGCTCATAACTTGAACATGGAAGATCAAATGGACATAGGACCAAAAGGTAATTAAAGGACACTTTAAGCTTTTTAAAAAGTCTAGGAGCACATTCATATGATAAAAATTGAGGAATTTGTGCATTGTTAAAGTTGAGCAAATTTGAGGAGGTGTATAAGGCAAACAATGACCAAACTTGAGTTTTTGCCAAATGGGCCTATGTTTTCATAATCCAAACTTAATCTTAAGATGATCCACGACCTATAAGTCATATATTTTGATTTTCTTTATTTATTTTATATTTTATTGGATTTAATTCATTTAAATTCAATTTTAATTAAAATAAATATTGAAAAATCAAATATTTGATCTATGGATTATTTTGGGATAAGATTTTGAGGTTTGTTGTCATAATATGTGATTCAAATTCATGCACAACAAGAGGAAAGTCATGATAGCTCAATAATGGCCAAAATAGAAAGTTTTCAAATCTAATTTCAATCAAAACTCATCATCCCAAAATCACTTGAATCCAAGCCCACAAATTGACCTGAATCCATCCTATATATATACATAACAAGGGCAGATGTCAAGGGGATGAAATTTTTGATCAAAGAGAGCATACAAAACTTCAAAAAACTCAAGAGTAACTTGGATTCGGTTTTAGGGTTGCAGCCATTCTCAAGGAGGTTTGAAGGTCCAAGAACATTCCTTAGACTCTTCTGAAGGTGTACCAATCATCACATTGCTCCAAAACCTCATAAAACGCCATAACCGAGTTTTTTTTTCTTTCAATTTTGCGAATTCATATTTATACACATGATACATCTAATCTCTTTTCATATTTGTGTTTTGTATGATGTGAGTAAGTTATATGGGCAATCAAATTGAAGTTTAAGTGCAAGAATCATGATCTGCCATTGTTAGGATTAGAAGCCGTGAATTTGGGGAACCATAGCTACAGGAAATTTTAGACCAAATTGATTGGACCATTGAATTCAAGAGACAATTTCTAACTGATTTATGTGCTTATATGGTATTTATAATGCTTGGTTTGAATTATATGGAGGAAGAAGATGACCTGCACGCATTTTTGATTTTCAAATTTCAATTTTAATATATAATATTTGTTTGTTAGTTTTTGACAACAGAAGGTGTGTGGCCTGGTGGATGGAATTTTTGCTGGTAACCAAGAGGACATGGGTTCGATCCCAGCATCCCCCCTTCTTTTTTTGGGCATTTTTATTATTTTCCTTTTTATTTATATTTTTAATTTCTTTTCTTTTTCTTTTAGTTTCAAAAAAAATCATTTAATCTGAATTAATATGTTTTTTCTAACCAATCAAAAATATGTCATTTGTTAATATTTTTTCATAAAATCATAAAACATCAAAAAAAATATTTACTTTTACATAATTAATTCATATTTTATTTATTTCATTAAACTAATTCTTTTTTTATCAAACATTTTTTAATAAAAATCAATTAATCAAAATCTTAATCAATATTTCCTTTATATTTTTCTTCTCGATTTTATTTTATTGTTTTAGAATAATTGTATAGGATGCACGAAATTTGTAATAATTTATTTTTCTCGCACGATTTTATTTTCGTTCAAATAATGTAACTGCCAATGCCTTGTAATAGTTTTAGGTTTTATTTTCCTCACTTTACGTTTTCTGCCAGATTTTATTTATGTATCTCTCCTGAAGCCATGTAATAGTTTATATTAGGGTTTATTTTCCGCACTATAACATGTTAGATATATGCTTAATAGGATTGTATGATAAGATTTAAATCAACCGTTAGCTAACCCTAACTTATACACTTGCACACTCACGCCTCTAGGGTAACATATCTTTATTGCCTTACAATAAATGGTCAAGTCTCTCGAACGTAGGGGTACCTTAACTTGTTGCTTAAATAAACAAATCATCACAGTTAGCTTTCGAATAAAATATCATAGTCCTCGTTGTCCCTTCAAAGTTGCCTTTCTAATAAAAGATCATAGTCCCCCGTTGTCCCTTCAAAGTTTCCTTTGAATAAATTATCGTGTCCCTACGAAAATGATGATAGTCCCTTTGAATTGTTAAGGTATCCCTACATGTTGCCTTCTATGGCCATAATGATGACCATACGCTTGTCCCTTCCAAATCTAAGGATAAGACTACTTACTAACTAATAGTAATGACAGTTCTATCCCTAAGGAAATGAAATAACAAGAAAGACTTTATAACTTAGGGTAAGTAACTCTTAATGCTTTCTCACAATTTTCAAAAAACAAATACGTTTTACACCCCACTCTCTTTTCAAAATAATTTCAAACAAGTAAACACTTTGTATACATTCATACGAGAATCATTTCTAAGTTAAATCTTTACGAAATTTTTTTAACCACACACTACACTTTTCAAACAAAACAAATAAAGTGAGCTAAGAAATTAAGAGCCCATGGATAACCATGGATACAAAGGGTGCTAACACCTTCCCTTTGTATAACTTACCCCCCGAACTCAAAATCTTTTAAGGGTCTTTCCTGTTCTTTTTTGCCTTTCCTAAACTGGATAAAATAAAAGTCTATGGCAACTCTTTCTTACCACAACATATATTGCAAAAATATTAAAAGTCAGTTCTCCCACCGTGTTACAGGCAGTCAAGCGGATAATGAAGTATCTCAAAGGATCAACCAATGTTGGCTTATGGTACCCGAAAGGTTGTATTTCAATTTAATTGGATATTCTGATGCTGATTATGTAGGATGTAAAACAGATAGGAAAAGCACAAGTGGAACATGTCATATCTTAGGTAATGCATTAGTCTCATGGGCATGCAAGGAGCAAGCGTGCGTAGCACTCAGTACGGCCGAAGAGGAATACATAGCAGCCGGTAGTTGCTGTGCACAGATACTTTGGCTCAAGCAACAACTTTGTGACTACGGACTCGATCTAGGATGCATTCCTTTACGGTGTGACAATACAAGTGCAATTAATATCACGAAGAATCCGGTCATGCATTCAAGGACCAAGCATATCGACATTCAACATCATTTTTATGATTTCATGTTCTTCAAGGAGACGTCGAGGTAACCTTCGTAGATACTCATAATCAACTGGCGGATATATTTACAAAACCTTTGGCGAAAGAACCGTTTTTCAAGATTCGGCGAGAACTCAGAATTCTCGATGAAGGTGATATCTAAAACTTCAAAAGTTGATCATTCTAGCATCTATGAGTATCAAGGTACACAAATATGAACTTACCTCTTTTTGGAAACTTTTGATGTTATATTAATATTTATCGTGTCGGCAAAATTTTACTATTTTTTCCTATTTTCGCACATCATTAAGTTATTATTTTTCAATTTTTTATCAAAAGTTGCCTCAAAATATGTGCTAACATGTTCTATAATTGTTATATTAAGACTCCTCATGAATTTGAAGCTATATACTTACTGTTTTTTGTATTTTTGGAAATTTTAAGGGCGTTAATCGGTTAACCGGTTAACACTGTTTGTTTCTGTTCTTTTATAAAAAATTCTGAACTTTTAATATGTGTAGTTTAAGAGTTTTGTTGCATGTGATTTATAATCACTCTCACCAACATTCCTTAGGACTCTTCTTCTTCTCTTAGACTTCCTTGACTCCCCATTAAAAGTCTTCTTCTAACTTCTACCCACTCAAAATAACATTCAATATCACATTAAAATCCCACTCAACCATTACTCTTTATAAAACAATCTTCACACTCTTCATTTTTCACAACATCAAACCCAAATCCGAAAATTCACTTTCAAACCCTAGAAATCCCAAATCTTCATCCATGACTCCATCAAAGAAAGGAAAAGGAAAGATGTCGGAAAGTAGCTCAGCTGTCCATAAGGAAGATATTCCGATGGAATTAACTAAGAAGCGGCGAATAGATTTCAAGGTTCGAGTTCGGAAATTTCTCAAGGTGAAATATGTCAATCTCAAAGCTTTTGCAGAACCCATTTTTGATTTTCCAGCTTTGCTAAAATACCAAAAGTTTGATAACTATGTCTCCGATATGGGTCGGTGTTACCCGGATTTAGTGAAATCTTTTATGAACCACTTATCGATTAATCTGAATGATGTTGGGCAACATATGCTTAACACTATTGTTAGAAACTTAGAGGTGTATGAAGATTTGTAGGGTATTGTGGCAGCACTCAAAATTTCGTATACCGGTTATTTTCTCCGGAAAGGAGTTAACCATAATGACGGACCTTGGGCTCAGTACGACAAAATGGAATATTTTTATGGTATTTGCAGGTTTCTTAGAGAAGTTGTGGTAGCTGGACAACGCACGCCTCGTGTAACACCCCATTTTTAATATTTAATCATCAGGTATTTTTGGTGCTATGCTGGTCTTGTTTAAGGCATATGTCTTGTTGTTTTTGGTGTTGAGTCCTAGTGGGACCGGTAGAATTGAGTGTGCTTATTAATAGCGAGTGTGCGATTATAATAAGACCATTTAATTAACTATATTTATTAGTATTATTATTATATTCATGAAACAATATTAGTAATATTAGTAATTAAAAATTAATATTATTATTAATTAGAATAAGGGGTAAATTAGTAAAAGTATTGGTGAGGTCTTTGGAGGAGAATTAGTCTAATCAGAGAATTAGTGGGAGATTAATCGTACAATTTTTGGAGAAGATCAAAAAAGGCTAGGAAGAAGGAAGAACAATCTAGGGCATAATTCTTGAAGAAATTCGTAGGATTTTTCACACAAATTCGAGGTAAGGGGGTAGAACAAGTTTAAATTCAGGTGGTTTAACATGATGGGTAGTGAGGGCTTCCTTCCCTCTTAGGAAATTTATGATGTTTGTGATGAACCTATGATTGTGTGAATTATGTTGCGAATTTGTAGATATAATGATGTATTATTGATGAAATTCTGATGAATCGTTGTTGTTGTTCTTCTTCTGGATGATGCTTGAATATACATATATTATTGTTGTTGATGAACATAATGAATTCTAGATCTAGAACAAAAATATAAGATGTATATAGTAATGTAGATGAAAGAAGAATGAAATTAGGAGTGTAAAACTGGATTAGAAACAATCATAGGTTTGGTATGGATCACGAAATCGAGAATTGTGAGGAACAAATCTGGAATGAGGAAGAAAAGGCAGAAAAGTGAGGATCTATGCCCATACGCGTATGGAACTAGGCAATACGCGTATGGATGTGTGTGTGTTGGGCTTGATACGCGTATGGACATGATAGTACGTGTATGGGAATTGAAAAATGAGGGCTCTCTGCCCATTTGTGTAAGGAACGCGTATGATGCTGGGGTGAAACATGTATGAGGGGCGTATGGTGCGTATGAGGCATAGGGCAATACGCGTATGGCCTAGCCAATACGCGTATGGCCAGGGTGATGGACAAAAACATGTTGTTTCTCGATTTCTGTCCCGATTTCGCGTGCATTGTCAATTCTTTTGGTGTGTGAAATTAAGATGAATCTTAAGATATGTTTAATCGAGAATTAACATTTAGAATGAGTTAATAATGGAATTTAGGTGGATTTAATTAGTCTAATAATCAGTCAAATTGCATGAGGTTAATATTGGTGATTTTTGGTGAAACTATTGTTATGTTTTGATCAGGATGGATCGTGTAGATGTATAATATGATGAATTATAAATGAGGCATGCTTTTACATTTTCATGCATACATTTGTCGAATTATTGTTGGGATGATTGTGTCGGATGGGCGAATACGATCATTCGTACTCCGTTATGGAGAATGTCGATTGAATGAACAAAAACCCGGTATAACATGCATTGTGTCGTGTTGAGTCACATTGCATAATTATTGTTGATTGTTGTTGCATAATTATTGTTGTATCTGTTGTTGTGGAATATTGGTGAACTGGTTGTAATTGTTGTTGTGTGTGAGGAACTACCTTATAGATGTTATATGCACCGTTTATGTTTGAATTTGTTTCTCACCCTTTGTTGTTGTTGTTGTTGTTGTTGTTGTTTTTGCGTATGTGCTTCTTTGGAAGTACATATAATCCAGGTACTTGAGAGTGCATGGATTTGTGTTACCTGTTCGAGTCTAGGATGCTCTGATACGTAACACGGGAATGGGGAATCTTTCTGTTGTTTGTTTTGTTACGTATCTGTTTTATAAACCTATTTTTATTGAGGATATTTCGTTGAGATTGGCTTATTGCCCAACTGGGATTAAATACTTATTTTATTCCGCGGTTTTTAATGAAAAGACTTCTATTGGTGATTATTATTTTAAATGATGTAGCATTCCACTTTGGAAACTCTGATTTTTATATTAAAATTGTTATTTTAATTATTTGGGAAAGTGGGGTGTTACACCTCGTGTCCTATGTTATGTTAAGAATTTGTCTGTGAATGAACGGATGCTTCATTACATTATTTGTTATATTTTTCTTTCGAAGGATTCAAATCATTCCCAAATTAATGATCTCAAGATGCAAGTGCTATTCACAATTAAGAATAAGATCAAAGTCAATTGGATTTTGACAATGATGTACCATATTCAGCAACAACTTTCACTCTCTACCCAACTTCCTTATGGTCGTCTCATCTCAAGAATTTTGGAGTTAACAGATTTGGATCTTGATAGGGAACCATTTGTTATAATGAAATTGAAGGCAAATGAAATTAATGAGATCACTATTGAGAAGAACACCGGTATTGTCAAATGTGATGACGGAAAATACAAGTACGAAGACGGCTCATGTACCTCCAATCATCCAATCCCGGAAGGCGGAGTTACCAATAAGTTCCTCTATATCACCATGATGAACCAACACCGAGAAACAACTCGGGCCATCAATTCTCTTCGAAGGCTAGTCTTAAACTCTCAAAACCAAAATGCGGGTAATGATGAAGATGGAGACGGAGGAGAAGATGATGAGGAAGGAAGCGAGGAAATGTCAGAGGATGACGACTAAAGCACTTGTCTTATGTTACTTTCTTTCTTGTTCTAGTTAATGTTTAATTTTGTGTGTTTATGTTTAAGTCCTAGTTTGTTAGGCACTTTTGGTTTACTAGTTTTATTTTTTTGTTTCGTATCCGTGAATGTACCGTACAATGTGTGTGTGGTTTATGTTAACGTATCATATCGTAAAACAAACTTCTATTTTTGTGTCAGTATATGTGATAACATTGTATGTTTACTCTCTATATGTATGATTGTCATGTTTGTATCAACTTTCATTTCCATTATTGTGTGATCCACTTCCTTTTTGCTAATGCCAGAGGGGGAGAAGGATTGGTTTCTCTAATGTTTCATTGTGCAAAAATTGTATACCTCTTGAATTAAGGGGGCGCTTTAACTTAGGGGGAGAAATAAGTATAGAGAAACAAGTCTCAAAGCAAGCTTTCAAAGATTGGTTGTCATCATCAAAAAGGGGGAGAAGCAAGCTTCAATCACATAAAAGTTTTGATGAAGACAACAAGTTTTCTACGCAACATGTGTATGCAAAAAGTAAGAGATTCAAATGACATCAAGCCTCAAGATTGTGTTCTAGCAAATGTCAAAGATAAAATGGATTAAAGCTTCACATACAAACCAATCGAGTTTCAAGTATTGAAGATCGAATATTGAATAACTCAAAAGTATATCAAATATCATTTAAAATACTTATACAAGTGTTCAATTATTTATCTCATGCATGACATATATCATAAGAATCATTCAGACCTTTTGTAAATAGCTAACTCCCTTTAAAATTAATGATTTGCTGAAAAACTAATAGTGTTAACCGGTTAACGCATGAGAATTTTGAATATTTTCTAACGTTGAAAGGGTGTTAACCGATTAACCCATATGGTTAACCGGTTAACATTGTTGTAGTGAGCAAAAAATGATATATTTTCATGAAAATATGCATTGTTTTCATATGTCTTATTATGGTTTTGCTGCATAAAATTGATACCTCTTTGTAGGGGTGTTTTGTGCATTATAAATATATATCATTTTCATATTACAATTCACCTCCAAGAAATTTAATAATCAAATTCACTCATTCTCTTCATTTTTTTAATATTTCTTAAAGTGTTCATAAAAACATATTTTTGAGAGAAACTTTTGCATAAATTTCACACATTATCATAGTTTCATCTCATATTATTCAAGAACAATTGTATATTTCATTTGAGTGATATTTGTTTCAAGTAGAAGATCGATCGTGCAAATTGATAGCATCATATTCTCAAGACATCAAATTTATATAAAGATTATCTTTTGTATTACCTTGTTGTCCAGGATTGTTGGAGACAAGTGAGTGTTTGAAGAGGATTGTTCTTCCTAAACTTTAGTTACCTATATATTAGATAGTAGGATTCACCATTTGTGTAATTAGGCTTGTAAAATCCTTCTAAACTATAGTGAAATCTCTTACATAATGTAAGTGGACTGGATGTACTCTCAGATTATGAGAGGAACCAGGATAAACATCTGGGTCATCTTTTACTTTCCACATTTTACTTTCAAGCACTAAAACTACATACATCAAGAAAAATCAGAAATCGGAAAAAGAACTCGAAGAATTTGTTAAACACCTAATTCACCCCCCTCTTAGGCGCATTTCTAAATTAAACACCACAAGGACTTCTGTAGCGGTGGAAATTGTTGTGATCATCATTAGGCATGTAGTTGTGGCTCGCAGAACTTCCTTGCGTTTTAAACATATTTTCACACAAACATCTCCATTTCTCGACTAAGAGCCAAGTAGTCAGATAGAAGAGGTATCTTGGTGGTAGATTTCCGCTGATAGAATACAATCGAGATGTCTGGTGCAACACACAATAGAGATGCACATTACGATTCATAATGGTAACTATTTCGATCAATGATAATTATGTGTTAAGATTTTTATTTATTCTATCATAATCTAGGTAACTTTGTTGCAATGTGATCTTCATTGTGATCTATCAGATCCCGCATGAAGTGATCTTCATTCATCATTTCGATGTCCTTCGTCACCTAAAGAGAGTGCTTCGGTAATGGATTTGCGCTAGGAGTAACTATGAACTTGGAATATCTTCAAAATAGTCAGGGTAAAGATCACATTGGTTATGGATAATTGAGGAAATTCTAGATTAGAAGTTTGATTAGGAATATTTTATATGATATTGGAGGTAACTACATTCGCTCTTTGGAAATTCTAGCATAAATCTGAATTTTGATCTATAATCATCTACTCATGGAATTTTCGCAGGAATCACAAATTCGTTGATTCAAGGCATCAAAGTTACATGACACTTGATTGGATCGAACATGTTGGATATACCTATTTGATTTATGATGCATTGGATTCGACGATTTGATGAGGTGACAAACTGGTGGATTGAAGAGCGCTCATGAAATCCTAAAAAACACGGGAAGTTAATTCCTACAGACGACGCCACTATTACATATTGGAACCATAAATAGTTGAAGTAGATGATACAAAATCGTGAATAGGTTGGGTTAATCTATGATACGGTAGTGTGGGGTAGACCTGCAAGATTATCACTCTAAATTCTAAATCAGTTCGAAATTCAAGACGAGTGTAGTGAAAAGTTGTTATGGACTGGACCAACGAATAGGTAAGGCCCAATGCTCTCTTGCCTATGTGACAGACCAATAGCCCAAATGTCAAAGGGAACCACCATGTTCACGTCCCCCTAGACTGGTCGTGGCTCGTCGGTCACGCCTGATCGTGGTTGATCCTTTCTCCTCGTTCTTGACCTCTGTCCGGCATCGGCATGGATCATCCCGATTTGACCAAGACGACTCTTTATCGGATGAACGTGTGCTCAGTACATCATTATCACGACCAAAATGCTCGTCTGACGGTTAGTTTCTGGCAGTTACCTATTTTCGGGGGATCCGCGATCCATGCCCAAAATAGGAACGGTTAGCCACGTGTTGGAGGATCTCTATATAAAACCTCTCACTTGAGAGGGACAAGTATCGAATATTCATTCCCTGAACACTCTTACTTGAACTAGCTGTCTCTTGTGCCCGTTCTAACATAGGCATCGGAGTACCTTGCAAGTACACCCCCATTCTCCTCAGTATCCGAGCAGACCTTGAAGTCCACGTCAGCAACCATTGGAGATCCTGATCTTAGGTATAATTAGTGGATCCATCCTGTTTTCTCATCTTTAGTTCGTGAAAACAAAAAAATAATCGTTCAATTTCATTCTTGATGGCTCACCAAGACGATTCCATCAGTGTTCGCCTCATCACCAACATCCCTATTAAGCAACGGGAAAGTGACAAAACTAACCCTCCCCTCGGGGAACCAGATCGTTTCCTCGAAGGGCGAACTGCCTACCCGTCACCCGAAGCTTCCCAGCAACCTGAGATCACTCCTGTCGATCTCCCGCTGATTCCCATCCCTGAAGGGACGAATCAGACAATAGTAGCTCTAGTCAAAGTGACCAACAACATCAACCTCCTCCTACTCCTCCAAAGACAAAGGTTGGAGGTTCTTGAAGAAGCAAGGCGTGCGAGATCGCCCACTCCCATGAGGAGACACCTCCGGTCCCGTTCAAGATCGCCCAGGAAAAGGAAGGACCACCACCATCCCGAGGCCTCTGGATCCATCAATAAGAGGACCCATTCGTCCCCTCGACAAAATAAGTCCCCACAAACAAAGAAGACCCGACGAACTCTCCAGCCGGGAGTCGACCATCACCTGAAGGCGCGAGAAATCATTCGGAATCTCCTCCACGCAGACATAGGAACGATCGTTCCCACTCTGTCTCCCCGTTCTCCAGCGATGAGGATGAGCCCCATGGCCCCCTTTTAGAGGAGATCATGTCCACAAAACTCCCAAAAGGGCTTGAGAAGCTGCTACCACTGGGAACGTACGATGGGACCACATATTCGGACGAGCACATCGAAAACATTGACTCTCTGTTGGACTACAGAGGTGTCCGGGGAGCTATCAAGTGCCTCCATTTCCCCACAACCATGAGAAAAGGGGCGATGGCTTGGTACAAAAGTATCCCTCATGAGTTTATCACCTCATGGAGGCAACTAGGAAGAACATTCTCTCGACACTTCACTGCCTCGTGAAGCCATCCCAAAATTGAGGCGTCTTTGGAAGTGATTATTCAGGGGAAGGACGAGCCCCTATGAGCATATATCGAAAGTTTTAACGAAGAAGCTGTTCAGGTCTCGACCACGGACGACATTAAAAAATACCTTTTAGAACGAGGACTCCGCCCCCAGAGTGATTTCAGAAGGGTTGTAGGAATCGAAACACCGGACATGCTTGACGCTTTCCTCCTCAAATCACAAGCATACATACAATACGAGGAAAAGGAAGCAACGAGTACTTCCCGTGACACCATGAGACATGAGGATTCCAAACCTTCCAAGCATGATGACTCCTCGACGTCCCATCAGGGAGGAGACAAAAGAAAGGAAGATCGCTCCCATGAACCATGAGAGCACAAAGGTCCCATCGGGAGGTTCCACGACTATACACCTCTCACAAAAAATAGGGAAAATATTTTGTTTGAGTGCACAAATTCCAAAATTTTCCAAGCAGGGGTCAGATTCCCAAAAAACTACCAAATAAACCAAATGCTGACAAAACAAAGTATTTTTGTTTCCACAAATCTCACGGGCATAATACCTAGGATTTCATTCGCTTGAAAGATGTTGTTGAGATACTCATCAGGGACGGTCATCTCAAACAGTTCACTAAAAGTAAAGATGCTCCTCGACAGGAAGTACAGGAGGCCCAAAAAGCTGAAGACGTCACTCCATCGGTCTTGGAAACAAACCTTCAGGTCGCCCTCAGTGTAACGCGACCAGAGGATTTCTACGTCCCCAAACCATATACCGGCCTTGCGTACTTCGCCACATACAGCCTTTGGGAATCCTTCCCGTCGGCAATGGTCATCTCGGGAGAAGGAACCAATAAGGTCACGGTAGGATCAGTGAAGCGAAGATTCAACCAACTAATCAGCACCAATTCTAAACATTTCTCGACCCTCGACCCTCCTCGAGGCGGATCCACTTCCATTTATTTCTACAAAGAAGACCTCCTAGGAGGAGCACCATATGCTAGATTTCCTTTGTTGGTTCGCGCACAGATGGAAAATTTCGACGTCCGTAGGATCCTAGTCAATCAAGGAAGTTATGTCGACATCATGTATTCCCAACTATTCGCGACCCTTCAATTGAATGAGACACACTTGACACCACATGTGGGCTCGGATCTCCAAGGGTTCAACGAGACAGTTTCCAGGCCTTAGGATTATGTCGACTTGATCGTCACCTTAGGTGCTAGAGATATCGCAAGGTCCATTAAGGTGCAATTTCTTGTGATAGACTGCCCATCCCAATACTAGTGCATCTTGGGACGAGCAACATTGGCTGAGCTTATTGTAGTACCTTCCAAGGTGCACCTAAAACTGAAGTACTACACAGCGTCAGGACATGTAGTCACCCTCCACGGGGATATAGAAGCAACTCACAGGTGTTACGAGGCCGCATCCAAAGGCCTCAACACCATCACCGTCAAGCCTAAACCAGCCAAAGCCATCCTTCCCTGTACTTCCGAAGAGCCAAAGGCGCTACCCCACGTGGATTCCATAGATCTCGACAGCAGATTCACCAATGAAGAAAAACATGCGTAGCATGTCATAAAACTTTCTTCATTCGCTCGACCCGTCCCCGACAGTGATTTTAAGTTGGTTGCGCTAGGAGAGGATCCATCGAAGGGAGTGAAGATTGGAGCAGACCTCCCCGACCTGGCGAGGAAGCAACTCAAAGCCTGCCTCATGGAAAATGCTGATTTGTTTGCATGGAGCGCTGCGGAGATGCCAAGCTTGGATCCAGATACGGCGTGCCACCATCTGTCCATAGATCCCTTAATCCGAGCAGTTGCGCAACGAAGGAGAAAGCAATCCCAAGAAAGGTAGAAGCAGCCGAGCATGCTGTAAAAAACCTCCTAGAGGCACATTTTGTAATAGAGGCCAGGTACACCACCTGGCTCTCGAACGTTGTACTAGTTAAAAAGAGAAATGGAAAATGGTGCATGTATGTTGACTACACCGATCTTAACCGGGCTTGCCCGAAAGACGCTTACCATTTTCCTAACATTGATAAACTCGTCGATAACTCTACAGGTTTTAAATTGTTGTCGTTCCTCGACGCCTATTCCGGGTACAATCAGATACCCATGGTCGTGACCAACAAAAAGTACACCGCTTTCATGACCGAAAAAGGCAACTATTACTACAACGTAATGCCTTTCGGCCTAAAAAACACGAGCGCCACTTACTAGCGAATGATGAACATAGTATTTCAAGTGGAGATTGGGAACATGCTAAAGGTTTACTAGGACGACATGATCTTTAAATCCAACGAGGAAACCAATCACGCTCTCTACCTAAAGAAAATCTTCGACCAGGCACGCAAGTACCAAATGCGATTCAACCCTGAAAAGTGCATGTTTGGAGTACGAGTGGGTAAATTCCTCGATTTTTATCTAATCGAAAGGGGGATAGAGGCTTACCCTGACAAATATTGAGCATTTGTCAAAACTCCCACGCCAACATCCAAAAAATCCATCTAATCTCTAAATGGGGTGCTTGCATGTCACGTTTTATAGAAAAATCCACTCAGCACGCGCTCCCCTTCTTCAAGCTCCTCCACAATGAGGATGCCTTTGAATGGACAGAGGAGTGCGAGCAAGCCCTTACACACCTCAAAAAGGCCCTGTCAGAACCCTCAGTCCTCTCGCAACCAGAGGTAGGGGAAATTTTATTCCTCTACCTTGTGGTTGCTAATGAAGCCATAAGCGCTGCTCTCATTCGAGAAACGCCTGAGGGGAAACAACTAATCTATTTCATGAGCAAAGCCCTATAATGGCCCAAACTTAGGTATCAACAAATTGAAAAAATTTCCCTGGAACTCCTTCACGTGGCAAGGAGACTTAGATATTACTTCCTCGCACACTCAATCGTGGTGTGTACTGACCAACCCATCAGACAACTCCTCAGTCGACCTGATATGGCCGAGAGAATGCTCAAGTGGTCGCTATAACTATCCGAATATTATATCTGATATGAGGGAAGAGAAGCTATAAAAGCACAGGCCCTCGCCGATTTTTTAGCCGAAATGACCGCCTAGAAGGCCAGACCTGCGCGTTCAAAAGATAGACCATCTTCGTGGATGGTGCTTCGAGTTCGATGGGAAGGGGTGCGGGAATTATCTTAGAGAATAAAGAGGGAATCTAGATCGAAGTATCCCTCTCCTTATCATTCCCCACATACAACAAACAGGCAGAATACAAAGCATTCCTTACAGGCCTGAGGCTCGCTGACGACCTGGGAGCGGAAGAGATAATTATCTGCACAGACTCCCAACTCGTAGCCATACAGGTCAAAGGCGAATACCAGGTAAAAAATGACAAATTATCAGAATACTTAGCCCTGGTCAAGGAGAGGATTTCAAAATTCACGTTCGTGGAAGTTAAACACGTACCCACGAGAACAATATACGAGTAGTTGTGCTCTCGAAACTCGCTAGCACAAAGAGAAATGAGGTAATAAGTCAGTCATACAAGATATACTTCATTGTCCCAGTATCGAAAGGTTAAGCTCGACAGTAGACGTAAATGTCATTGGCGACGCCAACTATTGGATGACCCCGGTATACAAATACCTAACCAATGACAAACTGCCTGAGGATCCGAAGGAAGCCAGTATCGTCAAGCGACAGGCCTGTTCTTACGTCTTGGTCGAAGGAAAACTATACCGGTGAGGATTCTCCATTCCCCTCCTCAAGTGTGTCGAGGAAAAGCTAATTCCCTACATCCTGCGCGAGATCCATGAAGGCACCAACACCAAGCATTTATGCGGAAAGTCCCTTGCGAGGAAAGCCCTTCGGGCAGGATACTACTGGCCCACTGGGCAGAATGAAACCAAAGAGCATGTGAAAAAATGCGATAAATGCCAAAGGAACGAAGACATGCACCTCGCACCACCCATCGAGCTCAAAATGATGTCCTCCCCGTGGTCATTCACATGGTGGGGCCTGGATATCCTCGGACCTTTCATCGTCGGTTCAAACCAGAACAAATACTTGATCGTTGGGGTTGACTACTTCACGAAGTGGATTGAAGCCGGACCTTTATCCAAAATCACAACCCTCAACATATTACGTTTCTACAAATGTAACATTCTCGCTCACTTCGGAATACCCCAGGCTATCGTCACCAACAATGGCACCCAATTCACAGATAAGAACTTCCAAGAATTCGTCACCAACGTCGGAACCAAACAACACTTTGCATCTGTCGAACACCCGTAAACCAACGGAAAAGTTGAAGCATAAAACAGGGTCATCCTCCAAGGACTCAAGTAAAGGTTGGACGAGATCAAACGATGATGGCTCGAGGAATTGCACAGCGTCCTGTAGGCATACCAGACTATCCCCCCCATTCGACCACTAGGGAAACCCCTTTTCGACTAGCATATGGGACCGAGGCCATCATCCCTATAGAGATGCATATCCCGTCCAGGAAAACAGAAGCCCCAATAGACAAAGACACCAATTCAGAAACATTACGCGAAGAACTCGACCTGGTCGAAGAAGTTAGGTCAGGGGCAGCCCTACGTGAGGCATATATTAAGAAAAAGATTGCCATAAGACACGATTCCAAAGTCATAAAAAAAGCACTCACGGTCGGCAGCCTCGTCTTCAGGAGGAACCACAAGGACTCCAGAAAGGAAAGCTAGCTGCGAACTGGGAGGGTCCTTACCGAGTCCGAGCAAAAATAGATAACGAGGCCTACTACTTAGAAAATTTTAATGGGTAAGAACTGCTTCCATACTATAGACAAGAGAGAATTGGGTTGCCCCAGTCGAAGTACATATTATGGTGCGATAACCATGAAGAGAAAATGGTAACATCTCATGCCAATCCTTATACGTAACTGTCATCTTCTGCAAGATCTTCTTAATATTCTTGTTGGTGGCTTCCACTGCGCCATTCATCTTCGGTCGATACGGAGAAGAATTATGATGCTTAATCTTGAACTGCATGCAGAGGTCAGTAATTATAGTATTGTTCAGATTAGTACCATTGTCTGTGATAATCCTTTTGGGGATGCCATACCTACATATAAGATCCTGCTTGATGAATCGAGCCACAACATTCTTAGTAACAAAAGCAAATGAAGTTGCCTCTACCCATTTTGTCAAGTAATCAATAGCAACAAGGATGAAATAATGTCCATTGGAAGCGGTAGGTTTAATCTCACCAATCATATCAATGCCCCACATGGAAAAAGGCCAAGGAGCAGTCAAAACATTCAATGGAACTGGAGGTATATGTAAATTATCAACATAGATTTGGCACTTATGACAAGTCTTGGAGTGTTGATAGCAATCAGCTTCCATGGTAGACCAATAGTAACCTGCTCTCAAAATCTTCTTAGCCATTGTATGCCCACTAGAATGAGTACCAAAGATCCCATCATGCATGTCTTCCATAACCTCCATTGCTTCCTTCCTATCCACACAACGAAGCAAAGTTGAACACTGATTGCGCTTATACAAAATTCCATTACTCAGGAAAAACATGGCTGAAAATATCCTCAGAAACTTCTTATCATTGATAGATGCCCCTTCGGGATATTCCTGAGCTTCGAGATATCTTTTCACTTCATGGAACCAAGGTTTTTCTTCCACACATTCAGTATCAACTTCATAACAGTATGCTGGTTCATCTAACCAATCAATAGTAATTATGGGTGCTTCATCATCCCAACGACATAGTGGCTAAGGCATCTGCTAACTGATTCTCTTCTCGTGGAATATGTCCAAAAGTAATCTCTTCGAAGTATGGGATTAAAGACAACACATGCTCTCTATATGGAATGAGATTAGGGTGCTCTGTATCCCAATCTCCTTTAACTTGACTAACTACCAAGGCTGAATCTCCATACACATTCTGAAACTGGATCCTCATCTCAATGGCAGCCTTGATACCCATAATAAATGCTTCGTATTTAGCCATATTGTTGGTACAATTAAAACAAAGTCTGGCAGTAAATGGTGTATAACAACCCTCTGGAGAGATAATCAAAACACCAACACCATTACCAAGCGCATTAGAAGCTCCATCAAAAACCATAGTCCATCGAAATCCATGTTCGGGTCCTTCATATTGTCTAGGTTCTTTAGCAATAAGCATAATATCTTTATCTGGAAACTCAAAGTTCATAGACTGATAGTCATCCACTTCCTGATGAGCCAAATGGTCAGCTACCACACTTCCTTTAATTGCTTTCTGAGTAGTATAATGTATGTCATATTCTGTCAAAATCATTTGCCATCTTGCTATTCGTCCGAAGAGAGCAGGTTTCTCAAATATGTAATTAATAGGATCCATTTTTGAAATCAATAAGGTGGTATGAGTCAACATATACTGTCTTAGTCGGCGAGCACCCCACGCCAAACCGTAGCAAGTTTTCTCGAGTAGTGAGTATCTTGTTTCATAGTCGGTAAAATTTTTGCTAAGGTAGTATATTGCTTGTTCTTTTTGACCATACTCGTCATGTTGCCCCAACACACACCCCATTGAGTTATCTAATACTGTCAGGTACATAATTAAGAGTCTTCCTTCAACTGGTGGCATCAATATTGGAGGTTCCTGTAGGTACTTCTTGATCTCATCAAAAGCTACCTGGCATTCGTCGTTCCATTCTATTACTTGATCTTTCTTCAACAATTTGAAGATTGGCTCACAAGTAGTAGTCAATTGGAAAATAAATCTTGCAATATAATTCAGTTGTCCCAAGAAACCTCTGACTTCTTTCTGAGTATGAGGAGCGGGCATTTCTTGTATAGCTTTTACCTTTGCAGGGTTAACTTCAATACCTTTACCACTGACAATGAAACCCAAAAGTTTTCCGGATCTAACTCCAAAGGTACATTTGTTTGGATTCAATCTCAACTTGTACTTCTTCAACCTCTCAAACAACTTGTGCAGATGATCAAAATGTTCTTCTTCAGTCTGAGATCTGACTATCATATTATCAACATATACCTTTATCTCATGGTGAATCATATCATGGAACAGAGCTACCATATCACGCTGATATGTTGCCCCAGCATTCTTCAAATCAAATGGCATTACCTTATAGCAGAAGGTGCCCCACTGTGTGACAAACGTAGTCTTCTCTGTATCTTATGGTACCATTTTAATCTGATTGTAACCAGAGAAACCATCCATAAAAGATAATACCTTATGTTGAGCAGTGTTGTCTACCAGAACATCAATGTGTGGAAGTGAAAAATCATCTTTGGGGCTGGCTTTGTTAAAATCCCTGTAATTTACATACATGCGTACTTTACCATCTTTTTTAGGCACCGGTACCACATTTGCAACCCACTGAGGATAAGAAGTAACAGCTAAGAACCCTGCATTGAATTGTTTCATTACTTATGCTTTAATCTTTTTTGACATCTCAGGACGCATACGATGAACTTTCTGCTTTATTGGACGACAATCTCCCTTCATTGGCAGAAGGTGAACCATAATATCAGTATCAAGTCCTGACATATCCTCATAAGACCAAGAAAAGATCTCCACATAGTCATGTAACATCTAAATTAATATGTTCTTAACACTGTCTTTTAATTCAACTTCTATCTTGACCTCTTTCCTGTCTTCCTCAGTTCCCAGATTCACAACTTCAATATGTTCTTCATGTGGTTGTATAACTTTCTCTTCTTGCTGTAACAACCTAGCAAGATCTACAAGCACTTCACAATCTTCCTCATTTCCATCCTCGGCTTGATAGATCGGATTCTCGAAGTTATACTTGGCAATAGCAGAATTGTTATCAACATGATCCAGAGTGGATGAGGATCTTCATTTTAGTGACGTGGGTGTGTGTAAGAACACATAGCTTTAATAGAGAAAAATAAAAGAAAGATAAAGAGCGCAATGTTTACGAAAGCAAAAACGTCCATTTATTTTATTGAATGAAAATATGAAAACGAAATGACATCCCTAACAAGCATACCATTGTACCCCGGGTAAGGCACAAGACTTAAAAGTTAAATGTTCGAAATTACAAACTTAAAAATAAGAAGCACAATAATAGTATTTACTCCTGACTAAAGGAGATAGAAATAACATCTTCAGCTTTCCAATTATTGAGCCCACTGCTAATGGTAGGGAAAATACAACTATCCAAGTTGTAGTCTTCATCAGAATCCTCCACAACATTGACTTGATTCCTCTGAACTCCTTTGCTGGTGATACGAATAGCACGAGCACGACAAATAGCCTTCTGAGACTCTGCAGTAAAACCCAAACCAAACTTGTCAGACTTGTAAGGAATGTTAGGAAGTTGACCCCAAATAATACAACCACCTTCTTCAACTACAGCCTTCGCATCCTTCAGATAAGCCATTGCATGAGGTACTCTAGTAACAGCAGGGACTGGTTTAGCAGCAGAGATGGATTCAGCAATAGGAACAACTTGAGGAACTACTTCAAATGTCTAGCAAGGAGTCTCAACAAATTCACCCTCCATCTCAACATACTTGAAATTATTTACATGACTAACCATATACTCTTCTTCACCATACACAGTGATAATCTTGCTCTTCACTGGATATTTCAACTTCTGGTGCAAAGTGGAAGTCACAGCACCTGCCCCATGTATCCAGGGACGCCCAAGCAGACAAGAATAGGAAGGACCAATATTCATCACATAGAATGTAGAATCAAAAACTTGAGAAGCCACTTTGATTGGGAGGTCAACTTCTCCGTGCACCATTCTTCTTGATCCATCAAAAGCTTTCACCACCACGTTGATGGGTCTTAGAACAATATCTTCAAAGTTGAGTTTGTTCAGAACATCCTTCGGTAACACATTCAAAGAGGAACCATTATCCACCAAAACATGAGACAGAGTGGTGCCCCTACACTCAATGGAGACGTGCAGAGCTCTGTTGTGGTTTCTTTTGGCAGGGGTTAGATCAGCATCAGAAAAGCCCAAGCTATTATCAGTAGTCAGGTTGGCAACACAATTCTCAAACTGGTCCATAGATATTTCATGTGTTACATGAGTAGCCTTTAGGACTTCATTAAAGCCTTGGCATAGGCTTCAAAACATAGCAACAAAGACAACATAGAGATCTTAGAGGGAGTATGCCCGAACTGTTCAACAACATTATAATCACTCTTGCAGATGATCTTCAATACTTCATCCATCTGCTTATAGAGGTCTTCAGTAACTGGAGTTTCAACCTGAACGAGCTCAATCAATGGTCCTTTGCCCCGAGCTTCAGTACTTGGCCCATGGTTGGAGATTTGAACTGGAGCAGCAACAGTTTTTGAAGTGTCTTCTAGAGAGAAAATTCTTCCACTCCTGGTAACCTTACTAGTTCCAACAATATTGTCGACGTCAGGATTAGTATCTGCAGCAGGTATATCAGTTAAAGGCTCTTGCTTGATACCATGGATATAAACACCAGACCCATAATTCCAAGGGATAACCTTGTCAGAAGAATATGGGATTGGACCAGGAGTAGTAATAATCAGGGGAGCCACCTTTGGCTCAACAGTAATCTTCACAGGACCTTTAGAGGTGATCCTCACATGACCCTTAGAGGTGATCTTCACATGAGTACCAGTAATCACAGACACATCTTCCAACTTCGGATCTTGGGACAGGCCTTCACATAAGCTCTCTATAGAAGGAGTTTTTTCAAAAAATATAGTACGGTTGTCCATCAAACACTGAATACCTTCTTTCATCTTCCAACAGTCATTAGGTTGAGAGGCAAAATAAAAACAGTCTTCATTGCAACCTAGAAATAAACCTGCTTGCTACAGCTTCTTCTTAATGATGGATAGAGGAGTAGTCAAATCAGTCACTGTAGAAACATAAGAAACATCATCAATAGCATTAACAGTCTTCTCATGCTTGGGCATAGGAGCAATAATCACATTAGGAGTCTCAGGAGGGTCAAACTCAATTTCTCTAGCATCAATTATATCCTGGATATTATTCTTCAACGCCCAACAGTTATTAGTATCATGACTTGGACAGTTGGAGTGGTATGCACACCTTGCATTGGGATTGAAACAAGGAGAGGTAGTATTGAGATTTTGAGGAGGATCCCTTAGAGTAATCAATTCTCCCTTCAACATGTGTTGAAGAGTCTGAGCCAATGACATATTGATCTTTGTAAATTGTATCCTAGGCTTAGGCTGACTATTCTGTTGCTGCTCTTGTGGCGTAGGTGCAGGATTAGAGATGAGGACTGCTCCTACAGATTGATTATTCCTGTTACAACCCTGTTGGCCATACACAACATTAGACTCTTTCTTCCCAATAGAAGGCTTCTTAGTAGTACAGGAAGAGGCAACCACTTGTATCTTACCACTTCGTATTCCACTCTCCACACGTTCTCCAGTCATTATCACCTTAGTGAAATCAGGTGATGAACTTTCAATGAGATGATTGTAGAAAGGACCAGTCAGTGTACTCATAAACATATCAACCAATTCCCTATTAGTCAAAGGAGGTTGAACTCTGCTTGCACGCTCTCTCCATTTCTAGGCATACTCCTTGAAACTTTCTTTAGAACCCATAGACATGCTTTGGAGTTGCATGCGAGTTGGTGCTAAATCAGAGTTATATTGATATTTCCTATAGAAGGCCTCAACAAGATCATTCCAAGTACGAATATTGATACTCTCCAATTGATAGTACCATTTCAATTGAGCCCCTGATAAACTCTCTTGAAAGAAATGAATCCACAACTTCCTGTCAACAGTATGTGGCTGGATTCTCCGGACATAAGACCTTAGATGCAACTTAGAACAAGACACACCATCATACACACCAAAAGTAGAAACCTTGAAACCAACAGGAATGACAACTCCAGAAATCAAACTCAAATCTTCAAAATCCAACCCATGAGTCTTCTGTAATTCCATAGAATTCACACGGTCCTCCAGCAACTTATACTTCTCATCACCAGTTGAATCATGATAATAATTCTCCTCATAATCAGAATTCACAGCAGTACCATGTTGACTTCTTTCCTCTTTTGTAGAACTTTTATCTCCAGGGTTTTCAACCTCATCATCTGTCTTGATTGGAACTCTGAATCTTCTTCCCAAATTGATGAAGCCAATTGGTTTCTTGGTCTTCTTCTTCTTGGTCAGGAGTGTTTTTAGCTCTTCTTGCCCCTTGAACAAGTTCAGGATCATCTCTTGAAACTGGGCATTTTGAATCTGAAGATCTTTGATAGATTGTTTGAGAGTCATTTCTGCTGAAATAAACAGCGAGAAGATGAGAAACCTGTTGTGAAAACCTGTTATGAAATGATATGGTATCTAGATGCATATGCAATGTTTTCAAGGACCGCAGAATTTAAATTTGTTTAAACAAACAAAAAAATAAAATTCTTATTAGTAGGCTTGAAGTAATATTTCCCCTTGGGCTTACAAATTAAAATAAACAAAATTTATAAAGAAAATATAACATATGGTAATCAAGTCTCCCATGGACGCTTCCTCTTTGTGTTGAGGTAGGTGTTGAGATTTCGCTCCTCATGAAGTTGCTTTGTCAACTCCAACACTCTTTCTTGGCTAATCCTGAATTGGGTTTCAAAGGTATCTCTTTGATCCATCAATTGGATCTAGGACTTCTACAGCTCTTCCAAATCAGTGGGCATATCTGGATGAAGGATGGTATAAGGAACATATCCTTCAGCAATAGGCTCCATAGTAACCGGTAGAACAGCAGGATATGGCATCATAAGAGTCTGAGCACGAGACCGCACCCATTTGAGGTAAGGTTCCATAAGAATGGAGTACTTAGGTTCCAGAGTCTTTCTATCAACCTTGTTTACTTTACTCCAAGCTCGTATAACCCTTTGACGGTAACCTTGAATATCGTTGTCGTAATCAAACACAATTCCTTAAATAAGCATGTCATGAGGACCATTACTCCGAGCATAACCAAACTGACGTAGAGCTAAAGAAGGATTGTAGGTAATGCCCCCTCTTATGCCAAGGAGTGGCACATTAGGGAACTCTCCACAACGGTCAATGATAGTGACATTTTCCATAGATCGGGAACACCAGTGAATATCTGAATGAGAGAGTGACATCATCCTCTTAGACCAACTCAACCCTTGTTCATTCTTCATCACAGGTCGAGGAAAGTGAGAAATAAACCACCTAGATAGTAGAAGTATGCCACACATCAGAGTTACTCTCGCCTTCGTAGTACGAGTGTGAAGAGAGTGTAAGATATCTCCAAGTAAGGTAGGCACTGGATTGTGAGTCAGAAATATATTAATGGTGTGTAAATCTATGAACTGGTCTGGATTAGGGAATAATACCAAACCATAAATCAGCAGGTCTAAGATCTCCTCAAAAGCATCATAACTCATAGAATTCAAGAACACTTGATATTTCTCTACTAATACTCTAGAAAGGATACCCTTAACTCCACTTCTTGTTTCTAGGACAATATCTGATTTCTTCAAATGTAGGGATGCAACAATGACTTCAGGTTTAAGCTCCTTCTCTAAGCCTGTGAAGGGTTTCTGATCAAGGATAGGCACCCCAAGTATCTTGGAGAATTCTTCCATTGTGGGCACCAGCTGATAATCGGGAAATGTGAAACAATGATGTTTAGGATCAAAGAACTGGAACAGGACACTCATCATATCTTCATCAAACCCTGAGGTAACCAAGTCAAGTAGATGACCATGCTTCTTGATGAATTGAGAGCTTTCAGGAAGTTTTGAGACCAAATCCTTAAGCTTGGAAGTTATCCCTACAAAGTTGATCCGGATAGTGTTCCTACGAGTGGAAGCCATAACCTGCAACAAAGAAGAAAGATAAATCCTTTGGTCCTTGAAATGGTTAATGAAAATTCTATGCTTATGATGTCATGATGTTATGATGTTATGTTCAATCACAGACATGTGGCACACACAAGCAAGTCATACAATAGTCTTAGGTTTAGAGGCTTGCATGAGGTTTAAAGGAAAGTACCCTCCCCCTGAAGTTTAGTTGGTTCATCCTGTCCTTCAAAAGTAACCAGGTTCTAAGGGATCTCAATATCACTGATCCTTCTCAAAGGTTGTTGTTCAGTAGGCAACTTACTTGCCAACCAAAACCCCCCAAGATTAGGATCTCAATGAGCGTAGAATCGAGTATCAACCAACTTTAGATTTCTCCAAAGCCGGCTATCTCACTACTTTCTAAAGGCCAAGATGGATCAATTAAGGTTCTAAAGGGTAGTTAGTGTTAATGACAACGTATGGCAGCCCCATATTATCCTCAACTTACTTAAGGAACATAAGCACCAACCAAAAATTCACACTAACTATGGCCACCAGATCAACCATATCAGTATACACCGTACAATTTCCTTGGTCTATTGCCATTTACCTAGGGTACAGTAGATCCGGGTTAGGATCTTTCACACATAAGCCCAACAGATAAATATAAAGCAATAAAGTAATACATTAAAAAGTGATCCTAATTCCTAAGGTAACCCCTCTTTTACTAAGTACTCCCCAACAGAGTCGCCAGTTCTGTAACATGGTGGGAGAACTGACTTTCTATATATGTTGCGGATAGCAAGAGTCGTCACCGACTTTTATTTTATCCATATGGAAAGGAAATAAAAGAACAAGAAAGACCTATTTTTTAAAGACTTGAGTTCGGGGGTAGGTTATATAAAGGGAATGTGTAAGCACCCTTTATATCCATGGTTATCCATTGTCTCTTAGTTACTTAGCTCACTTAATTGTTTTGAAAGTGTGAAGTGTGTGTATTTAGAAAATTTTCTAAGTACTTTGTAATGATCCTTGTATGGATGTATACAAAGCCTTGTTTTGAAACTATTTGAAAATAGTGAGGTGTGAAAAGTATTTTTTAAAGATGTGAGCCAGTAACTTAGAGTTCCTACCCTAGACTAGTCTTTAATGTTCTTTTATATTCTTTCAAAGGTAAGATTGTCCCTACTATTAAGGAGTAGGTAGTCATTTCCTTGGATTTTTTTAAGGGACGGGCGTAGGGTCATCGTATGGTCAATGAAGACAACTGGAAGGGTGTCTTTAGCAATTGGGAGGGACTATCATCTTTTACCGAATGGACAAGATCATTATCGTAGGCAACATCGTAGGGACTTGATCTTTTAAATCTGGGAGGGACTAGATGATTTTTATTTGTATGGTCATTTTCTTAAGACACCCCCCACTTTCGAGGGACTTGACCATATTTTAAGAAGGCAACCAAAGGGGGGTAACCCTAGGAGGTGTTGATAGAGATCGTAAGACGATCGACTTACGTGTCTGAGTGATTATATTAAGATATTTATCTTATTTTTAATTATCTAAATCCAATTAATTCAATTAGGTCTTGCACTCCCTATTTTTACTAACCATAAAATAAATAAATAAATAAAATGTGGAAAACATAAAAAAAAAAAAAAAACCTACGCTATTACACGACTTCGGGGCAGTTACATAATAATCAAGCGGGAAAATAAATTACATCAAATAATAGCCTATACAATTTTCTAAATAATAGACAAATAAATAAAATAAAGAGAACTATTCCAAATAATAAAATAAAAATAAATAAGAATACAAGTATTGGGGTTAGAAAAGAGATTAAGTTTTTAAACAAAAATTAGGGTTCATTTTAGAAAATAGAATTTATTAAGAAAATTTTAACCTAATTAATAAATTAATTAATAAATTGATTAATTTACAACAAAAAAAACTATTATTATTAAGAAAAAAAGATTAAACATTAAAAAACAAAGATAATTAGTGAAACTCATTAAAAGAGAAATTAAAGGTTTATTAGTGAATTTATTAAGAAAAGAAAAGGTTTTAATAAATTAATTTACAAATGAATAGAAATTAAATATTTACAAGAATTGTTTTTTTATAAAAAGAGAATAGTTTAAGAAAACTATTAGTGAGTTTTTTTATAGAATAAATGACATTATTAAATTAATTAATTGATTAATAGAATAATTAATATAACCTAATAATATAATAATTAATATCAAGGAAATTAAAAAAAGGAAAAAAGAAGGGCGCTTAAAAAAAGATGGGGAGGCCTGGTTTTGATCCCAAGACCTCCCCCTTACCAGACTAGAAGCATTCCACCGGGCTTCGCGCGTGTAGTTGATGTCTATATGAACAAAAACCAATAAATAATAACTTTGGAAAAAAGATTGAATTAACAAAAGAAAAGGTCAGCAGCCAGATTCGATCCTTGGTTCTTTAGGTTCAAAACAAGTGCATCATCCACCAGGCCAACTGCATCTCAATTAATATTAGACACCAAGAATTAATTATATAATAAAAGAAAAATTTAAAATAAGTAATTGGCGTCATCTGAGGTCATCTTCAACCTCTGAATTCGCAGGTTTTCCTACGGGATTTCCTGCGAATTTATCTAGGAATCTTGCTGCGAATTTTTTCGCATGTAACATTCGTTCTTTCAAGCATCACGAAACCTGCAAGATTTTTCAAATTGATCATATAAAAACAATCCCCACATCATACATATTCCAATTATATCCTCAAAATTTGTTTAGATTCGTTAAATCAAGAACCCCTATTTTGAAGCTTTGAACACTAAAAATGGTGCCGCACGTTCCCTGCATCAAACCTCAAATCAAACAATCCAGAATCGTTCCAAGCATCAACATAAACATCAATTAATCATCAAATACGATTTAAAACAATGATATATATGAAATCGAATTTTTTTGAATGTAAGAATGAAAGAGATTCGGTTATGTCATATGAGTATGATTTAGATGATATTGAGGGTTGAGATGCGTTAAATGATCCTCATAGAAGGTGTTGCAGCCTTTATTTTGCCTGGAAATCGCCTCTAGGTCCAAAACCGTGTATCACTTTTTTGAAGGTTTTTTTGAAATTGGAGCAAGGGTTTTGCCTGCAGAAAAAGAGTGTCTTTGTGTTTGGTCTTGTTGTATACATATAGTTGAATAATTAGGTCAAAATAATTTGAGTTTTTGGGTGCAATTTGATGTTACTTGATCTTGAAGAAATTTCACTTCTATTTTTGTCAATAAATCAAATATCTCATCACCAAAATAAGCTTGCACGAAATTGGATGGCCTCAATCATCTTTTAATGTGATATATATGATTCTAAATCAAGGATTTGATCCATTATTTGATTTTTCATATTTTATTTTCATTAAAATTGAATTTTAACAAATAAAATCCAAAATAATATAAAATAAAATATAAAAATCAGAATAAATAGTCATGGGGTCATGCATGACTTTATTCTCAAGATTGGGTTGCAAGTTTATGGGCCCATTTGGGAAAAAAATTGAAGTTAAGGCCTTTTTTGCTTCCTACACCCCTTGAAAATTGCTCAACTTTGACAAGGAACAACTTCCTCAATTTTAATGCTATGAAGGTGATCTTGGACGTTTTAGAAAGCTTAGAGTGTCTTATAACCAACCGTTTTGGTCCCATGTCCATATCTTTTACCATTTTCAAATTATGAACTTTGGAAAAAGTTGGCTTTTTGTTGACTTTCAAAAGGACCTATAATGTTTTAGCTCATACCTTCCAAATGAAGCATTTTTAGGCTTGGCATGTGAGACAGAAAGTTGTCGAGAATTAAATTTCCTTAAAAATGGGCTTTGGATGGGAAATTTTTTATGATGTGAAAGTTGTGGCTGGTCAAAGTTCAGTTGACTTTTACTATGAAAACCCTAATTTAGAAACTTCTTGATTCTTGATGATCTGAGATTTCATTGATGAATCATGATCAACCCTTGATCAAATGATGATTTTTACCTCATAATCTTGATGTTGACAAAAAATCTTGAAGTTTGACTTTAAGTTGACCTCAGTTGACTTTTCTACCAAGTTAACTGATTTTTGGATATCTGAGCTTCTAACTGGTCAAACTTATTGGGAAAGCTTTGAAACTTGACATGAGGATTCTTTAAGGTATGTGGGATTTTATGAAGCTCATTTGAGGTCTTGGAAGTCCATATAGCTTGGAGAAATTCAAAATCCTAGTTTTAGATCCATTGTTCAAGAGGAGGTTTTGTCTGATGAAACCTTCAATCCTTCTGACCAATTGTGAACCTTGTGAACCTTGTAACTATTGAGAGAACTCTTGAGACACATTGCTTTGATTGTGGGAGGGAAAATTTTGAGGTACAACAGATCCTCAAACGAGTCCTTCATCGGCTTCATACCATGACCAGGCAGAACACCCAACTCGCGATGGGATGTTCACGCCACGAGGCATGGATCATTAATATGCTCTAGGCATCGTTCCCCAGCCAGTAATAAAATGGAATTCTTCCCGGTTCCCCAAACCGACAGGCACATAAACGGAGCACCATTTTCCCAAATTTATAAACATAACCTAAAGCCCATGTGGGCACATAAAAAGAGCATCATTACATCCGAACATTTCAAAAACATAGTGAAAATATGAAACAAAGTATGTCCTCCAACGGACGTACGAGCACATACAACAACAAAATAGGAAAACGACCACTAAGGTTGCAAAAGACACTATATTAAAAGGCGCGACCACAAGGGCCGACTTGTTCTCATTTTACAAAAAGGGGGGAACAAATCCCCTCACAAAAATCCACGACGCTCAGGTCGGCCAACAAAATACAAAGTAAATTAACACATCATGGATTGGCATTAACTTCTGGCTGGGCATCGATAGGGGTCCCCTAGTCCTCTTCTATGTTGACATTATATAGCTCGAACTGCATAAGGTAGTCAAGAACGAGGATCACACCCTCCTCGGCCTTGTATAAAAAGTTGACACCCTCCTTGCTAAACGTCAACCTAGGGTTAACTATTTTCAACTGGTCGACCGCATTTTCAAACACCATCTTAGCCATCTCGAGATCAACCTCCCCTTCCTCGACCTTCGCAATGAACTCAGCCCGAGACTTCAAAGACTTTAACTCCTCCGGTTCATCCGCGGCAGGAGCCCAATCAGCCTTTAGATGGGTAATCTCCTCTGCAACATACTTCTTGTCGGCAGCCGCGAAATCTTCCAGCAATTTAATCCTCTTAGAGGCTTGCTTCAGGGATTTTGCGGAATTCTTGGCCACGTCCTCGGAGGCAGAAAGTTTGGCCTTCAACTGCTGGATCTCCTGTTCTTAAGTGGCAGTCCCCTCCACAAACATTGAGGCCATGGTAAGGACCCGCATCATTGAACTCGCATCCCGAGCTATCCAAGACTGCCTGTCCGGTCGACTTGTCCCCTCCAGCTGAAGCGTCTCTTCCCTATGTACTTGGAGAGAGTGCTCTTCAAAGAAATTAGGCTTCAGGAAGCACGATGGGAGCTCGAAGGAAGGCTTTGGGGAAGCATTCTCCAGGTTCACTACTTCTTCGGCTCTAGACCGCTTCCTCATTTTGAAAGTCCCCCCGGGAAACCATAAGAGGCGTGCGAAGAGGTCCCCGAGCCCGTCACCAACCGATCATTGAGGCTAGTCTGCGTCAATTTCTTCGGGCCTCATTGTTTGCCTGCATTCATCGTCAATTTATCTTTTACATTCACCATCGAATCTGGAAAAGACAAATGGAAAAATGATCAGGACATAAAATAGAGACGGGCGCAATATAAAATACGAGCAAACAAATATAAAAAATACCAAGGTAAAGGGAAACATCCTCGTTTATCTCATAAGCTAGAAGCTTTGACGCCTCTATAAACCTAGGGGTCACCTTAACACCCCCTTCTTTATCTATGATCGTATGACCGTGTTCATCGACATGCACGGTCATAGTGATCTGCGAAACGTAACTCATCAAGGCCTCATAGCTAGCCTGTTCGCTTTCACTCAGCTTGGATGAGATCTCTAAGAACTCGTTCGCCCCCTTGCAAGAAGTGGTCATGTGACCAAGAGAAGTGAAACTTTAACAGTAAGCAAGGAATCTCCTTCCCATCCTTATTCAGTATAACATTCCCATCATCGTCAGTATCCACTCCCCAAAATTTGCAGGAGTTCAGGGCACGCTCAGAAATCAGTTCGACCAGATAGAACCGATCTTTAAAATCTCTGATCGACTCAGAGTATGCCTTGAATATTTTATTTTTTTTCTTCAAGGAGACCTAGCCGAACTTCCCTTGAACGACCTGACGCTGGAGATGAAAGAAGTGGAAGAACAGAGGGAGCGTCGCCCCAATCCTAAGATATTCACACGTCATCTCGAAAGCCCGTATGAAGGCAAACGAGTTCGGGTGCAGCTGGGAGGGAGTGAGCTCCAAATGAACAAATACGGAATGCTGGAAATCCGAGAATGACAGTCTGAACTTGAACTCCCTGAACAATATGTCGTATAGGGGAAATCTGTCTGAGCCGAACGCATAACATATATGGTCTTATGACCCCGGGTACCTCGCCGCCCAGTCTTTAGGATCACCGACCATGGGATTTGGGCCCTCCAAATCCTGGGTAAAAACAAAAGAAATATTTACTGGCTCGTCGGAAGCCCATTCATCGACAGCCATATCTTTGTCCACATCATCACCCTCCTCCTCAGAGTCGGTGGAGTTAGTTCTAGTTGAGGCAGTCTCCCCTAAACCATCAGGAGATGTGGAACTCTTCCCCGTCAAGATGATTATTTATATTCAGCGGAAGGTGCGGTGTCGCTCGATAAGTTCTCGACTTCCATGTGGATACCCTCGTTGTTGGACATCGTGACACCTGAAAAACAGTGAAAGAAATCGTGATTTCGATGAGTCAAATCAAATCTACCCTTCCACCACTGATCAAGTGAAAGGGCACGCTAAGGAACGAGGATGTTGTCCTCGATCAAAGCCCTTATTCAAGGAAAGGTCACAATCATAGTAACGACCATACAATAACACGAGGAAAGAAAGGATGACATGGCTAGACTGTCGTTTCGAGGACCCGGGCATGTTATTGCCCAGAACTCCGATTGAAGTTCAACCGGAGTCGCAAAATGGAGCCTCCGCAAACGGCGAATACAACCCTAAACACCACATCAATATCGGTGTCAACACCAACCCACCGCACAGAGGCGGAAGACACCGTACCAGAACCCTAAAACCTCAAAAATCGATCCCATTAATCCTAAACTCAGTCCTAACCGCATGCAAACTAGTCTATCTACCAGAATCAGAAGTTCAATCAAACAAGAAATGACAAAAACTTATAAGATTAAAGGGAGTTCTGGTGTGCCCGGTTGGTCTCCTCGGAAGATACGGCGGCAGACGGCGGTTGACGGCTGTGTACGAGCACTTGTGCACAACAAGAAGCAAAAGCAAAGAGAAAAAAGTATGGAAATGAGGTTCAGTACCGTACTTATAACCTCCTCCAGCACGTGTCCGGGAACGTGAGGCCTATGAACCTAGAGACGGCGCACTCATTGCCTATGGACGACCGAAGATTAACCATCATTATGCATTAAATGCACATGTTTCCCCATACGCAGGTGTGACACAATGTTTCCACTAAACAATTTGGATCCTAATTTAAACGATCACGTTATAACGACCAAACAATCGCATTCGGCCACCCTTAAGTCATCCCTTCTACAGTCAGAAGCAATGACTTGGGGGCTCCTGTTATGAACTGGACCAACGACTAGGTAAGGCCCAATCCTCTCTTTTCCATGTGACGGCCTAATAGCCCAAATGTCAAAGGGAACCATCATGTTCACGTCCCCCTAGACTAGCCGCGGCTCGTCGATCACGCCAATCGTGGTCAATCCTTTCTCCTCGTTCTTGACCTCTGTCCGACATCGACAGGGATCACCCAGATTCGACCAAGATGACTCTTGCTTGGATGATCGTGTGCTCAGCCCATCATTATCATGACCAAAATGCTCGTTTGATGGTTAGTTTATGGCAGTTACTTATTTTCGAAGGATCCGCGATCCAGACCCAAAATAGGAACAGTTAGCCACGCGTTGGGGATTCTCTATATAAATCCTCTCACTTGAGAGGGCCAGGTATCAAATATTCATTTCCTAAACACTCTTACGTGTACTCGCTATCTCTTGTGCCCGTTCTGACTTAGCATCGGAGTATCTTGCAGGTACAACCCCCCTGCAGGTACTCTTATTTGTGCATATATATATATATATATATATATATATATATATATATATATATGAAAGTTATGAAAGGTAATTGTGATTTAGTTTTAAAAAAATTAGCATCAACCATTTTTTGATGCTAATAACGTCTATTTAGCATCCAAATATTCAAACGCAAATGCTTATTTTTAATTAATTTTTTTAATATAAATTTGAGTCGGTAGAATTAGACGTTATATAATATATTTATTGACGCTAATTATTTTATAATTTAAATTTAAAATAGCATAAACAATTTTTTATGCTAATGTATTAAAATATTTTAATTTTATAATTAGTGTTTACTAGTTCTGAAGTTAAACAAAATATACCAAAAAAATTTCCCACTATTTTTTCCTTTCCCTCTTTTTTTTTTATTTTAGAAAAAAATTTCCCTCTTTTTTTTAGAAAAAATATCTCTAACACGTTACCTATTTCATTTCTCACATCCCCTCTTTCTGTTCTCGCGTTACCTTCACGATCGTCGTTCAACAGTTTCAGACGACCTCCATTCACGGTCGTCGTTCCGTTCACCAACAAATTTCGATGATCATTCGTTCAGTGATCTTCTTCGACGAAGAGGTAAAAGTAATCAAACTCCTCCATTTTCCTTTTCTTATTTCTTCTTTCATTTACCACTATTATCCACTCTTCCGTTCACCAAGAGCTTTCTATTTTTCTCTAAACTCTATTGTTTTTCTTCTCTTCTATAATTTATTGTATTTATATTTTTGGGTTTTTTTATTTCTTCTTCATATTTTAGGGTTTGTTATTCGTGAAAATCTTTGAGTATTTTGATCATTTGGGTTGTGTGATTTCTTCTAATATTCCTACTTAATATGGATTTTAAGAAGTTGTTTGTAGTTTGAGCTTATTAGGATTTTGAGAAGTTATTGTGTAATTTGAGCTAGTTAGGATTTTTCAGGTTTTGGTTTATGAATGAATTTGTTGATATTTGTTGTTTTTATTTTGATTTTTTAGTTGAATTTTGTTGTTTGTTGTGTTGTGTTAACTCTACGAATGTTGAGTCAATTTGATTTTAATTGCTTGGAATTTGAATGAGATTTTGTTTTGTAGTTTGAGGTTACTTTAATCACATTTACTTACTGAAAAAACTTATTCATATTTTGTAATCTGTAATGGAGTGTGTAAGTTGTAATCAGAACTATCCATGCTTTATTAATCTGCTTTGAGAATGAATCCTCCTGATTTGTAATCAATCATGTAAAATGACCAAAAAAATAAAGTTGTAATTGGTCATGGATAACTATAAAGTGTGATCCCTGAAAAAGAACTAAACTATGAATTGTGATTATTGAGAACTTGGATACATTTTGAGAAGGGGGAGAACCACCGGGTTTTAAGTCACTTTCACCCTCTATTTTAGCTTCTTCAATGAGGCCTTTTGTTTTTTCAGTATTGACAGGTTCATGACTTGATATTTTATGCTCTGGCTTTGTGTCTTCATCTTCAGCTACCTTTCTAGAGAAGAACTTAGATATTTGAGTGTTTCCTTCTGTTTTTACTCGAATCTGCCAAACATGGCATGTTGCAATCGTAAGACGGATCATAAGATCTTACCAAAAAGGAATAATAAAAATAAATACAAATGCAACAAATAACCTCTGAATCACTCAAATTGAAAATCTCCTATAGGCCCAATAGGGGCTGTAATTTTAATAAGGGTGTGGTTTTTCTTTTTCTTTTATGCCCAATATGGCATCCCTTAGAAGCCAAAAAAAGCATAAACCATTCTCAAGAAGAACTTTTGAGTGCAGCACTTGTCAAATTGTTGGCTTTTTGCCATTCATTTTTCTAAGATATAAGCAGATAGCCTTGCAGGTTTAGATGAAATATGTGCTATCTTTGTCAGAGTAATAAGTTGGAGTAAATAAACTAAGAAAAAGGCTAGAGGATGATGAGAAGTAACAATAAGGGAAAGTTCAATTGTCATACCTCCTTTATACACTCATGCCCATTAAATGATGGCTTGCCCATGGCATGTGTTACAGGGTACCACGCCTGGAGATTAAAAAATTGGCGAAAACCATTAATACAGAGTCATACTAAACTAGTAAAGTCTTTATATCATAACAAATCCCAAGTCCACAACTATATTGAGAGTATTGGCAACAAGATATTGAGAGTGATGTCAACAAGATTTTGAAGCCTTTGGTTGTACACATCCTCTGCCTATTGAAGCACATTAAAAGTTTCAACCTGTCAAGCATGTTGTAACACAGTGGGAGAACTGACTTTCTATAAATGTTGTGGATAGCAAGAGTCGCCACCGACTTTTATTTTATCCATAAGGAAGGGACATAAAAGAACAGGAAATATCATTTTGAAAAGACTTGGCTTCGAGGGGTAGGTTATATAAAGGGAATGTGTTAGCACCCTTTATATCCATGGTTATCCATGGGCTCTTAGTTACTTAGCTCACTTAATTGTTTTGAAAGTGTGAAGTGTATGTGTATTTAGAAATTTGTCTAAGTACTTTGTAATGATCCTCGTATGGATGTATACAAAGCCTTGTTTTTGAAGATGTTTGAAAATAGTGAGGTATGAAAAGCATTTTTTGAAGTGTGAGCAAGTAAATAAAAGGTACCTACCCTAGACTAAGTCATTCATGTTCTTTTATATTCTTTCAAGGGAAAGACTATCCCTATTATTAAGGAATAGGTAGTCATTACCTTGGATTTGTTTAAGGGACGGGCGTAGGGTCATCGTATGGTCAACGAAGGCAACTATAGGGTGTCTTTAGCAATTGGGAGGGACTATCATCTTTTAAACCAAAAGGACGGATCATTATCGAAGGCAACATCGTAGGGACTTGATCTTTTAAACTAGGGTCGTTTCCTTAAGACACCCCCATTTTCGAGGGACCTGGCCATATAAAGGCAGCTGAGAAGGGTAACCCTAGGAAGTGCAGACGGCAACCGTAGGACGATCGACTTACGTGTGTGAGTGACTGTTTTCATATATTTATCTTATTTTTAAATTATCTAAGTCCAATTATTCAATTAATTTCTTACACTCCCTATATTACTAACCACGCAGTTAAAATAGGATTAATGGCAGGAATTTAAATGGCGGAAAATAAAATGGCAGAAAATAAAAACCTAACTATTACAACGCTTTGGGGCAGTTACATAATTATAATGGCGTAGAAAAAAAAAGGAAAGATAAATAATAATAAACAAACTCAGAGCAATAATAATAAGGCAGCTACTGAATATAACAAGAATGAATGAAAATAAAAAGATTTAGAGAAAATAAAAGGTTTAGGAAAAAGGTTTTGGATTTGAAAAGTTTTAGGGTTAAATAAAAAAATATATATTTTTAGGTTTATGAAATTAGGGTTAAATATTTAACTTAAATATCAAAATAATAATACAAATAAAATTTTATGACAATATTAACCCAAATCTAATTAATTAAAATATTTTTTTTATAAAAATAAATTAATTATATAATTAAAATAATGAAATAGATTTAATATTATAAATTATATATATAAAAAAAAGATTTTTATGATTATAAAAAAAATTATTAAGAAAAAATAAGTTAGTGAGTAATTAACAAAACATTAGTGGTTAATAATAGTAATTATATTAAGGAAAAAGTTAGATTAACCATAATTAAAACAAAAATTAAAAACTAAAGAAAATAACAAAAAAAAAAGCCAAAATACGAAATTGAACCCACGTTTCTTTGCCAAAATATTGGGAATGGGTGTTGAACCCACGTTTCTTTGTCAAAATGTTGGGAATGGGTGTTGAACCCACGTTTCTTTGCCAAAAATCTCCTCAAGATTACCAGCCTTGCCTTCATGACACTAAGACATGCAAGCACATGTGAATGTACCCATGTTTCTTCTTCAAAATGCCATGATTTCCAGTCATTAGAACACCTGCACGTTTTGTAATAAGGTTAGGCAATAATTATATATAAAATAAGTTTATTACGTAAAATGAAGTATAAAAAAATGCCTGAGGCTGGGTTCGAATCCACGCCCTCAGGACTTTGAACCTGGATCTTAACCATTGCACCAAACCGAAAATCAAATTTTTGCAAAATTTTGAAGATGGCAACGTTGCTTTTTTGTTCTGGAAAATCGTCCACTGGTGTTTGCTTGTGTTCATGTATATATAGGGATGTAATCAGGTCAGAAAAATTGGGCTTTGGATCATGAAAATTGATTGCTTGATGATGAAGAAATCCATCATTCATAATTGTGAAAAAATCAAATAATATGTTTCTAAATTGATTGTGCACGAAATTGGAGAGTATCAAATCACTTTTAAGGTTGTTTATGAGTTTCTAGAATAAGAATCTGATCCAAAAATTGATCTTTTATATTTTATTTTTATTTAAATTGAATTTTAACAAATAAAATCCAAATAAATAAAAAATAAATTATAAAAATCAGATGGATCAATTATTGGGTCGTGCAAGGTCTTAACTTTGAGATTGGGTTGCAATTTGATGGGCCCATTTGGAAATTTTTGGATTTTAGACCTTATTTGCTTCATACACCCCTTGAAAATTTCCCAATTTTGACAAGGCACAACTCCCTCAATTTTAAGGCTATGAGAGTGATCTTGGACATTTTGGAAATCTTAAAGATACCTCTAACAAACCTCTTTGGTCTCATGTCCATATGTTTTACCATTTTCAAATTATGCTCTTTGGAAAAGGTTGACTTTTTGTTGACTTTTAAAAGGACCTATAATGTCTTAAACCATACCTTCCAAATGAAGCATTTTTAGGATTGGCTTGTGAGACACAAAGTTGTAGAGAATTAAATTTCCTTCAAAGTGAGCTTTGGATGAGAAATATTTGATAAAGCATGTGAAAGTTATGGCTGATCAAAGTTCAGTTGACTTTTACTATGAAATCCTAATTTAGAAACTTCTTGATTCTTGATGATCTGAGATTTCCTTGATGAATCATGATCAAACCTTGATCAAATGATGAATTTAACTTCATAATCTTGATTTTGGCAAAAATAATCTTGAAGTTTGACTTTAGTTTGACCTCAATTGACCTCAGTTTGACTTTTTAATCAACTTGACTGATTTTTGCATATTTGATCATCTGACTGGCCAAACTTATTGGGAAAGCTCTAGAACTTGATATAGGGATTCTTGAATACATTTGGGATGTTATGAAGCTTACTTGGGGCCTTGGAAGTTCATTTTTATTGGAGAAAACCAAAATCCTAGTTCTGGATCCTTTGCTTAGGAGGAGGCTTTGTCTGAGGAAACTCTCAAACTTTCTGACCAATTGGGGACCTTGAGAACCTTATGATCATTGAGAAATCTTGAGAGACATTGCCTTGATTGTGGGAGGGAAAATTTTGGGGTGCAACACATGTCAACCAGGATTTAACTGGAAACACACTCCCTTGGAATACTTTTCCTCACATCAACTATAACAAGTAGATGATATATTAATCATTTTATTTTCTATTGCATATGTATGTAGTCAATTTTAACTTACTAGTTGATGATCTAATCTGGTCACTTTTTATAAGCAACAAACAATTGTTAAGAAAAAAATTCATGCATAAACATAATAATTAGTTATAATAACATTTGTTCTTGATTTTCTACTAATCCAAATATGCATTGTTGATAAAGTTTGCAAATATGGTTAGAATTAGGGAGCTAGAATTGTTATGTACTAACATGCATTTATATACCTAATACCTCCTAAGATTCAAACATATATCAGAACAAAAAATCATTTCCATAAAACAATCACAAGTCAATGACTTGATACCAAATCAGATTCTTCATATGGCTTCATCACACTCTTATAACTAGAAGCGCGACTTAGCCAGGTATCAGTTGAATTCTTGTCTCCCAAAATAATAGGCATCCTGTCTAAAGACACACGTTTGAAGTACATATAAGGGGATTTCCGATTAATATATTTGGTAACTGAAAAATCTTGATGATATTGTGCTCTTTATTTCTATTGGTGTTTTTATGCATCTACTTTAAGTTACTCATGTGGTGTAGAACCTGATTGTAGTTTTGGTATTCTGCAGTATCTGTGATTTTGCAGTTTTGGTGTAGAATCAGATTGTCCCAACTTTGTTTCAATATAAAAGGCTCTGTTGTTTCAGGTTAGTTTCATACAAAGATTGTATCATATGTTTCCCACCTTCCATTTTTTTGTTTTCTCCCTAATAATTAGATAGTATACATATTATTCAGCATACCAATTAGTTAGTTTATAACTAGTCATATGATGCTTCAAATGATGCTTCAATTTCTCTATTTTTTCTTTCCCTAAAAGAGAGAATACAATAATAATTATACAATGTTAATTACTTCTGCAACATAATTAATCTGTCAAAAATTAACTTGGGATAAACAAGTTGGCATATACAAACCTGTTGTTAAGATTTTCCAAAAGATTGCGACCTCCCTTCCTTTCTCTCAGCTCCTTAGCTTGTTTATCAGTCAAGGACTACAATAATACCTTTATAAGTTGTTGCTTGTAGAGATAACAATGCACCCCTTTATCAACATATATTCCTAATACATGTTTGGTCGATTCTATGCTTAAAGGAGAAATATATTATGTTTTAACAAGCCAAGCAACACCTTTATCGGTAGGCCTCTCTTTTCTTTTAATACCATATTTTTTCAAAGGAGTAACAACTTCATCATCTCGCAATAAATCTTCATCTTCTGGAGCAAGAGGAGGGCGGACACTAGGAGGACTGTACAAAAGGGATCATCAGACCTTAACATTAAGAGTTATTCATTGATGTATATGTATTTAAATTTATTAAAGGAACTAAGGATAATACTTGTAAACACTGAGATCAAGCAGGTCTAGAGGTATCCCAAGATCATGCTCAACAAAAAGTTTGGGTTTGTACATTTTCTCCAGAGACGTGGTTGTACATTTTGCATATCTGAACAATCATACAATTGTCCATAAGAAGCACATACAAATACAAATATAGAAACTCAATTCCAAAAGAATCATTAAAATAATATGTTACAATAATGTTGATTACTGCATCATATGGAGCTATAAAGCCTCAAAATTCACAAATATCAGTTCCACACACAAAATGTTGACATCTTAAAGAGATGTCCATTTGAAAAACAATCGTGTTTACCTCCTCTAATAGTTTTCCCTTGTCTCTGTTAACTAAATGATTTAAGTGTGTTTATCCAGCCCCTTCCCCACCCCCAAATAGAACACTGAATAAATGAAACAAGTGATAAGAGTCTTTGATATGATAGGCTAGAAATGTCGAGCACTGAACCTAGCATGATTTGTCAACACGAAAAGACTAACTTGTATGAAATTTCAATCAGACGGTCACAAATTATTTTCCTTAGGGCATGTATCATCAAATACCAAAATTATACATCCTAGCTAGAGATTCCCCCATCAAGACTCAACCATAATATATTAATCAGATTTCTTGTTCAGGTATCCGATATCCTCTTTAACTCCCCCGCCCTCTAGAACACTTATCACTGACCAGTTGCCATTGGAATGAAGATAAAACCTTTGTTATTAAGGTGGCAAAAAATATGATAAAATTCAAATTCAACATCCCATCAATCAAATAGATAGGTTCTGGTAAGGTACATACTAATGGTAAACACAAGAATGAGATAACATATTGATCTTTATCTTTCTTGAATGCCATTAACTTGGGTTGTGCAGTTGGATCCGGAATCTCATTTCGAAATCTTCAACAAGAATACACATAAAAATTTATCAGCAATGGAAGCAAACACCATTAGATGAAATAATACATCATCAATTAATAACATTACATCACTTTTCTTCCTTGTGAATAGTTACTATTATGATAACAACAATAACAACTAAGTCTTATCCCACTAAGTGAGGTTCTTTTGACACTGTACTCGAGTAATATACTTAGGCATTGGTGTCATTACCATTACAAGAAACAAGAAAAAGTAAATTAAAATATAAATAGGACCACTTTTAATTGATCTCGAGTAATATACTTAGGCATTGGTGTCATTACCATTACAAGAAACAAGAAAAAGTAAATTAAAATATAAATAGGACCACTTTTAATTGACATTTTAATTCACCACAAAAAGAACTATGTAGGGTCTTATTCCTACCATTTTCATTAAACCATGATCACTTCACATTCTACATATGGATGCTTGATGTTTATGAATGAAGCTAACGAGTATAAGAATAAAATATCTTGGTTAGTGGGGTTTGGTGAATATATAAAATCTATTCAACTATCTACACTTTTTTCATTCTCTAATATTTCTTTTTACTTTGACTTGGTTGTAGGACTTCTATAGTTTCACCCTACTTTATAAAGCTTGGACCATCATTCACTTCTACATTTCTTGGTATGTTTTATCAACTATCAAACATTTAAAATGTTATCAATTTTTTTGAGTTTGGTTATTGTTGAGTTGGAAATTAAAATTTATAATCTTAACATAATGAGTTAGCCACAACAAAGATTTTGTATTGTTTTTTGAAATCATGACATGAATATTATTTCAGGGCCTTTTCTATATGCATCTTCTTTTTAATGATCTATACTAATTTCCAAATCCAACTTTAATAACATGTATTTGATTTATAATGTATTTTCTAGCTATCTAACTTTGAATTTATAAGTTTATGACTATGATTTTATAGCTCTGAGTTTATGTCGAGTTTATGCTGAGCTTATGATGTTAAAGCAACTTTTATATATTATATTAGTTTTTACTATTTCATATTGACTATAGCGAATATAGCATCATTTTTTCCATGTAGAAAATAGATCGTACATGGATGTATGATGCAGTAAATTCTGATAGGTATGGTTTGAAAGACAATTTCATTTGTGGAGCTTCCGAGCTTGAAGAAATGGCTATGGCACGTCCTAATTTTTTAACAGAAGGGGGTATAAGATGTCCCTGTGAAAATTGCAAGTGTATAGACTTGATTACTCCTAGAGAAGTTAAGTATCACTTATATAAGAATGGGTTTCATCCAAATTGTTATGTTTGGACTGAGCATGGAGAAGTTAACCCTAATTCAAACCTCAGTGGACATTCTAGAAGTGGAGGGAATGTGGGTTACGAAGATCAACTTGCTGCAATGAATCATATAGTACATGATATTATTAGGCCGTTTACCGATGACCTGCATATGAATGCCAATATAGGAAATGAGACATACATGGAGGATGAAGAGCCTAATCCAGAAGCTAAAGCTTTTTATGATTCTTTGATCGCTGCAAATCAACCCATCTATGACGGAGCTACTTAATCCAAATTATCGATTTCCATTAAGCTTTTGGCTGCTAGATCTAATTGGAAAGTTCCTCAAAAGTGTATAGATTTATTTGCACAAATACTTGTTGATGTTTGTCCAACGAAACAATGTTTACCAGAAAATAATTACCAAGCAACGAAGTTGGTATCCAAGTTAGGTTTGAAAGCTATAAAAATTGATTGTTGTGTGAACGGTTGTATGTTATATTACAAAGAAGATATCACTTTAACTGTGTGTAGAAATTGTCAAGCTGCTAGGTATCTTCCTCGTAAGAGTGGCATGGAAAATTTCATAGATGTTCCTGTGAAGAGAATGTTTTATTTGCCAATAACTCTAAGATTACAAAGATTGTATGCGTCAACAGAATCTGCAACTCAAATGAGATGGCATCATGAGAATGTAAAGCCTCCAAATGTTTTACGCCATACATCCGATGGAAAAGCATGGAAACACTTCGGTAATGTTTATCCTGATTTTTCTATAGATCCAAGAAACGTACGATTAGGTCTATGTTCTGATGGATTTACACCTTACATTCAAGCTTCTAGCTCTCCATACTCATGTTGGCCAATAATAGTTACGCCATACAATCTTCCACCAGAAATGTGCATGACCAGACCTTATATGTTTTTGACTTGTCTAGTGCTTGGACCATATAACCCAAAATTAAAGATAGATGTTTATTTTCAACCATTGATTGATGATTTACAACACTTGTGATGATGGTGCTTGGACATATGATGTATCTATGAAACAAAACTTTTTAATGAGGACATGTTTAATATGGATAATCAATGATTTTCCAGGCTATGGTGTGTTATCTGGATGGGGAACACAGGGTAAACTAGCATGCCCTTATTGTATGGATGAAACAAAAGCTTTCACCTTAAGATTTGGTGGAAAAAGCTCGTGGTTTGATTGTCATCGTTGTTTTCTACCGAATGATCATCCTTTCAGAAGAAATAAAAGAAGCTTTAGAAAATATAAGGACGAGAAAGATATGTTCACAGGGGAAGATGTGTGGGAAGTTGTTCTTAACTTTCCAAAAGTGACAGATTTTAGTTGGGGGGGGGGGGGAATTTACAGGGTATGGAAAAACTCATCATTGGACAAAAAAAAGTATATTTTGGGATCTTCCATATTGGAAGGATAATTTTTTAAGGCATAATCTTGATGTGATGCATATTGAGAAGAATGGTTTTGATAATGTGTTCAACACAATCATGAATGTTGCTGGAAAAACAAAGGACAATGAAAAGGCAAGAATGGATTTACAAATGCTTTGTTTGCATGGAGACTTAGAGATGAGAGATATTCCTAATGGAAAAATGGCGAAACCAAAGGCAATATATACTTTGACACCAGAGGAGGCAAAGTCAGTGTGTAAGTGGATTAAAGAACTAAAAATGTCGGATGGCTATGCTTCAAACCTTGCTAGGTGTGCTAATGTCACCAAGGGTGGGATGCATGGTATGAAAAGTCATGATTGTCTTGTTTTTATGGAGTGCTTACTCTCAATTGCTTTTCGTTCTTTTCCAGTGGAGATATGGAAGCCGTTAACAGAATTAAATAAATTCTTTAGAGACTTATGTTGCAATACATTGATGATGGATGACTTGGTTAAGTTGGAAAAAACATTCCCATCATCATATGTAAACTTGAAAAGATTTTTCCACCGGGCTTCTTTGACTCAATGGAGCATCTTCTGATTCACCTTCCAAGTGAAGCAATCCTTGGTGGTCCAATACAATATCGGTGGATGTATCCATTCGAAATGTAATTTATATTTTTTGTCTAAATGTTAGCATTTTTTGATAGAAATGATATGAAAACATCTTACATGTAGATTGTTGGGAGATTCAAAGCGTTCAGTTACAAATAAGGCTAGAGTTGAAGGTTCCATATGTGCTAGCTACTTACACCGGGAGACAACCTATTTTTGTTCTCACAATTTCAAGACCTTTAGTCTCCTACCAACTTCAAGTGTTAGAAATGATCCTCGGATTGGAAATGAGGGAGTTCTACAAACATTATCAATCTTCAACAAATATGGACGTCCTAGTGGAAAGTCTAAAGATCATTGGATGACAGATAAAGAATGGACATTTGATCATGTGCATGTCCTTATCAACTGTGATGAGATTAAACCATATCTTGAGTAGGTTACATTCATATCACATTAATTATGCTCTCAAAATAATAACTATACTGATTAATTTTTTTATTGATGTCAGCATATTCTTGGAATGTAATTCTATCGACAATCAAGATTCTTCTAGTCTAATATACGCAAAATTTCCTTTGTGGCTGAAGGAATATGTAAGTTCAATCCAATCAATTTATAAACTTAGCTAATAAACTTTCTCTAAGTTTACTTGTGTCTTATGTATAGGTTCATAATGAGAGAAATGGTGTGATTAACCCATGCATCAGAGGCCTATCTAGGGGTCCTGCATCAAAGGCAATATCATGGAATATATACTTTGTTAATGGGTACAAGTTTCACACTCAAGCGTGGAGTAAGGGAAAAAAGACCATGAATTGTGGGGTACATGTAAAAGGTCTTACTGAAGGAGGAGAAGACAATTATTATGGTATCATCCAACATATCTTTCAATTAAAATACCAAGAATTAAAAAATAAGATAAATCTATTTTTTTGTGAATGCTTTGACCCGGCAAAAAATAGAGGGACGCGGGTTCATCCGGAGTATAATATTATTGACATTAAAATGAATAGACATTATTCTTTGTATGACCCATTCATCCTTGCGCAAAAAGTAAGACAAGTGTATTATGTTCCTTATCCATAAATGTGCAAGGATATGTGTGATATGTCACAGAATTGGAATCACTACATGGTTTAACTAATCAATCACTTTTTGATGAGGTTGATCGAGTAATTTTTTCTAACAATGACCTAATGGTACAAGATGGTCATTCAGAAGATGATGATGAAGAGGAAATTGATGGAGATGAAAATGATGAAGAAAACATGGACGAGCAAGATGATGATGATGATGATGAGGATGAGGATGTTGATGATGAGAATGATGATGACAACAATAAAGACGAAGATGATGATATGGATTAGTTTGTTTTTGTATTAAAGTAGTTGTAAGTTCCATGGAAAGGAGAAAGTTTTAGTTGATGTTCTAGTTTATTTTAAAAATATATGGACACCTAAATGTGTATTATTTTTAAAAGTTGAATTTTCAAGTATGTTTTGTTATTACAGTAGGTAGTTTCTATTTGAAAATATTTTGTTAAATTATACAATATTTTTCTATCTATTAGTATGTTTTGTTATTACAGTATGTAGTTTCTATTTAACATATCTTTACTTGCTACTGTGAAGCAAGACTTATACATTCAGAAAAATGTATAATGAGTTTCTTTTTAAATTATACAGTATGTTTTGTTATTACAGTATGTAGTTTCTATTTGAAAATATTTTGTTAAATTATACAATATGTTTCTATCTATTAGTATGTTTTGTAATTACAATATGTAGTTTCTATTTGACATATCTTTACTTCCTATTGTGCAACAAGACTTATACATTCATAAAAATGACGAGAGAATGCCATGGAGCTAAGAGGAAGAAGTCTTCCACCATTGTTCATCATAGGTTGTTACAACCTGGAGGTCTTGATAAAGCTACCAAGAAGCTTGCTGAAGCCAACATGAAGCGCCTTAAGAAATTGGGTTTACCATCATCAACCCATCCTTCCTCACCAACAGTCTAAAAGACACAACCTGTGGTCCAACCAGTCCCTAAAGTACTTCATCCTACCTTAAAGTACTTCATCCTACCTTATCATTAATCCAAGTAACAACAAAAGAGGTCCAACCTTCCCAAGTGACAGCACTAACAACAGTCCAAGAAACAATGAGATTGTCCAACCACCCCAAGTGACGAGACCGATAGTAGTCCAAGAAACATCGCAAATGGTTCAACCTTCACTAATGACCGCACCGACAAGAGTCCAAACGACACCACAACCTTCCCTAAAGGAGGTGAATCTTAGTGACAATGCTGAAGGGGATCACCTACACAATGAACAAGAGGTCCATCAAGAGGATAATGTTACGAAGATAATGATATGGCCTCTTGGTGAAGGGTATTTCATTTTTATTTTTTTAATAATTTTTCATGAATTTACTTTTATTTAAATCTATTTATTTTACAATTTAAATCTATTTATTTTAGTTTTGCTCCTGGAAAAGCTACTGCTAATGCAATTAGCATTGTTATTAGGAAATAGTTTCAAGACATTTATATGTGTTGGAAAAATGTTCCCGAGGATTTATTTATTTTTTATAATAAAAAATTTATTCAAAAAAGGGTGCAAAGGGGCACCCAACCCGTATACAAAGTCACATATTTCTCAATGAATATAATTACAAAAATTCATCTGGGCAGTTATACCAATTGTGATAATTACAATTAATATTTGATCTTTTTCCAATCCACCACCATGTAAATGTGATACAAGCATTTACATCTTGATCCTCATCCCAAAATTCCCCACTAAACATAATCTTATTTCTACAATTCCAAATAATCCAACATGTAGACATCCACATAGCCGCAGCATTTGCAATGGAAATGTTCCGAGCCGCTAGCTTCTGACACCAACTTTCAAAATGTTCTATCAAATTATTTTGTTGTTCCAACAAAATTCCCAACCAAGAAGCCAAAAAATTACAAATCCGATTACTTTTACAACACGTAATGAATAAATGAAAACGCTCCTCCTCCACCAAAAAACATAAAGGACACGGGAGGTCCCTACTATTCGCGATGATTTGACGTCAGCGAAGGTTATCTCGCGTTGGTAATCTGTTGTAAAATAATCTCCAACAAAATGTCTTAATCTTTTCTGGCGCCGTAGAATTCCAACATAATCTAATAGCATTCGATTCAGCATTCCCTAGACTAGTCCCACAATCCAGCAAAGAATCCAAAATGGTATATCCAGTATTAACCGAAAACTCACCTGTCGAATCTGCCGACCAAATCCATGCATCTTGTTCATCTTCCTTAATAGTAAAACCATGAACGCTATCCAACAATTGTCTGTGTTGTTCCACCACCGAATGATTACTCAAAAGTTGATCAACCTGTATATTCCACCTGCAATCATTATTAGTAAAAGAACAAAATTCTGAAACTGAGTCGACTTTATTTGTCGCAGCCGAATACAAATCCGGGAATGTTTCCGCCAAATTTGCATTCCCCAACCATTTTTATTTCCAAAATGACGCCACCTTCCCGTTGCCCACTTGACATACAGTCCAACTAAAAAACCCATCAGCACCAAATGCTTCCGATATTGAGAACAAATCCTTCCACCATAGAGATGGTTTTACCCTATATTTCGCAATTTTATTTTGGATCAAGTCAGAAGCAAACTTTCCGTACCGTGCTTGTATTAAGCTAGACCATAAACATTTTTTGTTTTTGACCATCTTCCATAACCATTTGGACATCAAAGCAATGTTGAATAATTGCAAATTATTTATTCCAAGGCCTCTAGCATGCTTCGTCTTACAAACCGTCTTCCACTTAATCCAATTCACACTTTCCTTCAACGACGAACCACTCCACAAAAACCGTCTTTGGATTGACGTCAACATTTGACAAACCTTGATTGGCATCTTGTACAAAGACATATAATATATTGGAAGATTTGACAACACTGAATTAATGAGTAAAACTCTTCCACCCATGGAAATGAGTTTACCCTTCCAAGTTGCAAACCTAGATTTAATCTTTTCAATCATTGGTTTCCAAAATGAAATTAATCTAGGATTTCCACCCACCATGATCCCAAGGAATTTAAATGGGAAAGTATCAATTTTGCATCCAAGAAAACCCTCAGCCGCCTTCAAATAACAATCTTCAGTTCCTATACCGTAAATTGAGCTTTTGTTCTAATTGATCTCTAATCCTAATACCATTTGGAATCCCTTTAATAATGCTTTAATAGTCCACAAATTACTCCAAGATCCTTCTCCTATAATGATAGTGTCATCAGCATATTGTAAAATCTCAAACGTTGTTCCATTATCAAACCTGTACCCTCGAAACATAGAATCTTCCACAACTCTATTCATTAAAGTTGTTAGACCTTCCGCAGCAATGGCAAACAAAAATGGTGATAATGGATCGCCTTGTCGAAGTCCCCGGGTGACCTTAAAATCCCTTGTGCTACTACAATTAATCATAATTGACATGTAATTATTCAAAACACTTTCTTCAATCCATTTCATCCACAACTCACCAAACCCCATATATCGCATGATCGATTTTAGATAATTCCAATCAACACAATCATAAGCCTTAGCAAAATCGACCTTTAAAAAAATGGTATTGCGTTTAGATCTCTTGGCATAAATCTATGATCTCATTTAACACTAAAACTCCATCCAACAAATTCCTACCTTCTATGAATGTTGTTTGGTTATTGGAAATGATGTTGTCCATGACTCTCTTCATTCTTCCCGCCATTAATTTAGAGACAATTTTGTATATGCAACCAATTAAACATATAGGTCGATATTCGGTCAAAATGGATGAATCTTCATTCTTAGGAATTAATACCATAAAGGAAGATGTTAGTACCTTAGGTAAATAATCTTCCACAAAAAACTCCAAAACACAATCGGAGAAATCTTTTCCTACCGTTTCCCAGCAAGCCTTGAAGAAATCAAATGTGAAATCGTCCGGTCCTGGACTTTTATTTCCAGCACATTCAAACACAGCTTTTCTGACATCTTCAACAAGAAATGGTGCTTCCAAAAAATTTTCCTCGGCTTCTGAAATTGTTCGAATACCTCTGCTGCCCAGCGCCGGTCTGCTGTCATTATTTGCTTGAAATACTTTTTCAAAATGCCTCACCACTTCTTCTTTGATTGTTGTCGCATCGTGTCATACCCCAAATTTGTTCTACCTATATAATTTTACTTTCATTTTTATTTTATTGTTATGTTACTAACCACTATTCAAAATAAAAAGTGTGTTGTTTCCACTTTTTTCTCTGTGTGGATTAGGGTTTCAGATGTTGTTCAAGACTTCATGCTAAGGCCAAGTATGTTATTAATAATTGAATACGATTATTTATTTTGAGACAATTTTGTTGGATTGCTAATTGGGAGAGAAGGAAGAACGTGTTTCATTTAGCTTTTGGTCCAATCGGTAGGGAGTGTCAATTCCAACTATGTTCTATGATTGTTTTCAAATATGCAAGGCTTTTAGAATAGTTGTTGACTTTCTGTTAAAGTAAACCATGAGAGTTTCAAGGTACATTGAATACAAAATTTAATGGATATTCAAAGCTTGATTTCCGGTTTCAAATGTTGTGATTAAATTTCGAATCTTGTTGCAAAGTAACCTCAAGCCAAGGTTAGACGAGTTTGTTTCCACTTAGGCCATGGGCACATTTAGCCAATTTTTTTGTCCCAAGCCACATTTACAAGAGGTATTTACAAGAGGTATTAATTGCAAGCTGTGTATGGTTGCTAGTTTATGGAGTAATCTGCTTCATTAAGTGATAGCTTGGTCGTAGGATCAATTTGGTGAAGTCATTTCACAAGAATAACATAAGGCAATAATGGTATGAAAACTCCAAGCTTCTAGTCTAAAATAGCAGACATGGAATCATAACCTTTGACTTCAGCACCACAAAGTATTCAAATTGCTGATAAAAGAATTACAAGAGTTGACACATTAGTTACATGCTTGATACAAGATATGATCCTAAGGAAACATGATTCTAATTTTGCCATGATGCTACAAGAATACATTCTACCAATATATATCTTAAACCTACAAAGCTACCTAATTCCCAAGGAATTAAACCAATGCTACGGGTTCTTCACAGCAACTCCACTTCCGTGCCCTTAAACTCTTCACTCATGTGAACCTCACTCCACGATTTTCCCACAGCCAGGTTGTTCCAAACCCTATTCGTGAACCGTGCTCCAGCATGTTCAGTTGCAAAACAAGAAATACGGTTAGTACTTCAAGCCAAAACCAGTTTACATCTTTGAAAAAAAACAAAGCCAATCCAGTTCATTAAAATATATTCATTCAATTCAGAATTCAATGCACAACCAATTTCATAGCAAGTGTTACAAGAAATTCAAGATTCACAATAAAATCTCAAGCAGAATGAAACAGAGCATTAATAGTGACCAAAATCCAAGCTGAAATTAGCATTCAAAAGTGCACAATTCAAACAAGTTCAGGAATTAATTTACCTTATCAACAAGGCCAAGGAATAGGAACTAGTTCTTCCTTCAAAACCAAGGCCTAATGCTACAAGGTGAATTTAATCTCAAACACACGGCACACGACTCGAGCCTAAGAAAATTGCAGCAGCAAGGGGTCGTTTTTCATAGTTCAAGGTTGCAGTTTCTTCCTTTCCAATAAACTTTCAATCTTCCCATGTCTAAGCTTCATGTGTGATAGGCTCCATGGTCATTCTTGCAATACAGTGAGTGCCTCGTGTCATGTATACATAAAAAGAGCACATGGTTAGTATGATGAGAAAACAAAGCACTTCAAGAAAGCTTTACAAACACATGGTTCAAAAGAAAAAAAACAATGAGCCATCACATGAGATGTATCTTAGAAAGATTAAAAGTTTCATTCATCTTCCAACCTGTCATGGATATCTAGCTTAATCAAGTGATCAAGGTCATGAACAAGAAATCACATTAAGGGTCATTGACAACTATAAGAACACCATTTCCAAGCTACTAAAATCCCAAAATTATCCAGCTTAAGCCTTGATCCACGCAGCCAAGAAGATTCCTCCATGATCAATTTTTGCTCGCCCAAACTTGTTAACTAGTCTCCATGACCGAACCGCCAGACCTCGGCCCTGTTATTCTTCCAAACAAGCAATACCTATGAACAAAATACAAGGATAGGTTAATGCTTAGGAGTAGAAGATGACATGATTTCAAGACAGTTAGAGCCTATTGCAGCAAATATCGTGGTCACCTGAAATTCAAGAAGAGAAAACTCGAGCAACACAGATTCTATCTTAATGCTTTATTGAGGATTTTGCTACATCCATTATCTTCTTCATCATAGTGACAAACACCTCACGGCTACATCGCTCACCTGCAAGAAACAGGCACAGGAAAGTCAAAAAGAATAGCAATAATGAAGATTCAGCTTCGTCATCCGCCTCCGTCGCGCAGGGTTATTTACCAGGTAGAGTTTCTTTCCCCTCTGTCATCAAATGTCTCCTCCAAAAGGTGAGAAGAAGACTGATCCAAAGGCACAAGCCTTGAAAGCTGCCAAGGCAGTCAAGTCAGGTTCTGCTATTAAGAAGAAGGCGAAGAAGATCCGAACAGCTTTCACTTTCCATCGCCCAAAGAGCCAAACTAAAGATAGAAATCTTAAATACCATGTCATCAGTGCATCCACAATTCTATCTTGGCAATCCTTAAAGCTCCCATGTGATCCAATATGACCTGCCAAGTGATGATCATATTAATTAACCAAGAAGAAATCATCAACAAACAAAGTAAAATGTGGTACTAGTATGCATCAGCAGTAGTGATTTTTTTTTCTAGGCAAGCAAGTCACACAAATTTATAACAACAAAAGAAAAGTATCAAAATTTTGAAGCAGGGCAAAGTCAAGATCAAGCAGGCAGTAAAACTGAATGAATCACAAGTTTTCATGTCAGTAACAATTCATTTTTATTAGGGGGTCCACACACTTTAGAAACCCTTCACTACATACAAATTCCAAACCGTGACTCACCAAAATTCGGACCCCACACAAATCCACTCTCTGCAAATCCCACGAAATCAGGGCACACCCTCACTCAATTTCTAACGAATTCTTCACTCACTCAGCAAACTCTCACGTACAAAATGACAACCTCACACAAATTCCATTTTTCTCACACGATTGATCCTCAATATTCCATTATAAAAAGCCAATCATTGGCACAGAAAAAGAGGGCCACCAATACACGAAAAAATACTACTAAAATTATGCAGAAATTACTCCCCATAAACCCTAAATACTAAATCTCTCATCTCACGTTTTGATTGTTGTGTCTTCATGTCGGAGATCAAAAATCTTGAGCTAAACCCCATTCAAAACATTCAAACCGCAAGATAACAAAGCAACAACAAACAGACAAATACACAAAGAGAGGAGAAGAAGATTCGAGCAAAAAAAGGAAAGCAAAGCAGAAGAAGCACGTACCGATTGATTCAGATTCGACGTCTTTCACTTGGTAGACCCTTGAACCTCTTTTTGTTGAATCGTTTGATATTCCGATGTAAATGTAACACCTCCAAACATAGTAAAAATGGGTTTAGGTTTTTGAATTGGGGATGACAGTATTCGGTGTTTGATGTGTGTTTGACTTCATTGTTTTGCTAGTTTGATCTATAATTTTTGTGTGTGTCTGTCGCGATGATGATGCTGATACTATGAGGTTATGGTTTTCTCTTCCCTTTTGAAGAGAAGAATCAACTAATTTGAATCTATGCAAGACGTAGAGAGATCCGTTTGAATTTCATTTAAAGTTCAGAGAAGGGTTTGGTCTGAAAGAGAGAACCATGTTTTTTAAGATAGAGCAAGGAAAAAGAGAACAATCGATGTTCTTCTCATTTTCTTTTTGTGTGGGTGCTTTTGGTTACTTGATAAAATTGTGAGTGGTGTTTGTGATAATAAAATAAGGGAATAACTGGATATTAATAGGTGTAGTCTTTATTCAAAGCACAACTATTCGTTTATTTCAATGAATTTCGTTTATTGTGTTCACTGCCCAATGCTTTTCCTCATCTGCGGTCATTAATGTATATGGCAGACTCCAATAGTAATAATCTTATGTTGTGATTGACCGATGAAGCCAATTTGAACGGCTAGGTTTTTGACTTTTTGTTTTCTTCCTGCATTATCATTTGATATGGATCGGGTGGTCCAATGGATCCCTTGTACCCGGTCCCATTCAAATAATGCTGACATTAAAAAGAGGCCGGTGCCTCATACATAGGCCCAATGTTTTATTTCTTTTCTTTTTTATATATAAAATTTTCTTATAAGTTTTAAATAAACCATTAATTTTTTATATATAATAAGTGATTTCTTAACAATTTTACTTTGTTACTTTTTTTTATTGTTTTAAAGGTTGTAAAATAAATCTTAGGGTTTGTATGATAATATCTTATTTCCATGCTAGAATTTAGATAATATCCTCATTAGGTTTTTATACGTGATGTGTGTAAACACCCCAAATTTGCCCTCACCCATTCACACCATGGCTTGTGATCATCTCATATGCATAAACACAATCACATCATCCCATGTCTCATTTGGTTTCACTGGATAGTTTCTAAGGCATCTGCACCTAGGGTTTGTGATCTGAGCAACCTCAGGGCACCTTGAGCCATTCCAAAGGCCACTAATCAACTCAAAGGGGTCCATGTGTGTTCCTATATCATGTTACATCCTCACAAAGTCAAAACTGCAGAGGGATCACAAGAACTAGGGTTTGAGTGGATGCAGAGCCAGGATGAACTGTACAGTTGACTGAAAATTAGGGTTTTGGTTTCAGAGGCCATAACCCCAAATTTTTTGGTCATTCTTGTTTCCATTGATCTCTATATGGTATAGGGAGTATGCATATCAATTTTCATGAAGAAATTCCATGGGGAAGTCATCTGATCAAGAGTTGACTTTTCAGACAAGTCAGTGTAAAATCAGGGCATCTGAGGCCCCCAATGACCCAACCAATGGGTGATCTTCATCATTTTGAGTGTATATGATCTTTATTTGATCATGGAAAAGGTTTGAAGTTCATAAAATCAAGAATTTAGGGTTTTTGCAAGAGTTGACTTTTTGGGTTTTTGTTGACTTTTCAAGAATGCATCCTTTTAGGTCAATTTTCAAGCTTTGATTTATGATCCAAAAAGGCTTCAAATGGAAAAACTTTGGTCATGAAAGTTGTAGATCTCATCTTTCCCTTTTCAAAAAGTACAAGAACATGATCTAACTCTTCATGGATCAAAAGTTATGGCCATGCAAAGTTGCCAAAAATCATTGTTTTTCAAGTTATGCACCAAGTGGAAATTTTGCTAAGTCTTGAATCAATGCATGATTGTTGCCTCAAATTCATGTCAAACCAGCATGTAAACATCCTCTAAGTCCTAAAAATCAGATTTGAACTAAGTTTGCCCTTGGTTTCATGTTTGGTTATGCAAAGATCACATGTGAAACATAAACTAGCCAAGTTGCAAAAACTCATGATTCACTTCCTACAAGTTGCAGCATTGGAAGCTGACTTTGAGCTAGCCTCTCCCTCACCTTTTGCTGCACCAGCACCCAACTTGTACTTGCCTAGCATCACACCATGCCCTATCTTACACAAAAGTGGATTTTATGCAAAAGCAAACTCACCTATCACAGCTGCACAAGTCACATCAAGAGACCAATCAGAATATTTTATTCATTCAATTTGCAAACCATATCACATGAGAACCAAGGCTGAAACATAGAGATTCATCACTCACCAAAAAACACCCCAACTTGCAACTTCCTTCGAATTTCATCACACAGCCTGCAAACACCCAAACATTTTCCTCCATTCATCTCACCTTGATCTATAGAACAAAAAGCATCAAGAGAAAAAGCCTGAAACAGCTAGAAACACTCACTGCCATCACCAACCTTCATTCTGCAGATTCATTCGAATCTCCTTCCTCAGGTCACAAACACACCAACCTTCACCACAAACCTTCTCTACACATTGCATAGACCTCAAACAACCCATCACCATGACTTGAAAGGGCCAGAATCTCAACTGCCATTGTTGACTGAGCTTGGAGCAGTTCTCTTCGAAACTCATCATCCAGCAAATATAAATTCATTTTGAGCATTCAAGCAACTTTGGGGGACCAAGAGGAGCAGATTGAGCAAGGAGAAGAGGCCTGAAAGTTCCAAGATCAAAGTTTGCAAATCTCAGGTAGCTCCAGATTAATTTTTCCAGAAATCAGTTTGATTGTTACAAACTTGCTCTACATGTCTTGCTGATCATTCTGGTACCATTGGTTTTGAAAATGGTTGCGTTTTGAGAGTTTAATTGCTGTTTGAAGCTCACGAACCCTAGAATTTGTTTTCTTCGATTCAGCTTGTTTAGGTTAAATAAATTTGTTTTAGGTTAGGGGTTTAGTTCGTGAGGTGTTGGAGATCATTTCCCATAGCTTAGTTTTCATTTATATTACGTTTTGGAGAAGTTGGGAGATTTTCAGGTGACCCCCTGGCCGGAGAAGATGACCGGAGGTCTTCTCCGGCCACCTGCGTGTAATTAGGGCATAATCCCAGTCATTAGTGCAGTTTGAATCTGGAGCGTAGGATCCTTTGACTTTGTTGACTACCCGCGCGTATGGATGGCTCAGATTCATCATTAAACCCTAATCTTAATTAATTAGTTTAATTAGGTCATTTAGTCAGATTCAAACGTGGACCATTGGATGTGGCGCGTGGTCAATGAATTTATCCCCAGAATCAATCCCAGGCGTCCAATCTGATTACTTTGCCTTTTATTTAATTTTTATTCATTTTTCTTGCATTTAATTTGTACAATTTATTTAAAATAGCTAAAAAATCATAAAAATTATGAAACTTTTTCTTTAAGGTTTTATTAATTTTTATGACACAAAAACATTTTTATTTTATTTTTTATCATTAAAAAAGTATTTTTTAAATATTTAAAAGATTATTTTTAATTGATTAATGAGAATTAATTAATTAAAAATACTTTTAGGTATTTAAAAATTACAAAAAAATTCATGAAGTGTTCTAAGACATTTAGAAACATTGTCTAACCTTCAAACCAAATTTCTTTTTTGATCTTGATGCATGTTAAGAATTTTTCATTGAATTAAATCATTTTTGATGCATTATTTTGACCATATGTTTGAAAATTCATTTCTGCCTCTTGGTGAAGGTTAAGACATTGATTCTTTTTGCATTGTTTTCCATTTGACATGTATTTTCAAGGATAAAAAGGCCATGAATTGATCTTGCATTTTCAAATTGATTGGCATTTCTTTTGTTGCAAACCCTAAAAAACCCTAATAACTTGTAAAAATCATAACTTGAGTTTGGTTGAGAGTTGAGAGCTCCCCTTTGGGCAGTGGTTTGTTATAGGTCTAGGGTTTCTTTGGGTACCATTTTCCATTTTTTATGTTAAGGTTTGCTTCTGTTTTTGGTTTATGTGTGATGTTTGACCCATGAACCCTAATTTGGGCTTTCCTTTTGCATCATTCTTGCATTTCCTTGCATAATTTGACTTGCCATTGCATTTTGTGCATTCTTATGATTCATTTAACATCTTAAGACATGTATGAAGCATCATTGATCATTGCGTTACATATTTGCCATGCCATTTGTCTTGCATGTTTCATAACATTTCATGTTTGTTCATGCTTCTAAACTTGCATCATCTGCATCCATGACTTTGTATGAGCATCTCCATGTCTTGCCTCATGTTTGCAGCACTTCATAACATCATAATCATCATGTGTATGCTCCTGGTTTTGCTTTGCATCATGTCATTGCATCTCATTCTTGCATTGCATTGCATTTCTTTCTAACTTTTCAGGTGGTAAGTGAACTTGAGAAGTGAATTTGCCTTCACTTCTCATAACTTTTCTTTTCATCTCTCTTGCATCCATTGCTGCATTCATGTTTGTGTTTGAGTTTGAGCTTGCTCATTCTTCCTCCTCCCACTTTCTTTCTTCAAGTGACTTGACTTCTTGAATGAAGCAAGTCACTTTGCTTCTCTTGATCCTGTTCATCTGCTTCCTGGTGGTTCATCTGAAGATTGTTTCTTGAAACCTCACAAACCTTAGGAACAACCAAGCATGATAATGAATTAGGGTTTTGATTAGTTCCCCCCATAGTTTTTACCTTTGTGTCTCTCTTTGAGTCATCTCTCCTCACCTCATAATCAGGGACTAAACCCTCAAGGCTTTAAGACTTTGTGATTAAGATCATGCCTGCATCCTTCTTTTAGGATGGAGTGTATAACTTTAATCCTAAGTCTTGGACCCTTAAGGTGTTGAACTCTCTTAATCAATTCACTTAATAAATATCAAGGCATTACACTTGTAACTTGGGCCTTGCATTAGGGTTCTAATTCTTCCTTAATTGGTTAAGAAGGACTAACCCTAGTGTTAATGGACAAGTCCCCCTCAAGTTGTCTCACAAATCATAAAAAAACACTTCATCATCAAATCACCAATAAAATTCACTTAATCAAAGGTTTGTTTTGTCATGGGTTTAATCCCTAATCATGGATTAAGTTGAGGAGTCTTCCTCAGCTTAAACATTCTCATCTATTATCCTTCTTTTAGGATGGTGTAATGAGTCTGTTAAATCCCTGATTATGGCTTAACCTCATTACTCAACACTAAACAAAAACCACAAAAAACATCTAAATAATCAACAAGTAGGTTAATGATCTTAATTCTACATCAAAGGTGATTAAGTGTGAGAATCTGACTTCACACTTAAGGTAATCTCATTACCCCTAAACAGAGGGAAGATGTGATGAGTTTACTAACCCATTGGTTTAGGCTTAAGCTCATTAACTTATGACAAACTTTCAAAAGCAATAAAAGACTGAAAACTCAAAAACAAACAATAATCGTCTCCTCCGGGATTCTTTTCTCATCACCTTCATTCATAAACGAGAACTTGCTTCTCCCGTCTAATGCAAGACAGTCAGCACCTGAGCCAGACAGGTCATACACTTGAGCATAGACAAGCAAGCAGTTCACAAGTCAATTCATCTTTCAGTCTCTTTGGGTCGAACTACGGTGTTCTGACTTCCTCATTGCACGAGAGGATACGTAGGCATAACTTAACAGTTATCGAACAAAAGTCTCTGTACATTCCCCCTCTTTCCAGCTTCATTCTTTAGCCTCATATTCTTGAGCATTTCATTCCTGATCTCACACTGACACTGTACATTTATACACATCACATTTCTTTACACTGACACCTGTACATCTTTTCCAGCTCTTTTATGCACAAATAGCACTGACACTACCCCTTTAAAACACAAATCTTTTAAGCGTGGATCCCGTCGAGTACGACGGACAATCTGGGTGCTAATACCTTCCCAGGTTGTAACCAACCCCCTTTCTCAGTCTCTCTGGTTCGCAAACCGTCTTATCCATCTTTTTCTAGGCCTATGCAGCATTGCCTTTCCTCCGGGATAAAAATGCCTAGCTGGCGACTCTATTCATTCTCCAGTGAGTTCACGGCTGTGTGTTCTCACTGTTCCCTTCGCCGACCGTTCGCGTCTGTACCTTCATTTGATCCATTTTTCATTTGTCGGGAGCGACAGCTTGGCGACTCTGCTGGGGACCCTTATATTGCAACCAGGGCTTCTGGTTCTTTTTGTGGGTTCCTCCTAGCGCTTGATTGATTTGTGCTTACTGGGGTGTTATGTGCTTGTTTGTGCTTGTATTTATTTTTGTTTATTGCTTTATGTACAGTTACTTTACTGCTTTCTTTACTGCATTTATATATCATACTGTCATTGTTGCTGGCTGGATCTGGTTATTTGCTTTGGTGGGTGGGTATTTCATTGAGAGTTGAGGTCCTATACCTGGGACCTGAGTGACACCTAGGCTAGAGTGAATCATATTCTTTCCCAGTCAATTTTCAGTCTGGTGCGGGAATATGAAACACGGTTCAGATATGGGTTTCTTCTTGAGAACTCTGTGTTGCAGATTTCCTGCAATGCTAGGGGGATCTGGGAAGCCTGCTAAGTCTGGATGACCTTTTAGTATTGACCTTCAGAAATTGAGGTGAATTAGAGGAGGAATTGTTATGGTTATTGTAAACACTGTACCTCCGGGTTAGAAGTGTTTACACTTCTCATAACTGATCCAAGTCTGAGGATCCTTGTTCTAGATCACTACCCGTGAGGGGGTTGGGCTGTTTACAGGTTTGCAGGTACCTTGACCTCAGAATACCCTGTTACTTTGACTTTGTTAAGAATGCTTCATGTTGGATAGTTCTTGTGATTCTAAAACCCTGGACATGTGGCTCTTTATTTGAGTCCCCTACCTTGGTTACTGGATTTCTTAGACCTCCATCTGGAATTCTTAGACACACATGGATCTATACCAAGGCATTTATTCAGATCCAGCTCAGTCACAGACCCTTGCATTTCATTTGCATGCATACTCATTGCATCATATTAACATGTGCTTATTTGTTTTTCAGGGTATCCATTGTTCATCAGGTTTTGGTTTTGACCCCATCTGCAGCTTTGACCCATCTTCATCAGCATCTGTTTCAGTTTTATCTGTCTGCTTCAGCACCAGCCAATCAGTGGCTCTCCCTGCTTCAGCATTCTGCTCAGTCTTCAACATCATGGCTCCAAAGAAGAACAACATCACCTATCATTTCTTCCAACCAGATTTGTCAGACCTCAGGAGGATCCAAACCCTGATTACACCAGATTACATCCCTTTGTTCAGGGAACATTATGGGGACATACTTGACCTAGTTATGGACATGGACCCGTCTCAGAGGAGCCTGATTCATACCTGCATTCAGTTCTATGACCCCCCATTGAGATGCTTTACATTTCAAGACTTCCAGTTGGGTCCTCTTTTGGAAGAATACTCATCTTTGACTGGTTTGCCTATCAAGAGGGAGATCCCATTCAATCCTGAAATGGATTTTCCCAGCAGTGGGGAGATAGCCAAAGCTTTGCACCTGGAACCTGCTTTGATTGAACAACACATGACCTCTAAATCTAGTGTCCCTGGATTACAGCTGGACTTCCTAATCTCTCAAGCTAGTCTGAAGGCCTCCCTGGGGGAGTGGAAAGCTGTTTGTGCTCTGTTGGCTTTAAGTGTGTATGGAATTGTGTTATTTGCAGATGAGCCCAGATTCATCAGCAAGAGTGCAATCCATTTGTTCATCTTGAAGAACCCAGTGCCTACCTTGTTGGGTGATCTCTATTACTCAGTACATCAGAGGAATGAGAAACAGAGAGGGAAGTTAGTGAGGATTTGTGCTCCACTATTCCATGCCTGGCTTCTCAAGCATCTACCTAAGACAGATGCATTCCTAAACCCTCACCAGCAAAGCAACTGGGCAAGGAGACTTTCTGTCCTAACTACAGCAGATATCAGGTGGTGCAATCAGAGTACCAAGGGCAGAGACATAATCACTAGCTGTGGGCATTTTCCTAATGTGCCTTTGGTAGGAGTCAAGGGAAGTATCAATTACAACCCCCTGCTGTTCAAGAGGCAATTGGGTTATGCACTGGTTCATGCTCCTAGGGAAAAGGACTTGGCTGAGACCCTCTACTGTGAGAACAAGGTTAGTCTGGCAACTGTTAGACAGGCTGCCTGGGCCTGGGATCATGTTCAAACCAAGGGAATCACCATTCTGGGGAAGTGCAATAATGTGGCATCAGCCCAATATCATGAGTGGTCCTATGCTAGGGCCCAAATCTCAGGATTGCCCTTCACCATCAAAGACATGCCTGAGTCATCATCAGCACCACCCCCTGCTACTGTCAGTTTGGAAGAGTTTGAAGGCTTGAAAGAAAGAAATGAGAAGTTATCCCAAGCCTTGCAGAAGACCCTCCGGGAGAGGAGTGAAGGTATGAGGGAAATTGAGAGATTGGAGAAATTGAGGGTAGAACACTTGACCAAGATTGAGAAGTCTGGGGAGTATATCAACAAGTCTAAAGCTGGTGAGCAGATTCTGAAGAATGCTTGTAAAGAAGCCCAGTTCCAAAGAGCAAGGACAGACTTGTACTTGAAGGAAAGTCAGGCCAGGTGGGTCCGGATCACTGAGGCCCGTACTCTAGAAGACAAGAGAGTTCAAGGTAAGATGGAGCAGATGGAAAAAGCCCTGGCAGCAGCCCAGGAGGAAAATTCAGAGCTAAGAATCAAAGCTGGAGTGAAGAAATCCAAAGATCAAAGTCAGAACAAGAGGTTGACTGCAGCTGTTGCAACAAGGAACCTTCTTATCAGAAGTCTCACGGAGCATCCGGCTGATCCTGTGACCGAAGCACTTCTCAAGGAAGTTCGGGAGGATGAGTTTGGCCTTGGAGTTTGATCATTTGCTTGTTGTTGTTCCTTTTCCATGTATTTTGTGTTGTATTTTGGCCCCTTTGAGGGTTTGTGTTGTAAAAATGAACAAGTTGTATTATTTCACCCTTTGTAATATATTTGTGTTGGTTTCTATTTGGGCTCACATCGAAAGCAACTTCAACAGCATCATCTTCAAGGGTCTGGAAGGGTCAAAACCGAAGACCAAGCCGGATACCTTGATAGCAAATAAGCATACTGCATTGCATGCTAACCCTTTTGTTTGTTTTGTAGGTTTTTATTTTGTTGTTGCTAACCTCTGTTGTGAATCTCAGGAATTATTGCTCGCCGCCGGGTATTTCCTCTCAACAGGCCACACAGGTATCCAACTAGAAACAACCTTCCGGGAATTCAGATGGATCAAGTTCAACAAGATCTTGCTGATGTCAGGAATCAGCTAGCCAATGAAAGATTGGAGATGAGAACGCAGATGACGCAGTTCATGGAGGTTATGAACAACATGGCTCAGAGCCAGGAGAGACTGAGAGCTATGGTGGAAAGGCAGAATCCAGAGGAGCCTCATGTAGGGACTGCAGGCACCAGTAATAATGAAAGGGTGCAACCACATGTAAACCCCCCTGTGTTTGGCCCACATCTACATCCTGAGGTTAACATCCCTGCCAATGTTCAAGGAACAGCCACAGCAGCCAGAGTACTTCAAGAAGATCCTCAGGAGGACCAGTATACAGTAATGGGCGCTGGAGAGGAAACATATGACAGGAGATTGGAAGAAATAGCTGAGAAGTTAAGATCCTTAGAATCTCAAAATTCTTTGGGTTTTGACGTGATGGATATGGGCTTAGTAGACGGGGTTAGGATTCCCCACAAGTTCAAGCCTCCATGTTTTGAAAAGTATAATGGGACTTCTTGTCCTCGAACCCATCTGCAATCTTTTCTCGGAAGATTAAAAGCTTACACCATGGACGAGAAATTGTGGATGTTCTACTTTGAAGATAGCTTGACTGGAGCATCGAGGGAATGGTATTCCCATCTGACAAGAGCAACTGTAAGATGCTGGAAGGACCTGGCAGAGGCTTTCATCAGACAGTATCAGTATAATCTAGATATGGCACCCAACAGGACCCTCCTAATGGGAATGTCACAGTCATCTAGAGAGAGCTTCAGAGAATATGCTCAAAGATGGAGACAGCTTGCTGCCGCTGTCCAGCCACCTATGTCTGAAAGAGAGATGGCAGACATGTTCATGAATACCCTTCAGGGAACCTATATTGATAGGCTAGCTGCCTTCTCCTCCACCAGCTTCGCAGATGTTGTTATAGCCGGGGAGAGAATTGAAAGCCTATTAAAGATGGGTAAGATATCTGATAATGGTGCTAGTTCGTCCAGTGGTACAAGAAAGCCTTTTGCAGGCCCGAGAAGAACTGGCGAGACCAATGCCATTCACTCCAACAGGGGTAGGCCCCAATATGTTCCAAGAACAATAGCAGCAGTCACCATTCCTGCTCCAGCTCATCCTCTGCCAGTCTATCAACCTCCTCAACAAAACTTCCAACAACAACCTCCGTATCAGCAGAATCAATATCCTCCAAGAAACAACTACAACAACAACTCCAACAACAACAATCAACAGAGGCCATTCCAACAGAGGCCCTCTCAAGCTAACAGGGTGATAGACCCGATTCCAATGCCATATGCTGCCTTATTGCCACAACTTCTGAAACTCAACCTAGTTGAGCTAAGAACGTTGGCACCTCCGGATCCAAACAGTCTACCAAGAAATTATGACTCAAACGCTAGGTGTGCTTTTCATTCCAACGCACCTGGTCACAGTACGGAAAAATGCAGGGCTCTGCATATGAAAGTACAAGACTTGGTAGACTCCAAGGCTTTGAATTTTGCACCTCCGCCCAACGTCAACAAAAACCCAATGCCACACCATGGTGGTCCCCGGATTAATGCTATCGAAGAAGACCAACCGTCTTATTTGATAACCAGTGTGGATCAGATCAGGACACCATTGGTGGAAATCAAAGCTCAACTCCGTGAAAGCAATATATTTCCGGGGTGTGAACTAGGGTGCCCATACTGCAATATTTCTTGGAATGGGTGTGAAGACTTGAGGAATGGCATTGACAGCCTTATTCAGAGTGGCTTACTGCAGATCACTACATCATTTCCGGCAACTCAAGCAACTCCATCAGCAATGATTTCAGATCCTCCTACAAATGCAACAACAATTGTTCCCGATAATTCATCAGCAGCATCAGCAAGTACTCCATCTGTCCTACCAAATGATCAGCTTACAACAGTTTCTCCTGCTACAACATCAGCTTCATTCCATTTCGACTCTCCATCTACAACAACAACAGTTCTTCCAACAGAACCTTCTACAACTCCAGCAAACGATCATGAAGATGTCTCTACTGTTACTATCTTCTACGATCCAGAAAATAACTCCGCCTACCATTCAGAGGGTGCTGCTCCCACTAGAGCACCAGTTACTATCTTTTATGATCCACAAACAGTTGCAGTCCCTTCGGCAGCATCAATCAGTCCGGTTACCGTCACAGTACCTGGGCCTGTACCGTATGAAAGCAATAGGGCCATCCCTTGGCACTATGGCTCTGACGTGTACTGTGAAGGGAAAAGAATCACTCTGGAAACATCAGCACCTGCACCACAAATTGATAATGTGGGCGGAGGCGGAGGCTTCACCCGAAGCGGACGTCTCTTTGCTTCACAAGTCCAAAGACCTAATGCCGAAGCAGAAGCTGCTGCCAAGGCAAAGGGGAAAGGCCCGGTGCAGGAAGATCCAGCTGTCAAAGAAGCCCTGAAGACTCCGTTTGATCAGGAAGTTGATGAGTTTATGCGGATCATCAAAAAGAGTGATTATAAAGTTGTGGATCAGCTTCATCAGACTCCATCCAAAATCTCCATCCTCTCACTGCTCATGTGCTCCGAAGCTCATCGGAATGCACTACTGAAAGTACTGCACGCAGCTTACGTGCCCGAGGAGATTACTGTCAACCAATTGGAAACCGTCGTTGGAAATGTTACTGCTAGCAATGGGCTAGGGTTTACCAATTCTGACCTGACAGTGGATGGCCGCAATCACAACAAAGCCTTGCACATAACTATGGAATGCAAAGGAGCTGTCCTTTCACATGTGCTGGTGGACACAGGATCATCCCTGAATGTCCTACCAAAGAAGGCTCTGGTGAAGCTTGAATATGATGGACTGGCATTGAGACCCAGCAACCTGGTGGTTAGAGCTTTTGATGGCTCGAAGAGATCGGTTCTGGGAGAAGTTGAGCTGCCTGTGACAATTGGCCCGCAGACCTTCAAAACTATCTTTTATGTGATGGACATTCAGCCCGCCTACAGCTGTTTGTTGGGTAGACCCTGGATTCACGCCGCTGGCGCAATAACGTCTACCCTTCACCAAAAGTTAAAATATGAGTGGGAAGGCCAAGTTGTCACAATCTGCGGGGAGGAGGATATATTTGTTAGCCATTTGGCTACTTACAAGTATATTGAAATGGATGGAGAGATCGTTGAAACCATGAGCCAAGGTTTTGAGGCCTTGAATGTGAATGAAGCATCTGCTGTTTCAGGGATCTCCATGTCGTCATACCAACAAGCCCGGAAGGTTGTTGAAGAAGGAACTGCCCAAGGCTGGGGCAAGGTCTTAGCTGTGGAGGAAAAGAAGGACAAGTTTGGGTTGGGTTACAGACCAACTCAGCGTCAAGAGAAGGCTGCTGGAGAGCCTGGTTTTGTCAGTGGGGGAATGCTTACCCCCGATGCTATCAACTGTCTGGAAGACGAGCTGGAAGAGGAGCGCAACCTGGAGAATTGGATTCGTCCGAAGATCCCGGGGAGCAGTGTCTCGAACTGGTCTTCCCAGGGAATTATAAGTGTTACTCGAGCAGAGTAATTATTATTTCCTGTATTTTTAAGCATGCATCAAAGTCTTGCATCTTGCCCAAGATGACAAGACTCATTTTGTAATCAGGGCCATCCGTACTTTTGTGCAAACAAGATTAAATTAATGAAATATCAGACAATCTTTTTGCAAACGAGTCTTTTTCTTTTCTGCTCACTGTTTTTCCATTTTCTTTTTGTACAAAAATAAATGGCGGTGTTTTCAAAATGATAACTTCATTTCACTTTTTTCTAAAGCAAGATTAAAATCAGATCACTAAAATGAACCAATTAAACCCTTGCAGAGAGTGCCATCCTGACCGCACCGACAACAGCACGGCTATGACACCGTATGACTTTGACAATCCGATCAATCAAGCTGACGAAGGGGTTGAAGAAGAATATGAGCTTCCTGAAGAGCTAGCCAGATTGTTAAGACAAGAGGAAAAGGTTATTACCCCTCATCAGGAGGAGGTTGAAGTGATTAATCTTGGTACAGAGGAAAATGTGAAAGAAGTCAAGATCGGGGCCTGCCTGCAAGACTCAGTGAAGAAGCAACTGATAGATCTGCTTCAAGAGTATGTCGATGTGTTTGCTTGGTCCTACCAAGACATGCCGGGGTTGGATACCGATATAGTTGTGCACAAGCTGCCTTTGAGGGAAGAATGCCCACCAGTCAAACAGAAGCTGCGCCGCACTCGTCCAGACATGGCTATGAAGATCAAGGAGGAGGTACAAAAGCAATGGGACGCCGGGTTCCTTGCTGTGACTAGCTATCCGCCGTGGGTTGCTAACATAGTACCTGTGCCTAAGAAGGATGGCAAAGTAAGAATGTGTGTTGATTACCGGGATCTGAACAGAGCCAGCCCGAAAGATGACTTCCCATTACCTCACATTGATGTATTGGTGGATAACACGGCTCAATTCTCGGTATTCTCCTTCATGGATGGATTTTCAGGATACAACCAGATTAAGATGTCACCTGAAGACATGGAGAAGACAACATTCATCACACCTTGGGGCACGTTCTGTTACAAAGTGATGCCATTCGGATTGAAGAATGCAGGTGCAACATATCAACGGGCTATGGTGACATTATTCCATGATATGATTCATAAGGAAATAGAATGCTATGTGGATGATATGATTGCCAAGTCCCTTACAGAGGAAGACCATCTGGTGAATCTGCTCAAATTATTCAAGCGTCTGAGGAAATACCAACTAAAGTTGAACCCCAACAAATGCACATTCGGGGTACGATCCGGTAAGCTGCTGGGCTTTATTGTAAGTGAGAAAGGGATTGAAGTTGACCCTGATAAAGTCAAAGCTATTCAAGAAATGCCTGCACCGAAAACTGAGAAAGAAGTTCGAGGGTTCTTAGGTCGATTGAACTACATTTCACGGTTCATATCTCACCTTACAGCAACCTGTGAACCCTTGTTCAAGCTGTTAAGGAAAGAACAAACGGTCAGGTGGAACGAAGATTGCCAAAGGGCTTTTGACAAGATTAAGGAATATCTGCAAGAACCTCCAATCCTTATGCCTCCAGTTGAAGGAAGACCTCTGATTATGTACTTGACAGTATTAGAAGAGTCAATGGGGTGTGTACTAGGTCAGCATGACGAGTCTGGTCGAAAAGAGTATGCAATATACTACCTAAGCAAAAAGTTTACCGACTGTGAACAGCGTTATTCACTGCTCGAGAAAACTTGCTGTGCTTTAGCGTGGGCTGCTCGCCGACTGAGACAGTATATGCTGACCCACACTACCTTATTGATCTCAAAGATGGACCCAGTTAAGTACATTTTCGAGAAGCCAGCTCTTACCGGACGGGTTGCAAGATGGCAGATGATTCTCACAGAATACGACATACAGTACACATCTCAGAAAGCCATCAAGGGCAGTGTACTATCTGAATATCTTGCTGAGCAACCCATTGATGACTACCAGCCTATGAGGTTCGACTTCCCCGATGAAGACATCATGTTCATTAAAGCAAAAGATCATGAAGAGCCTATTCACACTGAAGGGCCTGACCCAGAAGAAGAATGGACTATGATGTTTGATGGGGCTGTTAACATGAATGGCCGTGGTGTCGGTGCAGTACTTATCACACCTAAGGGAGTTCATATGCCTTTCTCGGCAAAACTCACTTTCAACTGCACTAACAACGAAGCTGAATACGAAGCTTGCATTATGGGTCTTGAGGAGGCCATTGACCTCAGGATCAAGACATTGACCGTATTCGGAGATTCAGCTTTGGTGATCAATCAAACCAACGGAAAATGGCACACCCACCAAGATCATCTGATACCTTACAGGGATTATACAAGAAGGTTATTGACTTTCTTCACAACAGTCAAGCTTGAGTATATCCCTCGAGACGAGAATCAGTTTGCAGATGCTCTTGCTACCATTTCATCCATGATCAAAGTTCAAACTGCCAACTTTGTACCTCAGATTTCAGTATCGAGACTTGATAGACCAGCATATGTATTTGCAGCAGATGTTGTAAAAGATGATAAGCCTTGGTTCCACGATATTAAGTGCTTCTTGGAGGATCAAACATACCCACCTGGGGCATCATCCAATGATAAGAAGACTTTAAGAAGGCTCGCTGGGAGTTTCTTTCTGAACACTGATGGGTCTTTATACAAGAGGAACTTTGATATGGTACTTCTCAGATGTGTTGACAAGACGGAAGCAGACCGACTGATGCATGAAGTGCATGAAGGCTCTTTTGGTACCCATGCTGGAGGGCATGCAATGGCTAAGAAGTTGTTAAGATCAGGCTATTATTGGATCACAATGGATGCAGACTGTTGTGCTTATGCCAGAAAATGTCACAAATGCCAGATCTATGCAGATAAAGTGCATGTGCCTCCAAATCCTTTGAACATCATGTCTTCACCATGGCCCTTTGCCATGTGGGGCATTGATATGATTGGCAAGATTGAGCCAACTGCTTCAAACGGCCACAGATTCATCCTGGTCGCCATCGACTATTTCACGAAGTGGGTTGAAGCAGCCTCATATGCAAACGTCACAAGGCAAGTGGTAGCCCGATTCCTAAAAAGAGACATCATCTGTCGGTATGGAGTACCCGAGCGAATCATTACTGATAATGGTTCTAATCTCAACAACAGAATGATGGCTGAATTATGCCGGGACTTCAAGATCCAACATCACAATTCTTCTCCTTACAGGCCAAAGATGAACGGCGCCGTTGAGGCAGCAAATAAGAATATCAAGAAGATTGTGCAAAAAATGGTAATCACCTACAGAGACTGGCACGAAATGCTACCATTTGCCTTGCATGGGTACCGCACATCAATCAGGACATCCACTGGGGCAACGCCATATCAGCTTGTGTATGGTATGGAAGCAGTCCTACCAGTTGAAGTTGAATTACCCTCGCTACGGGTATTGATGGATGTCAAACTGAGTGAAGCAGAATGGGTTAGGGCCCGATACGAGCAACTGAGTCTGATCGAAGAGAAAAGATTGGCTGCAATCTGTCACGGGCAGTTATATCAGAAGAGAATGAAGAGGGCCTTCGATCAGAAAGTCAGGCGCCGAGAATACCAAGTAGGAGATCTTGTGCTGAAAAGAATTCTCCCTCCTCATACAGACCACAGGGGCAAGTGGACTCCCAATTACGAAGGGCCATTTGTTGTGAAGAAAGTTTTCTCTGGTGGAGCACTGATGCTCAGCACCATGGATGGTGAAGATTTCCCGTCCCCTGTGAATTCAGATGCGGTTAAAAAATACTTCGCATAAAATGACCCGCTGGACATAAAAACAGAATGTAAGTCCAGGCAAAAATAGGGCATCCCGGCGAGTCAAAAACAGAATAAAAGACTCGGGCAAAAGTAAGGGAAATAAATGAAAAAATGTACACCCGCTGAGTTGAAAAGCCGCATTGGACAGCTCAGGCAAAAATGGGTATCCCGATGGATTGAAAACCCGAAGGGGCGATCCATGCAAAATAAGGGAATAAGCGAACAACTGCATTCTGAATCCGTCTGTATCACCTACAACTTGGTAAGCTCCAAAGGATCAAGCTTCAATCAGAATCAATTCTCTCCAGAAAGCAAGACGAGAAGAACGTCATTGTCATACGAGTCATAGCAGAAGAGGAAGCTCCTCAAAGCGTCATCAACACCGCCAGCACTTTGTTTCTCAATTTGTAACAACCTCCTCATTTCAGGAGATATTGTTTCTTTGACTGTATCTTGCCAATTCAGGGCACGCAAATTAATATAATCAGATTTTCAGTCATGTCTCGTTTTTTACATTTATGTTTTGCAAAGAGTTGTCTGATATCTCTAAAAATACAATTGCATAAGTACAGATGCCTCTCTCTAGAAATAAAAACACATGCTTACAGGGAATATACTCACTCTCGAAAGTACTTATTTCCTATGACGGAATCTCAGTAAAAGATACCTCGGGACCATTTGTGCGTTTCTTTATCTTTGCAGGATTGCAGGTATCCAGAACACAACCTGGGGCATGCCAGTTACGTCTCAGCAAGTAGGCGAATCATTATCAACTCGGTCTATCTTCCACATGGCACTAGAAGGTGCCCACTTCCTCAGCGGAGTTGCCAAATCAGCATACATTCAATCTCAGCATCGGGAATGCTCTATCCCCAGCTGAGTTGCCTCTCACAATTCCCCAGCTGAGTTGGCCGCGTATTACTTATCCCCATCAGAATGGGCAGGTGTCACAGAAGATGCCCTTATCCCCGGCGGAGTCAAGAAGTCACCGTAACAGATTTTCTAGGGAGATCTTTTAGTGATGCCTCTCTCTCTCCCCAGCCGAGTGGTCATCTCGCCCTCAGCTGAGAACAAATCAGGGAATCATCCCCACAGAGCTCCAGCCTCTATCCAGAAGAGCGGCGCATAGAAGATCACAACAGAGTACAGAAAGCTTCTACAAACCCCAGCTGGGTCCCGTGTTATAAGGATATGTCAACCGATGACCTATATCCCCAAGCAAATATCAACTACAGATCTATCAATGATCTCATCCCCAGCTGGGATGTTCACTTCAAGCAGATCGATCAGAGATCTTCGCAGCAACGGGATCCGAATCCCGGATCGGTGCCTCTTTGCATAATCATAGCATTCGCATCATATTCACCCCCAGAGCGTAGCATTCCGTCCAATACGGAACATTACGGCAAAAATCAAATGCATAGCATAATCATAAGTCATGTTGTGAGTTAAACGCCTGTGAATACAAATTACTTTCCCCAAGAGTCCCCATCAGAGTCCCAGCGAAAGCAGTTGCCTCACAAATCACAAACATAGGTACATACTCCTTTTGACACCCGTCCGTGTCACCATTCCCCAGCAGGTTGCCTGAATACACCTTACAAATCAAGATCACCAGTATTACCGATACTTTCTGACACCCGTCCGTGTCATATCCCAGCAGAAAGCCAAAGACACCCTCTTTGCACTCACATATACTTATATACACTCTCTTGGCACCCGTCCGTGTCATATCCCCAGCGCAGTCGCCTGGACTTTGTATAGCATATACTTGTTAATATCACACTTTTCTCTTGACACTCGTCCGTGTCACTCTCCCCAGCAGTTAAAACACTTACCTATACAATACAATACTCACTACTCATGGTACACTTATACAGATGCTCGTCCGTATCTTGTATACATCACCACTCATATCCCCGCAGATTCGACAGAAGTCCTTGTTCTTTGTTAACCAGTTGGTACTCGTCCGTACCATCATCTCAGAACATTGCGTCTAATGTTTGTTTCTACATGATACTCGTCCGTATCATAGTCCTAAGGATGCTCGTCCGCATCTTTAATCCATACACCGTGTCAAACACTTGTGTCTTCTTGAATATAGATACTCATCCGTGTCTACTATTCCCCAGAAGAGTCCTTTCAGATGCAACACTCGTCCGTGTTCTTTGTTAACCAGTTGATGCTCGTCCGTATCATCATCTCTGAACATGTGTCAGTTTGTTTCTACGTGATACTCGTCTGCATCTTTAATCTATACACTTATACCTTTTGTTTCTTGGATGTAAACGCTCGTCCGTGTTTACTATCTCCCCAGTAGATCGCCAACAAAGCAAATCTTTCCTTTTTATCTAACACTCGTCCTGTGTTATGATAACCCTGAGAGCAGCCGTACCCTGCTGAGTGGTCGTCCTCCACTTCTTGATGGTCGTCCTCCATCATGCTCATCCGATGGCCGTCCCCATCGTTGATTTTAGCAGCCGTCCCCTGCTAGGTGGTCGTCCTCCACCTTTTGATGATCGTCCTTCATCAACTTTATCCAATGGCCGTCCCCATTGTTGATTTTGGTTATCTAACACTCGTCCTGTGTTATGATAAACCCCGAGAGCAGCCGTCCCCTGCTGAGTGGTCGTCCTCCACTTCTTGATGGTCGTCCTCCATCTTGCTCGTCCGATGGCCGTCCCCATCGTTGACCTTTTCTATCCGATGGCCGTCCCCATCGTTGATATTTTCGGCAGCCGTACCCTGCCAGGTGGTCGTCCTCCACCTTCGATGGTCGTCCCCATCATATTTCTTTTATGCCCAACAGAGCAGCCGTACCCTGCTAGGTGATCGTCCTTCACCTTTGATGGCCGTACCCCATCATCTGTTTATTTCATTTATTCTTTAACCCGATGGCCGTCCCTGTCGTGGTCCCCTTTCTTTTTCTAACCCGATGGTCGTCCCCATCGTTGGTTACTTTACCTTTGTGAACTTGATGGCCGTCCCCGTCATGTTTCACCAATCCCCAGAGAATGTTACTACTTTATCCTGATGGCCGTCCCCATCATATTATCTTAGTTTTCCCCAGCTAGTCGGCCGTCCCCGTCTTAGCTTTACTTTTTATCCCCGGCATGTCGGCCGTCCCCGTCATTGCTTTATTTTCTGCACCCTCCCTAGCGTGTCGGTCGTCCCCGGCATTGCTATTTACCCAGCAGTCGTCCTCTGCTCGACGGTCGTCCTCCGTCGCCCACACGTTACAATATGCTTTATTTGCTTTTACAATCTATATCCCTTTTCTCCTCCCCAGTGAGTGCAAATTTTGGACTGTCTTTGGTATTCAACCACAAGCTATCTTGTTTGCCTGTTAAGCCGTTGCTTACATCCTGCACAGCTAACTCATGTTTGAATAGGGGCAGCTGTAAACACCCCAAATTTGCCCTCACCCATTCACACCATGGCTTGTGATCATCTCATATGCATAAACACAATCACATCATCCCATGTCTCATTTGGTTTCACTGGATAGTTTCTAAGGCATCTGCACCTAGGGTTTGTGATCTGAGCAACCTCAGGGCACCTTGAGCCATTCCAAAGGCCACTAATCAACTCAAAGGGGTCCATGTGTGTTCCTATATCATGTTACATCCTCACAAAGTCAAAACTGCAGAGGGATCACAAGAACTAGGGTTTGAGTGGATGCAGAGCCAGGATGAACTGTACAGTTGACTGAAAATTAGGGTTTTGGTTTCAGAGGCCATAACCCCAAATTTTTTGGTCATTCTTGTTTCCATTGATCTCTATATGGTATAGGGAGTATGCATATCAATTTTCATGAAGAAATTCCATGGGGAAGTCATCTGATCAAGAGTTGACTTTTCAGACAAGTCAGTGTAAAATCAGGGCATCTGAGGCCCCCAATGACCCAACCAATGGGTGATCTTCATCATTTTGAGTGTATATGATCTTTATTTGATCATGGAAAAGGTTTGAAGTTCATAAAATCAAGAATTTAGGGTTTTTGCAAGAGTTGACTTTTTGGGTTTTTGTTGACTTTTCAAGAATGCATCCTTTTAGGTCAATTTTCAAGCTTTGATTTATGATCCAAAAAGGCTTCAAATGGAAAAACTTTGGTCATGAAAGTTGTAGATCTCATCTTTCCCTTTTCAAAAAGTACAAGAACATGATCTAACTCTTCATGGATCAAAAGTTATGGCCATGCAAAGTTGCCAAAAATCATTGTTTTTCAAGTTATGCACCAAGTGGAAATTTTGCTAAGTCTTGAATCAATGCATGATTGTTGCCTCAAATTCATGTCAAACCAGCATGTAAACATCCTCTAAGTCCTAAAAATCAGATTTGAACTAAGTTTGCCCTTGGTTTCATGTTTGGTTATGCAAAGATCACATGTGAAACATAAACTAGCCAAGTTGCAAAAACTCATGATTCACTTCCTACAAGTTGCAGCATTGGAAGCTGACTTTGAGCTAGCCTCTCCCTCACCTTTTGCTGCACCAGCACCCAACTTGTACTTGCCTAGCATCACACCATGCCCTATCTTACACAAAAGTGGATTTTATGCAAAAGCAAACTCACCTATCACAGCTGCACAAGTCACATCAAGAGACCAATCAGAATATTTTATTCATTCAATTTGCAAACCATATCACATGAGAACCAAGGCTGAAACATAGAGATTCATCACTCACCAAAAAACACCCCAACTTGCAACTTCCTTCGAATTTCATCACACAGCCTGCAAACACCCAAACATTTTCCTCCATTCATCTCACCTTGATCTATAGAACAAAAAGCATCAAGAGAAAAAGCCTGAAACAGCTAGAAACACTCACTGCCATCACCAACCTTCATTCTGCAGATTCATTCGAATCTCCTTCCTCAGGTCACAAACACACCAACCTTCACCACAAACCTTCTCTACACATTGCATAGACCTCAAACAACCCATCACCATGACTTGAAAGGGCCAGAATCTCAACTGCCATTGTTGACTGAGCTTGGAGCAGTTCTCTTCGAAACTCATCATCCAGCAAATATAAATTCATTTTGAGCATTCAAGCAACTTTGGGGGACCAAGAGGAGCAGATTGAGCAAGGAGAAGAGGCCTGAAAGTTCCAAGATCAAAGTTTGCAAATCTCAGGTAGCTCCAGATTAATTTTTCCAGAAATCAGTTTGATTGTTACAAACTTGCTCTACATGTCTTGCTGATCATTCTGGTACCATTGGTTTTGAAAATGGTTGCGTTTTGAGAGTTTAATTGCTGTTTGAAGCTCACGAACCCTAGAATTTGTTTTCTTCGATTCAGCTTGTTTAGGTTAAATAAATTTGTTTTAGGTTAGGGGTTTAGTTCGTGAGGTGTTGGAGATCATTTCCCATAGCTTAGTTTTCATTTATATTACGTTTTGGAGAAGTTGGGAGATTTTCAGGTGACCCCCTGGCCGGAGAAGATGACCGGAGGTCTTCTCCGGCCACCTGCGTGTAATTAGGGCATAATCCCAGTCATTAGTGCAGTTTGAATCTGGAGCGTAGGATCCTTTGACTTTGTTGACTACCCGCGCGTATGGATGGCTCAGATTCATCATTAAACCCTAATCTTAATTAATTAGTTTAATTAGGTCATTTAGTCAGATTCAAACGTGGACCATTGGATGTGGCGCGTGGTCAATGAATTTATCCCCAGAATCAATCCCAGGCGTCCAATCTGATTACTTTGCCTTTTATTTAATTTTTATTCATTTTTCTTGCATTTAATTTGTACAATTTATTTAAAATAGCTAAAAAATCATAAAAATTATGAAACTTTTTCTTTAAGGTTTTATTAATTTTTATGACACAAAAACATTTTTATTTTATTTTTTATCATTAAAAAAGTATTTTTTAAATATTTAAAAGATTATTTTTAATTGATTAATGAGAATTAATTAATTAAAAATACTTTTAGGTATTTAAAAATTACAAAAAAATTCATGAAGTGTTCTAAGACATTTAGAAACATTGTCTAACCTTCAAACCAAATTTCTTTTTTGATCTTGATGCATGTTAAGAATTTTTCATTGAATTAAATCATTTTTGATGCATTATTTTGACCATATGTTTGAAAATTCATTTCTGCCTCTTGGTGAAGGTTAAGACATTGATTCTTTTTGCATTGTTTTCCATTTGACATGTATTTTCAAGGATAAAAAGGCCATGAATTGATCTTGCATTTTCAAATTGATTGGCATTTCTTTTGTTGCAAACCCTAAAAAACCCTAATAACTTGTAAAAATCATAACTTGAGTTTGGTTGAGAGTTGAGAGCTCCCCTTTGGGCAGTGGTTTGTTATAGGTCTAGGGTTTCTTTGGGTACCATTTTCCATTTTTTATGTTAAGGTTTGCTTCTGTTTTTGGTTTATGTGTGATGTTTGACCCATGAACCCTAATTTGGGCTTTCCTTTTGCATCATTCTTGCATTTCCTTGCATAATTTGACTTGCCATTGCATTTTGTGCATTCTTATGATTCATTTAACATCTTAAGACATGTATGAAGCATCATTGATCATTGCGTTACATATTTGCCATGCCATTTGTCTTGCATGTTTCATAACATTTCATGTTTGTTCATGCTTCTAAACTTGCATCATCTGCATCCATGACTTTGTATGAGCATCTCCATGTCTTGCCTCATGTTTGCAGCACTTCATAACATCATAATCATCATGTGTATGCTCCTGGTTTTGCTTTGCATCATGTCATTGCATCTCATTCTTGCATTGCATTGCATTTCTTTCTAACTTTTCAGGTGGTAAGTGAACTTGAGAAGTGAATTTGCCTTCACTTCTCATAACTTTTCTTTTCATCTCTCTTGCATCCATTGCTGCATTCATGTTTGTGTTTGAGTTTGAGCTTGCTCATTCTTCCTCCTCCCACTTTCTTTCTTCAAGTGACTTGACTTCTTGAATGAAGCAAGTCACTTTGCTTCTCTTGATCCTGTTCATCTGCTTCCTGGTGGTTCATCTGAAGATTGTTTCTTGAAACCTCACAAACCTTAGGAACAACCAAGCATGATAATGAATTAGGGTTTTGATTAGTTCCCCCCATAGTTTTTACCTTTGTGTCTCTCTTTGAGTCATCTCTCCTCACCTCATAATCAGGGACTAAACCCTCAAGGCTTTAAGACTTTGTGATTAAGATCATGCCTGCATCCTTCTTTTAGGATGGAGTGTATAACTTTAATCCTAAGTCTTGGACCCTTAAGGTGTTGAACTCTCTTAATCAATTCACTTAATAAATATCAAGGCATTACACTTGTAACTTGGGCCTTGCATTAGGGTTCTAATTCTTCCTTAATTGGTTAAGAAGGACTAACCCTAGTGTTAATGGACAAGTCCCCCTCAAGTTGTCTCACAAATCATAAAAAAACACTTCATCATCAAATCACCAATAAAATTCACTTAATCAAAGGTTTGTTTTGTCATGGGTTTAATCCCTAATCATGGATTAAGTTGAGGAGTCTTCCTCAGCTTAAACATTCTCATCTATTATCCTTCTTTTAGGATGGTGTAATGAGTCTGTTAAATCCCTGATTATGGCTTAACCTCATTACTCAACACTAAACAAAAACCACAAAAAACATCTAAATAATCAACAAGTAGGTTAATGATCTTAATTCTACATCAAAGGTGATTAAGTGTGAGAATCTGACTTCACACTTAAGGTAATCTCATTACCCCTAAACAGAGGGAAGATGTGATGAGTTTACTAACCCATTGGTTTAGGCTTAAGCTCATTAACTTATGACAAACTTTCAAAAGCAATAAAAGACTGAAAACTCAAAAACAAACAATAATCGTCTCCTCCGGGATTCTTTTCTCATCACCTTCATTCATAAACGAGAACTTGCTTCTCCCGTCTAATGCAAGACAGTCAGCACCTGAGCCAGACAGGTCATACACTTGAGCATAGACAAGCAAGCAGTTCACAAGTCAATTCATCTTTCAGTCTCTTTGGGTCGAACTACGGTGTTCTGACTTCCTCATTGCACGAGAGGATACGTAGGCATAACTTAACAGTTATCGAACAAAAGTCTCTGTACATTCCCCCTCTTTCCAGCTTCATTCTTTAGCCTCATATTCTTGAGCATTTCATTCCTGATCTCACACTGACACTGTACATTTATACACATCACATTTCTTTACACTGACACCTGTACATCTTTTCCAGCTCTTTTATGCACAAATAGCACTGACACTACCCCTTTAAAACACAAATCTTTTAAGCGTGGATCCCGTCGAGTACGACGGACAATCTGGGTGCTAATACCTTCCCAGGTTGTAACCAACCCCCTTTCTCAGTCTCTCTGGTTCGCAAACCGTCTTATCCATCTTTTTCTAGGCCTATGCAGCATTGCCTTTCCTCCGGGATAAAAATGCCTAGCTGGCGACTCTATTCATTCTCCAGTGAGTTCACGGCTGTGTGTTCTCACTGTTCCCTTCGCCGACCGTTCGCGTCTGTACCTTCATTTGATCCATTTTTCATTTGTCGGGAGCGACAATGTGTCTGATTTGTTTGCTTAATTTCGATTACATGATTATTCGTTTGTTCGCATTATGTGGTGTTTTGTTTGGTTATTGGTTGATTGCATGTCTTATTTGAACTTTTGTGATTTACTTTTGCATTTTGACGATAAATTGCTAAGTAAAAAAACGAACACACACTAAGACAAATCATTTCAAAGATAAGTGAAAATCTTGTACAACGCCAAGTAAATATCCATACACACACATAAGTCGATCATTCTTTGATCGCCATCCGCACTGTTTTACACTTTTCACTTTTCCCAACTTTTTTAACTTAACGAATCAACACATCGCACTTGTTTTCCATAGCTAGTCTTTAGCTTAGTTTCTCAATCTTGCGAGCCGAGCGCATTGTGCCTCGCTAACAAACCCACAAATAAACCTCCATTTGCATTCACCCCAAAACCTCAAAAACCGAAATGTTACTTTTAGATCCAAACCCTTGATCTAACATCAAGCGGTCTTAGGAAATAAAATACTTCAATAATACGAGAAGAAATTGTACGCCACGAGCCTTAAGCGGTAGAAAGGAGGATAACGAGCTCTCGTTACTCGCTCCGATTATTTCGATGCAAGACGCTCGTCTTGTTGGACGGAATAAACTATCCATAGTCTTTAGTGCAATTCGACTCCTAAACCCTTTCATCAAAGAAAGGTAATAAAACCAACAACCATCAACCGTAGTAGGCCGAACTACGAGGCTCTGACTTTGCCATTGCACGCGGGAGTACGTAGGCACATGGATCTCAATCCTTGCCGAGCACCTAAGATCAATCTAACTTATAATTTAAACTCATTCCCCCTTAGCAAGTAATTCATTAAGCATAGACGTCCTTTCGCGTGTGACAACTTAGATGGTTCCCATCGAGTACGATGGATGTAGGGGGTGCTAATACCTTCCCCCTGCATAACCGACTCCCGAACCCAGGCAATGGTTCCGTTGACCTTTGTCCTTATCTCTCTCTCTCTCTCTCTTCCCAGGTTTTATCTATATCTTCCCTTTCCCATTTTGGGAATAAATTAGAATTAGGTGGCGACTCTTCAGTCTGTCCAGCGCGCGGCTCTTTCTCTTCAGATCGCGTGAGGTCATATTTTTCGGGGTGCGACACATCGTCTATAACTTCATCTTCAATTATCAATGTATTAATTGAGTTTTCTCGGATTCTTTGATTAATTGCGGTGTGATAAAATCTGGTGTTTTATCTCCCTCGAATATCCACTTCATTCTTGATTTTTGTCTTAGAATGCTCTCCTTGATCCTGAGGGTTTTCCACATATTGTCCATGGCATTACTCCTGCTATGGTTCTGTTCCACATTCAACTCTCCATGCGTGTTTGCTATCAAGCCTTCCATTTCATTAATGACCTCCACATTCTTTGTGGTTTTTGTGTCAATCTATCCAAACACCTCAATGTTCCACTTCTTGATCTTGTTTCTCAAGTTTTGTAATTTTTTTGAGAATATAAATGTGGAGGAGCCTTCAACACAATAAGTGTTCCATTCATCCTTAACAAAGGTATGAAATTGATTATGTTCAAGCCAGCATTTCATAAATTTGAAAGGTTTTGGACCCCAGTTGATGTTTCTCGCATATAAAACAACGGGTCTATGATCAGAAATGTCTCTATCTCCCACTCTTTGCATTACTGAGTTCCAATCCTGTAGCAATCCAGGTGAAATCAAGAACCTATCCAGTCTACTGCATGAATTACCGGAAGTGTTAAACCAAGTAAACTTATTACCGACCAATGGAATATCAATACATCCTGAAGCTTCAATAAATTCATAAAATTCAAGCATAATTCTGTTATTGTGTAGAGCATCCTCAATTCTCTCGTTCTTCCGTTTGATAGCGTTGAAATCGCCGCCTAAGATCCACTCACCAACTGCAGCAGACCCAATTACTTGAAGTAAATTTTGCCATAATTCTCTCTTTTCTGAGTTTGAGCATGGAGAGTAAATATTGATGAGGTAGACATTGTAATTCCTCCACTTAACATTCAGCCCAATAAAACCTTTCCCTCTAAATGAATATACAGGTTGAAAACTCTTTTTATTCCAAATTGTGACCATACCACCAGCAAGTCCAATCGAGTTTGATGTAGACCATTCACAATTTCTATTCCCCCATAGGCTGTACACAATCTCATCTGTCATCTTTGTGCATTTTGTTTCCTGCAAAAAAATTACCTCAGCTTTTTCTTTTCTAAGCAATTATCTAACTTTCCTCCTCTTTATAATGTGTAATACCTCAAAATTTTCCCTCATATTTATTCCCTTTACTGGCATGTCGTTTTGCATTCATCTGCATTTCTCACTAAGTCATTTCCATCATATTAGTGTATTTCATGGATTCATAAGGCATGTGATTTGGGCCCGTGGAAATTGGGGTTTCATACTTTATCCATACCTATCAGGGTTCTGGTTCCTCTCAAAGCAGCGGAAGTCGTATACTGCTTCGCCGAACATCGCGAGGATTCACATTCATGATTGAGCTTGGGAGAATTTCACCGATTGAGGCCCGTTGGTTTGAGTTGGGCTCATTTTAAGGATATAGTCATTCACGCGTGGCAAATGATTAATAAATATTTGGTTTGTTGATTTTTTATTTTTGGATTAATCATGGCATTATAATTCAGGAGAAATTTGGTTCAGATGGTCATTGATTTGAGTGCTAGTCATCCATGGGTCCATAAGAGTCTCGTTCACTTTATCAAAGATTTTGGGGAACAATGCAAGATTGGGTGTGAGTTGAAAAATCGAGGGATTCATGATTGTGCTGTCTTTCATCAGAAATTGATTCAGGGTTCAATACATTTCTGGTTTGATTTTAATAAAGATTCAAAATTGTTTTCAGATTAAGATTCAACATTGGACTCATGTTGGTTTCGTTTCTCAAGATTAATTCAAGACTATGTTTGTGATCAGACGGTTTTTGATTGGTTTGTTCAAGTGTGGGATCAAGAATCTAAATTTCAAATGAAAGTATGCATAGTACATGAAGATCCAACTTGGGGTGCAAATAATATTCTTGGTCCAAATTTATAACTTAAGCCCAAATACAGAATTACATCATGAGTCAAGGGTGAAAATGTTAAGAGTTAAGACCCAAAGGAGATTATGTCATCAAAGGTTCAGTAAATATACTTTACGCCAAAAGTTATAAGTCATAAATGTTACAAAACAAATGCATGTGAAGTTCTGAAATGGTGATATCATCCGCACGTGACATCAGTCAAGCCAGCGGGTACAACGCGCCGACACTCCCAAAAATGTACATCACAAGCAGCTATTTTCACACAGTTTTCATGATTAATCCAAAAAACACAGGAAATGGTGAAGAAAAACACATGGAGTCACATTGAGCTAGTATAAACTTAACAACCAACAAAAATTCAAAAATAGAAAAAAATCAGTTAGGATTTCAACTGATATAATAAAAATTACAGGGAATAAAAAAAATCAAGAGAATCTCCTACAAGTTCTACTACAAAAACAACAGAACGGACACAACATCATTCCAACCAGAATTTGGTTCCTCAACACCTTTTGGTTCAGCACCAACCCCAACTTTTGGTAACACAGGAAGTACAATTGGCACGTCAAGTATTCCCGCGTTTGGAGGTAGGGGAGCCTTTGGGGCTTCAAGTAGTCCCATAATTGGCTCAGCAAGCTCATCTGCATTTGGTCAATCACTAGCCAGTCCTTTCTCTAGCACAACACCTAATTCTAACCCAGTTGAACCGCCGAAGACCTCAACATTATCTTCTAGATGTGGAACTTCTGCTCCTGCATTCAGTTCATCGGCTTTTGGTTCTTCAACATCAGCAGCACCATCAATCATCATCACCACAACCTGCATATCAAAGAAGAAAAAACTCAGAATTCGGAGTCAGTTCAAGCTCAGTGGAAATTCCAATTTTTGAAGAACTTCATAAAATCTCCATTTGCTCCCTATCAATTAATCTTCAGCAAGAACCATTTCCCACTTCAATCCTACATATCACACAAAAAAAAGTTTCAGAAAATTTCACAAAGCCTACATATTACAGGAGATCATTCATAACAGAACCTCATAACTAATCCTAACAGAATTTCACAAGAACCAAAACTCAGCAATGAAAGGCAAGAGGAAATTTCAGAATTGAAAGTCAGTTACAAACCCTAACTTCCTAACAGAATTCTTTAACCAACATAACTAACTTAACCAATTCTCCTAACTGTTTCTAACCACTTAACCATCACACAACTAACAGAAAATCAGGGAGAGTAAGATAAATACTCACCTCATTCTGCAGTAGAGGTGGCTGGATTGTTTTTCCATCACCTTAAATCTCAAGCTCATCTTAATCCTCTCGGATCTTCTTCTTCAACTGGCTTCTTCACTTTTTTTCCCAATCTTCTTCTTCACAACCTCTCAATCTTCCATACAACTTTTATCCTCTCCTTTTTCATCACCTTCTTCATTCATATCCCTCACTCCTTCCATCCCCACTTCAAGATTACCATCATTCTTCTTAATCGCTCTCAGCCCCATCAGCATTTTTCTGAGCTTCACCGACCCGCTTCAAGTCTGCACCTTCAAACAATTCATTAATCTTCAAGCACCATTCTATTCCATCCACACCAGCTTTACTCAGTTTCATCCTTTATATCTTGCTGTGTAATCATCACCCTGCAACTATCGCATCAACCAAGAGAAAAGGGGTAGTTGAATTAGCAAAGAGAAGTTTAACTGAATAAACAATAAAGTTGAGAATACGAATCGCATAGAAGATCAAAGAGAAAACTACCGTGAAACGAAACGCTTTTGATCACCATCACTGTGGCGTCGCCTTCAAATGTCTTCATCATCCTCACAGTATCAATAATCATCTGCTAGCTCGCAAAAATACATCTCCATTATCTTCTTCTTCGGGGCTCGCAGCTCCATTATTACGTTCATCTACATCAATTCGCCATCGTCAACGCTATCAACATCTTTATGATAACCTGTACGCAATGTCAATGACAATTCGTGATGATGTCCGACACATAGAATTGAGAACAAAGGCGAAGCAAGTGTAGAAGAAGCGGAAAACGAAAAGCTGAAAGCGGAATCGTACCTAAGAAACGGTAATCTTTGAAGTCGTCATCCTCGCATTCACAGGTATTCATTGAACCTTGTTTATGCTTGGCTTTTCGGTTGTTTAGGGTTTAGAGGAGGCTATTCACGGTCGGGGTGGAGTTCGAGAGGGTTTCGGGATTCCCGATCCCGCCCTTTGAGTGGATTATTGAGGAATCCGTCGCCTGATTAGCAATTAGGGAGAAGAGTGATTGGAGTTTAGGGTTGTGATTTAAGGTTGTGGTGGTGATGCACCGGAGGCCGTCGCGGCGGCAAGTGAAGAAGAAGAGGTCTAGGCTGAGTTTAGGTTAAGGTGAAGAGGATGATGAGGAGTCGAAGAAGAATAAGGAAGGTTGTGAAGTGAGGGCGTGTGCTTCACGAAGGAGAAGAAGACGGCGACGGAAAATTCTGAGAGAGGGGGAAAAGAGAGAGGGTGCGATGAAGGGAGGGATTTGTTTTAGGGTTTCGTTTGGGGATTATTTTCAAGATGATCCTGTTTTTGTATTAAGTTAAGTTTTAATTAATATTAAGGAGTCATTAAGAGAATTAAGAGTGATATCAAAAGCAATTAATCCCCATTTAATCATAATAAACACGCTTGATCCTTTTTGTTTATTTCTTAATCCGTTTTGAGTTCTAAAGCTGGTAAGAGATAAGGTAGAGAGGATTTTGTGACTTCCCAGCCACCCCGGCGGTGACACTTGTCACCGTCCGGTTGGCTCTTCCCGTTTTGCTATACACACCCTCCTCTAAGTTCATAGTAATAAGAATAGCATGAAGAAATAACTTTTTGCACCTCCCATCAAAGCCTGCGCATTGGGCCTCTTCCTCCTTGCTACTAACACCCCCTTTGGCTTAGGCCCATCAAATAATAACTGAAAATATTACTGATAGCACCCCATCTTTATTTTCTTTCTTTTAGATTTTCTTATCTTTTTTAGTTTGATATAGTTTCAAAATAATTCACAAAAAATAGTAAGAAGAATAGAAAAAATCCCAAAAAATTCAAGGATATTTTTTATTCCCACTAGAAATAATTGACATTTTATTTTTCTATTTTTTCTGTATTTTTGATTTTATTTGGATTTTTCTTGTAATTAGTTTTAATGGATTTCCTTCAATTGTGCCTAAATTTGTAGATTTTATATTTTAATCTTCCAGTAACTGTTTTTGCCCATTTTTTTTAGTGTAGTTAGAGGACTCATAGTAGTACTTAGGATAATTTTAGTGGATTTTTTAGCTCATTTTATCTTAGGTTTTAGTGGTGTAATCCTTAGAAATTAATGAATAATTCTTAGTTGAAAATAAACAATTTTTAGGCATAGCAAAAGTATGATTTATCAGAATTCCTTTTAGCACAGTGTTATAGGTAATATTAGGACCCCATAGATTAATTTTCATAATTTTTCCAGAGGTTTTGATATTTTTTAGAATATTAATTCTTAGGCGTTGTTATATATAATTTCTCTTAGTTTAGGTTTTGATATTAAATTCAACAAAAAAAGGTAGTTTAGTTTAGATTTAATCTTAGAAGTTAATGTGGACTTAGGTTAGTTTAGATTTTTATTTTTAGGAGAAAAATATTAGGTATGACCTTAGTTTAGAATTTAGGCTTAGGTTTCTTTTTAATTAGAATTAGAATAAAAAAATGAGACTATTTTAGTTCATGCTTTTATTTGAATTGTCTTTGAATTCTAGTTTGTCATTCAATTTTAATATTTTTGTATGTTGATTAATTCTTCAATTGCTTTAAGTTTTCCCTTAGTTTTAGAATCAACTTATCTTCCTTAGGAAGTAAGTTGCATTCTATTAGTTCTAGGTGTTTTTTCATTAGGTTTAGAAAACTCCACAAACCATAGGATTTCCCATGTAAATAAATCAATAAAAATTAGGGTGTGTCTTAGTCCCCATTAGATTTTCCCTTTTCCAATTTAAGTCATTCTTTCTCTCTTCATGAAGAAAATAATAAAATATCTAAGGATAAACCGAACAATCTTGTACGACACGAGACTTTGTTGCGGAGTGTTTATATGCGTCCTGTTTCGGGGCAAGGTGTAAGTACTTCCCGCGATGGATAGGTCTTAGTACGAGACAGTTCACAAACAAATTCAAAACTTCTTTTAAAAGACAAAAAAACAAATAACAAGTGACTATCCTGCGGGAACTTCTCTTCTCATCTCATTCACTCATAACGCAAACTCGCGACGACTTGTCTCATTTGCAAGATGGTAAACGCCCTCGTACCAAACGAGCCTGCAACACCTGAGCATAGACATACGTAGTTCCAGCATAAAAAAACACAAACAAATAGTTCTCGCCTTAGTTAGGCGAACTACGTCGACTCTGGTCCTCATTATCCCAATGAGGTACGTAGGCAGCGGGGTAGGGCCCGTTCGAGCACATTCTTTATTTTCCCCATTCTTTCTTCACATTCTTTATTTTCCCTACATTTGCCCCATTCTTTCTCTTTGTTCTTTTTTCATTTCCTTTCTCATTTCTCATTCCATTCCAGTTAGCGGTTTTGTTTAGCAACATTTTTTATTCTTTCACACCCTTTGAAACAAAACTAACAAGCGTGGATCCCGTCGGGTACGGCGGACGATCTGGGGTGCTAATACCTTCCCAGGTCGTAACCGAATCCCGAACCCAGATCTTTGGTTCGCAGGACCTTGTCCTTTCCTTCTTCCTCAGGTTTGTGCAACATTACCTTTCCCATTCTTTCGGGATAAAAATGTCTGGTTGGCGACTCTACCTTTTCTGCGCCACTTTCGCGTTTGTACTAGGATGAAAATCCCGGGAGCGACAGCTGGCAACTCTGCTGGGGACCGAACCCAGAATCTCTGGTTTCCCTTGTAGAGTCAATCTTAGCGCCTGTTTGGTTTTGTTTCTTTGGGTGTTTATCTGTTTGTTGCTATGTGCTTTAGTTTAGCTTTACTGTTTTCATTTACAGTTTACGTTACAGCTTTACTTTACCGCATTTATTTACCGCTTTCAGTATTTATTTTTCATGCATCATATTATACTGGACTGTCTGGCTGTGCTGGTTTTCATTTTTTCTGTGGGATGGGAGTTACTGTGAGATAAGCCAAATACCCAGCTTGAGTGCACTATAGGATTAGCGTGGACAGACATTGTACTCCCATGGTATCTCACCATGATGGGTGGCGATGTGTTCCACACCCAGATTGCGACCGTATTGGAACTATTATGTGTGGGGATTACCTCACTTCAGGGTACGACCTTGATAGTTATGTGCATCTGGTGACCGATCTTCGAGGACCTTAATGGGAACACTCATCTCCAGTGATGACAGTGGCAGACCACATTTGTTGGCAAACCCACTCGCATCCGAGGGTCCATTGGTAACTCGCATAGGATGGCCTGGTTCTCTCATAGGAATTCAGTTAAAGCAAATTGTTCGTATGACGGTAGTATTGTACCCTTCGGGATGAATGTATTATTGTTTCTCGATTCAGTGCTTGAAGCTGGAGACTTGTGAGGGATGCTTGTTTTTCCGGACTCAACTGAGACCTCCCTGCGTAGTACATAATGCCAAACTGATTCCCTGATTTGGTCATGAGCCATTTCTCGGAAATGGTGAATGTATTATTGCTATTCGGCCTCGAGAGTCCGTGATGTTTGACCTGAGTAGCATACCTGTGAGATTGGGAGGGGTTTACAGGTTTGCAGGAACCCTAAACTTCAACATACCTTCATATGCCAATATACTCCAGTGATATGATCTTGTTCTATTAATTATGGATTCTGAAGTCATGAACTCCTGATCAGAGATGCTTGTGATGATATTATGGCCTTGCACAGACTCTTGATTACCTGATTCATCACAGACACTTCACTGATCACATGCCCGTTGCATACATAACATCATGGCATTTTATCATACCTCTTCGGTTATCTCCAAAGATCCCATGTTTGCACCATGTCATTATATGTTCCTATATCCAAACTGGAATCGAAGCAGGTGGATCCCTTGGAAATAATCGAACATGGCATTTGCATGCATCCTTACTCTCATTACAGGTGTCCGGGGACAGATTCTCATCCTGATTCGTTTACTCTACAGAATGGCCAATTTGAATCACAGTCATCAAGAGATGGATATGGAACAATGTCGAGCAGAAATAGTTGAAATGAAAGTCCGAATGAATCAACTTTCGGAGGACATGCAGACCTTGTGCCATGACCACACACTATTGATGGAGAAAGTTTACCAACTGAAGAAACAAGAGAACCAGACCAGGGAAGCCCCAAAGCTCCAAGAAGGGCACCATCCCCCCTTTATTACTGCAGAAGTTGTTGGTCATCCCAGTTCAGTGATTTTGTTCCAAGATCAGGAAGCGTTTCGCAGAAATTCTCCTCAACTTTGGGATCCTAAGCCTCCCAATTTACAGACTCTTCCAGTTCATCAAAGGGAAGGTAAAGGCAAAAGCCGCAGACAAATGCCAAAGACGTCTGAAGCCAAGTTTGATTTGATCCCGGTGTCATATGCACAGTTGCTTGTTTGTTTGCTCGAGCTTAATCTGGTTGAACTTGTCACCGTAACAGCCACACCCAAAAAGCTTCCCCCAGATTTTGACGCCAATGTCAGGTGTGTTTTCCATTCTGGGGCACCTGGTCATCATGTGGAAAACTGCAAAAGGCTCAAACATCAAGTTCAAAAGCTCATTGATGCAAAGGTAATTGAGTTTGCACCGATCAGCGGGGACGTGTCGAAGAATTTCCTATCACTAGGAGGAACTTCTCCTTTCCTTACCACAAGAATTATCCCCAATCAGGGGTGTGTGCCTCCGATCTGGGTTGTAAAGACATCGTTCCAATCACCTTTACCCATTCACCGATCCGACATAAAGAAGAAAGTGCAGAAGAACTTTAGGTGTTCGAATTCATCTCAGCATCAGAACTATCAACAACAGGGGAGACTCAAGCTCAAGCAGGCTGAAGAAGTGTTTACTCCTAGTCAAGTGTTTTCCCGTTTGCTCGAGAATTCTTTGATTCAGCCAGGGAATGCCTTGCCAATGCCCTACCCCATTCCCCCAGATTACAATATGGATGTTAGGTGTGAATTCCACTCCGGAACATTTGGACATACCATCGATGAGTGCAAAGCCTTCAAGCACAATGTCCAATATCTAATTGATTCAGGGATCATTACACCAGAAGGATACCTCAGGAGCTGAAGCCTTTTTGCACGAAGCTCAAATCAGGAGATGTAGATTTCTTTGATACATGTCATTTGCTTTATTGTGTTTCTAGATTACCTTCAGAGCTGTTGAAGGAATCTTTTGTTGTGGATTGTAACGTTTTCCCGTATTTCAGTATTATTGGCAAGTAATTGTATAAGGTTTCGCATGTTGGTGTATTCTTTGTTTTATGGAAGTGTGCCGGTACCATTGTTTCAACTCTTCTATCCTGGCAATTTTATTTTGAATTCCCGATACTCAGCACTTTCTCTGTGCACACTCACAGAATTTATCTTATGATGTGGTTCTCTGTGGGGTATCTGTCCCCCGATCTGAATGAAGTGGGATCAGTGGCATGGCATTTTCACGCATATCTTTTTTTGCATACTAACGAGTTATTTGGATTTCCTAATTTATTTGACCATTTCAGGAGAAGTATCGGTCGTACCAGTACGCTACCCGAGTCAAATCATGAATACAGTACAAGCTGAGTTGAACGAGTTTCGCACTCAGATGGAGGAGTTCATGGCAGCAATGCAGAGTTTAGTGCAGGGGCAGCAAGAAATGAGAACCGCCATGCTGAGGCGTAATCGTCCACAGGTTGATCCTCCAATGATTACCTTGGACGCCCAAGGCAATCCGATCAACAACACAGTCATCCCATCTACAGATGATAGGCCTCTTATCCCTGAAGGCGTTGTTCCAATTCATGTTCGTGTAGCAGACCGACAAGAGGATCAATTTACTTTTCTCAGTGAAGATATGGGATTTGGTTCTGGGGCCAATAACCAAGACTTCCAGATGTTAGCCGAGAAGGTAAAGACTCTAAAATGCAAAGATACCATTGGCATTGACGTTGCTGATATGGGGCTGGTTTCAGGGGTGGTCATCCCTCCAAAGTTCAGACCTCCCGTTTTCGACAAGTACAGTGGTAGATCTTGCCCGAAAACTCACTTGCAGGCCTTCTATCGCAAAATTGCTGCACATACGAAAGATGAGAAGCTTTAGATGTACCACTTCCAGGACAGCCTTTCCGGGGATTCGTTAGAGTGGTACATGAAGCTGGAAAAGAACTCTGTCTGTAATTGGAAGGAACTTGGGGAAGCTTTTCTCAAGCAGTACCAGTATAATATTGACATGGCTCCCAGCCGGACCCAGCTTCAGAGCATGTCACAAAAGAACTCTGAGAGCTTTAAGGAGTACGCGCAGAAATGGTGCGAGGTCGCATCCAGAGTACAACCATCGTTGCAGGAGAGAGAAATAGTAGACCTATTCATGGATACCCTCCCGGGGCACTTCATAGAACGTTTGGCAGGCTGTTCAGCTAACGGTTTTTCTGATATCGTCTTGACTGGTGAAAGAATTGAAAATTGGATGAAGCGAGGAAAGATTCAGGGCAATGGTGTCTCCGCTTTTGGAACCAAGAATCCGTTGTCCAATGAGAAAAAGAGGAAGTACGAAGAATCAGGGGTAGTTTGTGTTCAGCGAAAGAAGAGAAATCAAGGTTCGCGTTACCAGACAGCATCCATGATCATCCCAAGTGCCACGCGTTCACGACAGCAAAATCGTCGTCAGCGTAATCCTCAACAGGGTCGGCAACAAAGGAGAGAAAGATTTTTTGACCCTTTGCCAATGTCTCAAACTGATCTTCTACAGCATTTGCTTCAGTTGAAGTTGGTTGGGCTTCGCAAGCTGTCTCCACCTCCTTTTCCACTACCGGAGGGATGGGATGCCAATGTCAACTGTGATTTTCATTTTGGGGCGTCAGGGCATCATATTGATAGGTGTAAAGCTTTTCACCACACGGTGCAGGACTTAATCGACTCGAAAGCTGTCAACTTTGCACCAAACATATAAGAGAGGGGACACTTTTCTTGATGTAAAATCTTGAAGTCAGAAGTATTTCGGATACTTTTATTTTTGGCAATGGCGCGTCTTTGCAGTGCATTTTCATCCCTATTGAGGGGAACTACGTTGCTCTGATTCTTCATTGGTCTTGGGTCAATGGAGATACGTAGGCAGAAGATCGTCAGGTCTTTCCGAGCAACCTTGTGGGGCAACTTTACTCCCCGGCTTCACTTCTCCCTTCAGATGTCTCGTGTCAGAGTCAGAATAACTAGAAGTAGAGGTATGATTGCCGTGGTTAGTTATACCACTGCGAATTGAAGACTACAAGTCCGTGAAAGAACTGTTGATTGCTGAAAGTATCCAAGACTGACAGGTCCAGATGGAGCCAAGCCTCCTCAACTACAGCAATATTCAGTTTCTTTACTGTATTTCCATTTGTAGTTTCTTTTATATGCTAAACATTTGTCTACATGTATGAAATTTGTTTGCTTTTGAATGTTAGCAATAATAAAACTCGCATTTTTTTCTTGAAGTAATTCATTCGCATTCACTTATAATTTTTCATATGTACATCGCAATACCAATAGTCATGCTTAAACTCTATGAGGGAGAATGACGAAACAAAAACGCAAAATTATATGCTCTCGAGTAAGGCCCTGTTGACGATGTACAAGCTTTGTTTCAAATCCCTAAACACCGGAGATATAAGGAAGATAGACCCTCGCTAACCCCTTTGAGCCTTGAAGTAGGAGTTTCTTTTCGTATAAAAAAACCCTCACATGTAACCCAGGGGCAGGGTAGATGTCAGCTAGTCGGACCGAGCGTTCAGACTTTCATAAAAGAGTGTATTTGAAGATCCATTGCATTCTACTATGCTAATCAATAGGTCCAAAGACCCAAAACCACAATGGTTGTCCAAGTCAAAAGGTCCAAAGATTGAAAACCACAATGGCTATCCTTCGTCGACCAAAGAATGAGGCAGTCACAACCCTCGTAAAGCAATCAAGACAAACGGTGTCACACGACTTGTTCAAAATGCAAAAAGAGAAAGAAAAAAAAAACCCGCTAAGTTAAGGCATCCCGCTGGACTTCACAATCAAAGATTCACAAGAATCACTCCAGGCAAAAGTTAGGGATAAGAAAAATAATGCAAAATCAAAAGACGAAAAGGATTACACAAGAAAGATCTTTGAACAAGAACAGAGTCGTGTGATACAGACACGGAAGGCGAAGGGGTAACTGACTCCAAACAACAACTTGATTAGTGTTTAAAACTATTAGTGTCATTGGTTCCTTAACCATCACAAAACCCTTTTTGAGACGTGAGCTCTTGTGAAAGCTAGCTGAACATAGGAATGGAGAACATCATGAAGAGGGGTGGGCACAAGTAAACTTCGAGCCTATATCCTTTGTTTCTATAACCGTGAACCAGGCCATGATACAACCCTCAAAAGTCCTAACTGAAACAGGGTTATTTGTGAGAGCGTACTACCACGATATCGCGTTCCTGACTCCTATGAGTGGTGTTGAAAGATCTTTGTTGGTGTTGCATGTGCATGCTTTCTATTATTCAAAAATTAATGTCGTATCTTAACCAGTGATTCGCTCACAAAGGTTTGTGACATCTTTTTCAGTAAAACTTAAAGATTAACATGTGTGTTGCATTAGAATTTTCATTCTTAGAATAAACATTTGTTTGGCATCATAAAATTCACGTATAGAATCTCAGTTCAGAAGCTTAATATTGCCAAGTTGAGAAGTCTGAAACTTCCGAAGGTCAATCTTTTGGGATGCACTTTTCCAAGAAGCTCCATTGAATAGGGATTTTTCCCAACGGTCGCAGTAAGAGCCGGCCAATCTGGGGCAATAGCTTCGAGATCCAAATCTCTCAAAGAGCCATTAGTCGGAGGCATTCATTCAAATTTTAGCCAATCTGGGGCAATCACTTCGAGATTCAAATCTCTTCAGGAGTATGTAGTATGGATATTTTCTTCAAAGCACAAGTCAGTCATAGATGATCACTTCAAGGGCATGAGAAGTCACTCTCTCCCGAAGACCGTCAATTCAAAGCGCCTATCCGAAGTTTAAAATATTGAGGCAGAATATCTCACAGTGACGTGAGGTTCTTCATGAATCCTTGAGAGGCGAATTCTTTCACAGACCATGTAGTCTGGGGCATTTATTTCGAGATCTGATGAATCTCTCCAAGAGTTTGAAGACACTGAGGCATTTCATATGCCATGTTTTTTGTAAAATCCTCTTGAGACATTTACTTCTGATGGACTTTAATCTGAGGTGAGTCGAAAATTGCAAAGAACCATTGTTCACTCATGATTAGTCGGCAACCTATCAACCCAGGGCTTGGGGCAAAGCCAGTGTCAGCATAATACTGCAAGAGTTGTTTCATCTGTGGACTTCATCGATCAAGGTTCCTTAGCAAGTCTCATGGAAGGTTACTTCTTGAGAAGAAGGGTATCATTGTCTCTCATCACCAGCATGAGACGCCTTACATCTCTCATTCCCAACATGAGAGGATTTATCTCTTATCCCCAGTAAGTGGAAGCTTGAGCTTTTATCTTCAGCAGGAAGCTTTATCATTGACATCACCCATCATCCCCAGCCAAGTGAAAATTGAAACTTCTCCCAGCAAGGTAACAGAAGGTGGGTGTCATCCACAAGCGGAAGTTTCCTTCATACATGGGCAATTATCAGCAGTATAAGGAGTGTCTTGCCTCCCCAGCAATCGCTTCCTCAGTAGTATCATGCCTTTGGTCCCCAGCCAAGCCAGGGGGTCCTCACTTCCCCACCAGAGTTCAAGAAGAGTCCATCTCCAGCAGGGTCTTGGCACTCCAATCTCAAAGTCCAATTTATTTTTGGCAGTGGCGGCTGCCCAGAGCCGGTGTATCATTGACAACCTTCCCCGTATAGTTGTCTTCTCCTCACAAGGATTAATCAGATCAATGCAGTGATCATCAGTCCTTCCCCAGTCAAGCCATCTGGGATATCTGTTATCTCCTCATCGGGAGACCCCTTTTGCATTTGCATTTGCATCTAGTACTCATCATTACATTTGCATCCTCCAAAGCGTAGCATTTCCATTATTATGGAGCATCGCCATAAATCCAAACATATGCATACCAGCATGGGCCAGTTTTGAGGTATATTACATAAGACCCGTTACATCTCCAATCAGATTAAAGTATTCCCCACAGAATGCAACTTCGTTTCCCAGGGTGGTTACTTCTACCAAGTCTCGTTGTTATCCCCAGTTGAGTCTTGTTTTAGTACAACAGTCTCATTTTTTTCGCGTCCCCATTTCAGTACAACGGTCGCATCTCGGGTCATCATTTAAGTACAATAATCCTGTTCCTTTCGAGTCTCCATTTAAGTACAATGGTCTCGTATTTGAGTCTTGTTTCAGTACAACAGTCTCATTTTTTTCGCGTCCCCGTTTCAGTACAACGGTCGCGTCTCGGGTCATCATTTAAGTACAATGATCCCGTTCCTTTCGAGTCTCCATTTAAGTACAATGGTCTCGTCTTTGAGTCTTGTTTCAGTACAACAGTCTCATTTTTTTCGCGTCTCTGTTTAAGTACAACGGTCGCGTCTTGGGCTCTCGTTTAAGTACAACGATCCTGTTCCTTTCGAGTCTCCAGTTTAGTACAATGGTCTCGTCTTTGAGTCTTGTTTCAATACAACAGTCTCATTTTTTCGCGTCTCCGTTTAAGTACAACGGTCGCATCTCGGGCTATCATTTAAGTACAATGATCATGTTCCTTTTGGTCTCATCTCAGTGCGAAGATAATGGATCGGTTGATACCATCTCAATGTTAGATCGGTTGATCTTATTTGAGTCATGAATCGGTTGATATCATTTCTCTTCGAGTTGTAAATCGAATGATATTACATTCTCGTTTTCTTGGTTATGGGTCGGTTGATACCATCTCCATATTAGATCAGTTGATCTTATTTGAGTTATGAATCGGTTGATATCCTTCCTCTTCGAGTTGTAAATCGGATGATATTACATTCTTATTTTCTTGGCTATGGATCGGTTGATACCATCTCCATGTTAGATCAGTTGATCTTATTTGAGTTATGAATCGGTTGATATCATTTCTCTTCGAGCTGTAAATCAGATGATATTACATTCTCGCTTTCCGGGGTGGATCGGTTGATACCATTTCCGTGTTAGATCGGTTGATCATATTTGAGTTATGAATCGGTTGATATCATTTCTCTTCGAGTTGTAAATCGGATGATATTACATTCTCGCTTTCCAGGGTGGATCGATTGATACCATTTCCGTGTTAGATCGGTTGATCATATTTGAGTTATGAATCGGTTGATATCATTTCTCTTCGAGCTGTAAATCGGATGATATTACATTCTCGCTTTCCGGGGTGGATCGGTTGATACCATCTCCATGTTAGATCGGTTGATCTTATTTGAGTCGCAAATCGGTTGATGTTGCGTTAAGTCCTGTTTCGATAACAGGCATCTTCCGTGACTTGGTCCTGCCCAGCAGTCGCGTGTGTTTTCTTTATGGCTTAGTCCTGCCCAGCAGTCATATTGATTTGAGTTTCATTCTGTTAATGGTTTCGTTAAGCCCTATTTCGCCAACAAGCACCCTCGTTGTGGCTTTGATTCGTTCAGTAGTCGCAGTAATTGCATTGATTCTATTCCACCTGGTCTTATCTTCGTTACCTATTCAAAGGTCAAAACAAAAATATAAATAAATAAATGGGCAGATGGCATTTCCATTATCCACAGTGTGCAAATTTTCAGGTTCTATTCGAGTATTCAATCACTCCACGCCTTGAACATCTAAAAGCTGTTGCAATTATTCGTTCAGACTTGCAGATGATTGAATAGGGGCAGCTGTAATACCTCAAAATTTGCCCTCATATTTATTCCATTTACTGGCATGTCGTTTTGCATTCATCTGCATTTCTCACTAAGTCATTTCCATCATATTAGTGTATTTCATGGATTCATAAGGCATGTGATTTGGGCCCGTGGAAATTGGGGTTTCGTACTTTATCCATACCTATCAGGGTTCTGGTTCCTCTCAAAGCAGCGGAAGTCGTATACTGCTTCGCCGAACATCGCGAGGATTCACATTCATGATTGAGCTTGGGAGAATTTCACCGATTGAGGCCCGTTGGTTTGAGTTGGGCTCATTTTAAGGATATAGTCATTCACGCGTGGCAAATGATTAATAAATATTTGGTTTGTTGATTTTTTATTTTTGGATTAATCATGGCATTATAATTCATGAGAAATTTGGTTCAGATGGTCATTGATTTGAGTGCTAGTCATCCATGGGTCCATAAGAGTCTCGTTCACTTTATCAAAGATTTTGGGGAACAATGCAAGATTGGGTGTGAGTTGAAAAATCGAGGGATTCATGATTGTGGTGTCTTTCATCAGAAATTGATTCAGGGTTCAATACATTACTGGTTTGATTTTAATAAAGATTCAAAATTGTTTTCAGATTAAGATTCAATATTGGACTCATGTTGGTTTCGTTTCTCAAGATTAATTCAAGACTATGTTTGTGATCAGACGGTTTTTGATTGGTTTGTTCAAGTGTGGAATCAAGAATCTAAATTTCAAATGAAAGTATGCATAGTACATGACGATCCAACTTGGGGTGCAAATAATATTCTTGGTCCAAATTTATAACTTAAGCCCAAATACAGAATTACATCATGAGTCAAGGGTGCAAATGTTAAGAGTTAAGACCCAAAGGAGATTATGTCATCAAAGGTTCAGTAAATATACTTTACACCAAAAGTTATAAGTCATAAATGTTACAAAACAAATGCATGTGAAGTTCCGAAATGGTGATATCATCCGCACGTGACATCAGTCAAGCCAGCGGGTACAACGCGCCGACACTCCCAAAAATGTACATCACAAGCAGCTATTTTCACACAGTTTTCATGATTAATCCAAAAAACACAGGAAATGGTGAAGAAAAACACATGGAGTCACATTGAGCTAGTATAAACTTAACAACCAACAAAAATTCAAAAACAGAAAAAAAATCAGTTAGGATTTCAACTGATATAATAAAAATTACAGGGAATAAAAAAATCAAGAGAATATCCTACAAGTTCTACTACAAAAACAACAGAACGGACACAACATCATTCCAACCAGCATTTGGTTCCTCAACACCTTTTGGTTCAGCACCAACCCCAACTTTTGGTAACACAGGAAATGCAATTGGCACGTCAAGTATTCCCGCGTTTGGAGGTAGGGGAGCCTTTGAGGCTTCAAGTAGTCCCATATTTGGCTCAGCAAGCTCATCTGCATTTGGTCAATCACCAGCCAGTCCTTTCTCTAGCACAACACCTAATTCTAACCTAGTTGAACCGCCGAAGACCTCAACATTATCTTCTAGATGTGGAACTTCCGCTCCTGCATTCAGTTCATCGGCTTTTGGTTCTTCAACATCAGCAGCAGCACCATCAATCATCATCACCACAACCAGCATATCAAAGAAGAAAAAACTCAGAATTCGGAGTCAGTTCAAGCTCAGTGGAAATTCCAATTTTTGAAGAACTTCATAAAATCTCCATTTGCTCCCTATCAATTAATCTTCAGCAAGAACCATTTCCCACTTCAATCCTACATATCACACAAAAAAAAGTTTCAGAAAACTTCACAAAGCCTACATATTACAGGAGATCATTCATAACAGAACCTCATAACTAATCCTAACAGAATTTCACAAGAACCAAAACTCAGCAGTGAAAGGCAAGAGGAAATTTCAGAATTGAAAGCCAGTTACAAACCCTAACTTCCTAACAGAATTCTTCAACCAACATAACTAACTTAACTAATTCTCCTAATTGTTTCTAACCACTTAACCATCACACAACTAACAGAAAATCAGGGAGAGTAAGATAAATACTCACCTCTTTCTGTAGTAGAGGTGGCTGGATTTTTTTTTCTATCACCTTAAATCTCAAGCTCATCTTAATCCTCCCGGATCTTCTTCTTCAACTGGCTTCTTCACTTTTTTTCCCAATCTTCTTCTTCACAACGTCTCAATCTTCCATACAACTTTAATCCTCTCCTTCTTCATCACCTTCTTCATTCATATCCCTCACTCCTTCCATCCCCACTTCAAGATTACCATCATTCTTCTTAATCGCTCTCAGCCCCATCAGCATTTTTCTGAGCTTCACCGACCCGCTTCAAGTCTGCACCTTCAAACAATTCATTAATCTTCAAGCACCATTCTATTCCATCCACACCAGCTTTACTCAGTTTCATCCTTTATCTCTTGCTGTGTAATCATCACCCTGCAAATATCGCATCAACCATGAGAAAAGGGGTAGTTGAATTAGCAAAGAGAAGTTTAACTGAATAAACAATAAAGTTGAGAATACGAATCGCATAGAAGATCAAAGAGAAACCTACCGTGAAACGCAACGCTTTTGATCACCATCACTGTGGCGTCGCCTTCAAATGTCTTCATCATCCTCACGGTATCAATAATCATCTGCTAGCTCGCAAAAATACATCTCCATTATCTTCTTCTTCAGGGCTCGCAGCTCCATTATTACGTTCATCTACATCAATTCGCCATCGTCAACGCTATCAACATCTTTATGACAACCTGTACGCAATGTCAATGACAATTCGTGATGATGTCCGACACAGAGAATTAAAAACAAAGGCGAAGCAAGTGTAGAAGAAGCGAAAAACGAAAAGCTGAAAGCGGAATCATACTTGAGAAACGGTAATCTTTGAAGTCGTCATCCTCGCATTCACAGGTATTCATTGAACCTTGTTTATGCTTGGCTTTTCGGTTGTTTAGGGTTTAGAGGAGGCTATTCACGGCCGGGGTGGAGTTCGAGAGGGTTTCGGGATTCCCGATCCCGCCGTTTGAGTGGATTATTGAGGAATTCGTCGCCAGATTAGCAATTAGGGAGAAGAGTGATTGAGGTTTAGGGTTGCAATTTAAGGTTGTGGTGGTGATGCACCGGAGTTCGTCGCGGCGGCAAGTGAAGAAGAAGAGGTCTAGGCTGAGTTTAGGTTAAGGTGAAGAGGATGATGAGGAGTCGAAGAAGAATAAGGAAGGTTGTGAAGTGAGGGCGTGTGCTTCACGAAGAAGAAGAAGAAGACGGCGGCGGAAAATTCTGAGAGAGGGAGAAGAGAGAGAGGGTGCGATGAAGGGAGGGATTTGTTTTAGGGTTTTGTTTGGGGATTATTTTCAAGATGATCCTGTTTTTGTATTAAGTTAAGTTTTAATTAATATTAAGGAGTCATTAAGAGAATTAAGAGTGATATCAAAAGCAATTAATCCCCATTTAATCATAATAAACACGCTTGATCCTTTTTGTTTATTTCTTAATCCGTTTTGAGTTCTAAAGCTGGTAAGAGATAAGGTAGAGAGGATTTTGTGACTTCCCAGCCACCCCGGCGGTGACACTTGTCACCGTCCGGTTGGCTCTTCCCGTTTCGCTATACACACTCTCCTCTAAGTTCATAGTAATAAGAATAGCATGAAGAAATAACTTTCTGCACCTCCCATCAAAGCCTGCGCATTGGGCCTCTTCCCCCTTGCTACTAACACCCCCTTTGGCTTAGGCCCATCAAATAATAACTGAAAATATTACTGATAGCACCCCATCTTTATTTTCTTTCTTTTAGATTTTCTTATCTTTTTTAGTTTGATATAGTTTCAAAATAATTCACAAAAAATAGTAAGAAGAATAGAAAAATTCCCAAAAAATTCAAGGATATTTTTTATTCCCAATAGAAATAATTAACATTTTATTTTTCTATTTTTTCTGTATTTTTGATTTTATTTGGATTTTTCTTGTAATTAGTTTTAATGGATTTCCTTCAATTGTGCCTAAATTTGTAGATTTTATTATTTAATCTTCCAGTAACTGTTTTTGCCCATTCTTTTTACTGTAGTTAGAGGACTCATAGTAGTACTTAGGATAATTTTAGTGGATTTTTTAGCTCATTTTATCTTAGGTTTTAGTGGTGTAATCCTTAGAAATTAATGAATAATTCTTAGTTGAAAATAAACAATTTTTAGGCATAGCAAAAGTATGATTTTTCAAAATTCCTTTTAGAACAGTGTTATAGGTAATATTAGGACCCCATAGATTAATTTTCATAATTTTTCCAGAGGTTTTGATATTTTTTAGAATATTAATTCTTAGGCGTTGTTATATATAATTTCTCTTAGTTTAGGTTTTGATATTAAATTCAACAAAAAAAAGGTAGTTTAGTTTAGATTTAATCTTAGAAGTTAATGTGGACTTAGGTTAGTTTAGATTTTTATTTTTAGGAGAAAAATATTAGGTATGACCTTAGTTTAGAATTTAGGCTTAGGTTTCTTTTTAATTAGAATTAGAATAAAAAAATGAGACTATTTTAGTTCATGCTTTTATTTGAATTGTCTTTGAATTCTAGCTTGTCATTCAATTTTAATATTTTTGTATGTTGATTAATTCTTCAATTGCTTTAAGTTTTCCCTTAGCTTTAGAATCAATTTATCTTCCTTAGGAAGTAAGTTTCATTCTATTAGTTCTAGGTGTTTTTCCATTAGGTTTAGAAAACCCCACAAACCATAGGATTTCCCATGTAAATAAATCAATAAAAATTAGGGTGTGTCTTAGTCCCCATTAGATTTTCCCTTTTCCAATTTGAGTCATTCTTTCTCTCTTCATGAAGAAAATAATAAAACATCTAAGGATAAACCGAACAATCTTGTCCGACACGAGACTTTGTTGCGGAGTGTTTATACGCGTCCTATTTCGGGGAGAGGTGTAAGTACTTCCCGCGATGGATAGGTCTTAGTACGAGACAGTTCACAAACAAATTCAAAACACTTCTTTTAAAAGACAAAAAAACAAATAACAAGCGACTATCCTGCGGGAACTTCTCTTCCCATCTCATTCACTCATAACGCGAACTCGCGACGACTTGTCTCATTTGCAAGACGGTGAACGCCCTCGTACCAGACGAGCCTGCAACACCTGAGCATAGACATACGCAGTTCTGTTGCACCCCAAAATTTGCCCTCACAATACAAGACTTTGTGTTCTAAGAAGGTTCACAAGGTTCACAAGCTTCTCAACACTTACAAGACCTTTCATGAGGTTCATGAAGTTTACAAGTCACTTTATGAGGTTCACAAGGTTCACAAGATTCACAATGCTTACAAAACCTTTCATGAGGTTCATGAAGTCTACAAGTCACTTTATGAGGTTCACAAGGTTCACAAGACCTCCCATGAGGTTCATAAGGTTCACAAGACATCTTATGATGGTTCACAAGGTTCACAAAGTCCACAAATAGTCAGAAGATTTGACAACTCCCTCAGACAATGCACCTCCTAAGCAGTGCATCCAAAACTAGGATTTTGACTTTAATCAGGCTAAATGGACTTCCAAGACTTCAAGTGAGCTTCATAACATCTTATGTGTATGTAAGAACCCCCATGACAAGTTTCAAGACTTTTCTCAAAAGTTTGCTCAGTCAGATGATCAGATAAGTCAAAATCAGTCAATGCAGTCAAAAAGTCAAACTGAGGTTAACTGTGGTCAAACAAAAGTCAAACTTCATGATTTTTTTGCCAACATCAATTATATGAAGTAAAATTCATCATTTGATCAAGGGTTGATCATGATTCATCAAGGAGATTCCAGATCATCAAGAATCAGGAGTTTCTAAATTAGGGTTTCCTCAGTAAAAGTCAACTGAACTTTGACCAGACATAACTTTCACATACTTCATCACCAAGTCTCCACTCAAAGCTCATTTTTAAGGAAATTGAATTCTCTACAACTTTGTGTATCACAAGCCAAGTCCAAAAATGCTTCATTTGGAAGGTATGAGCTAAGACATTATAGGTCATTTCAAAAGTCAACAAAAAGTCAACAACTTCAAAAGGGCATAACTTGAGATTGGTAAATGATATGGACTTGAAACCAATGGGGTTGTTTAGAGGACTCTTCAAGCTTTCCAAAATGTCCAAGAACACCCTCATAGCATTAAAATTTATGGAGATGTGCCCTTGCAAAGTTGGGAAATTTTGTGATGGTTTATGATGAAAATGGAGGTCTAAAACCAAATTTTGTCAAATGGGCTGAACTTCTAATGACCCAAGGCAATCCATGACATCATGCACGAAAATTCCATGATATTTTCATAATTTTTATTTTATTTAATTAATTTATTATGATTTTTTATACTTAAAATCATTTTAAATTTAAATAAAATATTAAATATGAAGATTGGATCTCATTATTGGTTTTAGAAAATCATGAATTCAGTATGGAACAAATTGATGCAAGAATAATATTGAATGGCTTGAAATAGAAAGCATGGATGCAAGAAATATTGAAAATTCAAAGCTTATCATTGTGAATCTTTTCATATCAAATCTTGTACACAACCAATCCATATTTTGACCTAAATTCAATCCCTTATATATACTAAACATAATGCAATCATGAGAGGACGAATTCTGCTGCCCTAAGAGTAAGTTCACCAAATCAAAAATCCTCCAAAAAACTCACATTCGGTTTTCATCCTCTAGGTCATTTGAAGGTAATTTGAGATCATAGTCATGATCTTTGACCTTCTCTGAGTGAAAACCAACCTTCACTTGCAACCAAAACACCTTATAATGCATGATCCGCATCATTCATATGCTTGATAAATTTTGTTTCGAATCATCATATTTGCTAATTAATAATGAATTTTGATCACATATTGATGTTTGTTGATAGCTATAGATGGATTCTGGATCATTTGGTGAAGTTCCATAGCCTGAATCGTGATTCACCATACTTAGGGTTTATGGCTTCAATTAGGGTTTTGTAATCCAGCCAATATAAATGGATTCTAAGAACGTGGAATGATTGGAAAGCTTGTTAGAAACTTAATGGAACGATCAATTTTATAAAACCATGCTGTTTTGTCATTGTTTGAATTTTGTAGGTTTTGCTGCAATTCAAAAATCGCAGGTAAGTTTGTATGTGAAATCGCAGGAAAATTCGAAGGGCATGAGGAAGAAGACGACTGGTTTTGGCGCGGATTCCATGTTTAAATTTTTGATTTAAAATATTATTTTAATATCCTGTTTGTTTATCACCACAGACTGAGTGGTCCAGTGGAAAGGCATGCGTATGTTTGACTATAGGGCCAGGGTTCGAATCCTGCCTTGTACCATTATTTTGCTATTTTTTCAGGTTATAAAGGAAACATAATATATTATGTTCTATTGCCATCCTACTACCAGAAGGGCTCTCCCAGCCAGGCGGTTAAGCGTGCATGTGAATGATCAAAGGTCCTGGGTTCAACACCACCCCAGGCCTTTTTGCTTTCTTTATTTTCTGGATTTTCCAAGACAAAGCACAAAAGCAACTACTCTCTTCTCCCTTTCACCTGCGTGTGTAGTAGCCTGGTGGTATTTCTTGTTGCTGGCAAATAAACTGACCTGGGTTCAAACCCCAGTCAGGTAAGTTTTCACATTTTTTTGCTTTTTTTCTTTTATTTGACTTAATTATTCTATTATTAAATTAAATATAGTCTTATATATATGTTTTCTAAATAATTAAAAACAATGAAGCATGTTTAATATTTTCCAAATTCTAAAATATATAAATTTTCTGAAATTATTTTCTTTATCATGTGTAAATATAATATATGCATATTAAAATAGTTTTGTATATTAAATTAAAAACCCTAAAAAATATTTTTAAAACATAACCCTAATTTTCAAAACCCTAAATATTTTTCTAACAAAACCCTAATCTTGTAAAAAAATCCTAATTTATTTTCTAAATACTCATTAAAAAACCTAATTGTTCTTTTCTAATTCTTAATTATTATGCATATATTTATTTTAAAAAATTAAATTTTGTAAATATACTTATAACCTATTTTTCTTTATATAATATGTAAATACTTTTTATAACTTTTTTGTTTAGAAATAATTGAACTTATAATAATTAAACTTTGTAATTATAATACATTTAAAAATAATTTAATAATTTGTAAATATAATTGCCTATATTAAAAAATTGTTAATCTTTTATTCTTATAATATTTTGGCTAATTTTATTTATTTTAATTATTGTTACTAACCATGTTATTATTTATTATTTTTGCTTCATTAATCTTATATATTTTATTATTATTATTATTTCACTAACTTTATTTATTATTTACTAACCTTACTTAATTATTTTTATTATTATCATTACTAACTTTTGCTTATTATTATTTCACTAATATTATTTGATTTTTTTATTATTATTATTACTAACCCCTATTTATTTATTTATTGCTTATTTATTATTTTTGCTTATTTATTTATATTTTGCTTATATATTTATTTCTTGCTATTTATTTTTAATTGGTTATTATAATAATTATGTAAATGCTCCTGGATGTAAACTTTTGTAAATATTTAATTTTAATTTTCATGCTATGGTTAGTAATTTAGGGAGTGCAAAAACATGTATTCTATTTAAAAATTAATTTAGATCACTTTAATTATAAGATAAATTTAAATTAAACACTCACACACGTAAGTCGATTTTTAATCGCCATCTCACTTTTCTAAGGCTATCCCTCATTGTTGCCTAATCATAAGGTCAAGTGGGGTGTATAAAGCAAGTCCCTTAAAAGAAAAAATCATCAAGTCCCTAATGGTTGCCTTTAAAGATCAAGTCCCTTCGAATAATGATGATAGTCCCTCCTAAATGCTTAATACACCCCACAGTTGCCTTCATAAACAGATGTCCCTCACATGTCCCTCACATCCAAGGTAATGACTACCTATTCCTTAATAATAGGGATAGTCTTACTATTTAAAGGATAAAGAACAGAAAAGACTAAAAAATTAGGGTAGGTTCCTCTTATGTACTTGCTCACTTCATTCAAAACTTTTCAAATTTTTCAATTTCAAACAAATTTTCAAACACAAGTTTTTACGCATCCGTACATGGATCATTATCAACTATTATGAAAATTTTTCTATTCACACACTACACTTTCAAAAACAATTCAAAAGTGAGCTAAGTAACTAAGAGCCCATGGATAACCATGGATGTAAAGGGTGCTAACACCTTCCCTTTACATAACCTACCCCCCGGACCCAAAAATATCTCTTAAGGTCTTTCCTGTTCTTTTATACCCTTTCCTTTTTTTTGGATAAAATAAAAGTCGGTGGCGACTCTTGCTATCCGCAACATAACTAAAGTCAGTTCTCCCACCGTGTTACAGAACTGGCGACTCTGCTGGGGACTTAAATTTAAGAGGGGTACCCTTAGGAATTAGATCACTTTAAATTTGTTTGCTTTGTTTGCTTTACTTTACTTGTTGGGGCTCTCATGTGTGAAAGATCCTAACCCGGATCTAGTGTACCTTAGGTAAATGGCAATAGACCAAGGAAACTGTACGACGTATATCGATATGGTTGATCTGGTGGCCATAGTTAGTGTGACTTCATGGTTGGTGCTTATGTTCCTTAAGTCAAGTTGAGGATAATATGAGGCTACCATATGTTGTCAATGCACTAACTAACTTTTAGAACCCTAGTTATCCCATCTTGGCCTTTAGAAAGTAGTGAGATAACCGGCTTTGGTGCAGACTGAAGTTGGTTGACACTCGATACTACGCTCATTGAGATCTTAAACTTGGAGGGTTTTGGTTGGCAAGTAAGTTGCCTTCTGAACAACCACCCTTGTGAAGGATCAATGATATTGAGATCCCTTAGAACATGGTTACTTTTGTAGGACAGGATGAACCATCTAACTTCAGGGGAGGGTACTTACCTTGAACCTCATGCAAGCCTTTAAACCTAGGGCTATGGTGTGACTTGTTTGTGTGTGCCACATGTTTGTGATTGAGCATAACATCATGACATCATCATGCATCATAAGCATAGCATTTTCACTAACCATTTCGAGGACCAAAGGATTTATCTTTGTTCTTTGTTGCAGGTCATGGCTTCTGCTCGTAGGAACACCATCAGGATCAACTTTGTGGGGATACCTCCCAAGCTTAAAGAGTTGGTTTCTCAAGTGTCTGATCACTCCCAGTTCATCAAGAGACATGGTCACCTATTGGATCTAGTCACTTCAGGGTTCAATGAAGACATGATGAGTGTCCTGTTTCAGTTCTTTGACCCTGAGCACCATTGCTTTACATTCCCTGACTATCAGCTGGTTCCAACCATGGAGGAGTTCTCTAAACTTCTGGGTATACCTGTTCTTGATCAAAGACCCTTCACAGGCTTGGAGAAGGAGCTTAAACCAGAGGTTATTGCTGCAGCCCTACATTTGAAGAAGTCTGACATTGTTCTAGAAACGAGAAGCGGAGTCAAGGGTATTCTTGCCAAGGTGTTAATGGATAAAGCTCAAATGTTCTTGAAGGCCATGAGCTATGATGCTTTTGAGGAGATCTTAGCCTTGCTGATATATGGCTTAGTATTGTTCCCCAATCCAGATCAGTTCATAGACGTTCATGCCATCAACATTTTCCTGAGTCACAATCCAGTGCCTACATTGCTGGGAGACATCTTGCATTCTCTTCACACCCGTACTACAAGGGCAAGAGGAACTTTGATGTGCTGCATACCTTTACTTTCTAGGTGGTTTATTTCTCACCTTCCTCGCTCAGTAATGAAGAATGAGCAAGGGTTCAGATGGTCCAAGAGGATCATGTCACTTTCTCACTCAGATATCCATTGGTGCTCCAGATCTATGGAGAATGTCACCATCATTGACCGTTGTGGGGAGTTTCCTAATGTGCCACTTCTAGGCATAAGAGGAGGCATCACCTACAACCCCTCTCTAGCTTTACGACAGTTTGGTTATGCTCGGAGCGATGGTCCACATGACATGTTGATTCAGGGCATTGTGTTTGATTACGACAACGATCTTCAAGGTTACCGTCAGAGATTCATACGAGCATGGGGAAAAGTAAACAGGGTTGACAGCAAGACACTGGAGCCTAAGTACACTATTCCTATGGAGGCTTATCTCAGATGGGTACGATCTCATGCTCAGACACTCATGATGCCATATCCTGTCGTCCTACCAGTTACCATGGAACCTGTTGCTGAAGGAGACACTGCTTATACCATCCTTCACCCAGACATGCCTACTGATATGGAAGACTTGCAGAGATCATGGATCCAACTGAAGGAGCAAAGGGACACTTTCGAAGCTCATTACAAAGCAAGCCAAGAAAGAGTCCTAGAACTAACAAAGCAACTTCATGAGGAACGAAACCTCAACTCATACCTCAATACAAAGAGGAAACGTCCATGGGAGACTTAAAACCCCATCTTTTGTACTTATTTCATTTCATTTTTTGTAAGCCTAAAAGGCAAAACAAAGTTATTACTAATAAAAGTTTACTTTCTTGTTTGTCTAAGCAAATTTAAATCCTGCGGTCCTTGAAAACATTGCATATGCATTACCATATCATTTCATTGCATCACAGGTTTATAATTGTGCACAGGTTTCTCATCTTCTCGCTGTTTATTTCAGCAATGGCTCTTGAACAAACAGTTAAGGATCTCCAGGCACAAAATGCACAGTTCTAGGAGCTGATCTTGAACCTGTCCAAGGGGCAGGATGAATTGAAGGCACTGCTGGCCAAGAAGACTAAGAAGACTAGAAGGTCTGCTGGTTTGATCAACATGGGAAGAAGGTTCAAAGGTCTTGCCAAGACCAAAGAACCAGCTGAAGATTATGAATCTGAGGAATCTGAAAAAGAGGGAGGCAGTCTCCACAACACTATGGGGGACTCTGATTCTGAGGCTAATTACTACCATGAGCCTAATGAGGACAAATTCAAGATGCTGGTGGATAGGATGGATGCCATGGAGTTGCAGAAGTCATCTGGGCTGGATTTTGAAGACTTGAGTCTGATATCTGGGGTAGTCATACCCATTGGTTTCAAGGTTCCTACATTTGTTGTTTATGATGGGGTCTCTTGTCCCAAACTGCATCTGAGGTCTTATGTCAGAAGAATTCAACCTCACACTGCTGATAAAAAGTTGTGGATCCATTTCTTTCAAGAGAGCTTATCTGGAGCTCAGCTGGAGTGGTATTATCAGTTGGAGAGTGTCAACATCAGAGACTGGAATGATCTTGCTGAAGCTTTCTATAAGCAGTATCAATACAATGCTGACTTAGCCCCCACTCGCATGCAGCTTCAGAGCATGTCTATGGGTGCCAAAGAAAGTTTTAAAGAGTATGCTCAGAAGTGGAGAGATTTAGCTGGAAGAGTTCAACCCCCTTTGACTGACAGGGAGCTGGTTGATATGTTCATGTGTACGCTGAATGGTCCGTTCTACAGTCATCTCATTGGAAGCTCATCATCTGGCTTCACTGAGTTGATCATGACAGGAGAGCGAGTAGAGAATGGTATAAAGAATGGTAAGATCCAAGTGGGTGCTTCCTCATCAGGTGCTGCAAAGAAGCCTCCCACTGGGAAGAAAGAATCCAATGTTATTTATGGTCAACCCGATCGTAACAAAAGACATCAGTCTGTTAGTGCAGTGCATATTTCAAATCCAACTCCTGCAACAACAGAGCAGCCACAGGGCAACCAACAGAGGGCTAGAAGACAGTTCACGAAGATCAACATGTCAATGGCTCAGGCATTGCAACACTTGTTGAAGGCTGAACTTATTACTTTGAAAGAGGCTCCTCAGAATCCTAATGTTACCTCTCCCAGGTACAATCCCAATGCACGATGTGCATATCATTCAAACTGTCAGGGACATGATACTAATAACTGCTGGATCTTGAAGAATAAAATTCAAGATATGATTGATGCTGGAGAAATTGAGTTTGATCCTCCGGGTACTCCCAATGTGATTACTGCTCCAATGCCAAATCACGAGAAGACTGTCAATGTCATTGATGAAGATCTACATGTCTATTCAGTCATGGAGTTGAACACACCATTGTCTGTTATCAAAAAGAGGTTAGTACAAGCTGGGATCTTTCCAGGTTGTCGTGAAGATTGTTTGTATTGTACCTATAAGCCAGATAGCTGCTTCATATTGAGAGATGGAATTCAACGTCTCATGGATAAGTATACTATAGTGTTTGAGAGGACTCCGTCGTCTGTAGAAAGTATGGTGGATCATCTGACTCAGGGTAGGAAGATTGAAGAGGTTGACATGGTTGACAAAGTACCAATAAGAATCACTTCAAAGGGTCCCATTAAAATCACTCATCAGGGTCCAATCAAGATTACTGCTGAAGGTCCTGTGAAAGTTGTTGCTGAAGCCAGAGTAGCTCCTGTGATCATTACTACTCCTGGTCCTATCCCATATATGTCTGACAAAGCTGTGCCTTGGCACTATGGATCTGATGTTTACATCCATGGTGTTAAGCAGGAGCCTTTAGCTGATGTGCCTGTTGACATTGATAATATTGCTGGATCTAGCAAGATCACTCGTAGTGGAAGAGTCTTCTCTCCTCCAGTTGCTTCTAAGAATGCAGTTACTCCTGCTGCTACTTCCACCACTGATGCTCGGGGCAAGGGTCCTGTTATTGAGCCTGTATCTACTGATGTGCCAGCTGCTGATGACCTCTCTAAGCATATGGAAGAAGTATTGAAAATCATTCGCAAGAGTGATTATGACATTGTTGATCAGTTGGGGCATACTCCTTCGAAGATTTCTATGTTGTCTTTGTTGTTATGTTCTGAGGCTCATGCCAAGTCCTTGATCAAGTTTTTGAAGACTGCTCATGTACCCAGTGCAATTTCTGTTGACCAATTTGAGAACTGTGTTGCCCACCTGACCTACGACAACGGGTTAGGGTTTTCTGATGCTGATTTGACCCCTGCCAAGAGGGATCATAACAGAGCCTTGCATATTTCAATTGAATGCAGAGGCACTACCTTGTCACATGTGCTGATAGACAATGGTTCCTCTTTGAATGTGTTGCCTAAGGAAGTCCTGAACAAGTTAAGTCCTGAAGATGCTGTGCTGAAGCCCAGTAATATTGTGGTAAAGGCTTTTGATGGTTCTAGAAGAGTAGTACATGGGGAAATTGATCTTCCAATCAAAGTTGGCTCCCAGGTGTTTACTGCTACATTTTTTGTGATGGATATTCGTCCTTCGTACTCTTGTCTGCTTGGTCGTCCCTGGATCCATGGGGCAGGTGCTGTAACCTCTACATTACACCAAAAGTTGAGATATCCGGTGGATGGAAAGGTTGTTACTGTCTATGGAGAAGAAGAATACTTTGTCAGCCATGTAAACACTTTCAAGTATCTGGAAATGGAAGGTGAATACATTGAAACTCCGTGTCAGACATTTGAAGTGGTTCCCTGGGTTGTTAATGATTATGTAGCTCCTCCTGTTGTGAAGAAAGTTCCTGTGGTCACCAGAAAACCTCCAACAATGGCAATGGCTTCCCTCAATGATGCAAGAGCTGTGGTGGATGAAAGTGGTTGTACTATTTGGGGTCAGCTTCCTGATATTCCATACAAGTCTGACAAGTTTGGTTTGGGTTTCACTGCAGAGTCCCAGAAGGTTGTTCGTCGTGCTCGTGTTGCTCGTATCACTAATCAAGGGGTTGTGAAGAACCATATTAATGCTGTGGGAGATCAAGATGAAGACTACAACTTGGATGCATGGATTTTTCCTACTGTGGATGCTGGACTCAATAATTGGAAAGCTGAAGATGTTATCCCTATCTCCTTTAGTCAGGAGTAAATACTATTACTGTGTTGTTATATTTTAAATTTGTAATTTCTTGAACAATAAAACTTTCAAGCCGTGTGCCTTACCCGGGGCACAATGGTGTGCTTGTTACGGGCTGTCATTTCATTTGCATACTTCATTCAATAAAATCAGTGGACGTTTCGTTTTCGTAAATATTGTGTTCCTTGTCTTTCTTTTCTTTTATTTTTGTTTTATCAGCTATGTGTTCTTACACACACCCACATCACTAAAATGCAGATCCTCATCCACTCTGGATCCTGTTGATAACAGTTCTACTATTGCCAATTATAATTTCGAGAATCCGATCTATCAAACTGAAGACGGAAATGAGGACGATTGTGAAATACCTGTAGAGCTTGCTAGGTTGTTACAACAAGAAGAGAAAGCTATACAGCCACATGAAGAGCCAGTCGAAGTTGTGAATCTGGGAACTGAAGAAAACAGAAAAGAGGTCAAGATAGGGACTGATTTAGAAGACAGTGTCAAGAGCAGATTGATTCAGATGTTACGTGACTATGTGGAGATCTTTTCTTGGTCTTATGAAGATATGCCGGGGTTGGATACAGACATTGTGGTTCACCGTTTGCCAGTGAAAGAAGATTGTCGTCCAAAGAAGCAGAAGGTTCGTCGTATGCGTCCTGAAATGTCAGAAAAGATCAAGGCAGAGGTAATGAAACAGTTCAATGCAGGGTTCTTAGCAGTGACTTCTTATCCTCAGTGGGTTGCAAATGTGGTACCAGTCCCTAAGAAAGATGGTAAGGTACATATGTGTGTGGAATACAGGGATTTGAACAAGGCTAGCCCTAAATATGACTTTCCACTTCCTCATATTGATATTCTGGTAGACAACACTGCTTAGCATAAGGTATTCTCTTTTATGGATGGTTTCTCTGGTTACAATCAGATCAAGATGGCACCTGAAGATATGGAGAAGACAACATTCGTGACACAGTGGGGCACCTTTTGCTATAAGGTAATGCCATTTGGTTTGAAGAATGCAGGGGCAACATATCAGCGTGCTATGGTGGCTTTGTTTCATGATATGATTCATCATGAGATAGAGGTATATGTAGATGATATGATAGCCAGGTCTCAGAATGAAGAACAACATCTTGATCATTTGCATAAATTGTTTGAGAGGTTGAAGAAATACAAGTTGAGGTTGAACCCAAACAAGTGTACTTTTGGAGTTAGATCTGGAAAACTCCTGGGTTTCATTGTCAGTGGAAAAGGTATTGAAGTGGATCCTGCAAAAGTGAAAGCTATACGAGAGATGCCAGCTCCCCGTACTGAGAAGGAGGTTAGAGGTTTCTTGGGACGATTGAACTACATTGCAAGATTTATTTCCCAATTAACTGCCATCTGTGAGCCAATCTTCAAGTTGTTGAAGAAAGATCAGGTGATGGAATGGAATGATGAGTGCCAGACTGCCTTTGATGAAATCAAGAGATACCTGATAGAACCTCCAATTTTGATGCCACCAGTTGATGGAAGACCCTTGATTATGTACTTAACAATGTTAGACAACTCAATGGGGTGTGTGTTGGGGCAACATGACGAGTCTGGTCGAAAAGAGCAGGCAATATACTACCTTAGCAAAAAGTTTACCGACTGTGAAACAAGATACTCACTGCTCGAGAAAACTTGCTGCGCTTTGGCATGGGCTGCTCGCCGACTAAGACAGTATATGTTGACCCATACTACCTTATTGATTTCGAAGATGGATCCAATCAAGTACATATTTGAGAAACCTGCTCTCTCTGGAAGAATTGCAAGATGGCAAATGATCTTGACAGAATATGACATACAGTATACTACTCAGAAGGCCATTAAAGGAAGTGTTGTTGCTGATCATTTGGCTCATCAAGCAGTGGATGATTATCAGTCAATGAGTTTTGAGTTTCCTGATGAAGACATTATGATTATTACCAAAGAACCTGGACAATATGACGGACCTGAACAAGGATCCCGATGGACTATGGTTTTTGATGGTGCCTCCAATGCACTTGGTAATGGTGTTGGTGTTGTGATTAGTTCCCCTGAAGGTTGTCATACCCCGATTACTGCCATACTTTGTTTCCATTGTACCAATAACATGGCTGAGTATGAGGCATGTATCATGGGTATTAAAGCTGCTATTGATATGAAGATTCAGTTCCTTGATGTGTATGGAGATTCAGCCCTGGTAGTTAGTCAGATCAAAGGAGATTGGGATACTAAGCATGATAACCTCATTCCTTACAGAGAGCATGTGTTGTCTCTGATCCCACATTTCAAAGAGATTACCTTTGGACATATTCCACGAAGAGAGAATCAGTTGGCAGATGCTTTGGCCACCATGGCATCCATGTTTGAGATCAATTGGGATGATGAAGCTCCCAAGATTACTATTGATAGATTTGAAAAGCCTGCATACTGCAATGAAATTGATACAGAAGGGGCAGAGGAGAAGCCTTGGTTCTACGAAGTAAAAAGATATCTTGAGGCTCAGGAGTTCCCTGAAGGGGCATCTGTCAAAGATAAGAAGTTTCTGAGAAGGTTCTCTGCTAAGTTCTTTTTGAGTAATGGCATCTTGTACAAGCGCAATCATGATTCAACTTTGCTTCGTTGTGTGGATAAGAAGGAAGCAATTGAGATTATGGAAGATATGCATGATGGAATCTTTGGCACTCATTCTAGTGGTCATACTATGGCAAAGAAGATATTGAGAGCAGGTTACTATTGGTCTACCATGGATGCTGATTGCTACCAACACTCCAGAACTTGTCACAAATGTCAAATTTATGCTGATAAAGTCCATGTACCTCCATCACCTTTGAATGTGTTGACTGCTCCTTGGCCCTTTGCCATGTGGGGCATTGATATGATTGGTGAGATCAAGCCTACTGCTTCTAATGGACATCGTTTCATCCTGGTTGCTATTGATTACTTCACGAAGTGGGTAGAGGCAGCTTCATTTGCATCTGTTACCAAGAATGTCGTGGCTCGATTCATTAAGAATAATCTCATATGTAGGTATGGCATCCCTGAAAGGATTATCACTGACAATGGCTCTAATCTGAACAACACTATGATTACTGATCTTTGCACGCAGTTCAAGATTAAGCATCACAACTCTTCTCCGTATCGTCCAAAAATGAATGGGGAAGTTGAAGCTGCTAATAAGAACATTAAGAAGATTGTACAGAAGATGACTGTTACTTACAAGGATTGGCATGAGATGTTACCATTTGCTCTTCATGGTTATCGTACCACCATACGTACTTCAACAGGGGCAACCCCATTCTCCTTAGTCTATGGTATGGAAGCAGTTCTGCCCATTGAAGTTCAGATTCCCTCCTTGAGAATTATGAAGGATGCAGGCTTAGATGAAGATGAGTGGATTCAGACTCGACTGGACCAGTTAAATTTGATTGATGAGAAGAGGTTAGCAGCAGTTTGTCATGGCCAGATGTACCAAAAACGAATGATCAAAGCTTTTAACAAGAAGGTTAAGCCAAAGGTATATCAGGCTGGTGACTTGGTAATCAAGCGTATCATATTACCACAGGGTGATCCTAGGGGTAAGTGGACTCCGACATATGAAGGACCATTTGTAGTCAAGACAGTGTTCTCAGGAGGTGCCATGATACTCACTACAATGGATGGTGAAGACTTTCCACAGCCTGTAAACGCAGACATAGTTAAAAAATACTACGCATAAAAAGAGACCCGCTAGGTTGACAGGCCTAGGCAAAAATAAGGGCATCCCGGCAAACCAAAAGGGTTTGGGCAAAAATTAGGGATATATATAAAAAGATGTACACCCGGCAAGTCGAAAACCTGAAAAGGCGGCTTGGGCAAAAAAAGGTATCCCGGTGGATTGAAAACCTGAAAGGGCAATCCAGGCAAAAGTTAGGGATTAAAGCGTATGACTATGTCTCGTTTGGATCACCCATGAAACTGCAACTAGTTGTACTACTTACTCAAGCTCGAACAGATAAAGCTCAATCCAATTGTTTCCGTCTCAACAGCAGAAGATGAGATACTTGAAGATAATGGCAATAGTAGAATTGAAACTCAATAGGATTGTTTCCCACATAGCTGATTCTCTTTGTTTTGTAAAAAAAAATAAAAAATTTATGACAAAATCCTCTTACTAGGGCTTATGTCTCCTTGTACAAACTTACCCGTGTATGGGTCACTTTTTGATATAAATAAATTCCATCTTTTGAATCCAGATTTACTTTTACCCTATTTACATAAGCGAAACGTCCATTGGTTGTGTTTGAATGTATGTATGCTTTTGAATATGATTGATATTTACCAGAAATGCATAAACATGTAGTAATAGTATTTACTAAGGACGAACGAGGGAAGGATTTCAACGAAGCTTCGCCGGTTCATCTTTACAAGAAAACTACAAAACCCTCAGTAGGACGAATCCATCTTCATAAAGCCTTATCTCCCCTGGAATTTATATCCATCTCTTTTATCCTCATACGGATATTCGGGAATTTACTTTCCAATAAGGGCACGACGAACGAAGACGGGATGCTATATCTATCCTACCATCAAACGAAGACGAAGGTTATGTATACCTTACTATCTCTAGCATACAGGAGGTGATGTATACCTTACTATCCCCAGCATACGGGAGGTGATATATACCTTATTATCCCCAGCATACAGAAGGCTATGTATAATATATTCCTCAACAACGAATCGGGATTTATTTTCCCTGGCCAGCAGTTGTTATACGAAGACATCCAGATGCTTCCGGCAGTATGATATCCATACATACATCATTTACATCATACCATAACATACATATCCATAGATACATAATGTAACACCCCAAATTTGCCCTCTTCATTTTAAGCATCATATCGCATCATAGTCATCATAACGGATCATGTCTTTAGCATTTTGCATAGAAAAATGAGGCATAACACTCACATGTTCTAGCATAAGGCATATGACCAACCATCTGGAAAGTTCGAAGCACCACAGATAAAAATCGAGAGCATGGTGACCAGGCAAAAATTTCACAGGATCACTCTGCACAAGCTCTGTACCATGTTCAAAGCTTAAAAAGAATGAAAGGATCAAAATCAGCTTGAAACGGCAGGCGCCGGCATCATTTTTGAAGTTTCCCACCAAAAGGGGGGAAATTCAAATTTTGCATGCGTTAACCGGTTAACGCATATGGTTAACCGGTTAACAGCTGCGAAATTTGAATTTCCAGCAGCAAATTTCAGCATGTGGTTTTGGCTCCATTTTCCAATTTTCTGATTTTTATTCATTTGAATTTCATTTGAATTTGAGAAGGATCTAGAGCATGTATCCAAACCTCCTTCCAACCCTAAAACCTAATCACATTACCAAGCCATATTTTTTGGATCCCAAACCAAGATTTTGGGCCCCAACCCTAAACCATATATATTCCATTTCTCTCCAAACCAAGGGGGCTCTCCCTCATATTTCACTCTCATTTCTGAATTTTCATTCCTCTCACTCACAATTCTCTCACTTTTCTCTCCCAATTTTCCAAATCACTCAAAGTTCCTCTTTGAAGATCACACAACCTTGCCTTGAGGTGTGTAGATCTTGGAACTAGACCTCCATCCATAGTTTCTTTGCATCTTTTTGTTGGTTTTATTGAAGATTCAGATCTGGTTTGAGATCTAGAAGTGCTTTTGGATCCAAAATTCTGCATCAAGAGCTTGTTCTTGCATTTATTTTGCATGGAGTGTGGAGCTTAGCATCGGATCTTCAAAGTTTTGCGCGAGATCTATCATTTTCAGCATAATCAACAATTACCAAAGCATACCTCCGCTTTGTAGGTTGGTTTAATTTCAGATCCAACTCTGTTTTTAGCTTATTTGCATTGCTTGTGCTTTAGATCCACCATGTGTTTGTGTAATTGATTGTGTTGCATGATTTGATTGGTTGATTGGTATCCGGATCCGTTTGTTATTGTTCATGAGCATAATGTTATGGATCGATGTGCATTGATCTATTTTTTCCATGTGTAATTGAGTGCTGGTCTGGTGCAGCTTATTTGAATAAGCTGTTTTTGAAATGCTGTTTTCTGCAGGAATTTGCTGCTGTTTTTACAGTGTTAACCGGTTAACGCATATGGTTAACCGGTTAACGCCCTGTTTTTCTGCGTGTTTGGTGCAGGTTTTGACTTGTTAACCGGTTAACGCATATGGTTAACCGGTTAACACTGATGCAGAATGGTTTTTTGGGGCTGTTTTGAGTTTGTTTGATCCCTTTGCTTGTGCTAATTGCCATGACTCATTGTATGATCATTAATCATGATGTTTAGGGTGATTTGCTTGCTGGTTAGTGTATGCTTTCATGTTTTCGACGCGTAAGTCGTGTATTTGCAATGCTTGACATGTTGTTTGATTCTTGTTTACAAGAGCCTTTGAGCATGTTTAATTCCATGTTTGTGGTGATTGATTTGCTGGATTTTGCTAACATTGCAGGGGCTATGGTAAGTGAGAGATGTGAGAATTGAGTTCCACATCTCCAATTCTCATCTTCCTCTTATGTTTATGTTACTAACCCTTTGTTTGTTGGGCTTAGGCCTTTCTCATCCCTTCTTCTATCTTCTTCTTTGTTCCTTCATTAGGATAGAAACCTCACTAACCCTTAGGGCATCCATGCATGTGAATACTTAGGATTATTTTAGTCCCCCTTTAGAATTTTTCCTTTGGGATCTTTTGGTTCTTCTTCTCTTCTCATCCCATAACTCTTAAAAAAAACACTTTAATAAATGTAAAGTGATGCATTGATCCATAGCCTTATTCCATGAGGTATGCTTGTAGTCTTCCCATCTTGGGATAGTACAAGTTTGCCTTGTGATGCACAAGTCTGATCAAGGTATCTTCTTCATAAAAGAAAAGCCTAAAAAACACTTCTTCATGTAAATAACCAAAAACACTTAATAATTAAGCAAGTTAGTGAGCCTAAGCCCTAATCTTTGGGTTCAAGTTTTGGGGATCTTCTCCTTACTTGAGTGTGCTTGTTCTATTATTCCATCTTGGAATGTAGTGACAAGTGCACATTCCATCGGGGGAGAGCTTGAGTTCACTTCCTTGTGACACACTCATAAAAGCCTCTAAAAAACACAAAACAAACAATAAGCGTTTTTCCTTCGGGAATTCTTTTCTCACCTCCTTCGCTCCGTCCGCGAACCTGCTCCTACTTGTCACTTTGCAAGACGGTTACGCACTCGTCGTCCGAGTCTGCAACACCTGAGCAATGGCATAGGCAGTTCAAGCCTTAATTCACAAGCAATTTCCTTTTAGTACCCCTAGTTAGGGGAACTACGGCGTCTCTGATCCTCATTATCCTGATGAGGTACGTAGGCAGCGGGGTAGGGCCCGTTCGAGCACAATCTTTATTTTCCCTACATTTTTTTTTTTCCTTTTGCTTTCTTATTCAGTTCTTTTCCAGTTCCAGTTTCTTCTCATTTTCTTTTCTTTTGCTGCAGTTTTCATACCCTCACCCTTTGAAACAGTATTCTTGGCAAGCGTGGATCCCGTCGGGTACGGCGGATGATCTGGGGTGCTAATACCTTCCCAGGTCATAACCGATTCCCGATCCCAGTCTCTTTGGTTCGCAGGACCCGTGTCCTTCCTTTTCCTTCTTCTGGTTTGTGCAGCATTACCATTCCCTTTCTTCGGGATAAAAATGCCTGGCTGGCGACTCTATTTCTTCTTCCGCGCCACTTTCGCGTTTGTACCAGGGATGGAAATCCTCGGGAGCGACAGCTTGGCGACTCTGCTGGGGACATGCACCAGATGATCTCTGGTTCCCCTGAGAGTCTCTCCTAGCGCTTGTTTGTTTCTGCTTCATTGGGTGATGTTTGTTTGATGTGGCTTATTGTATTTTATTGTTGTTTATTTACAGCTTTATTTACAGCTTTATTTACAGTTTTCAGTATTTATTTTCCGCATCATATATATCATACTGGACTGTCTGGACTGGTTTTCTTTGGTGGGATGGGAGTTACTGGTTCTTGAGAGATGTGAGCCAAGTACCCGGCTCGAGTGCACCATAGGACTTAGAGTGGTTCCACTTTGGCCTCATGAGATCTTGTCATGGGGGTAGTAGTGAGTTCCACACCCAGGTTGCGATTGTCTTGGAAATGTCTTGATTTGGGGATCTTCCTCTCTCATTACATAACCCTGACAGTTATGTGCAGCTGGGGACCGATCATTGAGAACCTTTGTGGAAACAACCCTCTCCAGTGGTGACAGTGGCAGACCACATTTTGTGGCAAACCCATTCGCACCCGAGGGTCCACTGGGAACTCGCATAGGATGGCCTGGTTCTCTTATAAGAACTCAGTTAAAGCATCTGGTCGTATGACATTAGTACTGTATCCTACGGGCTGAATGTACTATTGTTTCTCGATTTCAGCACTTGAAGCTGGGGACTTATAAGGGATGCTTGTTTTTCCCGGACTCAGCTGAGGCCTCCCTGCATAGTACATAATGCCTAACCGATTCCCTGATTTGGTCATGAGCCATTTCTCGGAGATGGTGAAAGTATTATTGCTATTCGGCTTTGAGAGTCCGTGATGTCTGACCCGGAGCCTTTTACCTGTGAGATTGGGGGGTGTTTACAGGTGTGCAGGAACCCATGACCTCAACATACACTCATTTGTTCAGTTATGATCTTTGGTCCGTTGAATAAGATTTGTGGTTCCGAGGTTATGGTCCTGGAATTCTGGATTTCTTGATACCGTGATTCTGAGATCTTCTATCAGAGGGTTGTGATTATCAGAGGGTGTGACTCAGTGAACTGTTGAGACTGCTAGTTATTCAGAGGGCTTTGTCAGTGTGCCAGTTCAGATGGTCCCCGTTGGTCATATGTTTGCATTGCATTGCATTTGCATCATTCTTTGCATTAACTGTTTATGTTTCCCATTTTTCAGGGCATTGCTCGCATTTGTTCCCAGTTCTGGTATTCTTATCTCCATGGCAGAAATCAAAAGAGATCCAAGAAAAAAGAATGTGCATTATACCTTTCTTCAGCCGGAAGTTAAAAGTGTTCAGAGGTTAGCAGGTTTGATGAACGATCAAGTCTTAGGAAACTTCAAGAAAAGATATGGCCAGATACTGAAGTTTGTGGACAAGCCTACTACAGACCAAAAGGACAGCTTGCATACCTTGTTGCAATTTTATGATCCCCTGCTGCGTTGTTTTATTCTTCCAGGTTACATCTTAGCTCCGACATTGGAAGAGATCTCCAGCATGCTGAGTATCCCGATCAGAGAGACATTGCCGTTCTACGGGTCAGAGGTTGTGCTCAAAGATGAAGACATAGCCAAGGTTTGTAGGTTGCCAGTTGCTTCAGTCAGAAAGGCTTTACAAGAGAGTAAAGGCAGAGGTCTACCATGGAGTGTGCTTATTCCAGAGGCTGAGAAGTATGCTACAGAGGCTAGGTGGAGTGACTTTGGAGCTTTGCTCGCATTGATGGTATATGGGTCTAGCTTGTTTCCCGGAGAGAAAGAGTTTGTCAGCTTAGAAGTGATCTCAATCTTTGCAAGAGGCAATCCAGTGCCTACTTTATTGGGTGACTTTTATTTTAGTGTCCACTACAGAAACGAGAAGGGTAGAGGTGGTCCAGTGGTCTGCTGTGCTCCTTTGTTTGCCGAATGGTTCGCTAGACAGTTACCTAAATCAGGTGCCTTCAAGGATCTGCGAGATGAATGGAGATGGTCCAGAAGGCTGATGGGATTGACTGAAGAAGACATTGCTTGGGGTTATGACAGGGATTTGCTAGGAAAGGAGTTGATGGTTAGTTGCGGGAGGTTTGCTGGAGTACCTTTGCTAGGAAGGAAAGGTGTCATCAGTCACTACCCGACATTAGCCAGAAGGCAGTTTGGCTACCCTTTGAAGGATCCTCCCCAGATGGAGATGTTTGCTGAATCCTTATATTTTCCTGCTGACGGAAACGGAGAGCTAGTCCAACAAGCCGTTCAATCCTGGGATCACATGAAAAGGAAAGGGAAGAAGGACTTCGGCCGAGTTGATCCCAAAGCATATCCACCATACGTTGAATGGTTGCAAAGGCATATCGAGTCAGTTCTCATGCCTTTTTCGGTCGAAGCTCCACTTTATCCTCGAGAGGTACCAAGTCCGAGCAGTACGGTTTCCTTGGAGGAGTACAAGAAGCTAGAAGCTCAGCTGCAAGCGGTCAGAGTAGAGAATGTTGAGATGGTAAGCTTATACCACCAGGCTAATAGAGCTAAGAAGGAAGTCGAAGACAAGCTGCAGAAGCTCCAAGCTTCCTTGGAAAACAAAGAGAAAGATTTTGCCGGAAGAGAAGCCCATTTCCATCGATTGGGTATGATGGAAGCGCAAAGAGAAGCCAAGCACAAGGAGACTTTAAAGACTCTCAAGAGCGCTCGACAGTCCATTGTTTGGCTGAAAGGCCAAAGGGATGAAGACCAAAAGAAATTCAAAGAGAAGGAAGAGTTCTTTGAGATTCAGATGGCTTTCAAGAGAGAGGAAGTGGAACAAGCCCACGCCATCCGGAGGGAGAGGACCCAGCAGCTAGTCCAAAGTCAATTAGCTCTGGAGGAAGCCAGGAAAGAGATTGAAGAGCTCAAGCTGAGGGCAGGTGTCAAGAAAAGCAAGGCGGAGGTGGCAGAGTCGGGGTCTTTAGCTTAGTTTATTTTTCAGACTACCTACAGGCTTGTTGTAGGAGTCTTGCTTTTATTTCTTTTGTCTTTATGTACTGGTTTGTAATCCTTCGGGGAATATTCTGGGATGTATTCTGACTTTTAGCCTATAGTGGTTTGTCCCTATTCAGTATTAATGTGCAAGTTATCGTTTTGAATGTGCAAGACTCGTTTGTCTGGATACTACTAACGTCTGAACACTTATCAAGGAGAAAGTTTGAAAGTTAAACACTGAAAGTGATTGCCGAGATAGATACCAGAACTGGGGCATGCCAAATGTTTAAAGTTGGGAACATGAACAGTTGCATTGCATCGCATATAACCTGTTTGTCTGTTTTGCAGGTGTCGCATCAATTACTAACGGGTTTTGTGTTTCAGGCGCAATAGCTCCTCGTAAGGTTCGAGAACGACCAGCAGTGCACAGATACCCAACCAAGGTTAACAGAGAGAGAGCCATGGATCAAATGCAGGCAGATTTGGCAGATCTGAGGCAGAGAATGGACAACTTCATGACGTTAATGGCCGGAATGGGGCAGAATCAAGAACGTTTGCGAGAGATGGTGGAGAATCAGAATCGGAACGCTGCTGCTGCTGCTAATGCTGATAATCATGCCGGTGCGGGCGCACGACAGGCTGGACCTCAGGTTATACAACCAGGAGCGACCGTAGTCAATGACGGGATGCATAACATTCATGTAGACCACCAGGAGGACCAGTTCACTTTACTTGATGAAGCCGAGGGTCAAGGGGTCGAAATGAACAAGAGGTTTGAAGAGATGGCTGAGCAGATCAAGGCTATTCAGTCCCAGAGTTCTTTGGGATTCGATATAACAGACTTGGGTTTGGTTCCGGGAGTCAGGATTCCGTACAAGTTCAAAGTTCCTACTTTCGAGAAGTACAACGGCACTGCTTGCCCAAAGACCCATCTGCAATCATATGTGGGAAGAATCGCCGCTCATACAGACGATGAAAAACTGTGGATGTATTACTTTCAGGACAGCTTGGTGGGAGCTTCCCTTGAGTGGTACATGAAACTCAGTAGAGTCAATGTTAAGAGCTGGAAGGATCTCGCTGAGGCCTTCGTGAAGCAGTACCAGTATAACATGGACATGGCTCCGAATCGCACCCAGTTGCAACATATGGCTCAGACAGCAAAAGAAGGCTTCAAAGAATATGCCCAGAGGTGGCGCCAGCTAGCTGCCAGGGTGCAACCCCCCTTGTTAGAGAATGAAATGGCCGATATGTTTATGGGTACCCTCCAGGGGGTATTTCTTGAGAGATTGGCATCGAGTTCTGCTACAAAGTTCAACGATATTGTCATTGCGGGAGAAAGGGTTGAAACGCTGTTGAAAATGGGGAAGATACAAGACCCCGGTGCTAGTAGTTCAAGTGGAGCGAGGAAAGCTTTCAGCGGACCTCCGAGAAGGCGAGAAGGTGAGACCAATGCTGTATTCGGTCGAAGCCAGGGCCGTGGTTACAGAAGACCTTATGGGCATGTGGCTGCTGTCACTATTCCTGCAGCTCCCGTACAACAAATGTTACCTCCACCACAACAACAGCAACAACAGCAACAACCTAGAGCCAACTACCAGCAAAGACCTTATCAGCCGAGGCCGACTCGTCCTGCTAACAGAGTGATAGAAGCTATTCCCATGACATATGCTGCTTTGTTGCCGAGACTACTGGATTTGAACCTTATTCAATTAAGGACTTTGGCACCACCACCTCCTGGAGAGCTTCCAGCTGGTTACGACGTCAACGCGCGATGCGCTTTTCATTCAGGGGCACCCGGGCACTCAACCGAGAAGTGCAGGGCGCTACATCACAAAGTTCAAGATCTCGTGGATTCAAAGGCAATCAACTTTGCGCCACCACCGAATATCAACTCGAACCCTATACCTAATCATGGAGGGGCAAGAGTTAATGCTGTTGAGCGTGATGACAAGTCGAGTTTGGTACTAAGTATTGGTGAAGTCAAGACGCCGTTGAAAGTGGTGAAAGAGAGACTGTTGAAAGGTCAAGTGTTTCCTGGTTGTTCTCTCGATTGCGAAGACTGTGCAAGTGCTGTGAATGGTTGCGAGAAATTGAAGACGGGTTTGCAAGAGTTGATTGATGTGGGGTCTCTACAATTTAGCAAGATTAGTAATGAAAAGGCTGACGATGTGTCAACCATTACTATCTTCTACAATGAAGCTGACATGCCCGTCAGACAAGAGCCAGTTACTGTTTACACTCCTCAGATTAGTCCTGTGACTATAACGGTACCTGGGCCAATGCCGTATAATGATGATAGAGCCATTCCGTGGCATTATGGTTCTGATGTCTATGTGGCGGGACAGAAGATGGAAAGTAGACCTGTTGCTGATTTGACCATTGAGAATGTAGGAGGTGTTGGGGGTTTTACTCGAAGTGGTCGTTTGTTTGCTCCCCCTGCACTGAGAAAGGATCCCGAGGCCGAAGCTTCATCTAAAGACAAAGGAAAGCAGACTGTGAATGATGAGTCGAATACTCCTGTGGCTGGGCAGGGGACGTTTGAAAAGGAGGTAGAGGAGTTTATGAAGATCATCAAAAGAAGTGACTACAAGGTGGTTGACCAACTGAATCAAACGCCTTCAAAGATTTCTATTTTGTCACTGCTGATGTGCTCTCCCGCGCACCGAGAAGCCTTGCTGAAAGTGCTTCAAATGGCCTATGTTCCTCAAGAAATCACTGTTAATCAACTCGAAGCTGTTGTTGGAAGTGTTAATGCTAGTCATGGCTTAGGCTTCACTGACCGAGATCTCACTTCGGAGGGAAGGAATCACAATAAAGCACTGCATATCACGATGGAATGCAAGGGCGCTGTTTTGTCTCATGTTCTTGTGGACACAGGCTCTTCCTTGAATGTGCTCCCGAAGAAGGCGTTGATGAAGCTTAACATTGATGGGATTGTCCTAACGCCGAGTGATCTAGTGGTTAAAGCTTTCGATGGTTCAAGAAGATCCGTTTTCGGAGAGGTTGAGTTGCCTGTCAAGATAGGCTCTCAAGTCTTCAAGAGTGTCTTCTATGTCATGGACATCCAGCCTGCGTATAGTTGCTTGTTGGGCCGACCGTGGATACACGCAGCTGGAGCTGTCACCTCAACCCTACACCAAAAGCTTAAATATGTGGTGGATGGCCAGGTCATCACAGTTTGCGGGGAAGAAGATATATTCGTCAGCCACCTGTCGACATTCAAATATGTAGAAATGGACGGAGAAATTCACGAGACTTTGTGCCAAGCTTTTGAAGCAGATGTCAGTATCTTGACTCCGGTGAAGAAAAATAACGAAGGCACGTCCATTCATTCCTACCAAGAAGCAAAGGAGGTCGTCCAATCAGGCAATGCCCAGGGCTGGGGCAGGTTGTTGGAGATGGAAAAGAAGGATGATAAATTCGGCTTAGGGTATCAGCCTGGGGGGTCTGCTCAGAGTGGTAAGGCTATTTCATTCACAAGTGCTGGGTCGATTGACCGCGATCAAATCTGTATGGCAAGCCAAGACGGGGATAGTGACAGAGACTGGGACAACAATTGGATCCGCCCGTGTGCACCCGGCGAGGAGCTAGGAAATTGGTCTGCTGAGGACATCGTTCAAGTCACCTGGCTCTCAAAGTAATTGTTTGTTTCCTTTTATTAGCATACTGCATTGTCAAATCCAGCATTCTGCCCAAGATGTTTGGATCCATTGTACTGGGCCACCATGTTTTGTATTGCATCGTTATTTTTGCCATGAAATAAAAGGACATTTTCAGACAAACTGTGCTCTCTTTCTTTGTTTTTAAAACTTTTTCACAAAAAAAAACAATATAAAAATGGCAATATGTTTTTCTTTTTTTGTTTTGTGTTAGCGTCTCTTTTCAAAATAAGCAGATTCTGAATAAGCACATCATTTGTGCAGTGTTGATCATCCGGATTCCACGGATAACATTCCTGCTATGACTATGCATGACTTTGATAATCCAGTCTACCAAGCTGATGAAGGGGTTGAGGAAGACTGTGACCTCCCTGAAGAGTTGGTCAGATTGTTGAAACAAGAGGAACGAGTTATTCAGCCTCATCAAGAAGAGATTGAGACCATCAACATTGGCAGTGAAGATGCAAAGAAAGAAATCAAGATAGGGGCCAATCTGCAGGCCGACGTCAAACAAGAGCTGATCAGTATGCTGAGGGAGTATGTAGATATCTTTGCTTGGTCATATCAAGATATGCCAGGGTTGGATACCGACATCGTGATGCATAAGCTACCCCTGAGGGAAGACTGTCCTCCTGTAAAGCAAAAGTTGAGAAGAACTCGCCCGGATATGGCGATGAAGATCAAAGAGGAGGTGCAAAAGCAGTGGGATGCCGGATTCCTTGCCGTGTCTAGTTACCCGCCTTGGGTAGCTAACATCGTACCAGTGCCTAAAAAGGACGGCAAGGTCCGAATGTGCGTTGACTATAGAGATTTGAACAGAGCAAGCCCGAAGGATGATTTTCCGTTGCCACACATTGATGTGTTGGTCGACAATACTGCTCAATTCTCAGTGTTCTCCTTCATGGATGGATTCTCCGGTTATAATCAGATAAAAATGGCGCCGGAGGACATGGAGAAGACAACGTTCATTACCCCGTGGGGAACGTTCTGCTATAAGGTCATGCCCTTTGGTTTGAAGAACGCTGGGGCAACTTATCAGCGGGCAATGGTCACATTGTTCCATGACATGATCCACAAGGAGATCGAATGTTATGTGGATGATATGATCGCAAAGTCCAAGGACGAAGAGGAGCACTTGGTTAATTTGAAGAAGTTGTTTGATAGATTGATCAAGTATAAATTGAGGTTGAATCCGAACAAGTGCACTTTCGGAGTGCGTTCTGGAAAGTTGCTGGGTTTCGTTGTAAGTCAAAGAGGAATTGAGGTAGATCCTGCTAAAGTGAAAGCTATTCAAGATATGCCTGCACCAAAGACAGAAAAAGAAGTGCGCGGGTTCTTAGGTAGATTGAACTACATTTCTCGGTTCATATCTCACCTAACTGCCACGTGCGAACCGATTTTCAAGCTGCTAAGAAAAGAGCAGACAGTCAGGTGGAATGATGATTGCCAAAGAGCTTTCGACAAAATAAAGGAATACTTACAGGAGCCTCCAATTCTGATGCCTCCGGTGGAGGGGAGACCGTTAATCATGTACTTGACCGTGCTAGAAGGGTCGATGGGGTGTGTGCTTGGCCAACATGACGAGTCTGGTCGAAAAGAGTACGCCATTTATTACCTCAGCAAAAAGTTTACCGACTGTGAATCCCGATACTCACTGCTCGAGAAAACTTGCTGCGCTTTGGTATGGGCTGCTCGCCGACTGAGGCAGTACATGTTGACCCATACTACACTTCTCATTTCCAAGATGGACCCTGTCAAGTACATCTTTGAGAAACCAGCATTGACCGGAAGGGTTGCTAGGTGGCAGATGATTTTAACTGAATACGACATCCAGTACACTTCTCAGAAAGCCATCAAAGGGAGTGTATTGTCGGAATATCTTGCTCAGCAACCTCTTGAGGATGACTATCAGCCGATGAGATTTGATTTCCCTGATGAGGACATCATGTACCTCAAAACAAACGATTATGAGGAACCACTTCCGGAGGAGGGGCCTGACCCTGAATCCAAATGGAAGTTGATGTTTGATGGGGCCGTCAATATCAATGGTCGTGGAGTTGGTGCCGTACTCATTACTCCTGAAGGTGTTCACTTACCCTTCGCTGCCAGAATTACTTTTGGCTGCACCAACAATGAAGCGGAATACGAGGCGTGTATAATGGGAATAGAGGAGGCAATTGATCTGCGGATTAAGAACCTCGACATATTCGGAGATTCAGCCCTCGTCATTAACCAAATTACCGGCAAGTGGTATACACATCAAGAGCATCTAGTTCCGTACAGGGATTATGCTAGAAAACTGTTGACATTCTTCACGACAGTTGAGCTCAAATACATACCACGTGACGAAAATCAATTTGCCGATGCTTTGGCCACTCTCTCTTCGTCAATTAAAGTCCTATGTTGGAACTTTGTGCCCAGAATTGACATCTCCAGGCTTGACTCTCCGGCTTATGCTTTCTCTGTAGACGCCGTGTCTGACGAGAAACCTTGGTATTTTGATATCAAGCTGTTCCTGGAGAAGCAAGAATACCCAACAGGGGCATCTTCCAAAGACAAGAAGACCTTGAGACGACTTGCTGCTAGTTTCTTCTTGAACACAGACGGGGTTTTGTACAAGAGGAACTTCGACATGGTCTTGCTCAGATGCGTGGATAGACACGAAGCAAGCCTGTTGATGCAGGAAGTCCATGAAGGATCTTTTGGTACCCATGCAGGAGGGCATGCTATGGCAAAGAAACTGCTGAGATCAGGGTATTACTGGATGACAATGGATGCAGACTGTTGTTCATTCGCTCGTAAATGCCACAAGTGCCAAATGTATGCAGATAAAGTGCATGTTCCTCCAAATCCGCTCAACGTCATGTCATCTCCTTGGCCTTTCTCTATGTGGGGCATTGACATGATCGGGAAGATCGAGCCGACTGCTTCGAACGGTCATCGCTTCATTCTGGTCGCGATTGATTACTTTACCAAGTGGGTAGAAGCAGCGTCTTATGCCAATGTCACTCGTCAAGTGGTGGCAAGATTTCTGAAAAGAGATATCATATGCAGATATGGAGTGCCCGAAAGGATCATTACTGATAATGGTTCTAATCTCAACAATAAGATGATGGCAGACTTATGTCGGGACTTCAAAATACAACATCACAATTCTTCTCCTTACCGACCAAAGATGAATGGTGCGGTAGAGGCAGCTAACAAGAATATCAAGAAGATTGTGCAGAAAATGGTTGTCACCTACAAGGATTGGCATGAGATGTTACCGTTTGCTTTGCATGGGTACCGAACGTCGGTCAGGACGTCAACAGGGGCAACTCCCTTCTCTCTAGTGTATGGCATGGAAGCAGTCCTGCCTGTTGAAGTAGAGATTCCTTCACTGCGTGTGATGATGGACGTCAAACTGGATGAGGCTGAATGGGTGCGTGCTCGTTACAACCAGCTATGTCTAATTGAGGAAAAGAGATTAGCGGCTATCTGTCATGGTCAGCTTTATCAGAGGAGAATGAAGCGGGCATTCGACCAACGAGTACGTACTCGAGAGTATCAAGTGGGAGAGCTTGTATTGAAGAGGATCGTTCCTCCAGGTTCAGATAACAGGGGCAAGTGGACCCCGAACTACGAAGGACCATTCATAGTGAAGAAAGTATTCTCAGGAGGAGCGCTGATGCTCACCACTATGGATGGAGAAGACTTCCCATCTCCTGTTAACTCGGACGCAGTTAAAAAATACTTCGCATAAAGAGACCCGCTGGACACAAAAACAGAATGTAAGTCCAGGCAAGAAAAGGGCATCCCGGCGAGCTAAAAAACAGAATAAAAAGCTCGGGCAAAAATTAGGGAAATGAATAAAAAAAATGTGTACACCCGCTGAGTTGAAAAGCCGCATTGGACAGCTCAGGCAAAAAAGGGTATCCCGGTGGATTGAAAACCCGAGAGGGCGATCCACGCAAAATAGGGGAATAAGCGAACAACTGTGATCCGAGTTATCTGAACCACGTCATCGTTTTGTACAGTTTGACAATGTCAGAAGGATAGGAAGCAGTCCCCTTGTCCTCTCAGAAAGCCAAAACAGAATGGAGAGTCTTGAAGACATGCAGGTCATAGCAGAAATGGAACTCCTTGGAATGCCGCGTACGTTGCCATTAGGATAATTTCTTTTCTCAATTTTATAGTGGCTACCTCTTTCTAGGTGGTTGCTTCCTGATGTAAATCTTTGCCTATTCAGAGGCCGTTCAATAAAAATAATATTCAGTCAAAAAGCTGTGTGTGTTTATTTTTGTTTGCAAAATGTCCTGAATTTTCGGCAAAAATAGCATTGCATCTAAACATGGTGATAATTTTGAAAAGAAAACTGACATGCAGGGAAACTGTAACCCTCTTTGAGCGTCGGGTGACGATGGATGAACCGATCATTCCATGCAAATCCCCGGGACACGCGTGTGTTTTCTGTTGTTGCAGGTTGCAGGTTGGCGTCGCATTCTCTCAAGCGATTTAATATTCCCCGGCGGAGTACCTCCCCAGCCGAGTACTTCCCCAGTAGGGTATCCCCCAAGCAGAGATTTCCTTTCCCAGCAGGTATCTGAAGACTGGCGTCTCCAGCAGAGATTTTTTTTTTTTTTTTTTTTTTTTTTTTTTTTTCTCCAAGCAAGCCTTGACAGCCGCCCAAGCAAGTTTTTCTTCCCCAGTGAAGTAGCATTTCTTTCTTCCTCAGCGGAATATATCCAGCAGGTGCCCGAAAGCCTGACATCATCAAAGATGGATTTAGTAGTCCATTATCCCCATCAGAGTATGCCTATCAGGTACCTGAAAGCCTGATATCCCCTTAAAGTCTTGAGTTATCAGATGCTCTCCCCAGTCAGAGTGTTTGCCCGAAGCATCTTCCCTAGCCAAGTCTGAAGATGATCTTTCCCACAGTGGTCATATTTGATTTTCGCTTCCGTCAGTGAAATATAATCCCAGCAAAGTTGCCGTACTTTGGGTATTTGATGATGCCGCCAGGTATTCATCACCTCAGTCAGAATGTGTATCCAGACCTCTTGACTTGTATTACCCTGCAGAGTCGTATCTCTTATTGCCGATCAGGCATCCGTTTGTTGCTCGTCTGCAATCTTCAACACTTGTATGTGTTGTCTTTAAGCGGAGTTATCCCCAGCAATAATGTATCATGTTTTATTGCTGCTCGTTTGCATCTTTCAACACTCGTATGTGTTAGCTCGGTGGTATTGCTCGTTTGCTTTCCCCAATAGAGTCTATATCTACTAGCACTCGTCTGTGCTCGCATCTTTATTTGATGCTCATCCTCTTTCAGCACTCGTCCGTGCCTTTTCCCCAGCAGTTTCCTCTTTATTTGAGGTACTCTCCAGCAATCTTCTGTGCTAGCATCTTTGTTTGATGACCATTCGCAGCTCTCGGCACTCGTCCGTGCTTGTTAGTCTTTGAAGTTTTCTCTCCCCAGCGAAGTTGCCTGTACTCGTTGGGGCGCGTATCTTCATTTGGTGCTCGTCCGCATCCCTGCAGCACTCGCCCGTGCATGTCGTTCCTCTTTATTTGAGGCGTATTCCCTAAGAAGTGCCCAGTGCTCGTCCGTGCTCGCATCTTTATTTGATGCTCGACCGCATCTTTTAGCACTCATATGTGCTTGTTACTCCTTTGAAGGTCGCTCGGCGCCCGTCCGTGCCTGTTGCTCATCTGTTGCTCGTCCGCAACTCCTCAACACTCGTTTGTGTTTGATTATATCCGTTGTTGTTTGCTCGTCTGCAAATCCCAGCACTCGTCTGTGCTTGGAGATGGCCCCAGCATCGTCCGCAACCTCCCAGCACTCGTCTGTGTTCGGTATGGGATCCTTCGCTGCACTCGTATGTGCCTTGATATGTATTCTCCGCTGTTGCTCGTCTGCAACGACCCAGCACTCGTCTGTGTTTGGTTAAAGCTCGTCTGCTTTTATTCCCCAAAAGTCGTTTGTGTTCTGAAGCTCGTCTGCTTTGCCTGGATACTCGTCTGTATCATCCTCAGCGCTCGCCTGTGCTAGCTTGCACCTGAATGTGAAGATTTACTGTTTACCCTGATATCTCTGTGACTACTTCAAATGCTCGTCTGTGTTTGAACTTCCGGTATTCGTCTATACCAGTGGCTGATACTCGTCTGTATCATCGCCTGAAACACTCGTCTGTGTTTCTCAGATCATCGTCCGATACTCGTCTGTATCTTTGACTATTGGCACTCGTCTGTGTTCTTTTGATGATCATCCAATACTCGTCTGTATTGAAGAGGTTTAAAATCCTGACAGTGGGAATTAAATGTCGAAATGGTTACCGGGCCTGGCGTAACAGGTAAATCCGAGGGAGGCTCGTCCGTCTCAAGCACCAATTATTATGGTTGCTGCACCTGGCGTAACAGGTTTGCTCAGAAGACTCGTCTGTCTTGTACCATATATCCGCGGATAATATATGAAGAAGGTTCGTCCACCTTGGTTGCATGTCTATCCCACAGACTTATATGCATTTCCGGAGCCTGCGTAAGGGTTATCCGAAGAAGACTCGTCCGTCTTATTCCACTTATCTGCGTGAGGATTAGTGAAGGAGATTCGTCTATCTCAGGCTACTTTGAAGTTCTTTAAGGGCTCGTCCGCTCTCTGCACCTGGCGTCACAGGGTTGTTAGAAGACTCGTCTGTCTCAGATTTTTGTCTTGAAGTGTTGAAGGACTCGTCTGTCCAGCTCCTGGCGTCACGGGATTGTTTGAAGACTCGTCTGTCAATTTGTTCTTATTTCAGCTATCAACCTTAGCTGGGAAGAAGCTCGTCCGCTTCTTTCTCCCCTGCAGTTCCCAGAGCGTCATCTGGTCGGGTTTATTTCCCGGTGTTGCATTCTTCGTCAGAGTGCAAATTTCTGGTCTTCTTGGTATTCAATCACAGTTTATCTCGAATGTCCGATAGTCCGTACTATCGTCCTTTTCAGATTAACTGATGATTGAATAGGGGCAGCTGTAACACCCCAAATTTGCCCTCTTCATTTTAAGCATCATATCGCATCATAGTCATCATAACGGATCATGTCTTTAGCATTTTGCATAGAAAAATGAGGCATAACACTCACATGTTCTAGCATAAGGCATATGACCAACCATCTGGAAAGTTCGAAGCACCACAGATAAAAATCGAGAGCATGGTGACCAGGCAAAAATTTCACAGGATCACTCTGCACAAGCTCTGTACCATGTTCAAAGCTTAAAAAGAATGAAAGGATCAAAATCAGCTTGAAACGGCAGGCGCCGGCATCATTTTTGAAGTTTCCCACCAAAAGGGGGGAAATTCAAATTTTGCATGCGTTAACCGGTTAACGCATATGGTTAACCGGTTAACAGCTGCGAAATTTGAATTTCCAGCAGCAAATTTCAGCATGTGGTTTTGGCTCCATTTTCCAATTTTCTGATTTTTATTCATTTGAATTTCATTTGAATTTGAGAAGGATCTAGAGCATGTATCCAAACCTCCTTCCAACCCTAAAACCTAATCACATTACCAAGCCATATTTTTTGGATCCCAAACCAAGATTTTGGGCCCCAACCCTAAACCATATATATTCCATTTCTCTCCAAACCAAGGGGGCTCTCCCTCATATTTCACTCTCATTTCTGAATTTTCATTCCTCTCACTCACAATTCTCTCACTTTTCTCTCCCAATTTTCCAAATCACTCAAAGTTCCTCTTTGAAGATCACACAACCTTGCCTTGAGGTGTGTAGATCTTGGAACTAGACCTCCATCCATAGTTTCTTTGCATCTTTTTGTTGGTTTTATTGAAGATTCAGATCTGGTTTGAGATCTAGAAGTGCTTTTGGATCCAAAATTCTGCATCAAGAGCTTGTTCTTGCATTTATTTTGCATGGAGTGTGGAGCTTAGCATCGGATCTTCAAAGTTTTGCGCGAGATCTATCATTTTCAGCATAATCAACAATTACCAAAGCATACCTCCGCTTTGTAGGTTGGTTTAATTTCAGATCCAACTCTGTTTTTAGCTTATTTGCATTGCTTGTGCTTTAGATCCACCATGTGTTTGTGTAATTGATTGTGTTGCATGATTTGATTGGTTGATTGGTATCCGGATCCGTTTGTTATTGTTCATGAGCATAATGTTATGGATCGATGTGCATTGATCTATTTTTTCCATGTGTAATTGAGTGCTGGTCTGGTGCAGCTTATTTGAATAAGCTGTTTTTGAAATGCTGTTTTCTGCAGGAATTTGCTGCTGTTTTTACAGTGTTAACCGGTTAACGCATATGGTTAACCGGTTAACGCCCTGTTTTTCTGCGTGTTTGGTGCAGGTTTTGACTTGTTAACCGGTTAACGCATATGGTTAACCGGTTAACACTGATGCAGAATGGTTTTTTGGGGCTGTTTTGAGTTTGTTTGATCCCTTTGCTTGTGCTAATTGCCATGACTCATTGTATGATCATTAATCATGATGTTTAGGGTGATTTGCTTGCTGGTTAGTGTATGCTTTCATGTTTTCGACGCGTAAGTCGTGTATTTGCAATGCTTGACATGTTGTTTGATTCTTGTTTACAAGAGCCTTTGAGCATGTTTAATTCCATGTTTGTGGTGATTGATTTGCTGGATTTTGCTAACATTGCAGGGGCTATGGTAAGTGAGAGATGTGAGAATTGAGTTCCACATCTCCAATTCTCATCTTCCTCTTATGTTTATGTTACTAACCCTTTGTTTGTTGGGCTTAGGCCTTTCTCATCCCTTCTTCTATCTTCTTCTTTGTTCCTTCATTAGGATAGAAACCTCACTAACCCTTAGGGCATCCATGCATGTGAATACTTAGGATTATTTTAGTCCCCCTTTAGAATTTTTCCTTTGGGATCTTTTGGTTCTTCTTCTCTTCTCATCCCATAACTCTTAAAAAAAACACTTTAATAAATGTAAAGTGATGCATTGATCCATAGCCTTATTCCATGAGGTATGCTTGTAGTCTTCCCATCTTGGGATAGTACAAGTTTGCCTTGTGATGCACAAGTCTGATCAAGGTATCTTCTTCATAAAAGAAAAGCCTAAAAAACACTTCTTCATGTAAATAACCAAAAACACTTAATAATTAAGCAAGTTAGTGAGCCTAAGCCCTAATCTTTGGGTTCAAGTTTTGGGGATCTTCTCCTTACTTGAGTGTGCTTGTTCTATTATTCCATCTTGGAATGTAGTGACAAGTGCACATTCCATCGGGGGAGAGCTTGAGTTCACTTCCTTGTGACACACTCATAAAAGCCTCTAAAAAACACAAAACAAACAATAAGCGTTTTTCCTTCGGGAATTCTTTTCTCACCTCCTTCGCTCCGTCCGCGAACCTGCTCCTACTTGTCACTTTGCAAGACGGTTACGCACTCGTCGTCCGAGTCTGCAACACCTGAGCAATGGCATAGGCAGTTCAAGCCTTAATTCACAAGCAATTTCCTTTTAGTACCCCTAGTTAGGGGAACTACGGCGTCTCTGATCCTCATTATCCTGATGAGGTACGTAGGCAGCGGGGTAGGGCCCGTTCGAGCACAATCTTTATTTTCCCTACATTTTTTTTTTTCCTTTTGCTTTCTTATTCAGTTCTTTTCCAGTTCCAGTTTCTTCTCATTTTCTTTTCTTTTGCTGCAGTTTTCATACCCTCACCCTTTGAAACAGTATTCTTGGCAAGCGTGGATCCCGTCGGGTACGGCGGATGATCTGGGGTGCTAATACCTTCCCAGGTCATAACCGATTCCCGATCCCAGTCTCTTTGGTTCGCAGGACCCGTGTCCTTCCTTTTCCTTCTTCTGGTTTGTGCAGCATTACCATTCCCTTTCTTCGGGATAAAAATGCCTGGCTGGCGACTCTATTTCTTCTTCCGCGCCACTTTCGCGTTTGTACCAGGGATGGAAATCCTCGGGAGCGACACATAATACGTTATTTAAGTGCATCACATTACACATGCATGCATAAGACATAAACTAATATTATTATACAGAATGCTACCTTATTCTCAGGTTGATTATCCAGCAAACAAACTTATGGTCATCAGGATTGCTCTATCCTCCTGAAAGCACATTAATACATCAGGATTGCTCCAGCCTCCTGACAGCTATCATTATACTTTCATATTCAGGATTGTTCTATCCTCCTGAAATCACATTTATCATTACCTCAGGATTGCTCCATCCTCCTGACAGCTATCATCATTACTTCTGGACTGCTTCATCCTCCAAGACATTTTTCAGAGGAACTAATCCTGATGTTCTTTTGATCCATAAGAGCAAATCCTGACGCTCTTTTGGCCCCTTGTTCAAGACATTTTTCAGAGGAACTAATCCTGACGTTCTTTTGATCCATAAGAGCAAATCCTGACGCTCTTTTGGCTACTTGTTCAAGACATTTTACTCAGAAGAACAAATCCTGACGTTCTTTTGATCCTTAAGAACAAATCCTGACGTTCTTTTGGCCCTTGGAGAATAGGCAAAATGGTCTGTATAAAGATCCATTCCCTAATCCAAAATGTTTCCAGAAGAGATAATCATCACAAGATTTATTTCTACTGGTCCATCCAACAACTCAAATCATGTTGCATAAATGATTCAGAGACGGCCTATACAAAGACCTAGTACTGATATCCAGTATCAACATAAAGACATCATCATATTCTGATACTTTAGATGGCATCTCTAAGCCCATCCCCAGTTCTTCCAAGTGGCATCTTTAAGCCCACTCAATCATATTCAACTAGCCATGCACTGGTGAGTGCAAATTTTTGGGCTTTTGTGTTCAATCCCCTTCAACATTCCAGGTCACGACTGGCAAATATACTAATCAAACCCCTCAGGTTTCAGAAAATTGAACAGGGGCAGCTGTTGCACCCCAAAATTTGCCCTCACAATACAAGACTTTGTGTTCTAAGAAGGTTCACAAGGTTCACAAGCTTCTCAACACTTACAAGACCTTTCATGAGGTTCATGAAGTTTACAAGTCACTTTATGAGGTTCACAAGGTTCACAAGATTCACAATGCTTACAAAACCTTTCATGAGGTTCATGAAGTCTACAAGTCACTTTATGAGGTTCACAAGGTTCACAAGACCTCCCATGAGGTTCATAAGGTTCACAAGACATCTTATGATGGTTCACAAGGTTCACAAAGTCCACAAATAGTCAGAAGATTTGACAACTCCCTCAGACAATGCACCTCCTAAGCAGTGCATCCAAAACTAGGATTTTGACTTTAATCAGGCTAAATGGACTTCCAAGACTTCAAGTGAGCTTCATAACATCTTATGTGTATGTAAGAACCCCCATGACAAGTTTCAAGACTTTTCTCAAAAGTTTGCTCAGTCAGATGATCAGATAAGTCAAAATCAGTCAATGCAGTCAAAAAGTCAAACTGAGGTTAACTGTGGTCAAACAAAAGTCAAACTTCATGATTTTTTTGCCAACATCAGTTATATGAAGTAAAATTCATCATTTGATCAAGGGTTGATCATGATTCATCAAGGAGATTCCAGATCATCAAGAATCAGGAGTTTCTAAATTAGGGTTTCCTCAGTAAAAGTCAACTAAACTTTGACCAGCCATAACTTTCACATACTTCATCACCAAGTCTCCACTCAAAGCTCATTTTTAAGGAAATTGAATTCTCTACAACTTTGTGTCTCACAAGCCAATCCCAAAAATGCTTCATTTGGAAGGTATGAGCTAAGACATTATAGGTCATTTCAAAAGTCAACAAAACGTCAACAACTTCAAAAGGGCATAACTTGAGATTGGTAAATGATATGGACTTGAAACCAATGGGGTTGTTTAGAGGACTCTTCAAGCTTTCCAAAATGTCCAAGAACACCCTCATAGCATTAAAATTGATGGAGATGTGCCCTTGCAAAGTTGGGAAATTTTGTGATGGTTTATGATGAAAATGGAGGTCTAAAACCAAATTTTGTCAAATGGGCTGAACTTCTAATGACCCAAGGCAATCCATGACATCATGCACGAAAATTCCATGATATTTTCATAATTTTTATTTTATTTAATTAATTTATTATGATTTTTTATACTTAAAATCATTTTAAATTTAAATAAAATATTAAATGTGAAGATTGGATCTCATTATTGGTTTTAGAAAATCATGAATTCAGTATGGAACAAATTGATGCAAGAATAATATTGAATGGCTTGAAATAGAAAGCATGGATGCAAGAAATATTGAAAATTCAAAGCTTATCATTGTGAATCTTTTCATATCAAATCTTGTACACAACCAATCCATATTTTGACCTAAATTCAATCCCTTATATATACTAAACATAATGCAATCATGAGAGGACGAATTCTGCTGCCCTAAGAGTAAGTTCACCAAATCAAAAATCCTCCAAAAAACTCACATTCGGTTTTCATCCTCTAGGTCATTTGAAGGTAATTTGAGATCATAGTCATGATCCTTGACCTTCTCTGAGTGAAAACCAACCTTCACTTGCAACCAAAACACCTTATAATGCATGATCCGCATCATTCATATGCTTGATAAATTTTGTTTCGAATCATCATATTTGCTAATTAATAATGAATTTTGATCACATATTGATGTTTGTTGATAGCTATAGATGGATTCTGGATCATTTGGTGAAGTTCCATAGCCTGAATCGTGATTCACCATACTTAGGGTTTATGGCTTCAATTAGGGTTTTGTAATCCAGCCAATATAAATGGATTCTAAGAACGTGGAATGATTGGAAAGCTTGTTAGAAACTTAATGGAACGATCAATTTTATAAAACCATGCTGTTTTGTCATTGTTTGAATTTTGTAGGTTTTGCTGCAATTCAAAAATCGCAGGTAAGTTTGTATGTGAAATCGCAGGAAAATTCGAAGGGCATGAGGAAGAAGACGACTGGTTTTGGCGCGGATTCCATGTTTAAATTTTTGATTTAAAATATTATTTTAATATCCTGTTTGTTTATCACCACAGACTGAGTGGTCCAGTGGAAAGGCATGCGTATGTTTGACTATAGGGCCAGGGTTCGAATCCTGCCTTGTACCATTATTTTGCTATTTTTTCAGGTTATAAAGGAAACATAATATATTATGTTCTATTGCCATCCTACTACCAGAAGGGCTCTCCCAGCCAGGCGGTTAAGCGTGCGTGTGAATGATCAAAGGTCCTGGGTTCAACACCACCCCAGGCCTTTTTGCTTTCTTTATTTTCTGGATTTTCCAAGACAAAGCACAAAAGCAACTACTCTCTTCTCCCTTTCACCTGCGTGTGTAGTAGCCTGGTGGTATTTCTTGTTGCTGGCAAATAAACTGACCTGGGTTCAAACCCCAGTCAGGTAAGTTTTCACATTTTTTTGCTTTTTTTCTTTTATTTGACTTAATTATTCTATTATTAAATTAAATATAGTCTTATATATATGTTTTCTAAATAATTAAAAACAATGAAGCATGTTTAATATTTTCCAAATTCTAAAATATATAAATTTTCTGAAATTATTTTCTTTATCATGTGTAAATATAATATATGCATATTAAAATAGTTTTGTATATTAAATTAAAAACCCTAAAAAATATTTTTAAAACATAACCCTAATTTTCAAAACCCTAAATATTTTTCTAACAAAACCCTAATCTTGTAAAAAAATCCTAATTTATTTTCTAAATACTCATTAAAAAACCTAATTGTTCTTTTCTAATTCTTAATTATTATGCATATATTTATTTTAAAAAATTAAATTTTGTAAATATACTTATAACCTATTTTTCTTTATATAATATGTAAATACTTTTTATAACTTTTTTGTTTAGAAATAATTGAACTTATAATAATTAAACTTTGTAATTATAATACATTTAAAAATAATTTAATAATTTGTAAATATAATTGCCTATATTAAAAAATTGTTAATCTTTTATTCTTATAATATTTTGGCTAATTTTATTTATTTTAATTATTGTTACTAACCATGTTATTATTTATTATTTTTGCTTCATTAATCTTATATATTTTATTATTATTATTATTTCACTAACTTTATTTATTATTTACTAACCTTACTTAATTATTTTTATTATTATCATTACTAACTTTTGCTTATTATTATTTCACTAATATTATTTGATTTTTTTATTATTATTATTACTAACCCCTATTTATTTATTTATTGCTTATTTATTATTTTTGCTTATTTATTTATATTTTGCTTATATATTTATTTCTTGCTATTTATTTTTAATTGGTTATTATAATAATTATGTAAATGCTCCTGGATGTAAACTTTTGTAAATATTTAATTTTAATTTTCATGCTATGGTTAGTAATTTAGGGAGTGCAAAAACATGTATTCTATTTAAAAATTAATTTAGATCACTTTAATTATAAGATAAATTTAAATTAAACACTCACACACGTAAGTCGATTTTTAATCGCCATCTCACTTTTCTAAGGCTATCCCTCATTGTTGCCTAATCATAAGGTCAAGTGGGGTGTATAAAGCAAGTCCCTTAAAAGAAAAAATCATCAAGTCCCTAATGGTTGCCTTTAAAGATCAAGTCCCTTCGAATAATGATGATAGTCCCTCCTAAATGCTTAATACACCCCACAGTTGCCTTCATAAACAGATGTCCCTCACATGTCCCTCACATCCAAGGTAATGACTACCTATTCCTTAATAATAGGGATAGTCTTACTATTTAAAGGATAAAGAACAGAAAAGACTTAAAAATTAGGGTAGGTTCCTCTTATGTACTTGCTCACTTCATTCAAAACTTTTCAAATTTTTCAATTTCAAACAAATTTTCAAACACAAGTTTTTACGCATCCGTACATGGATCATTATCAACTATTATGAAAATTTTTCTATTCACACACTACACTTTCAAAAACAATTCAAAAGTGAGCTAAGTAACTAAGAGCCCATGGATAACCATGGATGTAAAGGGTGCTAACACCTTCCCTTTACATAACCTACCCCCCGGACCCAAAAATATCTCTTAAGGTCTTTCCTGTTCTTTTATACCCTTTCCTTTTTTTTGGATAAAATAAAAGTCGGTGGCGACTCTTGCTATCCGCAACATAACTAAAGTCAGTTCTCCCACCGTGTTACAAGTTCCAGCATAAAAAAACACAAATAAATAGTTCCCGCCTTAGTTAGGCGAACTACGTCGACTTTGATCCTCATTATCCCAATGAGGTACGTAGGCAGCGGGGTAGGGCCCGTTCGAGCACATTCTTTATTTTCCCTACATTTTCCCCATTCTTTCTTCACATTCTTTATTTTCCCTACATTTGCCCCATTCTTTCTCTTTGTTCTTTTTTCATTTCCTTTCTCATTTCTCATTCCATTCCAGTTAGCGGTTTTGTTCAGCAACATTCTTTATTCTTTCACACCCTTTGAAACAAAACTAACAAGCGTGGATCCCGTCAGGTACGACGGACGATCTGGGGTGCTAATACCTTCCCAGGTCGTAACCGACTCCCGAACCCAGATCTTTTGTTCGCGGGACCTTGTCCTTTCCTTCTTCCTCAGGTTTGTGCAACATTACCTTTCCCATTCTTTCGGGATATAAATGTCTGGCTTGCGACTCTACCTTTTCTGCGCCACTTTCGCGTTTGTACTAGGATGAAAATCTCGGGAGCGACATACTGCTTCCACATCCTCTGATATTATATGTAATACAGATCATATTCTCCCATTAGATACAATCTTCTTTGTCTTTTTTCCAACTTTAATTTTCTTCTTGTTTGCTTTATCCATGTTGAGGATGAATTCTTCATATAATGTATCTTCATCATTAGTTTCTACTCCCAGCTTCTTAATTGAATCCCATAATTTCATTGGTAAAACCTTTAACTTCTTTTTAATTCTTGAATTACTATGCAGCATAGCAGAGTCGCTGATGGAGTCATTAGAGGACATGTTTGTTGGAGTGTTCAAATGGTTGACTTCGTTTCCCATGGATATTTCATTATCATCTTCTATATGTTTATCAGTATGGAGTAAAGTAGCATAGTATGATGGGTCAAATGGGATTTTGAGCTTTTTATAAATATCTTCAATTAGTTTCTTTTTCTTCCCACCTTTTTTCCAACAGGTGAAGTCTGCTCCTTGTTAATATCACACTCCTTGTACTGGTTATTATCCACAAGTTCCTTGGATGTATTGCCCAGCTGATCCGCAATATCCAGAAAAATTGTCAACTTTTCATTTCTTGTGCAAAGTTGACAGTCCATCCTATCTGTATTTGTCTTCCCAAGGTCACTCTTTTGCCTTTTGTCAGAAACTTTGATTAGTTTTTCAACTCCACCATGCCTAAACTCCCGTGCATCTTCAGCCTCGAGAGTTGTTCCACCTGCAGCATTGTTTCCTGGGCTATTATCTTTTTCGTCCCCCGTTTTCTTCTCAAATTCCATAGAAGCCGCCACCTCTGTATCATCAGATGAAGCCTCTATATCTTCTCCAATCAGACCATTTCTTGTATTGTCACCATAATTTGATGAATCACTTGAGTTTGAGGAGATCTCTTCAGATCTATCGTCTACATGTTTGATCATATGCTTTTTAGCCCATCTATCACCAATTGAATCTTCAACTATTTTGATGCAGTAGGTATGATTGTTGACCTCAATATTGATTACTTCACACATGTTCATGGCAAATTTCGTCCTGATTAGAATCCTAGCAATGTCCATTCTTGATTGATCATGCGTGTCTTTGTCAGCTTTAACAAAACACCAATTGTTCCAGCTAGAAACTTGAAAAAATCATCTCCCCATACATGACAAGGAAGGCCATAGATGCTCACCCAGGTTAATCTTTCTTTGTCCACATCATCAGGTGTCCAAGGGTGAATTTCCGAAAACCAATTTGAAATCCATGCTTTGTCTTCTTGTATAAGCTTTTTGATTTCTCCTTGGGTTTCTTCTTCTAGTAGGCACAAATTAGCCCCTAATGGAGTGGCTTTGATGTGAAAATAACCTTCCGCTTGTAAAGCTCTTTGGAAATCAAATGTCGATCCTGGAGATTCCATCACCCCAACAAAAGCTTTGTTAAATCTAATCAGTTGTTCTTCATTAATGTTGAATTCCAAGTGAGCAAATTTTAGTTTATCCCTCATGAAGAAGTTGTTATGACTTTTGTAGTTGGCTTTGGGCAATTCGCCGTTAGTAATTGATTTGGCCTTGGTAATCTGGGCAAAAGATAATCCATTCCTATTATTTGATTCAAACCTAATCCCTTGTTTTTGAGGTTTAGCGAACCCTGTATTATCAGTGTGCACATTCCCCTGTTCTTGATTTACTTTATATCCATTATGCCAACCATTTCTTATTTGAAATCTAGGAGTGTTAGCAAAGATTTTCTTCCCGTTTATAATGATGTTATCAAGCAGCATGGCTAAGTGTTGTTCGTCCTCCACGTTTTTGAATTTAACGAAGCCAAACCTTTTACCTCTGATATTCCTTCTAGCTGGGATATAAACCTCTAAGATAATACCAAATTCAGAGAAAACCTGGAACATGTCTTTTGCCTCATAGGTTTCTGGAAATTCGGAGAAGAAGAATGACGATGCATCTTCGAGGTCACGCTTGCTTACTTTCCCCCCTTGTGCTTTCCAAATTGTTCGTCTCGTGCTTGGACCTTGCTCGTTACCTTTACGAATCACCTTTGTCCAGCCACCATAAGCTTGTTCTATAACCCCCATCTCAAAAATACCAGATAATAAACCCTAGAATGTAAATGTCAAAAACTGTAGAAAAAAAACTCCTCCACCTCCTTAATGCCCACGGTTAGAAACCCACAGATTCAACCCCCAATATCTAAGTAAAACTCAGGAAGAAGAAACAGCTCCCTACCAAGGCCCCTGAACTCGAAAGCCAGGAATTTAAGCCAAAGATAGGGCGAAGCTCCCCCAGTATCTACTTCAAATATTGGATAGAATCTGTATTTTCGCCTACCAAGCAATAACAGAGTGAAAAGGTAGAGGAGGAGATGGAAAAGAAAACATCTTAATGGACCTGGTACATGATTTTGTTTGAAGAAGATGAACCATGTAAAAAGGGTTTTTTTTTCCAGAAGTTTTTGTTACAGAGAAGTCAGAGCTTCTCTCTCTAAAAGTTACCGTTTTGTGAACTGTGTTTTTGTTATTCAAACCTCTTAATTCCAAACAAGATCGTTGGATGTAGATCTTAAAAAATGTTCCCCATGATGAATGGTTTGGAATATTTTCGGTAAGCCTTATAAATTGGTTATAGTTACTTTATGAAAAATGAATTATACCACCTCTTAAATTCAATGACTTAACTTTTTTTGGTCATGAAATAAAATATCTTTTTACAACCTTATTGCTATGAATTTTTTTTTGGAATTAAATTTCATTCTATTTACGTTGTCGAGAAGAAATATGTTTCATGGGAGCCTCATCATGAGATGAAAATTAGAGAGGTATTTGATAAAAAAAATGTCTTAAACGCCTTACTGACATGCTTACAAAAGTGAGAGATAAGAATGAAAGACCTAGGTGGATGGGAGAGGATGCATATAAAGGTCTTCTTAAACATTGGGAGAGTTATGGTTTCAAAAAGATGTCTTCACAAAACAAGACTAATTGGAGTTCAAGTAAAGGAGGAGTTGTCCACACCTCAGGATGTAAGGCTCATCACGACATTGCACTTGATATGGTATGTATGAATTTGTATATTGAATAAAATTTACATGTTTAGATTTAAGGAAGTAATTCAATATAGTATTTTGATATTGGTTTGGTTTCGATTTTGATACTGGTTTCGATTTTGAAACTGACAGTTATAGCTAGTGGTCTTGAAAAAATGATGTTAATAGAAAGTCGAAGTTTAGCATTGTTAGGAAATGTTAGTCTCCATGTTCATAAATGTGAGTTCAAATATTTAACAGTTGGAGTTAGGATGAGTTAGTCTATTGTGAAAATTCTAAAAGCTTATGCTAGCTAGTTAAAAGCTCGAGTTATTGCAATATGAATAATATGCACTGTTAGTGTCAATTGTTCGATTGGTGTGTACTTGTTTGAATTCTTGACAGTGAGGATGGAAATCAAATGAGTTGTTATAAAAAATTGTGAATTGTATTTGGAAATTGTTTGAAATTGAAGTGGATTAATGGTATGAATTAATTTGAAATCTTATGCTACTTGGATTGTTAGTTGAATTTGAATGAAATGATCACTGTTAAATCCTTGTTGTTAGACTCTATCATTGTTTGGATGTGAAGCTAGGATAGTTAACATTAAGATCAAATGTTGTGGAATTTGTAAAATAGTTAGAAAAATTGATTGATTAATTGAAACTGGAGTTGCATATTGAATAAAAATTGATTGGTTAATTGAAACTGAATTTTCATATTGCATACTGAATTTGCCTAGTAAAATACTGATTGACTTTATTGGCTGAGCAAAATACTCGGACGAGCTGTCTATCCTGATGAGTTTTTTTTGGCTACCCGTAAAAAGAAGTCAGGCAATTAGGTTGATAGTCGTGTTGAAAAAACTTATGTAAGTTGTTAGCTATAGTACTTTCATGCCATTAGTTGATTATGCATATTAATAATTTTGTTTGCTTGTACTACTAATATCGAGTCTTTTGTTTCAAGTCAATAGCTATTATCAATAATATTCTACACATAATCACAAATTAAACAAGTAGACAACATGTCAACAACAAAATGGATCAATCTAATTGATAGTGTTAAAGTACTAAAGTTCAAAAGTATTCTTACACCAACAAATGACATAAGTCATGTAATATACATTTAGAGGTATCATAAGAATACAAAATACTTGTAGAAGCTGCTTATACTATTTAATAAGAGTGTGTTTCTCAAACTATTCTGACAATAGTGTTTGTTTTGTAAGTCACTGCTAACCACATCTTTATTGTGTGTAAGAATGCTGTGGATAAATTATTGAAAATCATCAATTTGAATTTGCACATAGTCTTATTCTTCCATGTTATCCTATCTACATGCCTATTGATATGCAAAGCTGGTGAGTGTGCATGCAAGTTCCCACTCACATGTGTTAATTCATATTTTTTAATTGTATCATATATAATCAAACTTATGTGAGACAATTTTATTTAAAATAGATTCATGTTAGTTATATCTTGTTATTCAAACTTATGTAAGTTATTTTTTCTAGGGTAACTATCAAAAGCGTCTTACTCAACTAATTAAGAATGATGATCATACTACAAGTTACACACTAGAGGTTGATGGTGAGAAAAGACTTGAATTGTGGGTAGATGTTGCCGAGGGTATTTCTCGAGGTTATTATTACGGAACTAGAGTTTTGTCTATTAATCTTAGACCAGGTATATCCCATCTTACTCAAGAGTCATGTCCTTCTGAAAATGAGGTCATTGAGATGCTTCGTCGTGAGGCAGTTGTAGCCCGTGAAGAAGCAGCCGCAGCAAACTAAAGAGCGGATGAAGCAAACCAAAGAGCTATTGAGGCTGATCAACATACAAAGGAGTTGCATAATCAATTCCTAATTGATATGGAATAGTTTAGGAAATGGATGGAAGCTTTAAAGCATCATTCCGGAGGTGGATCTTGTAGTACTAGTCGACATCATCCACATTATAATGGTGCTCTTGATGATCTATCGGAGGATGGTGATCTTGATGATCAATTAAGAGGATGATCTAGCCTAGTCTTTTAACAATGACACAACTTTCATATTTTTTGTATGACCCAACTTAGGATTAGTTAGTATTATTTAGTTACTACTTGTTTTTTGTTTAAAACATTAATATGTGTGGTTAGGACATCTTTATATATGCATTATACTGATGTAACCCTTTAGTGGCAGCGCTTGAAAATTTGGCAGGTTGATAATTTTTTAGTTTGAATATTGTGTGGGAGATATTTTTTAGTTCTATTACAACCCTTTAGTGGCAGTGCCTGAATATCAATTGTAACTCTTTAATATTGTGTGGGAGATATTGTATGGGAGGTTGGGAGTAGCAGTGCTTGAAATTTGAATTTTAATATATCTTTGTTATGTCTTATATTTGGAATTTAATAATATTATAAATTTGACTTAGCATTTTTTATTTTGGACGCTAAATTTAGAATCAACATTAAATAAACGCTATTTAGCCTTTAAAATATATTGATGCTAAATTTAGCTTCCCTAAAAGTTAATGCTAGTTAGAGTTTAACATATGTTGATGCTAAATTTAGCATCAGTAGATTACAAACACTAATTAGCATCCACAATTAGATTATTATTTTGCTTTCGTTTTAGAGTCCATTTATGTAAATTCTAATTAGCTTCAGTAGGATGCTAATGTTTAGCTTCAAGGATTTTATTGTCGTCAATAAATTGACGGTAAATTGTTGTTAGCGTCAAAATTCCAACGTTTAGCTTCAATTTTACGCTGAGGCTAAAATAATGTTTTCTAGTAGTGGAGGTCGAATATGAAGCACTAATTGTTGATTTGGAGTTGTATAATGTTCAAACAATGAGGTTGTGTATGAAGCATTGATTGTTGGTTTGAAGCTATTGATCAACTTTAAAGCAAAAAGTGTATTAATTCAAGGCGATAAGTCGTTAATAGGCATGATAATAAAACTCGTACCCACAAATAGACACCAGTTCTCGCCCCGAGTTTGACAGGGAAATTCCGTTTTTATTTTAATTTGTATTTTTCCTGATTACAAAATATTGAGACAAATCAAATAATGGAGACACTAATACCTACATATTTTTTTATAGAGTGGTATATTTTCTTCCGTACCGACTAATCCACCCGAGAGCTTTCGCCCCACGTAGTCTCTGAGAATTAGTCTGAGGCTCCTTCGAACTCAGAACCTCAATGGGAGCAAACCCTTGAGACCTGAGCTCCCTCCCACTAGTCCAACCCTCTCGGGTTACTAATACCTACATTGAACCAAACCCCGATCACACCCCATTTATATTAGTTTAATATTTAATTTTGATAATTTAAAATATTAATTATAATTAAGGTAAATGCTTTGATATTTTATTTTCTATTTTATTATTTGAATGGAGTTTGATGTTCAATTCTTCATTCCTGTTAAGGACAGAGATTGATTGAAAATTTAGATTTAATTACATGAGAGGTAAAAAACGTGAAAGTAAAAATTTATTGAGACATTTTAGTATTGTCATATATCTTTCGAATAAATTTGATGGAGTTAGATTGAAATATATATCTCAAATAGAAAACTTTCAGGCAAACACGTTGACTTAATTTGCATTAGGTTACAATATTACAATAATACCCTTCCAAAATATTAATCCGAAGAATTATATTTAAATCACCTTTGATATTATGAATATTGATAAACTCAAGTAGAAAATCAAGGTTAAAAATAGTAACATATTTGCAAAACCCTACTTCAAAAGAACAACCGAAATTACACCTTTAAAATTGGTTTATGAACAACATGCATATATTTGCTGTCAAACTCAATTTACAAAATTGTTTGAACATATGATAGTTTGAAACTACACCTTTTTAATTGGTTTATGACCAATAAAATAGTTTGAAAAAATAGAATTATTTTTATTGTACTCTTCATATTTTATCTATAAATATATAGTTTTTTTTAGTATACTTAGACCTTAAGAAAGTGCTATATTATTAAATACAGTAGAGTTCAATTTACGTTGTTGCTAAGGCATATCCAGTATTATTAACAAACTAAATTGCTCACCTATAGTGCTTTTGATTCCATAAAGTCCAAAAAGCAAAAAAGTATAAGCAATAAAAACCAAGATAGTTCTGTCATCTTTTTTGAAAGTTAAAGGCCACACTCTTATCAAGGTGTTCTTTTTAATTTGCACATATAAAAATTATTTTAAAGAGAAAAAAAATGGTTGGTTATCTTTTTAGAAAGGTCATCAAACCAAAAACTCAAAGATGGCAGGAAAGACATGTGGGATTTTGATAGATCATTTGGTTTCACTCTTGGAGTATTTATATCATATTAAGTATTATAGAGTTTTTTTTTGTTTTTTTGTTTTTATATTTTATTTTGTATCGTCAATAGCTACACTTTAGACAAAATCTAAATATAAGTTTATAAATGAGATTAATCATCCTTATCTTATAAATTAGTTTTATAAATTAGTTTTGTAAGAGTTCAATCATGTTCTTAATATTATAGTTTTTTTAGGAATATATTATTATCTATGTTTATCTAAATTATATTTTTTTTTTATAATATCCATGCTTTTTATTAGACCCAGTAAAAAAGTTTATATTTATTTTAAAAATTATTGGGTTAACTCTGGCAGGATATGATTTCTACACAGGAGAATTTACATAAGAGAATTTACATAAGAGGAGGGTTCCATTGGTTTGGAGGGTGTATCTTTGGTCTTTTTGTTCTAGATTTCATCGGTCGTCGTCACATCTGTTTGTATCTTCTGATGTCATCGTACATGTCTAATATATGATCTTTAGATGTTGTTTGGTCTAAACTTTAGTGCGGTGAAGACAAAGGTTTTAGCCTTGCATCTTTAATATGTCCGTCCCACCCCATTTTTGTAGGGTTTTTGTGAGAATGCATAAATGAGACGGACATGTCTGTTTGCCACCCCTAAGTAGACTTATAGAAAACTCATGTGTATTTGTTAAATCTTGCAGGGTGAAGTTTAACAAAGGTAAACAAAGAACACATGAATCCCTTGATTATTTCCATGCTGGTCGTCAGGGGCTTGCAAGGAATCCTTCACACTCAAGTGCAAATTATTTCCTATCCATAATTGATGATTATTCCTTAAAGTTATGGGTATTCATCCAAAAGACTAAGGATGAAACTTTTGAAAATTTTAAAAATTGGAAGACCCTGGTTGAAAATCAAATTGGAAGGAAGGTCAAGAGGTTGAGGACCGATAATGATCTTGAATTTTGCAATGAGGCTTTCGACAACTATCATGATGTGTCTGGTATTGCAAGGCACAAAACTATTGCAGGTACTCCCCAACAAAATGGTTTTGTTGAAAGGTTTAATCGAACCATTATGGAAAAGGGTTAGATGCTTGTTGGTCAGTGCAAGATTGAAGAAGATTTTTTGAGCAAAAATTGTTGTGACTACAACATACCTGATAAATAAGTCTCCTTCGACTCCTTGGGTAAGGAAGAAATCTAAAGAAGTCTGGTCGAGACATCCACATAATCTCGACAGAATTAGAGTATTTGACTGCTTAGCCTATGCTCACATTAGGAAAGACAAGGTCGAACCTAGAGCTCTAAGATGTATGTTTCTTGGATACCATGAAGGAGTTAAAACTTATATGTTGTGGTTCCTAGATCCAGGTCACAAGAGGTATATCAAAAGTCAAGATGCAGTTTTAAATGAAGCAAAAAAAATGTTCAAGAAAACTGAGGACATTGGTCGAAGTACCAAGATCTCTGTAGAAGAGATGGAACATGAAGAGATTCATGTTGAGGTGGAGCATAGTGATGTTGAATTACATGACCCATATAAAGTTAAAGAAGCACAAAGTGTTGATGAATATGAGGATATTGATAATGATTATCTGCTGGCAAGAGACATGTTGAGAAGAGTCATCAAGCCACCTCAGAGACTTGGTTATGCATATCTCATAGCTTATGCTTTAATATCTGCAAGTGAGGTTCTGGAGGAAGAACCTAGAAACTATAAGGAAGTTATGAGGAGTCGATATAAGATTGAATGGCTGGAAGCCATGGATGTTGAGATAAAATTTCTTCATGATAATAACATTTGGGAGCCGATCGAGAAACACGCAAGAACCGAGCTAGTCAGCTGTAAGTGGATCTTCAAGGTTAAGGAATGATTCAAAGGAATGATGTAAGGCAAGGTTGGTTGCTAGGGTGTTCACTCAGAAATAAGGTGTTAACTTTAATGATGTGTTCACACCTATTATAAAGTATAGATCCATTTGAATTTTGCTTACTATGGTGGAGAAGTTTGACCTAGAACTTGAACAGATGGATGTGAAGACAACCTTCATGTATGGTGATCTAGATGAAAGAATCCTGATGAGGCAACCTGAAGGGTATGCATAAAAAGGAAAGGAAGATTATGTGTGCAAGCAGAATAGGTCTTTGTATGGCCTTAAATAAACTCCTTAACAATGTAATAAGAGATATGACAAGCTCATGACACACGTAGGTTTCACTAGGAGCCAATTCAACCATTTTGTTTACTTTAGATTTCGACCTGGAAAATCACTTGTTATTTTGTTTCTTTATGTGGATGACATCCTCATAGAAAACAACAATGTTGAAGATGTTATGAAGGTGATTATTGGACTCAATAATGAGTTCGACATAAAGGATCTGGGATATGCCTCTAGAATTCTTGGAATTGACATCTGGAGAGATAAAAAGCAGTCAAGATTATGCTTATCTCAAGAGACATATCCTAAAAAGCAGTCAAGTTTGGTATGTCGAATTCAAAGCATATTCTGACACCGACTAATCCTCGGTACAAGTTGAGTACGAATCAAAGTCCTAGTACTAAATTCGAAAGAGCATATGTGAATATCATTCTATATGTGAGTATAATATGTTCTTTGATGTATGTTATGGTCTGTATGAGGTCAAACATAGCATACATAGTGAGCCTTGTAAGTATCTATATGGCCAATCCTGGAAAGGCGCACTGGCAAGCATTGAAGTGGATTCTAAGATACATAAATGGGTCTATGAGCATATTTTTGGTTTATGGTGAAGCCTATGGTGATGGTAGCAAAGTCAAAATTGAAGGATTTATCAACTTTGATTATGCATGTTGTATGGATTCCATAAAATCTATTTCTGGATACATGTTCACTATGTTTGGCACAACGATCAGTTGGAAAGCAACACTTCAGAAGTATGTTTCCTTATCAACCATTGAAGCGGATTATATTACCCTCACTGAAGTCGTGAAAGAAGCATTGTGGCTTGAAGGTTTTGCTAAGAAGCTGAAACTTCAAGGTTGAGTTATCACTATTAAATGTGATAGTCAAACTGAAATATACTTGTCGAAGAATTCAGTCTATCATGAATGAACCAAGCACGTCCGTTAGAGAGATAATCGAGCGTGGAGAAGTTCAAGTGTTGAAGGTTTCGACTAATGACAATGTTGTTGATATGATCACTAAGTCATTGCCAAGTAACACGTTTTTCCACTGTATGAAGTTGGTAAAGCTACATGATGAAAGTCAGTTTGTTCTCTTGTTAGTGTAGAGTTTGTTCCAAGATGGAGATTTTTGGTATTTTGGACCAAACTCGTCTCAATGGAGATAACTTCATGATTTAACAAAGGTTTAACATGTAGTCGAACTTTGTTCACATGCTGATCCTATATGTTGTAGTTGAAGTATGCTCAAGCATCTAGTAGTTGAAATGCTAAGATTGTTAGCATGTTGAATTGGGTTTTACTTGTAAGCCCAATTGTTAAGTTAGCTTACATCCTAAGTTAACTTAGTAGTCTATATAAATGACTAACTCTCTCAGATTGTTGAGATATGTTAATTGTTGTGTTATTCACTTGTAATTTTTGAATCCTTATTGAGTAAGTGAAAAGTAAAACAATTTAAATCAATTCTGATTCTTCTTTTTCCTTCTTCTCTCTATTTTGTAAATTCTAATAAAATTTCTTGTGTTTGTTCATAAAACTCAATCTTTCTCATATTTTGATTTATTCTTGATGACATCAATTCACAATAAATTGAATTAAAATCTCCGAACAAACATTAATGAAACTTGTTTTGCTCCAGGACAATGGAAAAGTTCTTCCATAATTGTCTCCAGATAATTGATATAGGCATAAATCGGAGATATACTAAATTTTAAACATCCATCATCAACCAAAAGAGATATGTTGGTCAATCATTGGCAATGACCACAAGATTAAGGTGTGTTGCACAAAAACACCACAAGTTAGGCAAAACATGATCCCTAATATTAACAACAAATAATTTCATTTAAAATCTAACCAACCACTTTATAAGGAAAAGAACAAAGCCCATATAAGGTTCAACAACAAAAGTAAAACAAGACTTTTTGAAAGTAATTAAATTCTTCATGGCTAACTTTGTAGGAGAGTTAGCAAAATTAAATTTACATAAAGGATTTAAATATATTCTAAATTTACATACCAAATTAAATTAAAGTATATAAAATAAATCATACAATTTAAAAGTGGCCATGTATTATTTTAGCAACATTTTAACCCTCAAGTAAAGGTGAAACATCAAAGAATAATTCTAAAATATAATGCAAACATTACATTTTCCATATAAATAATTTTTATATTGTTGTAGAATATTAATCATCAAACATTTGAATTTTAAAATAACATATTTTTAAAGAATATTTTGTATATTTTTTTCTTCTGATTCTCGGCATTGAAATTTTAATAGTAAGAAGTTTGACCGAATTCATTTATTTAATTCATATCCAGATTTAAATCTTTCAAAAATCTTTGACATTCATTCCATATATAATTCAAGGGATTAGTTTAATTTTTACTCAAAAAATATCTTAAAAGTAAATTATCTTAACCAAAACTCTTTAATTACATTTCAATCATTTACTTGAATCATCTAAATATGAATATATACATGATATCTTATATGATTAAAAGATAAGGTTCTTCTAAAAGATAAATATCATTTGTCTATAGTACAATACAACAACTACTTTATGTGGGACCTTATACTCAAACCTCTCTGAAAAGAGAGACGTGAAAATATACATCAAATTAAAGCATACTATAACTTATTTCCATTAAAAATACTATAATATTATACATATATAATAATCTTTTCTTAAAACCATTATATTGCTTGTTTTTCAGTTTCATTCTTGATTTATCATTCTCACTGAACAATTCTCCATAGTTTCAAATGGAACCTTTCTTCCTTTCCTCTCTCTCATTCATCTTCCTACTTTTCTTCACTTTTTCTTCTGCTCAGATGCCAGGTACCTTCTACTACTACTCTCTTCTTCTTTTTCTTCCACACCTTTTTTTCCTTTCTCTTGCATTGGTTCTTGTTAATATTGCTCCTTTTCCATGTTCTGGCCTATTATAACTTTACCAATTCATTTGTTTTTCATTTCCAAAGATTCTATCTTTCTGTAATTTACCATCAACATGTTGCATATGTGTATACATTATGGAACTTGAGATGGATCTTTATATGATTAGTATATCATTGTTCTTCAATTCTCTTTTTAAAGTTGATCCTGGATAGAACATTATGACGAAAGTTGATCCATGTAGCCGTCTGTTGTTTTTGTTATCTATGCTTTTAATTTGTGATGATATAATATATGCCTTGTTGAACAGGTTTTGTGAGTTTGGACTGTGGAGGTGATAAAAATTTCACTGATGAAATTAGTCTTCAATGGATTCCTGATGATGGAATCGCTTACGGAGAAATAAGCACGATTTCGGTTGCGAATGAGACACGGAAGCAATACACGACGCTTCGAAACTTTCCTGCTGATTCTAGAAAATACTGCTACACTCTTGATGTTGTTAGCAGGACAAGGTATCTACTGAGGGCAACATTCTTGTATGGAAACTTTGATAACAACAATGTTTATCCGAAATTCGATATTTCGATTGGGGCGACTCAATGGTCTACTATTGTTATATCGGATGCGAATACGATAGAAGTAAGGGAAATTATATTTTTGGCTTCAAGTCCTACTGTTAGTGTTTGTCTATCGAATGCAACAACGGGGCAGCCGTTTATATCTACGCTTGAACTTAGACAATTCAATGGTTCGGTTTATTTTTCATTCTACGAGGAACATTTCTACCTTAGTGTCTCTGCAAGGATAAATTTCGGTGCAGAGACTGACGAGGCAATCAGGTATTAAGGACGACGAATGTGTTTTTGTTTTGGTTTTGAAGTTGTTTAAGTGTATGTTTGTTTCTGCTATATCAGGTATCCCGATGATCCGTTTGATAGAATTTGGGAGTCAGATTCTGTCAAGAAAGCGAATTACCTCGTCGATGTTGCTGATGGAACTGAGAAAATTTCCACCAATGTATCCATTGATGTCAACAGAGATGAAATGCCTCCGGTGAAAGTAATGCAGACAGCGGTAGTAGGTACGAATGGATCTCTAACGTACCGGTTGAACTTGGATGGTTTTCCTGCTATTGGACGAGCGTATAGCTATCTTGCAGAGATAGAAGATTTTCCTAAAAATGAAACAAGAAAATTCAGGCTAGTACTTCCTGGCCAGGCTGATATTAGTAAAGCTGTGGTAAATATCGAAGAGAATGCGCTAGGAAAATATCGTGTTTATGAACCTGGATTTACCAATATATCGCTACCGTTTGTAATGTCGTTTAAATTAGGCAAAACAGCTGATTCTTCTAGAGGTCCTCTTCTAAATGCCATGGAGATTAATAAGTATCTAGAGAAAAACGATGGCTCTCCCGATGGTAAGTCTCCGCCTCATGATATGTCTATTGCAGTACAAAGAGTTTTCTGTTAAATTTTTTCTCGGAAGCATCGTGATTCATGTATGTAATTTACTTGGATTGGATGGCTTGCAGGAGAAGCTATATCTAGTGTGCTTTCTCAGTACTCTTCAAAAGATTGGGCAAACGAAGGTGGTGATCCGTGTTTACCTGTCCCGTGGTCGTGGATCCTATGTAGCTCAGATAAACAGCCGAGAATAGTTTCGATTTTGTTGTCCGGGAAAAATTTGACGGGCGATATTCCTTTGGACATCACTAAATTGACTGGTCTAGTTGAACTGTAAGTTTTATTCTACTTCAGTGAACTTCTGATGTCTCGAGTTTTGTATAATAAACTTGTGTTGCGGATGCAGATGGCTTGATGGAAATATGCTGACAGGCCCGGTACCAGATTTCACCGGATGCACGGACTTAAAGATAGTGTAATTGCTGATAACTTCATCCGATGATTCAAATTTTTAGTAGTAATTTAACTACAACCACTTTTTTTTCTTTTGCAGTCATCTCGAGAACAACCACTTAGCAGGTGTGCTGCCAGCCTCTTTGGGGAACCTTCCGAATTTGAGGGAACTGTAAGCTATCTCTCACTTATGAATGCAGCAATAGCGTGCGTGCCGCACTCTGCACTCTCATACATCATGTTTAAATAATAGTCAAGTTACCATGCTAAATCTTCATTTGTTTTTGTGCTTGTAACTGTTGCAGGTATGTTCAGAACAATATGTTATTTGGAACCGTACCGTCTGAACTTTTGAGCAAAAGTTTGGTTTTAAAGTGAGTATTGTTCTTCCGCGAAATACTATTGCTTCAAATGGATCGATACATTTCTTCTAAAGTTCACGATATTTACACATCACCAACAACTACTTTTTTTTTCTGTCCTCTACAGCTACTCTGGAAACAATGATCTTCATAAAGGAAGTAGAAAAAAAGACCAATTGTATGTGATTATTGGTTCAGCATCCGGAGCCGCTATTTTACTTTTAGCTACTATTATATCTTGCTTGTTCATGCATAAAGGAAAGAAAAAATATTATGATCAAGGTAAGATTCTAAATCAAAATTAGATATAATTTTGTTTTGAGTTCGAGATGGTAGTACAAGTACTTTATGTTCTTGTTTGCACTCTTTGCAGACCACCTTATTTCACTCTCTACGCAAAACATCGAATCTAATAGTGATGGTCATGCAGAAGTTGCTCACTGCTTCAGCTTTTCTGAAATTAAAAACTACACGAATAATTTCGAGAAAAAAATTGGTTCTGGAGGTTTTGGAGTTGTTTACTATGGGAAACAAACAAATGGAAAAGAGATAGCAGTTAAAGTTTTAACTAGTAATACCTATCAAGGCAAAAAAGAATTCTCTAATGAGGTAGATGCATTTTATTAACCACTTTGCAGCGTTCGATCAATTTTCCCAGTTACATTTTTGTTTCAATCTTGTGATTCAGGTGAGCCTTTTGTCGAGAATACATCACAGAAACCTGGTGCAGCTTCTCGGTTATTGCGGAGAAGAAGGAAATAGTATGCTTATTTATGAGTTCATGCATAACGGAACTCTCAAGGAACATCTTTATGGCCCGTTAACACACGGACGGAGTATCAATTGGATTCAGCGACTTGAGATCGCCGAAGATTCTGCGAAAGGTTTATATCATTTAAGACTATTGTATGAATAGTTAATACCAATGACCACGTATTAACTGATTTATTGTTGCGTTTGTTCAGGGATTGAGTATCTTCATACAGGATGTGTGCCTGCAGTTATCCACAGAGACCTAAAAAGCAGCAACATTCTTCTAGACAGACACATGAGAGCTAAGGTTTCGGATTTTGGTCTTTCGAAACTCAATGTTGAAGGAGTCTCCCATGTATCTAGCATAGTTCGGGGTACAGTGGGATATCTTGATCCTGAGTAAGGCCTTAACTTGATTTCGCTTGTTTCCTTAAGTTGATTAACTTACCAAAAAAAGCACTTACCAATTATCATTGTAACTTTTTCTAACAGGTACTATATTTCTCAGCAGTTGACTGACAAGAGTGATATTTATAGTTTTGGCGTAATTCTTCTTGAACTCATATCAGGTCAAGAAGCAATATCTAATGACAGTTTTGGTGCTAATTGCAGAAACATAGTCCAATGGGTGAGTTTTAATCTCTCTATAATCATATAATGTTGATATCTCTGTAGCACCGATACCTGTGAAAAAAGGACATGTATGTCCGTGTCAGTGTCTGAAAGGATCGGTGTCGTGTTTTGGTGTCTATTGATATAGATGTAATTAATCAAAATCAATAATGTGACAGGCGAAATTGCATATTGAGAGTGGTGATATACAAGGTATAATTGATCCAGCATTATGCAACGGCTATGATCTACAATCAATGTGGAAAATAGCAGAGAAAGCGTTGATGTGTGTTCAACCTCATGGACACATGCGGCCATCGATTTCAGAAGTTGTGAAGGAAATTCAAGACGCGATTGCGATTGAAAGAGAGGTCGAGAGTGTTTCGGATGAGATGACGAGAAATTCAGTTCACTCTTCGATTAACATGGGTTCTATGGATCTCGCTGCTACGGAAAATTACCTCGCGATTGATGATTCCATTGCACGTCCTACTGCACGATAGCGTAGAGAATAGAGTAACTGTAATGAAATGGCGCAATTTTGAATGTTTTCTCCCTCTCTTTTTCTTATGTATATACTAGATATGTTTTATGGATTAAATATGTTTACTTTTGTAAATTTTTAAAATGATCCTCGAAAGAACTGAGAAACATCTTGCTTTTTCTCCCTCTCTTTTTCTTGTTCATGCACTTGGATCCGCTATTGTAGGAGTTTTGATTATGATAGCTTGGATCATCTTGCAATGGTTTTGGTGGAGTCTGGCTTCTAATTACCGCCGTGATGCATTTTCATTAACATAAAACATATGCTTTAACAGAAAGATTTTCCTATGATTCAAATAAGTTAAAAGTATTCAAATGAACTTAAGTACATAGCATACATCTTGAACTTAGTTTTGACATCATTTGAAAAACAAATAAAGTCTAGACCTAAAATCAGCATGCACTTAAAATAAAATAATAATTAGAGAATTTTTTATCTCATCTCATGAGTCTTTCGGGCATCATTTGCGTTTTCATTTTTGTCTTCACTGCTTCCGTTGATGTATCTATGAACGCACACTTTTTTATTTAAACGTTGATTTGTTTCGTGGATATACCAGCGAAACTTTTCCTCAAAGGCAGTTGCGGAACATATTTTGATATACTTTGCGCGTAGACCCTTCTTCTCCCTCATTCTTCACTTTTCATATTCTTCAAACTCTCAAAATCTCTCTCAACTCTCTAAAAAATCATTTTCCACAAAAGTCGATTTTTGTCACACGAGTTCAAGACTAAGCATCAACTACAACGATCAACAAACTCCTAATCATTTGTAGCTCCTTTTAATCCGTAAGTTTTCGAGTTACTTTCGAATATTCTCCGTAATCGATTTAGAATAGCTATTTAGGTGTAGAAATCACTGGATACGTTTAGAAACATAGTTTAGAGACAGTGTAGATACTTTTTTAGGGTTTAAACGAACGATCAGGGGGTTGTTTTTGAATTTTTCTTCCACTTGATCATTAATGGTGTATGTCACAGTTTTCTCAAGTTTCAGGAACTTCTGCAAGTGCATCAACAGAACAATTGAACGTTAACACGTTCCGTAGATGCACTTGCGGAACAACCCAGACTTTCTATATCCTGGGTGCTTCTGTAGATGCACCTGCAGAACAACCCATATTTTCTATATCTTGGGTGCTTCCGTAATTACACTTGTGGAAAAATTGAATGTTTTTTTTTGTATTTTCTTTATTTTATTTCTGTTGTACCTTAATTTAACCTATTGGTTGGCAGACATTATGTCTTCATCGAACTCAGACTATCACATCCCTACCGAGAGACAAATACATAGACGAGTTTCCCAGCATGCCTCCGTCCGGAAGGAGAAGGCGCATATCCAGTCAGACGTACCACCTACATCTGAAGTTGTAGGCACTTCTTCATCCCGGAGGCCACGTGATGCTTCTAAGGGTACTTTCCAATCTCCGCCCTCCCAGAGGAGACGTCAAGAGAGTCTGGTTCCACTACCGGAACCCGATGTTGAGTATCCTGAGCAGACCCAGGAGGGAGTTCAGGAGACACAGGTGGATGTTGCTTCCAGTGCTCTTGAGAGTTATCTGGGGGTTCCATCTGACATGTCTCTGTTGTTGGGTTACGCAGAGCATGCAGCCCCACATGTCTGACATGGAGAGGTAACATAACTCAAATTTGTTTTACATTCAGAAAATATTATATGTACCTTTTTTATTATTAAAATATGTTTCTTTGATAAGTTTAAGGCACGTCAAGCTCAGAGGTTTTATAACCATGGACGTAAGAGAGTGATTCCACCACATGAAGAATGGCTTCTGGTAGCCATCGTTGCATTTGGTCTGAAGGACCTTGCTGAGATTGAGTATTCAGTGATACATATCGGTATGCTCATGACTTTTGTGGAGAGGTGACATCCAGAGACCTCGTCTTTCCATCTACCACACATGGATATTACTATCACCCTTGACGATGTTTCATATCAACTACATGTACCGATTAGGGGTATCCTCCCCCATCACGGGAAGTTGTCAAAGGAGGAGGCGCATGATATGCTGATTCAGGAGCTCGGGGTGACTCTAGAGGATGCGCTGACGGAGACTGGTACGACCCGTGGAGCTCATGTGAGATATTCCACTTTGGCCACTTATTATGAACGGGCTCGGACAACTATAGTGTAGGTAGTTGGTGATGCAGCAGAGGTAGAGGTACACAGACAATGGGCGTTGCGATGTTATTTGCTATACTTAGTGGGCACGCAGTTGTTTGTGGATATCAACTCCTCATATACAGATGTGGTTTGGCTGATGTACATATTGGATATGATGATGATCCATAAGTACAATAGGGGTGCAACGTCATTGGCATACACTTACTTCAGACTCTTCACTGGATGCCTTTGGGCTACTCGAACTGTTGCGGGCAGTTGTTCACTCTATATGATACCATTCCTAAACCCTTAGACTTTTTTCTCTTATATTATTGTGATATTTGCTTGATACCAAAGTTTTTTATTTCAATCCTGGATCGTCCAACAATTTCCATAAATACATGGTTGGGAGTATAGGAGTACACAGAGGAGTGGCATCGGGCACGTGTCTTCCGCCCGCTGAGAGGGAACGAGTCAGTAGAGCCTTACAGAGTGTATCTGGACCGCTTGGCTGCTGAGGATGTCAGATATGACTGCTACAGAGATCACTTTTCGACGCGCCCGTTTGATGAGGTTTCACTTTACAGAGGATAATTGGCATGCATCTCGGCCATCACTGCGCGATATCTTCCTGAACGCGTCTTGAAGAAGTTCGGCTATGTCCAAACCATTCCCAATGCAGATCAGAGTTTCAGCACCATCTGGTACCAGACGAGTCTCATGCGATCAGAGTTGAGTACGATCGGAACTATGTTGATGGCTACATCAGGTGGTTCTATATCGTTTCACGCCCCTTGATGCTTCCCAATGCAGATGGTGATCCTCCCAGACCAACACATCAGGAGATATTAGAGGATGAGCAATCCCAAATGGACCACACTCAAGATCTGGTGCTTATATGTCTAGAGGTAGTTAGGATTGGGTGGGAGAACATTGAGGTCAGTTTCTTTCCTGAGGGGTTTGATGTCATGCATACAGTGGAGGAGATGATTTGAGTGGCATTGAGTGACACACAGTACTGCAGACATCGCACTAGGATTGGTAGGGTAGGCAGCCGAGGAGGACACAAGGGAAGACGAGGCGACAGATGGAGAGGAGAGCGTGCACAAGGGGCAGGCAGAGGAGAGGGTGAAGATGATGTACTCCCGCACACACATTAGCTAGATGTATTTTTTTATGACAGTGATGTATATATATATATATATATATATATATATATATATATATATATATATATATATATATATATATATATATATATATATATATATATATATATATATATATATATATATATATATATATATATATATATATATATATATATATATATATATATATATATATAATACTACTTTACTCATGTGCATTTATATATGATACTACTTTATTAATAAAACTGGTTTAATTTTATAAAAAAAAAACGGTTCTGCTAAAAGTTTGCAAATGCATCTACAGACTATTTCTGCGTATGCATCTGCAGAAAGTTTCAATGTAAACTAAAAAATTGGTGCGTCTGAAAGTGTATCAGTGGAAACAAGGGGCATATTTGGAAATGTAGTAAGTGGCTGAGAGTATTATGGGGTGGATTGAGAAATTCTCTAATAATTATCACACAGTTATAGATTTAACATTCGGATTGTGAATATCGTGAAATCTTACGATGTTAGAAATTACGTGACTATGAGATATGACCCTAATGCATAAATTATGACTATGTGTTGTGAGGATGTGAACAATATGTTATTTGTTGCTATGTGATTACAAATTGTGTGTTATGAATATGTGATTTATATTAGAATTATGGTGAGCAATGAATCGAACCAACTCGAATATAATTTGAAATTCAATTCGACAATTAGATCGTTGAACTTGATTCATGAACCAAGTGAGTTGAGTACGAGCATAAAACTAACTTCGTTAATTAAATGAGTTGAACTTAAATTATGTATAGTTCGACTCGTTATATATATTGACTATAAGAGTAGGTTTTAAAAACTTACTCCAAATCTTAGTTCTCTATTATCTTTCGATCTTATAATTTTTATTTTATTTTAATATTTTTCTTTAAAAGAATATTAATTTAAAATGTCAAATAGAAAAATATATTTTTAAAAAAATTACTTATAAGTTCGTGATTAACTCAAGTTGAACCTAATGAGTTGAACTGAATTGTTTGTGAACTTAAAACGAGTCGAGTTTGAGTTTAAAAAAAGTTTGTCGAATTCGAGTTGAGTTTTGAGCTAAATAAATTTTATCGAATCGAGTCGAGCTAAGACGAATTCGACTCAAATCGGCTCATTTTCAACCTAATTAAAATTAATTTAATAATTAGATTAAGACTGGTGCGATGCGTGGTTACAAACTAATTTTTATTTGATTTAAATTGAATTTTAATTATGTTCAATTTTTTTTTGAAATATATAATTAAAAATTTATATTATAATAATTTATTATGAATTGTAATATAGACAATATTAAAGAAAAAATATATTTTCAAAGTTGACAGTAATATTTAGAATTTAATTTTTATAAATTTTAATAAAATTCTAAGAAATATTAAAGTAGATTGAACTGTCTTATATAAGATATGATTAGAGAGAGATATTCCCCCTTCTCTCTAGAAAAAATTCTCTTAAATCTCTAGGATTTGGTGGCTCTCTCTCATCTCCATGGTGGCTCTCTCTTTCTACTTTTATGATGGTCATCCTCTTATCTTATGAGTGCACTATTTTCACATCTATCCTTGTTCTCATGTCCTCACCATATCAAACTCTATCATCGGATTTTCCATCTTTCCACCACTACCAACCTCCAAAATTCCTTTTATGGGCCGCCACCGGAGCCACCACCACCAAGAAATGACAAATTTGTTATGGGTTTTCAGCACACATCAACAGTGAAAGTGCCTCTCTCATACTCCTATATTTTTGTTGTCGACGATCTTTTATCCGTCATCAAAACCGTCATATTTGTTGTTATCAATTAAGATTTATTTGTGGTAGTTCAACTCAAATTTGTTTTTTGTTTAATGGAATATATTATATTATTTATTTTTGAATTACTATAACTTATTTTATTATAGTTTTTTAATTTAGTTGAATAATTAATACTACATACGTTCATTTTTATAAGAGACATCTCACTTTTTAGGTTCATTGAATAATCAATCAATTTTTAGGTTCATTGAATAATCAATGTATTTGGTTAATATATAGATTAAATACATTGATTATTCAATGAATCTAAAAAATAAATTGTATTTTATAAAATGGAACAGAGGTAATATAACTTATTTCTTCATCAATTCAATCTCTGATATACATTGATTTGATTTCATGTTCTCAATCGCAACAAGTATAATAAACACTTAAATAATATTTTATAACTGTAATTCGAATTTATTTACTCTATTTTCATACAGTTTTATATTAAAAATAGAGATAATTATGATATTTTTGTTCTAAATGGAACAATCATATATGCAAACACATTTATAAGTAGGGGGCTTTCCACTTCCACTAACGCATGTTCCATGACCTTTGTATGCTTGAAGACACCATTCTCCACAAGCTGCAAGAACACATTGACCTTCACGAGAAACAACACATTCTTTTGCACTACTTGTCATTGTTATAACTGTAATGAAATAAAATAAAATAAAACAAAATTAGATTAAAAAACTATTTGTTAAAAAATAGCATTTCCTTGAAAATTAGTATACCTGATAAAATGAAGGCAAGGACGATAATTGGCATGAAGGGAAACCTAGCCATTTCAAATAGCTTCAATATCAAAAGAAGGAATAAGATTCACTCTTATTAGAAGAATTTCAGAGGTTTATATAGAACATCTAATATCATAAAATTAAGTATTAAATATGTTTTTAGTTTCTATAAATATCTCAATTTTGATTTTTAGTATCTAATTTAGTTCTTGTAGAGAGACTAAAACTATCTGCAAAAATAATTTTATAGGACTAAAACTCGATATTTGTTTGTAAGACTAAAAATCAAAATTGGGATATTTATAGAGACCAAAAACATATTTAATTCTATAATTAATAAATAAAATAAAAAATAAATATATTATTTATATATATTTTCAACTCATCAAATTGATTTTCTTATAAGAATTTAATTGATATACATCAAAAATATAAAGATTTTGTATACTATCAATTAATCACAATTGTCGGTTCACTTAAAAGATTTGATTAAAATCACTTGATAATATAAAACTATATATTAACAATGTATAATAATTAATATTTTTTTATAATTTTTAAAATTGAATACAAATTTTATTATATTTAAAGAAATGTGCTTTACAATTCTAGAAGTTTCAAAAGTCAACTATAAAAAATATATTTATAATTTCTACAAAAATAAAATAATTCTAAAATAAAATAATATGTCATACTTATCTAACATAAAATAATATTTTATTCTTGAGTGTTATATTTAGGTCCATTTTAGTCGGGAAATAATATTATTTACACTAAAAAACATAAACATTAAAAAATTGGAGTGGATATTTTTAGTATTGACTTATATTTTTAAGAAAGTTTTGGATTTTTTTAATGTAAATACCTCTATTTTTTAAAAATATTTTCCAAATAATCCATTTTTAAAACAATTTTTCAATCTACCCCACTTTTGGACAAATTTAAGAGGAGTCGTCAATCCAATTAGCGACCATGTACAAAGTTAAAGAGCAGTCGCCAAACCAATTTGCGACACCTCTTTAATTTTATACATGATCGTCAATTGAATTGACGACTCCTCTTAAATGGTCTAAAAGTGAGGTAGATTGAGAAATTGTTTAAAAAGTGGGTTATTTAGGGAATATTTTAGAAAAATAGGGGTATTTACATAAAAAAAATCTAAGTTCTGAGCATAAAATTTTGTAGGCTTTTGGTATTTGTAAATTAAAAACATATCTATGTTATATTATTAAGGGTTAAATACGTTTTTAGTCCCTATAAATATCTTAATTTTCAATTTTAGTCCCTATTAAAAAAATTAGATATTTTAATCCCTACAAAATTATTATGCACGTATTTTTAGTCTCTTCTGTTAAACCAATGTGTATCTTTAAATGATTATTTTACAAACATCTTTAAAATGTTATAAAAAGTTTCTCGGAAAAAAAAAAGAACTCAAAATTTGATTTATAAGTCGAGATTTTCATTACTTTTATCATTATATTTTGAAATTTAAAAAATTCATATTTAATTCTTCTCATTTTAAAAAATTCTAAAATTTAGTAAAGAAAAATGTTATAGTATTCTAAACATGGATGAAAAAAATTATTCAAAAATTTAAAAATTTAAGGGTAATTAAACAGTTTTTAAAATTTTAGAAAACAACAGGGACTAAAATTGTATGCATATAAAATTTGTAGGGACTAAAATTTATGATTTTTTTAATAGGAACTAAAAATGAAAATTGAGATATTTTCAGGTATCAAAAACATATTTAATCCTATTATTAATTTTAAAAACATTTTAATATTTTTATGCATAAGTTTATTACTATTTGTAATAATAATCAAAATATCAATGTGTTATCAATAGTTTGATTTTATAATATCAAATGACAAGTTCAAAAACCATGGGATAAAAGATTGTAAACTCGTAATTAGTGTCACCATTTTAAATAATAATTATATTTTATATTTTATTAATTTTAAAAAACAAAAAACAATTAAAATATCATAAAAAAAAATGTTATAAATTCTCGCAGTTACAAGTTACAACATGGTAGTATGTTTGTGAGAACAATTTATGTCACGATCATATAGTTTGAATCTTGATCACGACATTTTTTCTCCTGAAAATTATAATTACTTAGTAGTATAGACAAATACTAGTAAAAAAATTATGAATTCATTTCAAAAATTAATTTATTTTATCTTATAAAATGGAGGGTCAATGCCTAAAAGAATGAGATTACAAAGAGACCGTTTTAGAGATAGTAATAATCGTAACATCTGCATCTAAGAAATGCCTAATTTGATTAGGAGAAGACTCAAAGAAAACAATCTTAAGTTCTAACATGCAACCAATGTTGACTAAATCATCAACACACTAATTAACCTCTTTATATGAATGAATCACAATCACCTCCCAAAGAAGATTTAATAATCGAAGAATATTTTTTTATTAAAATTTGACTTTACAAATTACTAGATACCCCCACACAACCATCATAGAATCAACATTCAGCTCCACAACATTAAACCCTAGCCTCCAAGCATACTTCAATATTCCTTCAAAAACACCTCATAACTCAGTAACAAAGGTACTACACGAACCTATAGATTTAGAGAAACTACCAATTCATCGCCCATTTCCATCTCGGGTAACTCCTCCACACACAACTATATTAATTTCCATACAAGCACCATCTTTATTTAATTTCACCATCTCTTTGTTGGACGAGAATATGAGAATTCAAAGGTCTGGAAGGGGGAGTTGAATAGACCTTCTTAAAAAATTATCTGGTTTAGAAAATAGTTTGTTTCAAAAAATCCTGAGTTTTAAAAATATTTGTGTGGTGAAAATGCATGTACAAAAATATATGTTTTTGGACGGAATACACACAACATTCAATCGGTGTACAAAACTTAAAGTAGATGAAACAAGCAACCAAAAAATTCAAGAGGTTTATTCAATACACTCGTTGTTGAGTTGTAATTCCTAGTCTCGAAGTCGTTATAGCTCAAACAAGGAAGTGTCGAATTATACTAGTGTGTGTCGAAGTGTCGAAGCAGTTGCTTCACACATATTTAGACTTAGGCCTATATTAGTAATGTTACCTAAAATAAAAAAATTGGGTTTTTATAGTTTTGGACTTTTAAATTGGAGTTCAAGTTAAACTAAATTTATAAATAGGGAGTAACCCTTATTTTATATTCATCCCAACACATTGTATTCACAGATTTGCAGTTGCAAGTGAATAAAAGAAAAGTTTCCACAATTTGTGGGCAGAGAGATCTCTGTAGAAAATTGTTCTTCTTCATCCTTAAATCCTAATATTTCTCTTCTCAATTTTTCTTTTAATTCCGCTGTGCAACAATATTATTCATCAAGATTGATTGAAATTCTCCATAGTTTTGGGGATTTCTAATATTTGGTATCTAGAGTTCCGGTTTGAGAAATTCAAGGGAAAGAATCGTGATGGAGATGAATCATCCAAACGGGCATTTTTCGAAAAACCATTTGATTCTCAAGAAATATAATTATGAGAATTGGTGTAAGAAGATAAATATTGTTTTCTGTTATCAAGATCTTTGGGATCCTTTGAAGGAAGGAGTAACAACGCTTGCGGAAAACACAATAAATCAAGAAAAGGCTACACACAAATAATTGAAGAACAAAGATTATAAAGCTCTCTTTATAATCCATCCATGTGTTGATCCAAATAATTTTGAGATGGTTAGTGATGCAGAATTAGCAAAGGAAGCATGGGAAATTCTGGAGAAGTAGTTTGGAGGCGCAGAGAATGTGAAATAGGTGAGGTTACAAACTCACAAGAGAACCTATGAATTAATTCAGATGAAAGAAAGTAAAAGCATTACAGATTTATTCACAAGAGTTACGAAACTTGTGAATCAAATCAAAGTATGTGGAGAAGCGTTGACGAGCAAAGCAATTATCTCAAAGATTTTGAGATTATTGGCTCCAAAGTTCGACCACATGGTAGTTACTGAGAATCAAGTGTGAGAAAGAAGTCCCATATTGATCTGAAAAGGGAAGATTTAACACTATATAAGTGAGGGAACCCACACACCTATCACCTTAAGGTTTTAGGTGGATATGTGGTGTATCTCTCACAAAGTCGTTGCTCTAAAAAAGGAAGTTCCACAAGTATAAATGCTCCCTTGTTGACCCACCCGAATTTCCCCAACAGTGGTATGATGAGCTTTTGGTTTCGAGTGAAGGAAGCAGATTACTTCTATCGAAACACTTCCCACAGGTGTGGGTAGAAGGTGTTTCGTTGAAGTGTCAACAGTGATTTAATTGTATGTGGAAGAGAGAGTTTCCACTTGATGGTGAGCATTATGTATAAACTCATACTTGGGGTGAGTGTTGAGAATAAAGTGTGAGGAAGAAGTCTCACATTGATTAGAAAAAGGAATATTGAACATTTTATAAGTGAGAGAACCCGTTTTATGTGGATATGTGGTGCGTCTCTGACAAAGGTGTTGCTCTAAAAAAGGAAGTTCCACAAGTATAAATACTCCCTCGTTGACCCTCCCCCCCCCCCCCCCCGAATTTCCCCAACAGTAGTAGCCATAGAAGAGTCGAAATATTTGTCAAGATTAATAAAGAAAGAGCTTCAAGGGACGCTTGAATCTCATGAACATATAATGGATGAAATACCTAAAGGAAAGTCAAAGAGTGATGTGGCTCTGCAGGCTCAATCAATATGAGATAAGAAAGGAAAAGGAAAATGGATCGACAACAAAGGCAGAGGAGGCTACAACAATTTGACTGGTCGAAATTAGCAAGAAGGAGGTTGGTCGAATCAAAGAAAACCCTGGAGCCAATGCAACCAAAGAGGTTGTGTTGCAGGTAGAGGAAGATGTGGTGGTCGAAAACCTGACAAAAGTCACATTCACTATTACAATTGTTAGAAGTATGGTAAATATTTTAGTGATTGTCCTGAAAATAAGAAGAATCAAGAAAGTGACGCTAAGCTAGCGAAACATGAAGAAGAAGAAGAAATGTTGTTGATGGTTACAATGAGAGATGAAGAGAGATTCAAGGACCAATGGTACTTGGACTCAGGATGCTCATCACACATGACTGGTAGGGAATATTGGTTTGTCAATATGAAGCCCTTGATGAAGAACATGGTGAAATTTGCAAATGACAATACTCTAGCAGCTGAAGGTATTGGTGACGTTCTGATTATGAGGAAAGATTGTAAGAGGTCAGTAATTTCAAATGTGTTGTACATACCAGGAATGAAGAGAAACTTGCTCATTATAGGGAAGTTGGTCAAAAAGAACTACAAGGTGTCGATTGAAGACAAGATGATGAAAGTTCTCGATGCATGTGGTAGGTTGATCTTGAAGACTCTAGTGTCTCAGAATACAGCCTTCAAGATCAAACTAAATGTAATGGAGCATAAGTACCTTGCAAATGTAGCTAGCAGAGATGAATGGATGTGGCACTATAGACTTGGTCATCTCAATTTCAAAGACATTAGAGATTTAAAGAGGAGAAATATGGTTTCAGGATTTCTAGAAATGAACATTTCAAACGAAGTGTGTGAAGAATGTGTTTAGGTGAAGCAACACAAGAATAGCTTCAATAAGGATGCAGGAAGCATGTCGAAGGCAATTCTTGAAGTCATATACTCTGATGTATGTGTTCCTATCTAGGTGGATTAGAATGGAGGTAAAATAAAACTTTGTCACATTCACAGATGATTTCAGTTGAAAATTGTGGACTTACCTGATCAAGAAGAAAAGTGAAGTGATCGAGGTATTTTCCAAGTTTAATTCTATGTACAAAAGAAAAAGTGGTCAAAAGCTCAAGATTCTGAGGACTGATGGTGGTGGAGAGTATGTGTCGAAATATTTTGATACATTATGTGTGAAATAAGGGATTGTGCATGAGTTGGTGCCACCCTACACTCCACAACAGAATGGAATTGCAGAAAGGAAGAATCAGACCATCGTGAATATGGTGAGAAGTATGTTGAAAGGCTAACATCTACCAAAATAATTATAGGGAGAAGTTGTGTCGACTGCAACATATATTTTGAATAGATGTCCGACAAAGAAAATGAAAGGAATTACGCCAGAAGAATTTTGGTTTGGATCTATAGCACATAGAATGTGTCAGATCACTTGAGAAGAAAGTTTGATAGTCTAGTCAAATGATTCTGATAGGATATCATGCAACTAGAGGATACAAGTTGTTCGGCCCAGTGAACAAGCAAGTTGTGATCAGCAGCGACGTAATCATAGATGAGCTTAAAGAATGGGATTGGACTGAAAATGTCAAGAAAGATTCAGTTGGAATCTTATGTGAAGAATCAGCTAGTTGAGTCAAAAGGGATGTTCGACAAGAAGAAGTTAGAGGTGAAGCAGGCCCAAGCATGCCTCAACGAACAAGACACATGCCTACAAGGTTGCAAGAATGTGTGATTACATCAGATGATTGGTGACGACTTTTTGAGTCTAACAGTTACTAACTGCAAGTGCACAGTCTATCATGTAGTAATAAAAGATATCGATCCCACATAGACTCGATAATCAACCTAGTGTTATCGGGTGTTACTATGCTTAGCTAAGGCGAGCGATGTTTTTGGTGAAGAATTAATTAATTTAAATTAATAGTAAAAATATCGGTACAATATTGATTCGCCTTCGTGAATTCAATAGAGGTTCGACTTATTAAAGTTTGTTAAGTTATCTCTCCGTAGAAACTCTCGGTTTAAAAGTTGTTGACTCACACTCTCGTGGTTTTTCCTATTACTATACTCCTAAGTTCAATTGAGCACTCTCACTGTATCAATTCAAATTAGAAATATTTTTTGGAAACCTAATGGTTCGAATTGGTTTTAAAGCGCTTCCGCTTTATTTAAAACAAATGCTCGATTTTAGCTATTTGATTATGATCTCACACTCCCATGGTTTTAATCCTAATCTTTTATAATCTCGTAATGAAAGTTATTTAAAACAAGAAATCAAAACCGGAAAATAACTTAATTTAAAGTAGTAGCCTAATTCTACCAAATTCGTTTCGGTTAGACAATTACATAGTGATTAACGGTTTAACCAGACATATCAAATAAAAACAAAGAAAGGTAGAAGGAGAAGAATTCATAATATAAATAAATACAACGATATAGTAAAGCATTAATATTAGAAACCTGGTTGCAATGTTCTTGATCAACCAAACTTCGAAAACTTGAAAAGTAAACAATTATTCAGTGGCTGGAAACAATTAAAATGACGATAGTTTACTAATGATGGAAACTGTCACTTGGGGTTGGTGAAGGAAAATAAAAATGAATGCTGAAAAATAAAATCGTGAACTTCGAACGAAAGAAAAAACTGCAGAAATTTGGACTTGAACAAAGTTCATGTTGCAGATTGCAGTGGCTTCTATTTATAGGTAGCAGCTTAGGTTTTTTGAGCATTTGTAGGCATGGACTTCAATTGGGCTTTAAACTGAGTTTCTTGGACTGAGTTAATTAGGGTGGAGGAAAATTCTCTGGTTGAAGCAAACAATTCTCATAATGTCTCTCTTTGCGATTGAGTTTTGTTTTGTAATTAGGTTTCTGGGAATTTAGACTTGAGACGAGTGTCTCACTCTGGTGACGAGCAACTTGGCATTGAGATGGGCTTCTTGGATATGAGACGGTCGTCTCACATATGAGACGGGCGTCCCATGGCAATAATGTAGAAATTCCTTTTTTCTTGATCTTTTCCTTCTATTTTTCCTACATTTCTTGTCCAATAAGCTTCCTTTTATACTTTTGTCTTCAAAGGTTATGTTTGATCAAATGTCTACAAAACAAACACAATCCTCGCATAAAATTATCCAAAATGCATAAATTAACATGTTAAACAATCAAAAACTGCATTAAATAATCGATACAAATTCGAGTTATCAAATTCCCCCAGACTTGAATCTTTGCTTGTCCTCAAGCAAACAATCAAATATGTTTTGAATAAAATACCTTCATATGCAGACATGAAACATGTCACCTATCTGTATGTGGTTGTGCGGCTTTATGTAAAAATAACTAATATTAACTCAAACACTAAAAATACACTAATGACATTAAAGGTGTCAAGACTGTATAAATTTTGTTAAGTCTTTTCTCAGTTTCTAACAAAGCCTATTAACTTATATACTTGAAGGGTGAGTTAAATGAAAGCATTCTAAAGGAATAAAAAAATTTGGTAATGCTAAAATACTTGAGAGAATTTGAAAACTAAATACTTCAATTAATTTAATAATGGTTCGTACAATGAAAAGGGAAATCTAATACCTTCTCCCACACTATCTTGGACATTGTCATCAATGTTGCGAGATATAGGTACACTTATAAAGAAAACAATAAAAACAATAAAAGCTAAAAAGTAAAAAAAAAAAAACTAAATTACTCCTGCAATGGTGGTTGTCTCTGGCCTCATCCTCTGGCTTTGCCTCTGGCTGCTCTCTGTCCATATATCTCTATATGGTCAGGTACACCTACATGATAGATTAAATCATACATATCATGAACTTTGTGTGTCAAGCCACCCAAAGATTCAGTGTTAGCAGCGATGAGTCTTCCCTGCTCTATCTGAGCAAGCTTCATCCTCCTCATTCTCTCTGGCATCTCCTCGTACTTCTTTTACTGCATCTCTTGGCTCTGAATGATGGCCATCATAATATCGTCCATAGACGCGGGTTGTTGATCCCTTCTCCGGCGTCTAGTGGAGGTGTTGGTGCTGGCAAAATCAGCGGCTTTCGTATCAGCAGTTTCAACTTCATCCATAGCCTGATGTACCTCATCGATCCCGACAGCTTGCTGCTCTTCCTGTGAAGCCGCACCTGGTGAAGGAGCATTGAGGTTGTAGCTCTAGTTGGCTCAGACCCTCACATATGTCCTGGTATGACAGGGTAAGATGATGCTTCTGATGACCTTGTTCTTTACAACCAGGTTGTGCATGCCATCCCTCATTTGCCTGATTAGGTGACTTGCTCTACAACACTCTATATCAAGGTACACGGTGGGTGCTGCAAACAACTGGTTCAGGTTTTCCTCTAGACCAAGCTTAAGTGCGATGTCGGTAATCATGTCGCCAAAAAAATGGTGTTTACCCTCTATTGCAGATGTACACAGTGTTATGAAAGATGAAGGCTACGGGGTTCACACAGATGTCGAAGAAGGCGCAATAAATTAAGAACAACTCCATCTGATTTACTTTGTGGTTGTTGAACCTTCTGAAGACTATGCTGGATACTATCCTCTAAAAATAGGGATGGTGGTATTATGGATATGAGTTGCATACAACTCATCCCACGCCTGTTGCCTTTCTCCTGTTAACTCTTCCCACAGATTAAAAGCGTTAATCTGCCAGTCTCCGTCTCTTGGAATGGTTAAGTGCACACCATCACCTTGCGGAAATCCAAACCATTCACTAAACTGCTCATGGGTGACGAAATACTCCCTTCCGAAGAGGCAGAACGTAATATTCCCCACCAGGAATTTTGTTGCATCGCTGGGCATGTGGTACTCATAGGAACTCAGAAATTCCAAGGCAAATGTAGCGTAGGTGAGCATGTTGCTTTTGCAAAGTGCCGTGAGATTAGTTTTCTCGATCATATAGTTGATGCTATCAAGGATCCCCAAACGAGTCAGATAGTCCTCGTCAATGTAACTAGTGACGTTGATGGTTCTCTCATGGAACTCTGTAAAACGCGCCCTTTGGAGAACTGCGGCGACACCTTCTCTAGAAATGAGGTTAGTGGGTGTTTGCTCTGCCATTTTAGAAGGGTTTGGAAAATAAAAGATGAAATGGAAAGCAATGAGAACAGAATTTTTGTGTAGATTGGACTGGTATATAACATAAGTGATGCTGCAAACTTTATAGAAATAGAAACAGAGAATGGGTGAGTGGGGTGGTTGAAAATATGCTACGAAAAGGGTGTTTTGAAGAGTTGTGTGAAAGTGGAAGTAGGAAATGACTTTTTATAGGAGGTGGGGGAACATGATCGTTGGGGAAAATGGGTTAGTGGGGATGCAACGATCATCACGATCGTTGTAAGGTTAACTTTACAGTGTCTGGGAATTGAGACGCCCGTCTGGGTTTTGTGACAGTCATCACAAACCTGAGACGCTCGTCTCACTTATGGGCCGCCCGCCTCACTTAGAAAACCAACAACTCTCAATTTTTGGCTTCTTCTTATTCTGTTATACACATGATATGCTTGTACACTACTTTCATACATCTACTGTGTGTAGCAGGTAACAGAATAAATAATGTAACAGGTAATACTTCTTATATCAGTACTGGAAATTTTTAGCAGTAGGTAAACAACATTTCAATATTTGCATCAAACTAGCAGTGCATTATAATTGCATCAGACTGATAAATTTAAACACCAATAACACATGAATTTTAATATTTAGTTAAAGCACTCTTAACACACTTGAGCAATTAAAATGTAAGGCACACACAAATTAAGAACAGTACCAAAGTATTTTATTAAAGCTTAGCAAATTGCAAGAGTCATAATTCAAAATAAGCTGAAAATTTAAAATCGACTAGAAATCAAATTTAACTAAATTTAAAATGCTGAAATTTTATAAAAAAATGCAAGAAAATTTTGATGAGTGTTGATGTTGAAATTTAGCCATGATTTTTGCGGATTGAGTCTATCACATCTCTCAAATATTCAAACGGATCCATTTCAATATCTCTTAGAGTGATAATATCTATACGCAGGTCACGGATGTCATACTGCATGGTTTGCATCTCAGCTCGGAGACTTTCTAAAGTAAGTTCAGGATTGTTTGTAGTAGGTGTAGGTTTCTTAGCATGTTTAAGTTTCTCTTTTTCGGGCTTATCGACTTCAATCATATCATTCAAATCATATTAATTTGAGGAGGTCTTTGGATCTATTTCAACTTCGGACCAAGCATCTCCCGGTTCATAAATCGGCTCATCTAAATCATAAAGCTAGTTGTGTTTACTATGCACACTCGTGCAATCATGGTCATGTAGCATTAAATGCGGCACAACTACACCATTGATCAGAAGCTTAAAATGGTCAAGACCTCGGTCATACAACATCTCCCTCTTAAAACAGAATGTGATATTCATAGGCCTAAACTCTCCAAGTGGTTTAATATTAGCAAGGCGGGTTCTAAATCCCATTGCATCATAAATCTTGGTAACTAGGCCACCTATCATGATTTGACGGTTTTCACTCTGAATAATTATGCAGAAGTTTGCAAACATGAAAGTCACCGCATTAACTTCTCGATAGGTGAAGACACTGAACATAATGGATAATTCCTCTCTTGAAATGGTGTTATCACTCTCAGCTTTTATGAACAATGAATATGTAGGATCATATGGAAGTATCTAATAGCTGGGTTATAAATCTCAGTGGACATCATAGGGTATAAATCATGATCGGGTCGTCCTGAGATACTACTCCAAAAACGGTCTAACTCGCCATGTGCAAGCAAATCCTCTTGTGGTTTCGATAAAACGGAAGGGCCATATGGAAACTCTAGAAGGTTAGTCAACTCATGAATGTTAAAATCACAGGGGTATCCAAAGAGTCTAAATGTTATCTTTATTCTGGTTAAGCCTTTTCCACAGTTTGGGTTATAAACCAATGAACTTAGGAATTCTAAGGTCAGCTCATAGTAGGTTCTATATTTCCTAAGTGCAAATCCCTCTCAGTCTAGCTGGCTAAACAGGTAGTTAATGTTGGCACCTATGCCTACAACTTTGATGGTAGGTACATGAGCAAATTTGGTCAAGGACATAGGTCGTAGGGCTAAAGCTTCATAACGGTGCCTCTGGACGCCATCTCTAAATTCCACAGTCATATTAGTTGTCATGATCGGAGTTAGTGAAAAACAAAGAGAGAGTAATAAAAGGTAGAAAAACATTAAAAATCCTAGAATCACACAATAAAACAAATCAACATAAAAATCAGTGAGTTTAAAGCAATTAAAAGTCAAAATTTTGAAAAACTAAATAAAATGAAAATTTAAAAATTAAATCGCGGGCCGCCTCTCGCTAAGCGCTTCATTTAATGTCGGGGCTTGACACAGCTTAAGGGAAACTAATCTAAGGTTTCTGATGGCAATTCTGCCAATTTCAAACCCATTGAAAATTCTTTGTCTTCTACGCAATTATAATGTTTAAGGCGTTGCCCATTTACTATAAACGATGCACTAGACCTACCCTTAATTTCGATAGCACCACTATTTAAAACATTAGTTATTTCGAAAGGACCGAACCATCTAAATCGTAATTTTACCGGAAACAGTCTAAATCTAGAATTGAATAAAAGAAGGACGTCTCCCACACTGAATTCTTTCCTAGAAATTCGCTTGTCATTCCATTTCTGGGTTCTCTCCTTATATATGCGGGCATTCTCGTAAGCGTCTAGTCTTAGTTCTTCCAATTCATGTAAGTCTAGAATATGTTTCTCACCTGCGTTAGTGTAGTTAAAGTTTAAAGTTTTAATTGCCTAATAGGCCTTATGCTCTAATTCTACTGGCAAGTGGCAAGATTTTCCGTAACCTAATTTGAACGGTGTGGTTCCGATGAGTGTCTTAAAAGTTGTTTTGTAGACCCATAAAGCTTAAGGTAATTTGATAGACCAATCTTTCCTCGATGTAGATACAGTTTCTCTAGAATTTGTTTAATTTCTCTATTTAAAACTTCTACTTGTCCACTAGTTTGCGGATGGTAAGGTGTAGCTACTCGGTGTCTTACTCCATTTTTTAATAAGAGTTTATCAAATATTTTAGATATGAAATGAGAGCCTCCGTCACTTATGACGAGTTTTGGTACATCGAATCTTGGGAAGATAATGTTCTTAAAAAGTTTTATGACTACTCAAGTGTCGTTTATTGGAGAAGTTATAGGTTCTATCCATTTTGAATCATCGACAGCTACAAATATACATTTGTTTCCAAAAGAAGATGGGAAAGGTCCCATAAAATCAATTCCCCACACATCGAAAACTTCTACTTCGAGAATGCCTTTTTGGGGGCATCTCATCGCGCCTCGAGATGTTACCAGTGTGTTAGCACCGGTCGCAATTTAGAATGGCGAGGTGAACATCTTTCCATAGAGTGGGCCAAAAAAGGCCTGATTGAAAGATCTTCACACAAGTCTTCGAAGTGCTTGCATGCCCACCGTAAGGAGCAGAGTGACAATGGGAAATTTTGTTTTCAATTTCTTCATCTGGGACACATCGGCGGTAAATACTATCAGATCCTCGCTTGAAAAGCAATGGTTCATCCCAGTAATACTATTTTAAATCATGGAAGAATTTCTTCTTTTGCTGATAAGTGAGATATGGTGGAAGTACCCCGGCAGCTAGATAGTTGACTATGTCAGTGTACCATGGTAAAGTGGTTTGTGCACAAATTTCTTCCACTGTTTCTTCTTGGATTTGTTCGTCTAAAGAAGATATTCCACGCTCTAATTGGGCTATAATATGTTCATCAGGGAAATCATCGTTAATTGGTATCGGTTTGGATTTAATTCCTTTCATACGTGATAAGTGGTCTGCTACTACTTTGTCAGTCCCTTTCTTATCCTTAATTTCTAAATCAAACTCTTGTAGCAATAAGATCCACCTTGTAACCCTAGGCTTTGCATCTTTTTTACTTAGAATATATCTAATGGCTATGTGATCGAGATAGATGATGATTTTAGCTCCTACAAGGTAAGAACGAAATTTATCAAGCGCGAACACGACGGCTAAGAGTTCTTTCTCTGTTGTGGCGTAATTCATCTGAGCAGGGTCTAAGGTCCTACTTGCGTAATATATGGCATGGAGTTTCTTATCTTTTCTTTGACCTAATACTGCGCCAACAGCGTAATCACTCGCATCACACATAATCTCGAATGGTAGCGTCCAATCGGGTGGTTACATGATAGGTGCAGTGATAAGAGTTGTTTTGAGGGTTTCAAATGCTTTTAAATAGTCTTCGTCAAAGATAAACTCAGCGTCTTTCACTAATAAACTTGTCACGGCTTAGTGATTTTGGAGAAGTCCTTAATGAATAGTCGATAAAAACCGGTGGGTCTTAGGAAACTTCTTATATATTTCACGGTTTTAGGCAGTTGAAGGTCTTTTATCACTTTTATCTTTGCTTTATCTACCTCGATGCCTCTGTTGGATATCACGTGTCCCAAAACAATCCCTTGTCTGACCATAAAGTGACATTTTCCCAGTTTAGCACAAGATTCACTTTTACACATATCTCGAGTACCATCTCTAAGTTAGATAGGCATCCTTCAAAATTCAGGCCGCATATAGAAAAATCATCCATAAACACTTCCATGATGTCATCTATGAAATCAGCAAAGATCGACATCATACATCTTTGAAATGTTGCTGGAGCATTATATAAATCGAATGACATACGGAGATAAGCAAATGTTCCGTAGGGGCATGTGAATGTTGTCTTTTCTTAGTCATCAAGGTGGATAGGAATTTTGAAAAATCCTGAGTAACCATCCAGGTAGCAAAAGTAAGAATGTTTGGCTAGTCTTTCTAACATTTGATCGATGAAGGGTAAAGGAAAATGATCTTTCTGGGTAGATTTGTTCAATTTTCGATAATCGATGCACATTCTACTCCGGGTTACTAATCTTTGTTATAGACTCGCCTTTGGCGTTCTTAGTGACTTTAATGCCTTCCTTATTTAGTACGACATGTATTGGGCTGACCCACTGACTGTCGGATATTGGATATATAATTTCGGCGTCTAATAACTTCTTTACTTCGTCCCTAACTACAATACTTATAATTGGATGAATCCTTCTTTGGGGCTCTCTAGAGGTCTTAAAATCTTCCTCTAGCATAATGCGATGCATGCATAGTAAAAGACTTATTCCTTTTAGATCAGATATATTATAGCCTGACGCAGTTGGGTACTTTCTTAGAACGTCTAAAAGTTTTTCAATTTTGAGCTGTCCTAAATCCGCATTTATTATAACGGGTCTTCTAAGTTCTTAATCGAGGAACCCATATCTAAGGTTGTTAGGCAATGTCTTAAGTTCAATATCTGCTTTTTTTGGAAATGGCATTTGATCAGGTGTAAGAGTTAATCCTTCAATTTGGTTTTTGTCCTGATAAGGTTCTTTTGAGGTATCTTCTTGGAAGATCTCAGGAGATGGGATTTTCATTATATCGGAGTAGGTAATTTCTTCTTTTTCCATTTCTCGCCTGCATACGTCAATGACGTCAATGACATAACAAGTATCGTCTATGGCTGGATCTTTCAGGAATTAGGTTAGAATAAATCGACTTTTTCCTCTCCTACTTCGAATGTCAGTCTGCCTTTCTTTACATCAATGATAGCTCATACAGTAGCTAAGAACAGTCTTCCTAGTATAATAAGGGTTGTAGCATCTTCCTTGATGTCTATGATTATGAAATAAGTCGGAATGTAAAACTAACCTATTCGTACGGGAACATTTTCTATAATGCCTACTGGGAATTTAACTGAATGATCGACTAGTTGAACCGACATCTTTGTTAGTCTCAGCTGTCCCATATCTAATTTCTTGCAAATTAAAAGCGGTATAACACTTATACTTGCTCCTAAATCACCTAGGGCTTTGTCTATGACAAACTTTCCTATTACACAAGGAATATAAAAAATTCCAGGGTCCTTCAGTTTAGGAGGCATGTTATTTTGAATGATAGCGCTACACTCAGCAGTAAGTGTAACTGTTTCGTTCTCCTTGATTTTCTTTTTGTTAGATAGGATTTCTATTAGGAATTTAGCATATGAGGGCATCTGAGTAATAACTTTTGTGAAAGTTATGGTAATGTTTAACTGTTTCAGAAGCTCTATGAATTTCTTGAATTGTCCCGTAGTTTTAGAATTTGTTAACCATTGGGGTACAGAATCTGTGGTTTATATGGTGGCGGAGGTACATAAGGTTTTTCCTTTTCCTCGGCCTTTTGTTCGTTGGTTTCCTTTTCCTGTGGTTTATCTTTTTTCTCAGTTGATTTCTCAGGCTGTTGGTACATGGCTGGGTTTTCGGTTCTAGGATTTCCAGGTCCGTCCAACTCTTTTCCGCTCCTTAGTATGACTGCATTTTAATGACCTTTAGGATTTGGTTGTAGCTGTCCAGGAAACTTTCTAGGTGGGGAAGCGGTGGATGCTTGTTGTTGGGCTACTTGAGAAATTTGGGTTTCTAACATCTTATTATGAGTAGCTAAAGCATCTACCTTTGTCACCAATTGCATAATTTGTTCACTAGTATGGATGTTCTGATTTAGGAAATCCTTGTTTGTTTGAGCTTGAGCAGCAATGAAGTTTTTCATCATTAGTTCGAGGTTTGATTTCCTATGAACCTTTGGATTGGGTGCAACACCTTTCTGATATCCTGGTGGTGCAGCTGGTGCTTGATTAGGCACATACAAGGCATTGTTATTCTTGTAAGATATATTTGGGTGAATTTTCCATCTTGGGTTGTAAGTATTAGAATAAGGGTTTCCTTGAGAATAGTTCACATGATCTATGGTTAATCTTGTAAGTAGTTGACATTCGGGTGATGTGTTTCCTGGGATTCCACAAATTTCGCAATTTGGAGTTACAGCAGTGTCGCTCCCCGGATTTCCATCCTGGTACAAACGCGAAAGTGGCGCGGAAAAAGAAAAGAGTCGCCAACCAGGCATTTTTATCCCGAAGAAAGGGAATGGTAATGCTGCACAAACCAAAAGAAAGAAAAGGAAGGACACAGGTCCTACAAACCAAAGAGACTGAGTTCGGGAGTCGGTTACGACCTAGGAAGGTATTAGCACCCCAGATCGTCTGCCGTACCCGACGAGATCCACGCTTGCAAAGAAATCCGTTTCAAAGGGTGAGGGTATGAAAGTTACAACAAAAGAAAAGAAAAGAAACTGGAACTGGAAAAGAACTGAAAAGGAAAAAATGTAGGGAAAATAAAGATGGTGCTCGAACGGGCCCTACCCCGCTGCCTACATACCTCATCGGGAAAATGAGGATCAGAGTCGCCGTAGTTCCCCTAACTAGGGGTAACAAGGAAATTGCTTGTGAATTAAGGCTTGAATTGCCTATGCCATTGCTCAGGTGTTGCAGACTCGGACGACGAGTGCGTAACCGTCTTGAAAAATGAACAGTAGGAGCAAGTTCGCGTACAGAGCGAATGAGATGAGAAAAGAATTCCCGAAGGAAAGACGCTTATTGTTTGTTTGTGTTTTTTATGAAGCTTTTATGGGTGTGTCACAAGGAAGTGAACTCAAGCTCTTTTCAATGGAATGTGCACTTGTCACTACATTCCAAGATGGAATAATAGAACAAGCACACTCAAGTAAGGAGAAGATCCCCAAAACTTGAACCCAAAGAGTAGGGCCTAAGCTCACTAACTCATTAACTTATTAAGTGTTTTTGGTATTTACAGATGAATATGTGTTTTTTATGCTTTTCTTGGTGAAGAAGATACCTTGATCAGACTTGTGCATCACAAGGTAAACTTGTACTATCCCAAGATGGGAAAACTACAAACACCTCATGGGATAAGGCTATTGCTCAAGGCATTACTTCAAACATTATTAAGATGTTTTTTTTATGGTTATGAGATGAGAAAAGAAGAAGAACCAAAAGGATCACAAAGGTAAAATTCTAAAGGGGGACTAAAGAGTCCTAAGTGTTAACATGCATGGATATCCAAAGGTTAGTGTGGTTTTCTATCCTAAAGAAGAAGGAAAGAAAAAGAGAAGAAGAAGATAGAAAAAGAGATGAGAAAGGCCTAATCCCAACAAGCAAAGGGTTAGCTCAATAAATAAATAAGAAGAGAAGATGAGATTTGGAGATGTGGAACTCAACTTCCACACTTCACACTTACCATAGCCCCTGCAAGGTTAGTAACAAGCATACAAATGAAATACAATGAACAAGATGACATGCTAACATCATACAAACAGAAGTGAAATGATATGTACAAATGCTCAATGCAAATGCAACTCACAAGAATGAGGGAAGAAGTATGCAAGCTAATTATGAGGCAACATGAAACAAATGACAAACACATGCAAACTTAAGAAAGATGCAAGGCAAAATGCACAAAACATGGACTCAATGCACACAACTAGAACCAAAACAAGCCAAAGGAGAGCTTAAGAAGCTAACAAGATGAAGAGAAGAGAGGTACAAGACCAAACAATCACATAATGAAGTGAAAGAAGTAAAGAAGATGAAGTGAAAACACTTAAGAAATGAAATGACTTAAAAGGTAAGCAAACACAAAAAATTATAAGACTCAAACCCTAAGTCAAGACCAGAATGGAACCCATACCCCAAAAGGACCCCAAATGAGAAGGAGAAGTTGGCACAAGTGCACTTTTAAGCTTATAAGAGAGCTAATGATCACAAAGAAGCAAAATGGGACAAGGTGAGAACAAAAATCCACATCAATTCAACAATGCATCTAAAAAATCCCCAACTCAAAACAAATGATCCTTAAACATGATATACCAATGAGCCAAAAGGATTTGGAAAAATTCAGAAGCAAACTAGGTCAAATGGAGGCAAGAATACAAACTAGGGTTAATAACTTCCAACACAAGTCAAAGGACCAAGACCCAAGGAATAAATTTCTAAAAATCAGGGGAAAATTCACACGAGAAATACATCATCTTAGGAATCCAGAGCAAAAAGAATGAACACAAAACTCCAAATAATGAGACCTATGGAAAATGAACAAGGTAGTGTACTCAAAAAAGAATTAAAAGGAAGTTAATTGAAATAAGGAATTAATATGACACGTGGAAGTTAGAAAAAATGGAAAATAAAAATATAGAAAAATAAAAGAAACTTAAAAGAAGACTCAAGAATTTTTTGGGAATTTTTTAATGAATGGAACTATTTTATATAAATAAAAACCAAAATGGAAAAAAGAAATAAATAAAATAAAATAAAATATAAAGAATTGGGCTGGGGGTGTTAGTAGCAAGGGTATTACGTTCAAATTGTTTGGGCCAGAAACTGAGGGGGTGCGAAAAGCACTACTGAGCCCAATAAGCTGCGCTGGCTCATTAAACTTATGGTGGAAATTCATGGAATAAGTTGGAAAATAACACAGCCAATGGATTAATTTGACGCGCATTGTACACAAACTCATTAAATGACGTGGAGCCTTGGTGAGATGTGAATGGAGGACTCATGGTAACTAGTGTGGTATGCGAAACATGTGACATTAAAACAAAATATAAAATTCACGTGAGAAGGAGGAAGGGGTCTGAAACACGTGGCAACATCTAGACCATGGAGAAGCAAGATCTGAGGGTTGAGGTTCATCTTCAACCTCCTGAAACCCTAGCGCAGGCACAAGCAGTTTCCGATGACCGGAGCTAGGGCTCCGGCACCGGAATTCATAACAGATGAACAAAATCTCATTAAAATAAACCAAATTCTCCAGAACAACTAATTAAACTATGCTGATCATGAAAATGACACTGAAATTGGCTAAAACTCAAAGGATCAAACGGATCGAAGAGAAACAAATATGACCATGAAAACTGAAAGTCAAATAACTCTCACTACAATGCACCATTTCAAAACTACAAGTTGCAGAATAATCAGTGCACCTCAAATATCACAAAACACCTAATCAATTTCATTTTTAGATCTGAGGAATTTGGAGCTTACCTGAGTTGCAGATCTGGAAATAGTGAGATAGAAAGCCAAATGATGGATGCAAATCACTCTACACTCACTTTAGATGCAAAATAAATGCATCTAAAGCCTTGAAGGTGGCTGGATCTGAGGCTTTGTCCACACCTGCCCTGAAATGGCAATGTTGTTGAACTTGAGAGAGAGCTTGAATGATGGTGTGATTAATGATCCTTAGCTTGCACTGATCAAGAATCCACATATGGTTTTTGAATTGAGCACTTGTGTGATGAGAAATGAGAGAAAATGCAAGTTGTGCATTGTCGCTCCCGAAGATTTGCATCCTGGTACAAGCGCGAACGGTCGGCGAAGGGAACAGTGAGAACACACAGCCGTGAACTCACTGGAGATGAATAGAGTCGCCAGCTAGGCATTTTTATCCCGGAGGAAAGGCAATGCTGCATAGACCTAGAAAAATACGGATAAGACGGTTTGCGAACCAGAGAGACTGAGAAAGGGGGTTGGTTACAACCTGGGAAGGTATTAGCACCCAGATTGTCCGTCGTACTCGACGGGATCCACGCTTGAAAGATTTGTGTTTTAAAGGGGTAGTGTCAGTGCAATTTGTGCATAAAATAGCTGGAAAAGGTGTACAGGTGTCAGTGTAAAAGAAGTGAGGTGTGTAAATGATGTGTCAGTGTAAGAACAGGAATGAAGTGCTCATGATAATGAGGCTAAAGAATGAAGCTAGAAAAAGGGGGAATGTACAGAGACTTTTGTTCGATAACTGTTAAGTTATGCCTACGTATCCTCTCGTGCAATGAGGAAGTCAGAACACCGTAGTTCGACCCAAAGAGACTGAAAGGTGAATTGACTTGTGAACTGCTTGCTTGTCTATGCTCAAGTGTATGACCTGTCTGGCTCAGGTGCAAACTGTCTTGCATTAGACGGAAGAAGCGAGTTCTCGTTTGTGAGTGAATGAGATGAGAAAAGAATCCCGGAGGAGACGATTATTGTTTGTTTTTGAGTTTTCAGTCTTTTATTGCTTTTGAAAGTTTGTCATAAGTTAATGAGCTTAAGCCTAAACCAATGTATTTAGTAAACTCATCACATCTTCCCTCTGATTAGGGGTAATGAGAATTACCTTAAGTGTGAAGTCAGGTTCTCACACTTAATCACCATGATGTAGGATTAAGATCATTGACCTACTTGTGATTATTTAAATGTTTTTGGGATTTTTGTTTAGTGTTGAGTAATGAGGTTAAGCCATAATCAAGGATTAAACAGACTCATTACACCATCCTAAAAGAAGGATGATAGATGAGAATGTTTAAGCTGAGGAAAGCTCCTCAACTTAATCCATGATTAAGGATTAAACTCATGACAAAACAAAGCCTTTATTAAGTGGATTTTAGTTAATGATATGATGATGAAGTGTTTTTTAGGGTTTGTAAGACAACTTGAGGGGGACTTGTCCATTAACACTAGGGTTAGTCCTTCTTAACCACTTAAGGAAGAATTAGAACCCTAATGCAAGGCCCAAGTTACAAGTGTGATGTCTTGATGATTATTAGATGAATTGATTAAGAGATTTAAACACCTTAAGGGTTCAAGACTTAGGATTAAAGTTATACACCCCATCCTAAGAGAAGGATGCAGGCATAAACTTAATCACAAAGTCTTAAAGCCTTTAGGGTTTAGTCCCTGATTATGAGATGAGAAGAGAAGACACAAAGAGACACAAAGGTAAAACTAATAGGGGAGACTAATCAAAACCCTAATCATTGTCATGCTTGGTTGTTCCTAAGGTTTGTGAGGTTTCCAAGAACAATCTTCAGAGGAGCCACCAGGGAGCAGATGAAAGGATCAAGAGAAGCAAAGTGACTTGCTTCATTCAAGAAGTCAAGTCACTTGAAGAAAGAAAGTAAGAAGAACAAGAATGAGCAAGCTCAATCTCATACACAAACAAAAATGCAGCAAGGATGCAAGAGAGATGAAAAGAAAAGTTATGAGAAGTGAAGGCAAATTCACTTCTCAAGTTCACTTACCACCTGAAATGTTAGAAAGAAATGCAATGCAATGCAAGATGAGATGAAATGGCATGATGCTAGACCAAACCAGAAGCATGCACATGATGTTAATGATGTTATGAGGTGCTGCAAACATGAGGCAAGGCATGGAGATGTTCATACAAGATTATGAATGCAAATGATGCAAGTTAAGGAGCATGAATGAACATGAAAAGTTATGAATCATACAAAGCAAATGACATGGCAAATATGTGATGCAATGATCGAACATGCTTCCTATATGTCTTAAGATGTCAAATGAATCACAAGAATGCACAAAATGCAATGATAAGTCAAGTTATGCAAGGAAATGCAAGAAGGATGCAAAAGAAAGCCCAAATTAGGGTTCATGGATCAAACATCAAACAAAAACCCAAAACAGAAGCAAAACCCTAAGATAAAAATGGAAAATGCTACTCAAAGGAAACCCTAAACCTATAATGAACCACTGCCCAAAGGGGAGCTCTCAACTCTCAACCAAACTCAAGATATGATTTTTACAAGTTATTGGGGTTTTTTAGGGTTCTTAACAAAAGAAATGCCAAACAAATGGAAAATGCAAGATCAAATCATGGCCATTTTACCCTAGAAACTACATGCTAAACATAAAACAATGCAAGAAGAATCAATGTCTCAACCTTCTCCAATAGGCAGAAATGAATTTTTGAATCCATGATCAAAATAATGCACAAAATATGATTTAATTCAATGAAAAATTCTTAAAATGCATCAAGATCAAAAAAGAAATTTGGTTTGAAGGTTGGACAATGTTTCTAAATGTCTTAGAACATTTCATGAATTTTTTTGTAATTTTTAAATACCCAAAAGTATTTTTAATTAATTAATTCCCATTAATCAATTAAAAATAATCTTTTAAATATTTAAAAATACTTTTAATGATGAAAAATAAAATAAAAATGTTTTTGTGTCATAAAAATTATTAAAACTCAGAGGAAAAAGTTTCATAATTTTTATGTATTTTTGCTATTTTAAAATAAATATGCAAGTTAATTGAAATAAAATGAAATAAAAAACAAATAAAACTGAAAGTAATCAGAATGGATGGATGAGATGCGCCCAGGGTTTGAATCTGTTGACCAGCGCGCAAATGGATGGTGGGGATTGCATCTGACTTAATTAATTTAATTACGAATTAATTAAAGCTAATGAGAGAGATTAGGGCAAATCAAACTGATCCTGGCCTTTCATTCGCGCGGGGAGTCAAACATGTCAACGCAATCAATGGTCCAAATTCAAACTAACATTAATTATGCAATTAGGGTTTAATCACTCTCAGGTGGCCGGAGAAGACTTCCGGTCGTCTTCTCCGGCCAGCACCTCACCTGAAAATCTCCAAACTCTCTCAAATCGTATCAAAAATGAAAACTAAGCACACCAAAATGATCCCCATGACCCCCTGAGCTAAAACCCTAAGTCCAAACAAATTTCTTCTTCCTCAAAACCAAGAATCGAACAGAACAAGTTTTAGGGCAAACCAGTTTCAGAGACAAATTAAATGCTTATTTCACCACCATTTCAAAAACTAAGAACATCAGGATGATCAGGACAACACAAAGAACAAGTTTGTAACAAGAAAAATGATTTCTGGAAAAATAATTTTCGAGCTACCTGAGATTTGGAGCTTTCAGTTTGAGGACTTTTTGGCCACTTCTCCTTGTGCAATCCACTCCACTTGGTCCACAGAAGATGCTTGAATGCTCAAAAGGAGTTTAAGCTTGCTGGATAGTGAGATTCGAAAGCTTCTGCTCAAGCTTGATCAGAAATGGCAATGGAGTTTCTGGAGGTTTCAGGCCATTGTGAATGATGGTTTATGATCCTGAGGATGAATGGAGAAGGTCTGGAGTGTTTGTTGGTGTGTTTGTGGTTTGTGGAAGGAGATTCGATTGAAACTGCAAAATGAAGTGAGAAATGGCAGTGAGATGTTCAGGCTGATTCAGGCTTGTGTTCTTGGTGCTGGGTGGTCTATGGAGCAAGGTGAGTTGAATGGTGAGGATGGTTGAAGTGTTTTCAGGCTGTGGAGAGAAATTCGAAGGCTTATGCAAAATGGAGTGTTTTTGTGAATGTGTTGAATGAGTGAGCTTCAGCCTTGCTTAGTACATGGAATGGCTTGCAAAGTGATATGTTATTTTAATCCAAGTGGCCAGAAGATGTGACATGGCCTGTGGTGATTGGGATGTTTGCTTTTGCATAAAGGTCAACTTTTGTGTAAGGCAAGTATGGTGAGGTGCTAGGCAAGTACATGGGCTGGTTCTGGCGCAGCAAAGTGAAGGGAAAGGCTAGGCTTGGTCCAGCATTCAAGGCAGCAAGTTGGTGAAATGTTATGAGTGCTTTTGCAAGTTGTGACTTTTTGGTTCACATGTGAAGATCTTGTTCCAAAAGTCATGAAACATGAGCAATGCCTAGTTCATTCTGAATTTTAGGACTTAGAGAATGTTTATGTGAAGGTTTGATACCAATTAGAAGCTGCAATTTGACTTGGTGCATGATTTTGCAAGTTTCCCATTTGGTGCATGTCTTGAAATTTAGTGATTTTTGCCAACTTTGATGCACCATAACTTTTGATCCAAAAAGAGTTTGATCATGTTCTTGTACTTTTTGAAAAGGGAAAGATGAGATCTACAACTTTCATGACCAAAGTTTTTCCATTTGAAGCATTTTTGGATCAATAATCAAGGCTTGAAAAATGACATAAAATGAAGCATTCTTGAAAAGTCAACTATGCCCAAAAAGTCAACATTTGCAAAAAAAACCCTAAATTCTTGATTTCCATGAACTTCAACCTTCTTCCATGATCAAATAAAGATCATATACACTCAAAATGATGAAGATCACCCACTGGTTGGGTCATTGGGGGCCTCAGATGCCCTGATTTTGCACTGACTTGTCTGAAAAGTCAACCCTTGATCAGATGACTTCCCCATGGAATTTCTTCATGAAAATTGATATGCATACTCTCTATGCCATATAAAGATCAATGGAAACAAGAATGACCAAAAAATTTGGAGTTATGGCCTCTGAAACCAAAACCCTAATTTTCAGTCAACTGTGCAGTCTAGCCTGGCTCTGCATCCACTCAAACCCTAGCTCTTGTGATTCCTCTGCAATTTTGACTTTGAGGAGATGGAATATGATATAAATAAACACATGGACCCCTTTGAGTTGATTGGTAGCCTTTGAAATGGCTCAAGAAGCCTTGAGGTTGCTCAGATCACAAACCCTAGGTGCATATGCCTTAGAAACTATGCAGTGAAACAAAAGTGAGATATGAGATGATATGTTTGTGTTTATGCATATGAGGATGATCACAAGCCATGGTGTGAATGGGTGAGGGCAAATTTGGGGTGTTTACAGCTGCCCCTATTCAAGCATGAGTTAGCTGTGCAGGTTGTAAGCGATGGTTTAACAGGCAAACAAGATAACTTGTGGTTGAATACCAAAGACAGTCCAAAATTTGCACTCACAGAATGAAGAAGGAAAGGGATATAGATTGTACAAGAAAAATAAAGTATATTATAAAGTGTGGGCGACGGAGGACGACCGTCGAGCAGAGGACGACTGCTGGGTAAAGAGCAATGACGGGGACGGCCGACATGCTGGGGTAAATGTGAAGTAAAGCGATGACGGGGACGGCCGACATGCTGGGGATAAAAGGTAGAGCTAAGACGGGGACGACCGACTAGCTGGAAAAAAAAATATCATGATGGGGACGGCCATCAAGATAAAGCTGTAAAATTCTCTGGGGGTTAATGAAACATGACGGGGACGGCCATCAAGTTCATAAAGGTAAAGTAAACAACGATGGGGACGGCCATCGGGCTAAAAAGGAAAAGGGACCACGACGGGGACGGCCATCGGGTTAAAGAATAAATGAAATAAACAGATGATGGGGTACGGCCATCAAAGGTGAAGGACGATCACCTAGCAGGGGACGGCTGCTCTGTTGGGGATAGAAGAAATATGATGGGGACGGCCATCAAGTTCATAAAGGTAAGGTAAACAACGATGGGGACGGCCATCGGGCTAAAAAGGAAAAGGGACCACGACGGGGACGGCCATCGGGTTAAAGAATAAATGAAATAAACAGATGATGGGGTACGGCCATCAAAGGTGAAGGACGATCACCTAGCAGGGGATGGCTGCTCTGTTGGGGATAGAAGAAATATGATGGGGACGGCCATCAAAGGTGGAGGACGACCACCTGGCAGGGTACGGCTGCCGAAAATATCAACGATGGGGACGGCCATCGGATAGAAAAGGTCAACGATGGGGACGGCCATCGGACGAGCATGATGGAGGACGACCATCAAGAAGTGGAGGACGACCACTCAGTAGGGGATGGCTGCTCTCAAGGTTTATCATGACATAGGACGAATGCCTGATAACCAAAATCAACAATGGGGACGGCCATTGGATAAAGTGATGAAGGACGATCATCAAGAGGTGGAGGACGACCACCTAGCAGGGGACGGCTGCTAAAATCAACGATGGGGACGACCATCGGATGAGCATGATGGAGGACGACCATCATGAAGTGGAGGACGACCACTCAGCAGGGTACGGCTGCTCTCAGGGTTATCATGACACAGGACGAGTGTCAGATAAAAAGAAAATTTGTTGGTGATCTACTGGGGATATAGTAAACACGGACGAGCGTTCACAACCAAGAAACAAAAGGTATTAGTGTTTGGTATTGTGTATAGATTAAAGATGCGGACGAGCATCCTTAAGACTATGATACGGACGAGTATCATGTAGAAACAAACTGACACATGTTTAGAGATGATGATACGGACGAGTATCAACTGGTTGACAAAGAACACGGACGAGTGTTGCATCCGAAAGAATCCTTCTGGAGAATAATAGACACAGACGAGTATCCATATTCAAGAAGACACAAGTGTTTGACACGGTGTATGGATTAAAGATGCGGACGAGCATCCTTAAGACTTATGATACGGACGAGCATCATGTAGAAACAAACACTAGACGCAATGTTCTGAGATGATGATACGGACGAGTACCAACTGATTAACAAAGAACAAGGACTACTGTCGAATCTGTGGGGATATGAGTGATGATGTATACAAGATACGGACGAGTATCTGTATAAGTGTACCAATGAGTAGTGAGTATGTATGTATAAGTGTTTATCTGCTGGGGAGAGTGACACGGACGAGTGTCAAGAGAGAAAAGTATGATATTGACAAGTATATGGGTTGATAAAAGTGTAAGCGACTGCGCTGGGGATATGACACGAACGGGTGTCAAGAGAAGTGTATATACAAGTATATGTGAGTGCAAAGAGGATGTCTTTGGCTTTCTGCTGGTGTTTTGACACGGACGGGTGTCAGGTAGTATCTGAAATACGGGGGTCTTGTTTGTAAAGAGTGTTCAGGCGACTTTACTGGGGAGTGATGACACGGACGGGTGCCAAAAGGTGTATATACTGGTGTTTGTGATTTGTGAGGCAACTGCTTTTGCTGGGACCCTGGTGGGATTTTTTCTGTGTATTGATGGTGATGAACGGTTTATTATTCACAAGTTCAATTCACAACATGACTTATGATTATGCAATGCATTTGATTTTTGCCGTAATGCTCCGTATTAGACGGAATGCTACGCTCTGAGGGTGAATATGATGTGAATGCTATGATTATGCAAAGGGGCACAGATCCGGGACTCGGATCCCGTTGCTGTGAAGATCTCTGGTTGATCTGCTTGAAACGGACATCCCAGCTGGGGATGAGATCACTGGTAGATCTAATGAGGTATCTGCTTGGGGATATATGTCACTGATTGACATATCCTTATAATATGGGATCCAGCTGGGGTTTGTAGAAGCTTTCTTCACTCTGTTGTGATCTCTTCATGCGTTGCCCTTCTGGATAGAGGCTGGAACTATGTGGGGAGATGGTTCCCTGACTTCTGCATTCTGTTGAGGAAGAAAGGCAACTCGGCTGGGGAGAGCAACAAAAGGCAACTCAGCTGGGGATAGAGCATTTCAGATGCTAAGATTGAGTGCATGTTGATTTGGCAACTTCGCTGGGGAGGTGGGCACTCTCCAGTGCCACGTGGAAGATAGGCCGAGTTGATAATGATTCGCCTGTTTGCCGAGACGTGACTTGCATGCCCCAGGTTGCGTTCTGGATACCTGCAATCCTGCAAAGGTAAGGAAACGTACAAAAGGTCCTGAGGTATCCCTTACTGGATTCCGTCATAGGAGTTAAGTACTTTCGAGAATAATCACATTCCCTGCAAGCATGTGTTTTTATTTTTAGAGAAAGGCATCTGTACTTATGCAATTGTATTTTTAGAGATATCAGACAACTCTTTGCAAAACATAAATGTAAAAACGAAACATGACCGAAAATCTGATTTTATTAATTCCTGTGCCCTGAATTGGCGAGATACAGTCAAGGAAACATATCTCCTGAAATGAAGAGACTGTTACAAATTGAGAAACAAAATGCTGGCGATGTTGACGAGGTTTTCAAGGAGCTTCCTCCTTCTGCTATGACTCGTATGACAATGACGTTCTTCTCGTCTTGCTTTCTGAAGAAAGTTGATTCTGATTGAAGCTTGATCCTTTGGAGCTTACCAAGTTGCAGATAATACAGACAAATTCAGAATGCAGTTGTTCGCTTATTCCCTTGTTTTGCATGGATCGCCCTTTCGGGTTTTCAATCCATCGGGATACCCATTTTTGCCTGAGCTGTCCAATGCGGCTTTTCAACTCAGCGGGTGTACATTTTTCATTTATTTCCCTTATTTTTGCCCGAGTCTTTTATTCTGTTTTTGACTCGCCGGGATGCCCTATTTTTGCCTGGACTCACATTCTGTTTTTATGTCCAGCGGGTCATTTTATGCGAAGTATTTTTTAACTGCATCTGAATTCACAGGGGATGGGAAATCTTCACCATCCATGGTGCTGAGCATCAGTGCTCCACCAGAGAAAACTTTCTTTACAACGAATGGTCCTTCATAATTTGGAGTCCATTTGCCCCTGTGGTCTGTATGAGGAGGGAGGATTCTTTTCAGCACAAGATCCCCTACTTGGTACTCCCGATGCCTGACTTTCTGATCAAAGGCTTTCTTCATTCTTTTCTGATACAACTGCCCGTGGCAGATTGCAGCCAATCTTTTCTCTTCGATCAGACTCAGTTGTTCGTATCGGGTCCGAACCCATTCTGCTTCACTTAGTTTGACATCCATTAATACCCGTAACGAGGGTAGTTCAACTTCAACAGGTAGGACTGCTTCCATACCATATACAAGCTGATACGGTGTTGCCCCAGTGGATGTCCTGATTGACGTGCGGTACCCGTGCAAGGCAAACGGCAGCATTTCATGCCAGTCTTTGTATGTGACTACCATCTTCTGCACAATCTTCTTGATATTCTTATTTGCTGCCTCAACAGCGCCATTCATCTTTGGCCTGTAAGGAGAAGAATTGTGATGTTGGATCTTGAAGTCCCGGCATAATTCAACCATCATTTTGTTGTTTAAATTGGAACCATTATCAGTAATGATTCGCTCGGGAACTCCATATCGACAGATGATATCTCTTTTCAGAAATCTGGCTACCACTTGTCTTGTGACGTTTGCATATGAGGCTGCTTCAACCCACTTGGTGAAATAGTCAATGGCGACCAGGATGAATCTGTGACCATTTGAAGCAGTCGGCTCAATCTTGCCAATCATATCAATACCCCACATAGCAAAGGGCCATGGTGAAGACATGATGTTCAAAGGATTGGGAGGCACATGCACCTTATCTGCATAGATCTGGCATTTATGGCATTTTCTGGCGTAGGCACAACAATCTGCATCCATTGTGATCCAGTAATAGCCTGATCTTAGCAACCTCTTAGCCATGGCATGCCCTCCTGCATGGGTACCAAAAGATCCTTCGTGCATTTCATGTATCAACAAATCTGCTTCTGTCTTGTCAACACATCTGAGGAGTACCATATCAAAGTTCCGCTTATATAAAGACCCATCAGTGTTCAGAAAGAAACTACCAGCAAGCCTTCTTAAAGTCTTCTTATCATTGGAAGATGCCCCAGGCGGGTATGTTTGATCCTCCAAGAAGCACTTAATGTCATGGAACCAAGGCTTATCATCTTTTACAACTTCCGCTGCAAATACATATGCTGGTCTATCAAGTCTTGATACTGAAATCTGAGGTACAAAGTTAGCAGCTTGAACTTTGATCATGGATGAAATGGTAGCAAGAGCATCTGCAAATTGATTCTCGTCCCGAGGGATATACTCAAGTTTGACCGTTGTGAAGAACGTCAACAACCTTCTTGTATAATCCCTGTAAGGTATCAGATGATCTTGGTGGGTGTACCATTTTCCGTTGGTTTGATTGACTACCAAAGCTGAATCTCCGAATACGGTCAATGTCTTGATCCTGAGGTCAATGGCTTCCTCAAGACCCATAATGCAAGCTTCGTATTCAGCTTCGTTGTTAGTGCAGTTGAAAGTGAGTTTTGCCGAGAAAGGCATGTGAACTCCTTTAGGTGTAATGAGTACTGCACCAACACCACGACCATTCATGTTAACAACCCCATCAAACATCATAGTCCATTCTTCCTCCGGGTCAGGCCCTTCAGTGTGAATAGGCTCTTCGTGATCTTTTGCTTTAATGAACATGATGTCTTCATCAGGGAAGTCAAACCTCATAGGCTGGTAGTCATCAATGGGTTGCTCAGCAAGATATTCAGATAATACACTGCCCTTGATGGCTTTCTGAGAGGTGTACTGTATGTCGTATTCTGTAAGAATCATCTGCCATCTTGCAACCCGTCCGGTAAGAGCTGGCTTCTCGAAAATGTACTTAACCGGGTCCATTTTTGAGATCAACAAGGTAGTGTGGGTCAACATATACTGTCTCAGTCGGCGAGCAGCCCACGCTAAAGCACAGCAAGTTTTCTCGAGCAGTGAATAACGTTGTTCACAGTCGGTAAACTTTTTGCTTAGGTAGTATATTGCATACTCTTTTCGACCAGACTCGTCATGCTGGCCCAGCACACACCCCATTGACTCTTCTAGCACTGTCAAGTACATAATCAGAGGTCTTCCTTCAACTGGCGGCATGAGGATTGGAGGTTCTTGCAGATACTCCTTGATCTTGTCAAAAGCCTTCTGGCAATCTTCGTTCCACCTGACCGTTTGTTCTTTTCTTAACAGCTTGAACAAGGGTTCACAGGTTGCTGTAAAATGAGATATGAACCTTGAAATGTAGTTCAACCGACCCAAGAACCCTCGAACTTCTTTCTCAGTTTTCGGTGCAGGCATTTCTTGTATAGCCTTGACTTTATCAGGGTCAACCTCAATCCCTTTCTCGCTTACAATAAAGACCAGCAGCTTACCGGATCGCACCCCGAATGTGCATTTGTTGGGATTCAACTTCAATTGGTATCTCCTCAGACGTTTGAACAACTTCAGCAGATTCACCAGGTGATCTTCCTCTGTAAGGGACTTGGCGATCATATCGTCCACGTAACATTCGATTTCCTTATGGATCATATCGTGGAACAATGTCACCATAGCCCGTTGATATGTCGCACCGGCATTCTTGAGCCCAAATGGCATTACCTTGTAGCAGAACGTGCCCCAGGGTGTGATGAATGTTGTCTTCTCCATGTCTTCAGGTGACATCTTGATTTGATTATACCCTGAAAATCCATCCATGAAGGAGAATACCGAGAACTGAGCCGTGTTATCCACCAATACGTCAATGTGAGGTAATGGGAAGTCATCTTTCGGGCTGGCTCTGTTCAGATCCCGGTAGTCAACACACATTCTTACTTTGCCGTCCTTCTTAGGCACAGGTACTATATTAGCAACCCACGGCGGATAGCTAGTTACAGCAAGGAACCCGGCGTCCCATTGCTTTTGTACCTCTTCCTTGATTTTCATAGCCATGTCTGGGCGAGTTCGGCGCAGCTTCTGTTTAACTGGTGGGCATTCTTCCCTCAAAGGCAGCTTGTGCACGACTATATCGGTGTCCAACCCTGGCATGTCTTGATACGACCAAGCAAACACATCAACATACTCTTGAAGCAGATCTATCAGCTGTCTCTTCACTGAGTCTTGCAGGCAGGCCCCGATTTTAACCTCTTTCACGTCTTCCTCCGTACCAAGATTGATCACTTCAACCTCCTCTTGGTGAGGAGTGATAACCTTCTCCTCTTGTCTCAACAACCTGGCTAGCTCTTCAGGAAGCTCATACTCTTCTTCAACCCCTTCATCAGCTTGATTGATTGGATTGTCAAAGTCATACGAAGTCATAGCCGTGCTGTTGTCGGTGCTGTCTGGAAGGCACTCTCTGCAAGGGTTAAGTTTGTTCATTTTAGTGATTGATTTTAATCTTGCTTTAGAAAAAAGTGAAATGAAGTTATCATTTTGAAAACACCGCCATTTATTTTTGTACAAAAAGAAAAATGGAAAAAACAGTGAGCAGAAAAGAAAAAGACTCGTTTGCAAAAAGATGTCTGATATTTCATTAATTTAATCTTGTTTGCACAAAAGTACAGATGGCCCTGGTTACAAAATGAGTCTTGTCATCTTGGGCAAGATGCAAGACTTTGATGCATGCTATAAAAATACAGGAAATAATAATTACTCTGCATGAGTAACTCTTATGATTTCCTGGGAAGACCAGTTCGAGACACTGCTCCCCGGGATCTTTGGACGAATCCAATTCTCCAGATTGCGCTCCTCTTCCAGCTCGTCTTCCAGACAGTTGATAGCATCGGGGGTAAGCATCCCCCCACTGACAAAACCAGGCTCTGCAGCAGCCTTTGCTTGATGTTGAGTTGGTCTGTAACCCAACCCAAATTTGTCCTTCTTCTCCTCCACAGCTAATACCTTGCCCCAGCCTAGGGCAGTTCCTTCTTCAACAACCTTCCGGGCTTGTTGGTAAGATGACATGGAGATCCCTGACACAGCAGATGCTTCATTGACGTTCAAGGCTTCAAAACCTTGGCTCATTGTTTCATGGATCTCCCCATCCATCTCAATGTATTTGTAAGTAGCCAGATGGCTAACGAAAATATCCTCTTCCCCACAGATTGTGACAACTTGACCTTCCCACTCAAATTTTAACTTTTGGTGAAGGGTAGACGTTACTGCGCCGGCGGCGTGAATCCAGGGCCTACCCAACAAACAGCTGTAGGCGGGCTGAATGTCCATCACATAAAAGATAGTTTTAAAGGTCTGTGGGCCAATTGTCACAGGCAGCTCAATCTCTCCCAGAACCGATCTCTTCGAACCATCAAAGGCTCTTACCACCAGGTTGCTGGGTCTCAATGCCAATCCATCATATTCTAACTTCACCAGAGCCTTCTTTGGTAAGACATTCAGGGAAGAACCTGTGTCCACCAGCACATGAGAAAGGACAGCTCCTTTGCATTCCAGGGTTATGTGCAAGGCTTTGTTGTGGTTGCGGCCATCCGCTGTCAAGTCAGAATTGGTAAACCCTAGCCCATTGCTAGCAGTAAAATTTCCAACCACGGTTTCCAATTGGTTGACAGTAATCTCCTCAGGCACGTAAGCTGCGTGCAAGACTTTAAGTAGTGCATTCCGATGGGCTTCGGAGCACATAAGCAGTGAGAGGATAGAGATTTTGGATGGCGTCTGGTGAAGCTGATCCACAATTTTATAATCACTCTTTTTGATGATTCGCATAAACTCATCAACTTCCTGATCGAATGGAGTTTTCAGGGCTTCTTTGGCAGCTGGATCTTCCTGCACCGGGCCTTTACCCTTTGCCTTGGCAGCAGCTTCTGCTTCGGCAGTAGGTCTTTGAACTTGTGAAGCAAAGAGACGTCCGCTTCGAGTGAAGCCTCCGCCTCCCCCCACATTATCTATTTGTGGTGCAGGTGCTGATGTTCCAAGAGTGATTCTCTTCCCTTCACAGTACACGTCAGAGCCATAGTGCCAAGGGATGGCCCTATTGCTTTCATATGGTACTGGTCCAGGCACCGTGACAGTGACTGGACTGATTGCTGCTGCTGAAGGGACTGTAATTGTTTGTGGATCATAAAAGATTGTAACTGGTGCTCTGACGGGAGCAGCACCCTCTGAATGGTAGGCGGAGTTATTTTCAGGATCGTAGAATATGGTAACAGTGGAGACATCTGCATGATTGATTGCTGGTGTTGTAGGAGGTTCTGTTGGAAGGACTGTTGTTGCTGATGGAGATTCGAAATGGAATGAAGCTGAAGTTGTAGCAGGAGAAACTGTTGAAAACTGATCATTTGGGAGGACAGATGAAGTACTTGTCGGTGTTGCTGGTGAATTGTCGGGGACAATAGTTGCTGCATTTGTAGGAGGTTCTGGAACCGTTGCTGATGAAGTTGTTGGGTTTGTCGGGAATGATGTAGTGATCTGTAGTAGGCCACTCTGAATAAGGCTGTCAATGCCATTCCTAAGGTCCTCACACCCATTCCATGAAATATTGCAATATGGACACCCTAGTTCACACCCCGGGAATATTTGGTTTTCACGGAGTTGAGCTTTGATTTCCACCAATGGTGTCCTGATCCGATCCACACTAGTTATCAAATAAGACGGTCTGTCTTCTTCAATAGCGTTAATTCGAGGACCACCATGGTTTGGCATTGGGTTTTTATTAACATTGGGCGGAGGTGCAAAATTCAGAGCCTTGGAGTCTACCAAGTCTTGTACCTTCATATGCAGAGCCCTGCATTTTTCTGTACTGTGACCAGGTGCGTTCGAATGAAAAGCACACCTAGCATTGGAGTCATAGTTTCTTGGTAGACTGTTGGGATCCGGAGGTGCCAACGTTCTTAGCTCAACTAGGTTGAGTTTCAGAAGTTGTGGCAGCAAAGCAGCATACGGCATTGGGATCGGGTCGATCACTCGGTTAGCTTGGGATGGCCTTTGTTGGAATGGCCTCTGTTGAGTGTTGTTGTTGGAGTTGTTGTTGTTGTAGTTTCTTGGAGGATACTGATTCTGCTGATACTGAGGTTGTTGTTGGAAGTTTTGTTGCGGAGGTTGATAGACTGGCTGTGGATGAGCTGGAGCAGGGATAGTGACTGCTGCTATTGTCCTTTGAACATATTGGGGCCTACCCCTGTTTGAATGGATGGCATTGGTCTCGCCAGTTCTTCTTGGGCCTGCAAAAGGCTTTCTTGTACTGCTGGACGAGCTGGCACCATTGTCAGAAATCTTGCCCATTTTTAACAGGCTTTCAATTCTCTCCCCAGCTATGACAACATCTGCGAAGCTGGTGGAGGAGAAAGCAGCCAACCTGTCAATATACGTTCCCTGGAGAGTGTTCATAAACATGTCTGCCATTTCTCTCTCAGACATAGGTGGTTGAACAGCAGCAGCCAGTTGCCTCCACCTTTGAGCATATTCTCGGAAACTCTCCCTCGAAGACTGTGACATTCCCATCAGGAGAGTCCTGTTGGGTGCCATGTCTAGATTATACTGATACTGTCTGATGAAGGCCTCTGCCAGGTCCTTCCAGCATCTAATTGTTGCTCTTGTCAGATGGGAATACCACTCCCTAGAAGCTCCAGTCAAGCTATCTTCGAAGTAGAACATCCAAAGCTTCTCATCCATTGTATAGGCCTTCAGCCTTCCCAGAAATGATTGCAAATGAGTCCGGGGGCATGAAGTCCCATTATACTTTTCGAAACAAGGTGGCTTGAACTTATGGGGGATCCTGACCCCTTCTACCAAACCCATGTCCATGACGTCGAAACCCAAAGAATTTTGAGATTCTAAGGACCTCAACTTCTCAGCTATTTCTTCCAATCGTCTATCATAAGTTTCCTCTCCGGCACCCATTACTGTAAATTGGTCCTCCTGAGGATCTTCTTGAAGTACTCTCCCTGCTGTGGCAGTCCCTTGTATATTGACTGGGATGTTGGCCTCTGGATGGAGATGGGGTCCAAAAACTGGGGGATTGACATGTGGTTGCACCCTTTCATTGTTACTTGTGCCAGCAGTCCCCACATGGGGCTCCTCTTGATTCCTCCCTTCTACCAAGGCTCTGAGCCTCTCCTGGCTTTGAGCTAAATTGTTCATTACTTCCATGAACTGTGTTATCTGGGTTCTCATCTCCAACCTTTCGTTGGCCATCTGGTTTCTGACCTCCGTAAGGTCTTGTTGCATCTGGTCCATCTGAATTCCCGGAAGGTTGTTTCTAGTTGGGTACCTGTGTGGCCTGTTGAGAGGAAATACCCGGCGGCGAGCAATAATTCCTGAATATCACAACAGAGGTTAGCAACAACAAAACAAAAACCTACAAAACAAACAAAAGGGTTAGCATGCAATGCAGTTATGCTTATTTGTTCTCAAGGTATCCGGTTTGGCCTTCAGTTTTGACCCTTCCAGACCCTTGAAGATGCTGCTGTTGAAGTTGCTTTTGATGTGAACCAACACAAATATATTACAAAGGTGAAATAATACAATTTGTTCATTTTACAACACCGGCCCCCTAAGGGGTCAAAATACATCACAAAAAAACAAAAGTACATGGAAAAGGAACAACAACAAGCAAATGATCAAACTCCAAGGCCAAACTCATCCTCACGAACTTCCTTGAGAAGTGCTTCGGTCACAGGATCAGCCGGATGCTCCGTAAGATTTCTGATGAGAAGGTTTCTTGTTGCAACAGCTGCAGTCAACTTCCTGTTCTGACTTTGGTCCTTAGACCTCTTCACTCCAGCTCTGATTTCTAGCTCTGATATTTCCTTCTGGGCTGCTGCCAGGGCTTTTTCCATCTGCTCCATCTTGTCTTGAACTCTCTTGTCTTCTAGAGTACGGGCCTCAGTGATCCGAACCCACCTGGCCTGACTCTCTTTCAAATACAAGTCTGTCCTTGCTCTCTGAAACTGGGCTTCTTTACAAGCATTCTTCAGAATCTGTTCACCAGCTTTAGACTTGTTGATATAATCTCCAGACTTCTCGATCTTAGTCAAGTGTTCCACTTTCAATTTCTCCAATCTCTCAATCTCCCTCACACCTTCACTCCTCTCCCGGAGGGTCTTCTGCAAAGCCTGGGTTAGCTTCCCATTTCTTTCCTTCAAGCTCTCAAACTCCTCCAAACTGATAGTGGCAGGGGGTGGTGCTGAAGATGACTCAGGCATGTCTTCTATGGTAAAGGGCATTCCAGAGAATTGGGCCCTAGCATGGGACCACTCATAATATTGGACTGATGCTACATTATTGCACTTCCCTAGAATGGTGACTCCCTTGGTTTGAACATGATCCCAGGCCCAAGCAGCCTGCCTAACAGTTGCCAGACTAACCTTGTTCTCACAGTAGAGGGTCTCAACCAAGTCTTGTTCCCTAGGAGTATGAACCAGTGCATAGCCTAATTGCCTTCTGAACAGCAGAGGGTTGTAATTGATACTTCCCTTGACCCCTATTAAAGGCACATTGGGAAAGTGCCCACAGCTTGTAATGATATCTCTGCCCTTGGTGCTTTGAGTACACCATCTGATGTCTGCTGAAGTGAGAGTAGTGAGCCTCTTAGCCCAGTTGCTTTGCTGATGAGGATTTAGGAATGCATCTGTCCTGGGTAGATGCTTAAGAAGCCAAGCATGGAATAATGGAGCACAAATCCTCACTAATCTTCCCCTCTGTTTCTCATTCCTCTGGTGCACTGAGTAATAGAGATCTCCCAGCAAAGTTGGCACTGGGTTCTTCAGGATGAACAAATGGATTGCATTCTTGCTGATGAATCGAGGCTCATCTGCAAACAACACAATTCCATATACACTTAAGGCCAACAGAGCACAAACAGCTCTCCACTCCCCTAGAGAAGCTTTCAGACTAGCTTGAGAAATCAGGAAGTCAAGATGAAGACCAGGGATCCCAGCTTTAGAGGTCATATGCTGCTCAATCAAAGCAGGTTCCAGGTGCAGAGCTTTTGCCACCTCTCCATTGCTGGGAAATACCATTTCAGGGTTGAAAGGGATTTCCCTCTTGATAGGCAAACCAATCAAAGATGAGTATTCTTCTAAAAGAGGCCCCATCTGAAATTCTTGAAAGGTGAAACATCTCAATGGGGGATCATAAAACTGAATGCAGGTGTGGATGAGGCTCCTCTGTGAAGGGTCCAGATCCATAACCATGTCCAGTATATCTCCAAAACTCTCCCTGAACAAGGGTATGTGATCTGGAGTGATCAGGGTTTGGATCCTCCTGATGTCTGATAAGTCTGGTTGGAAGAAATGATAGGTGATGTTGCTTTTCTTTGGAGCCATGATGCTGAGACTGAGTAGGATAAGTGCTGATGAAGATGCTGAGGAGTGGGCCACTGGCTGGCTAGTGCTAGTAACTGAAGTATATGGCTGACAGGCTGAAGCAAGTGCTGGTGGAGATAGGTCAAAACTGCAGATGGGGTCAAAACCAAAACCAAAGATGAAGGTGGATACCCTGAAACACAAATAAGCAAATGTTAATATGATGCAATGGGTATGTATGCAAATGAAATGCAAGGGTTTGTGACTGAGCTGGATCTGATCAAATGCCTTGATATAGGTCCAAGTATGTTCAAGAATTCCAGATGGAGGTCTAAAAATCCAGTAACCAGGGTGAGGGACTCAAATAAAGAGCCACAAGTCCAAGGTTTTAGAATCACAAGAACTGTCCAACATGGAGCATTCTTAACAAAGTCAAAGTAACAGGGTATTCTGAGGTCAAGGTACCTGCAAACCTGTAAACAGCCCAACCCCCTCACAGGTGGTGTTCTAAAACAAGGATCCTCAGACTTGGATCAGTTATGAGAAGTGTAAACACTTCTAACCCGGAGGTACATTGTTTACAATAACCATAAAAGTTCCTCCTCTAATTCACCTCAGTTTCTGAAGGTCAATACTAAAAGGTCATCCAGACTTAGCAGGCTTCCCAGATAGCCCTAGCATTGCAGGAAATCTGCAACACAGAGTTCTCAAGAAGAAACCCATATCTGAACCGTGTTTCATATTCCCGCACCAGACCGAAATGGAATGGGAAAGAATATGATTCACTCTAGCCTAGGTGTCACTCAGGTCCCAGGTATAGGACCTTAACTCTCAATGAATCACCCACCCACCAAGGCAAACAACAGATCCAGCCAGCAACAATGACAATATGATATATAAATGCAGTAAAGAAAGCAGTAAAGTAACTGTACATAAAGCAATAAACAAAAATAAATACAAGCACAAACAAGCACATAACACCCCAGTAAACACAAATCAAACAAGCGCTAGGAGGAACCCACAAAAAGAACCAGAAGCCCTGGTTGCAATATAAGGTTCCCCAGCAGAGTCGCCAAGCTGTCGCTCCCGAAGATTTGCATCCTGGTACAAGCGCGAACGGTCGGCGAAGGGAACAGTGAGAACACACAGCCGTGAACTCACTGGAGATGAATAGAGTCGCCAGCTAGGCATTTTTATCCCGGAGGAAAGGCAATGCTGCATAGACCTAGAAAAATACGGATAAGACGGTTTGCGAACCAGAGAGACTGAGAAAGGGGGTTGGTTACAACCTGGGAAGGTATTAGCACCCAGATTGTCCGTCGTACTCGATGGGATCCACGCTTGAAAGATTTGTGTTTTAAAGGGGTAGTGTCAGTGCAATTTGTGCATAAAATAGCTGGAAAAGGTGTACAGGTGTCAGTGTAAAAGAAGTGAGGTGTGTAAATGATGTGTCAGTGTAAGAACAGGAATGAAGTGCTCATGATAATGAGGCTAAAGAATGAAGCTAGAAAAAGGGGGAATGTACAGAGACTTTTGTTCGATAACTGTTAAGTTATGCCTACGTATCCTCTCGTGCAATGAGGAAGTCAGAACACCGTAGTTCGACCCAAAGAGACTGAAAGGTGAATTGACTTGTGAACTGCTTGCTTGTCTATGCTCAAGTGTATGACCTGTCTGGCTCAGGTGCAAACTGTCTTGCATTAGACGGAAGAAGCGAGTTCTCGTTTGTGAGTGAATGAGATGAGAAAAGAATCCCGGAGGAGACGATTATTGTTTGTTTTTGAGTTTTCAGTCTTTTATTGCTTTTGAAAGTTTGTCATAAGTTAATGAGCTTAAGCCTAAACCAATGTATTTAGTAAACTCATCACATCTTCCCTCTGATTAGGGGTAATGAGAATTACCTTAAGTGTGAAGTCAGGTTCTCACACTTAATCACCATGATGTAGGATTAAGATCATTGACCTACTTGTGATTATTTAAATGTTTTTGGGATTTTTGTTTAGTGTTGAGTAATGAGGTTAAGCCATAATCAAGGATTAAACAGACTCATTACACCATCCTAAAAGAAGGATGATAGATGAGAATGTTTAAGCTGAGGAAAGCTCCTCAACTTAATCCATGATTAAGGATTAAACTCATGACAAAACAAAGCCTTTATTAAGTGGATTTTAGTTAATGATATGATGATGAAGTGTTTTTTAGGGTTTGTAAGACAACTTGAGGGGGACTTGTCCATTAACACTAGGGTTAGTCCTTCTTAACCACTTAAGGAAGAATTAGAACCCTAATGCAAGGCCCAAGTTACAAGTGTGATGTCTTGATGATTATTAGATGAATTGATTAAGAGATTTAAACACCTTAAGGGTTCAAGACTTAGGATTAAAGTTATACACTCCATCCTAAGAGAAGGATGCAGGCATAAACTTAATCACAAAGTCTTAAAGCCTTTAGGGTTTAGTCCCTGATTATGAGATGAGAAGAGAAGACACAAAGAGACACAAAGGTAAAACTAATAGGGGAGACTAATCAAAACCCTAATCATTGTCATGCTTGGTTGTTCCTAAGGTTTGTGAGGTTTCCAAGAACAATCTTCAGAGGAGCCACCAGGGAGCAGATGAAAGGATCAAGAGAAGCAAAGTGACTTGCTTCATTCAAGAAGTCAAGTCACTTGAAGAAAGAAAGTAAGAAGAACAAGAATGAGCAAGCTCAATCTCATACACAAACAAAAATGCAGCAAGGATGCAAGAGAGATGAAAAGAAAAGTTATGAGAAGTGAAGGCAAATTCACTTCTCAAGTTCACTTACCACCTGAAATGTTAGAAAGAAATGCAATGCAATGCAAGATGAGATGAAATGGCATGATGCTAGACCAAACCAGAAGCATGCACATGATGTTAATGATGTTATGAGGTGCTGCAAACATGAGGCAAGGCATGGAGATGTTCATACAAGATTATGAATGCAAATGATGCAAGTTAAGGAGCATGAATGAACATGAAAAGTTATGAATCATACAAAGCAAATGACATGGCAAATATGTGATGCAATGATCGAACATGCTTCCTATATGTCTTAAGATGTCAAATGAATCACAAGAATGCACAAAATGCAATGATAAGTCAAGTTATGCAAGGAAATGCAAGAAGGATGCAAAAGAAAGCCCAAATTAGGGTTCATGGATCAAACATCAAACAAAAACCCAAAACAGAAGCAAAACCCTAAGATAAAAATGGAAAATGCTACTCAAAGGAAACCCTAAACCTATAATGAACCACTGCCCAAAGGGGAGCTCTCAACTCTCAACCAAACTCAAGATATGATTTTTACAAGTTATTGGGGTTTTTTAGGGTTCTTAACAAAAGAAATGCCAAACAAATGGAAAATGCAAGATCAAATCATGGCCATTTTACCCTAGAAACTACATGCTAAACATAAAACAATGCAAGAAGAATCAATGTCTCAACCTTCTCCAATAGGCAGAAATGAATTTTTGAATCCATGATCAAAATAATGCACAAAATATGATTTAATTCAATGAAAAATTCTTAAAATGCATCAAGATCAAAAAAGAAATTTGGTTTGAAGGTTGGACAATGTTTCTAAATGTCTTAGAACATTTCATGAATTTTTTTGTAATTTTTAAATACCCAAAAGTATTTTTAATTAATTAATTCCCATTAATCAATTAAAAATAATCTTTTAAATATTTAAAAATACTTTTAATGATGAAAAATAAAATAAAAATGTTTTTGTGTCATAAAAATTATTAAAACTCAGAGGAAAAAGTTTCATAATTTTTATGTATTTTTGCTATTTTAAAATAAATATGCAAGTTAATTGAAATAAAATGAAATAAAAAACAAATAAAACTGAAAGTAATCAGAATGGATGGATGAGATGCGCCCAGGGTTTGAATCTGTTGACCAGCGCGCAAATGGATGGTGGGGATTGCATCTGACTTAATTAATTTAATTACGAATTAATTAAAGCTAATGAGAGAGATTAGGGCAAATCAAACTGATCCTGGCCTTTCATTCGCGCGGGGAGTCAAACATGTCAACGCAATCAATGGTCCAAATTCAAACTAACATTAATTATGCAATTAGGGTTTAATCACTCTCAGGTGGCCGGAGAAGACTTCCGGTCGTCTTCTCCGGCCAGCACCTCACCTGAAAATCTCCAAACTCTCTCAAATCGTATCAAAAATGAAAACTAAGCACACCAAAATGATCCCCATGACCCCCTGAGCTAAAACCCTAAGTCCAAACAAATTTCTTCTTCCTCAAAACCAAGAATCGAACAGAACAAGTTTTAGGGCAAACCAGTTTCAGAGACAAATTAAATGCTTATTTCACCACCATTTCAAAAACTAAGAACATCAGGATGATCAGGACAACACAAAGAACAAGTTTGTAACAAGAAAAATGATTTCTGGAAAAATAATTTTCGAGCTACCTGAGATTTGGAGCTTTCAGTTTGAGGACTTTCTGGCCACTTCTCCTTGTGCAATCCACTCCACTTGGTCCACAGAAGATGCTTGAATGCTCAAAAGGAGTTTAAGCTTGCTGGATAGTGAGATTCGAAAGCTTCTGCTCAAGCTTGATCAGAAATGGCAATGGAGTTTCTGGAGGTTTCAGGCCATTGTGAATGATGGTTTATGATCCTGAGGATGAATGGAGAAGGTCTGGAGTGTTTGTTGGTGTGTTTGTGGTTTGTGGAAGGAGATTCGATTGAAACTGCAAAATGAAGTGAGAAATGGCAGTGAGATGTTCAGGCTGATTCAGGCTTGTGTTCTTGGTGCTGGGTGGTCTATGGAGCAAGGTGAGTTGAATGGTGAGGATGGTTGAAGTGTTTTCAGGCTGTGGAGAGAAATTCGAAGGCTTATGCAAAATGGAGTGTTTTTGTGAATGTGTTGAATGAGTGAGCTTCAGCCTTGCTTAGTACATGGAATGGCTTGCAAAGTGATATGTTATTTTAATCCAAGTGGCCAGAAGATGTGACATGGCCTGTGGTGATTGGGATGTTTGCTTTTGCATAAAGGTCAACTTTTGTGTAAGGCAAGTATGGTGAGGTGCTAGGCAAGTACATGGGCTGGTTCTGGCGCAGCAAAGTGAAGGGAAAGGCTAGGCTTGGTCCAGCATTCAAGGCAGCAAGTTGGTGAAATGTTATGAGTGCTTTTGCAAGTTGTGACTTTTTGGTTCACATGTGAAGATCTTGTTCCAAAAGTCATGAAACATGAGCAATGCCTAGTTCATTCTGAATTTTAGGACTTAGAGAATGTTTATGTGAAGGTTTGATACCAATTAGAAGCTGCAATTTGACTTGGTGCATGATTTTGCAAGTTTCCCATTTGGTGCATGTCTTGAAATTTAGTGATTTTTGCCAACTTTGATGCACCATAACTTTTGATCCAAAAAGAGTTTGATCATGTTCTTGTACTTTTTGAAAAGGGAAAGATGAGATCTACAACTTTCATGACCAAAGTTTTTCCATTTGAAGCATTTTTGGATCAATAATCAAGGCTTGAAAAATGACATAAAATGAAGCATTCTTGAAAAGTCAACTATGCCCAAAAAGTCAACATTTGCAAAAAAAAACCTAAATTCTTGATTTCCATGAACTTCAACCTTCTTCCATGATCAAATAAAGATCATATACACTCAAAATGATGAAGATCACCCACTGGTTGGGTCATTGGGGGCCTCAGATGCCCTGATTTTGCACTGACTTGTCTGAAAAGTCAACCCTTGATCAGATGACTTCCCCATGGAATTTCTTCATGAAAATTGATATGCATACTCTCTATGCCATATAAAGATCAATGGAAACAAGAATGACCAAAAAATTTGGAGTTATGGCCTCTGAAACCAAAACCCTAATTTTCAGTCAACTGTGCAGTCTAGCCTGGCTCTGCATCCACTCAAACCCTAGCTCTTGTGATTCCTCTGCAATTTTGACTTTGAGGAGATGGAATATGATATAAATACACACATGGACCCCTTTGAGTTGATTGGTAGCCTTTGAAATGGCTCAAGAAGCCTTGAGGTTGCTCAGATCACAAACCATAGGTGCAGATGCCTTAGAAACTATGCAGTGAAACAAAAGTGAGATATGAGATGATATGTTTGTGTTTATGCATATGAGGATGATCACAAGCCATGGTGTGAATGGGTGAGGGAAAATTTGGGGTGTTTACATGCATAAACTTGGAAATGAGAGAATGAGAGAGAGGTTCAATTTTCTGAAACCCTAGCTTCTTAAGTATAACCTCACAATCCAATGTTGAAAGAATGAAAAGGTTTGCACGTGGGAATCACAAGCTTTTGGTGAATTTGCAAATTTTGCAAAATGTGATGGAAGTATGCACTCCTCATGCTTTCCTTGGCCTCTCAAAACATGTGCAATGCAAATCCCACCCTTGATCATAATACAACAAGTCCTGGCCCTTAGATCAAGTCATCACACTTTTCTCATGATTTTGCAAAATATCCACTTATGGAGCAACTTTCTTGTGGTGCACGAATTTGGGGTGTTCTTTGGAGCAAAATGATCCAAATGCAATGTATTTTAACATTAGAAACATAATTGATCCATACCAAGCCTTGAAAATAAGTTTTGACACTTTTTGCTTTTGTGCATGCATGAAACTTTTGAATTTGCCCTAATTTGGAGCACTTTTTCGAAGAGCCTCTAGAGAAAACCATGAATCCCATGAAAATGTACTTGTACTTTTTGAAAATGGGAGCCCTTAATCTCCAACTTTCATGTTTGACTTTGGTCCATTTGAAGAATTTTTGATCATGTTAAGCTCATTTGAAAATTAGGGCAAAAGTTGCCAAAATTGGAAATTTTCAAAAACCAAGTTTGTGCCAATTTTGCAAAAAGCCTCAAATTTCCATGATTCTTGATCTTTAAGCATCCCAAGCCTCTTATAACATTTTAAGGACCCCCCTTGGCAAGAAAAAGTGGCTTGGACCCCTTGAAATCACACAGTTGACTTTTTACAGGCACATTTGACCAATTACTTCATCTGCAAGCAATTGAAGCATTTCTTGACTTCCACATAGAATTTTTTTCATGAAAATTGGTACCTAGGATCCTCTTGACATATAGGAGACTTTTCCCAAATGAAATGGCCAAATTTGTGAGGTTTTGATGTGTAAACACCCCAAATTTTCCCTCACCCATCCATACCATGGCTTATGATCTCCTCATATGCATAAGCTCAATCACATCATCTCATATCACATTTTTGATTCATTGCATTGGTTCAAAGTCATCTGCATCTAGGGTTTGTGATCTGAGCAATCCAAGAGCTATTTGAGCCACTCCAAAGGTCATCAATCACTTCAAAGGGGTCCATGTATGTTCAAACATCATATTATATCCTCTCAAAGTCAAGAATGTCAAAGAATCACAAGAACTGAAAATGGCATGGAAGTAGAGCCAGGTTTGACTGCACAGATGACCTAGAATTAGGGTTTTGGTTTCAAAGGCCATAACTCCAAATTTTTTGGTCATTCTTGTTTCTATTGGTCTCTATATGGTATAGGGAGCATGCATATCAATTTTCATGAAGAAATTCCATGGGGAAGTCATCTGATCAAGGGTTGACTTTCTAAGCAAGCCAGTGTAAAATCAGGGCATCTGAGGCCCCCAATGACCCAACCAAAGGGTGTTCTTCATCATTTCGATTGTGTATGATCTTTATTTGATCATGGAAGATGTTGGAAGTTCACAAAATTGAAGAATTTCAAGTCATTTGCAAAGTTGACTTTTTGGGAAGTTTGACTTTTAATGAAAATTGCCATTTTGGGAAACTTTTTCAACCTTTACTTTTTGATTCAAAAATGCTTCAAATGGAAAAACTTTGGTCATGAAAGTTGTAGAATGGATCATTCCCTTTTCAAAAAGTACAAGAACATGACCTAATTCATTTTAGATCAAAAGTTATGGCTTGTCAAAGTTGGCTAAAATCACAAAATTTGAAGTTTTCTACCAAAGAGACATTTTGCAAAATGGTTTGATCAAGTGTTCTAAAGGCCTCAAATGTGTACCATTTCTTCACAACATGATCATGTGACATCTAAAATTCAGAATGGGCCAAGGGATCACTCATTTTCATGACTTATGGAGCAAGAATTGTCAAAAGGAACCAAAGTGAAGCAAGTTGCAAAAACTCACTCAAGTATGAATCCACTTGCTTGCTGACTTCATAATCAATCCTAAGGCTCTCCACACTTCTTGCTGCGCAGGACACCCCATTTGTCCTTGGCTAGATAGTAGCCCATGCCTCTCTTACACCAATTTGACATTTTGGCAACTTGAGCCATACCAATCACAACAGCACACATCAACTCATCTGACCAATCCCATTTGTTTATACAAACCAAAATCAAGACATTTCATATAACACACAAGCCTGAAAGCACCAAGAACACAACTCTCTCATTTTCACCCCATTTTGCAAAAGCTTTCGAAACACTCTCCACAAGCTGCAAACACACAAGCGAACTTCACAAATCAACTCAGCATACTTCACTGGTCACAAACCACCCATCACCATAGCCTGAAACTCCTTGAATCAAAAACACGATCACCAACCCACCTTGAACAAAACTTCTGTAATCTTCCAAACCAGCCATCACAAACTTCTTCCAAGCATCAAGACTTCATCAGGGGCCTAAGAGGAGTGGTTTGCACAAAGAAAGAAGGTCAGAAAGTTGCAAACTGAGAAGGCTCAAAGCTCAGGTATCTCAAGAAATTTTTTTCCAGAAATAAGTTTTTAAGTTTCTAAATTGTTCCTCATGCTTTGTTGATCACTCTGATGTTTTTACTTTTTGAAATGGTTGAGAAATAAGCATGTAATCGTGTTCTGAAATTTTTCTGACCTAAGTATGTTTTTCTTCGATTCACATGATTGATGAATGAAAAATTATTTTTGTTTGGGGGTTTTGATTCAATGTTGAATGGGGATGATTTCTGGGTGATTAGAGTTCATTTTCATGGCCTAGGGAGAAAGTTAGCAACTTTCAGGTGAGGGTCTTGCCGGAGAAGACGACCGGAAGTCTTCTCCGGCCACCTAAAAGAGATTAGGGTTTAATCTGTGTAATTAATGAAGTTTGAATGTGGTGCGTTGATCTGTCTGACTTAGTCAATTCCCGCGCGTGTTCAAGGGTCCAGATCCTTCACTTAGCCCTAATCTCATTTATTTAAATTAATTAATTCAGATTAGTTTAATTAGGTTAGTTTGAATATCAGCCTTTAGATGTGGCGCCAATCAATGCGCGTGTTTCCAAGTTCAAACCTCAGCCATTGATCATGCTTACTTTCATTTAATTTCAATTTTATTTGCATTTTAATTCATTTAATTTGTGCATTTTATTTAAAATAGTAAAAATCATTGAAAAATTCTGAAAATTTTTGTGCAAGGTTTTATTAATTTTCAGAAACCAAAAACATTTTTATTTTTATTTTTTGCATTAAAAAATATTTTTAAATCATTTAAAAGCTTATTTTTAATTAATTAATGAGAATTAATTAATTAAAAATACTTTTAGGTATTTAAAAATCACCAAAAAATTCATGAAACATTTAAAATCATTTAGAAACATTGTCCAACCCTCAAACAAAATTTCTTTTTTGATCTTGATGTCTTTTGACAATTTTTCATGGAATTAATTTCATTTCAAGGCATTATTTTGATCATAACTTTGAAAATTCATTTCTGCCTAGTCTTTAAGAGTTGGACTTTGATTCTTTTTGCATTGCATCTTGTATAGCATGTAGTTTATAGGATTAAATTGGCATGATTTGATCTTGCATTTTCAATTTTTTTGACATTTTTCTTGACAAGGTGCCTTAAAACCCTAGAAATCTTAAGAGATTCATAACTAGGTTAAGAATTGGGTCCCCTCCTTTGGGCAGTGAGTTTGTATAGGTTTAGGGTTCCCTTGAATGCATTTTCAAATTTTTATCTTGATGTTTGCTTCTGGTTTTGATTTTTGTTTTGTGCATTGATCATGAACCCTAATTTGGGCTTCCTTTTGCATTCATCTTGCATTTGCTTACATACCATGACTTGCCATGACATTCTATGCATCCATTTGATTCATAACACATCTTAGGACATATTAGAAGCATGTTTGATCATTGCATCTTTCATATGCCATTTTGTATGTCATTTGCATTTCATAACTTTTCATGTATGTTCATGGTTCTAAGCATGCTTTTCTTGCTTCCACATGTTTGTATGATCATCCTCATGCCTTGTTTCATGTTTGTATCACCTAATAGCATCATTATCATCACACACATGCTTCTGGTTTTGGTTTGCATCATGCCATTTCATCTCATTTTGCATGACATTGCATTTCTTTCACTAACTTTTCAGGTGGTAAGTCACTTTGAGAAGTGAATTTGCCTTCACTTCTCACAATTTCTTTTCATCTCTCTTATGCATCATTGCTGCATTCTATCTTGTGTTTGAGATTGAGCTTGCTCTTTCTTCTTCTTCTTACTTTCTTTCTCCAAGTGACTTGTCTTCTTAAATGAAGCAAGTTACTTTGCTTCTCTTTGCTCCTTTCATCTGCTTCCTGGTGGTTCCTTTGAAGATCTTTCTTGTAAACCTCACAAACCTTAGGGACAACCAAGCATGACAATAATTAGGGTTTTGATTAGTCCCCCCACTTAGTTTTACCTTTGTGTCTCATTGAGTCTTCTCTTCTCACCTCACAATCAGGGACTAAACCATAAAGGCTTTAAGACTTTGTGATTAAGCTTATGTCTGCATCCTTCTATTAGGATGGAGTGTATAACTTTAATCCTAAGTGTTAAACCCTTAATGTGTTTAAATATTTTAATCAATTCATCTAACAATCATCAAGACATCAAGCTTGTAACTTGGGCCTTGCATCAGGGTTCTAATTCTTCCTTAATTGGTTAAGAAGGACTAACCCTAGTGTTAATGGACAAGTCCCCCTCAAGTTGTCTTACAAACCCTAAAACCCACTTCATCATCTTATCATTAACTAAAATCCACTTAATAAAGGTTTTGTTTTGTCATGAGTTTAATCCCTAATCATGGATTAAGTTGAGGAGTTTTCCTCAGCTTAAACATTCTCATCTATTATCCTTCTATTAGGATGGTGTAATGAGTCTGTTTAATCCCTGATTATGGCTTAATCTCATTACTTAACACTAAACTAAAACAACAAAAACATATAAATAATCACAAGTAGGTTAATGATCTTAATCCTGCATCAAAGGTGATTAAGTGTGAGAAGCTGACTTCACACTTAAGGTATTCTCATTACCCCTAATCAGAGGGAAGATGTGATGAGTTTACTAAATCCACTGGTTTAGGCTTAAGCTCATTAACTTATGACAAACTTTCAAAAGCAATAAAAGACTGAAAAATCAAAAACAAACAATAATCGTCTCCTTCGGGATTCTTTTCTCATCTCATTCACTCACAAACGAGAATTCGCTTCTTCCGTCTAATGCAAGACAGTTTGCACCTGAGCCAGACAGGTCATACACTTGAGCATAGGCAAGTAAGAAGTTCATCAGTCAAGTCTTCTTTCAGTCTCTTTGGGTCGAACTACGGTGTTCTGACTTCCTCATTGCATGAGAGGATACGTAGGCATAACTTAACAGTTATCGAACAAAAGTCTCTGTATATTCCCCCCCTTTTCCAGCTTTATTCTTTTAGCCTCATAGTCTCGAGCATTTCACTCTCATTCTTACATTGACACTTCACTTATACATTCCCTTTTTCTTACACTGACACCTGTACATCTTTTTCCATCTCTTTTTATACACAAATTGCACTAACACTACCCCTTTAAAACACAAATCTCTTAAGCATGGATCCCGTCGAGTACGACGGAAAATCTGGGTGCTAATACCTTCCCAGGTTGTAACCAACCCCCTTTCTCAGTCTCTCTGGTTTGCAACCGTCTTATCCGTATCTTTCTAGCTGGCGACTCTTTTCATTTCATCCTTTCGCCGACCGTTCGCGTTTGTACCTCATTTGAGCTCAGTCTCATCTTTTGGGAGCGACAGCTTGGCGACTCTGCTGGGGACCCTTATACTGCAACCAGGGCTTTTGGTTCTTTTTGTGGGTTCCTCCTAGCGCTTGTTTGATTTGTGTTTACTGGGGTGTTATGTGCTATCTGTGTTTGTATATTTGTTTTGTTTATTGCTTTGTATACAGTTGTTTTACTGCTTTCTTTACAGCTTTACATATATCATACTGTCATACTGTTCTGGCTGGATCTGGTTTTGTTGCTTTGGTGGGTGGGGTTCTATTGAGAGTTGAGGTCCTATACCTGGGACCTGAGTGACACCTAGGCTAGAGTGGTTCATGTTCTTTCCCATTCCATTTCGGTTTGGTGCGGGAATATGAAACACGGTTCAGATATGGGTTTCTTCTTGAGAACTCTGTGCTACAGATTTCCTGTAGTGCTAGGGCTATCTGGGAAGCCTGCTAAGTCTGGATGACCTTTAGTATTGACTTTCAGAAACTGAGGTGAATTAGAGGAGGATCTTTTATGGTTATTGTAAACACTGTACCTCCGGGTTAGAAGTGTTTACACTTCTCATAACTGATCCAAGTTTGAGGATCTTTGTTTTAGAACACCACCTGTGAGAGGGTTGGGCTGTTTACAGGTTTGCAGGTACCCTTGACCTCAGCATACCCTGTTACTTTGTTTTGATTAAGAGTGCTCCATTTTGGGACAGTTCTTGTGATTTTAACCCTGGACATGTGACTCTTTATTTGAGTCCCCCACCTTGGTTACTGGACTTATGAACCTCCATCTGGACTTCTTAGACATACATGGGCCTTATATCAAAGCAGTGATCAGATCCAGCTTGATCACAAACCCTTGCATATCATTTTCATACATCATCATTGCATCATTTAACATTTGCTTATTTGTTTTTTCAGGGTATCCACATCATATATTTTGGCTTGGTTTTGACCCCTTCATCAGCATAGACCCCTGTTCATCAGCTACCTGCTTCAGTCACCTACATCACCAGCACCAGCTTATCAGTAGCCCATCTTCTAGTATCAGTCATGGCACCTAAGAAGAGCAATATCTCTTACCATTTCTTTGAGCCTGAGCTGACTGGCGTCAAGAAGATCCAGGCCCTTATTACTCCAGACCATATACCACTATTTAGAGAACATTATGGAGGCATCCTTGATGTGGTTATGGATTTGGACCCTTCCCAGAGGAGCTTGATTCACACTTGTCTACAGTTCTATGATCCCCCTCTGAGGTGTTTCACCTTCCAGAATTTTCAGTTGGGACCCTTGTTGGAAGAGTATTCATCACTGGTTGGAGTACCTGTCAGGGGTGGTATCCCCTTCAACCCAGAAATGGTTTTTCCCAGCAATGAAGAAGTAGCTAGGGCACTGTATCTGGAACCTTTTCTGATTGAGCAGAACATGACAACCAAGGCAGGAATCTCTGGTCTACACTTGGATTTCTTGACTTCTCAGGCTATCCTAAAGGCCTCCTTGGGAGAGTGGAAGGCAGTCTGTGCATTACTAGCCCTCAGCATATATGGGGTTATATTATTTGCGGATGAGCCTAAGTTTATTAGCAAGAATGCCATTCACCTTTTCATTCTGAGGAACCCAGTGCCCACCTTACTGGGAGATTTCTACTACTCTGTTCACCAAAGGAATGAAAAGCAAAGAGGAAGATTGGTGAGATGCTGTGCTCCCCTGTTCCATACCTGGCTGCTCAAACACTTGCCCAAGACTGATGCATTCTTGAATCCTCACCAACAGAAGAATTGGGCTAGAAGACTTATTGCTTTGACCTCAGATAACATCAGGTGGTGCACTCAGAGCACCAAGGGCAGGGACATCATTACTAGTTGTGGGCAGTTCCCCAATGTACCTCTGATAGGAGTGAAGGGTTGCATCAACTACAACCCACTGCTATTCAAAAGACAATTGGGCTATGCATTGGTCCACCCTCCTAGAGCACAAGACTTGGCTGAAACCCTTTATTGTGAGATTAAGCCTAATCTAGCTATTGTCAGGCAAGCATCCTGGGCTTGGGACAATGTCCAGACCAAAGGGATGGCCATTCTTGGGAGATGCAACAATGTGGCCTCAGCTCAGTACTATGATTGGTCTCATGCCAGGACTCAAATTTCTGGGATGCCCTTCACCATTGAGGATGCACCTGGACCATCCACAGCACCCCCTCCAGCCACTGTTAGCCTGGAAGAGTTTGAGAAACTGAAAGAGAGGAATGAGAATCTGACTCAGGCTCTACAGAAGACCCTCTGGGAGAGGAGTGATGGTCGGCTGGACATTGAAAGGTTGGAAAAGCTTAAGGTGGAGCGTCTAGCCAGGATTGAGAAGTCAGAAGACTACATCAAGAAGTCAAGGGCTGGAGAGAAGATTTTGAAGAATGCCTGCAAGGAGGCTCAGTTCCAGAAGGCCAGGATTGATTTATATCTGAAAGAGAGTCAAGCTAGGTGGGTCAGGATCACTGAAGCTCGTACTCAGGAAGATAAGAGGACTCAGGACAAGATTGAGCAGTTGGAGGCCAGTGCAAAAGAGCAACAGGAAGCCCTACTAGCAGCCCAGAAAGAGATCTCAGAGTTGAAGATTAGGGCTGGTGTGAAGAGGTCAAAGGACCAAGGCAGACACAAGAAGCTAACCGCAGCTATTGCCACCAGGAATCTTCTCATCAGGAACCTCACGGAGCGTCCGGCTGATCCGGTAACTGAAGCACTTCTAAAGGAAGTTCAGGAGGATGAGTTTGGTCTTGGTGTCTGACTTTTGCTTGTTGTTGCTTTCATTCCATGTACTTTTCCTTTTTTATGTTGTATTTTGACCCCTCAGGGGCGTGTATTGTAAAAAACAGCTATGTATCATTCACTTTTTGTAATATATTCATTAGTTTGTTTCATTTGAATCTCTCTCTACTAAGCAACATCAAAAAGCATCTTCCTCGGGGTCTGGAAAGGTCAAAACCAAGTGCCAAGCCGGACACCTTGGAGACAAATAAGCATACTGCATTGCATACTAACCTTTTGTTTTGTTTTGTAGGTTTTTGTTTTGTTTGTTACTAACTCTGTTGTGATTCAGGAACTATTGCTCGCCGTCGGGTGTTCCCACTCAACCGTCCACACAGATATCCTACCCGCAACAACCTTCCGGGTATACAGATGGACCAGGTACAACAGGACCTTACAGAGGTCAGGGCTCAAATGGCCAATGAGAGACTGGAAATGAGAAATCAGATGACCCAGTTTATGGAGGTGATGAATGGATTGGCACAGAGCCAAGAAAGATTAAGAGCATTGGTAGAGAGGCAGACTCAGGAAGACCCCCATCTAGGGACTGGTGGAACGAGCAACAATGAGAGGGTTCAGCCTCATGTCAACCCACCTGTGTATGGCCCTCATCTTCACCCAGAGATCAACATCCCTGCTAATGTACAAGGGAATGCTACTACAGGCAGAGTACTACAAGAAGACCCCCAAGAAGATCAGTTCACTGTGATGGGAGCTGGGGATGAAGCCTATGACAGAAGGCTAGATGAAATTGCTGAGAAATTAAGATCTCTGGATCTCAAAACTCCTTGGGTTTTGATGTCATGGACATGGGCTTAGTGGAAGGGGTAAGGATTCCCCACAAGTTTAAACCTCCGTGCTTTGAGAAGTACAACGGAACCTCCTGTCCACGAACCCACCTGCAATCCTTTCTGGGGAGGATGAAGGCATACACCATGGATGAAAAACTGTGGAAGTTTTATTTCGAAGACAGTTTAACATGAGCTTCAAGGGAATGGTACTCTCATTTGACTAGAGCAACCATCAGATGTTGGAAGGACCTGGCTGAGGCCTTCATTAGACAATACCAGTATAACCTGGACATGGCTCCTAACAGGACCCTCCTGATGGGAATGTCCCAGTCATCCAGAGAAAGCTTCCGGGAGTACGCCCAGAGGTGGAGACAGCTTGCTGCTGCTGTCCAACCACCCATGTCGGAAAGGGAAATGGCCGACATGTTTATGAACACCCTCCAAGGGACATACATTGATAGGCTAGCTGCCTTTTCTTCCACCAGCTTCGCGGATGTAGTCATAGCTGGAGAAAGAATTGAGAGCCTTCTAAAGATGGGTAAGATTTCCGACAATGGTGCGAGCTCGTCCAGCAACCCAAGAAAGCCTTTTATGGGCCCAAGAAAAACTGGTGAGACTAATGCTATCCATACCAGCAGGGGCAGACCCCAGTATGTTCATAGGTCGGTGGCAGCTGTCACTATTCCCGCTCCAATTCATCAACAACCAACATACCAACCACAGCAACAACCCCACTACCAGCAACAAGCTCAGTATCCACCTCAGAGAAATTATAACAACAACAACACCAGCAACAACAATCAGCAAAGACCTTTTCAACAGAGACCATCTCAAGCCAATAGGGTGATTGATCCAATCCCTATGCCTTATGCCGCATTGTTGCCACAACTCCTGAAACTCAACCTGGTTGAGCTAAGGACATTGGCACCTCCAGATCCTGCCAGTCTGCCCAGAAATTATGACGCCAGCGCCAGATGTGCTTTTCATTCCAACGCACCTGGCCACAGTATAGAGAAGTGCAGAGCTTTGCACATGAAAGTACATGATCTAGTGGATTCCAAAGCTCTAAACTTTGCACCCCAGCCAAATGTCAGTAAGAACCCTATGCCCAACCACGGAGGACCCAAAATTAATGCAATTGAGGAAGACAAGCCGTCTTTCTTGATAACCAGTGTGGGGCAGATTCGGACACCCCTGGTAGAGATTAAAGCTCAACTCCTTGAGTGTCAGATATTCCCCGGGTGTGAGCTCGGGTGCGGCTATTGCAACATTTCGGTGAATGGGTGTGATAACCTGAGAAGCGGCATAAATGGTCTCATCCAGAGTGGCCTACATCAAATCACAACATCAACGCCTCCAAATCCAGCAATCTCCTTAACAACGATTCCCGAGTCTTCTACAACTGCAACAACAATTGTTCCAAACAACTCTTCAATCTTATCAACAAATGCTTCATCTGTTACTTCAACGGACCAAATATCAACAACCATCTCTTCTACAACTTCAACATCCATCCAGTCAACAATGTCTCCTACAACATCAACAGCAATTAATGAAAGTGTCTCAACGGTTACAATATATTATGATCCTGCAAGTGTTCCTACCTACAACTCACAAAATGCTTCCCCTGTCAGAGCACCAGTAACAATATACTATGATCCACACACTATCATGGTCCCTTCGGCAGCTGCTATCAGTCCAGTCACTATCACAGTGCCTGGGCTAGTTCCTTACGAAAGCAATAATGCCATCCCTTGGCATTACGGCTCCGATCTATACTGCGAAGGACAAAAAATCACTTTAGAATCATCAACTTCTTCACCACAAATAGACAATGTGGGGGGAGGCGGAGGCTTCACTCGGAGCAGACGTCTCTTTGCCCCGCAAATTCCAAGACCCATTGCTGAAGCAGAAGCTGCTGCCAAAGCAAAAGGGAAGAGCATGGTGCAAGAAGAACAAGTTGTTAAAGAAGCTTTAAAGACCCCTTTTGATCAAGAGGTTGATGAATTCATGAGAATCATCAAGAAAAGTGATTGCAAGATAGTGGACCAACTTCACCAGACACCTTCCAAAATCTCCATTTTATCATTGCTAATGTGCTCCGAGGCTCATCGGAACGCACTATTAAAAGTCTTGCACGCAGCTTATGTGCCAGAGGAGATTACTGTCAATCAGTTAGAGGCAATGGTTGGAAACGTCAACGCTAGTCATGGACTAGGATTTACCAACACTGATTTGACAACGGAAGGCCGCAATCACAACAAGGCTTTGCACATTACCTTGGAGTGTAAGGGTGCAGTTCTTTCTCATGTATTGGTGGACACATGGTCATCCCTCAATGTCCTACCTAAGAAGGCCTTTGTGAAGCTGGAGTATGAAGGATTGGCATTACGCCCCAGCAACTTGGTAGTGAGAGCCTTTGACGGTTCTAAGAGATCAGTTCTGGGAGAAATTGAGTTGCCTATAACGATTGGCCCACAGACTTTCAAAACGACCTTCTTCGTGATGGATATACAGCCTGCCTACAGCTGTCTATTGGGTAGGCCATGGATACACGCCGCTGGCGCCGTGACGTCGACCCTTCACCAGAAGTTAAAATTCGAGTGGGAGGGCCAAATCGTCACTATTTGTGGAGAGGAAGATATCTTTGTTAGCCATCTGGCTACATACAAATACATTGAGATGGATGGGGAGATCCACGAAACTATGAGTCAAGGGTTTGAGGCCTTGAACATAAATGAAGCATCCGTTGTACCTGGAACCTCAATGACATCTTATCAGCAAGCCCGAAAGGTTGTTGAAGAGGGGACTGCCCAAGGCTGGGGCAAGTTGCTGCCTGTAGAGAAGAAGGAGGATAGATTTGGGTTGTGTTACAAACCAACTCAACAAGATCAAGCAGAGGCTGCTAAGAAGCCCAATTTTGTCAGTAGGGGGATGCTCACCCCATATGCCGTGAACAACTTGGAAGACGAGGATGAAAGCGACCGCAACCTGGAGAGTTGGATACGTCCAAGGATCCCGGGGAGCAGTATCTCAAACTGGTCTTCCCAGGAAATTATAAGAGTTACTCCTGCAGAGTAATTATTATTTCCTGTATTTTTTAAGCATGCATCAAGTCTTGCATCTTGCCCAAGATGACAAGACTCATTTTGTAATCGGGCCATCTGTAATTTTGTGCAAATAGATCAATCAATGATAATCAGACATCTTTTGCAAATGAGTCTTTTTCTTTTCCGCTCACTGTTTTTCCATTTTTCTTTTTGTACAAAAAAATAAATGGCAATGTTTTCAAAATGACAACTTTACTTCACTTTTTTTAAAACAAAGATTAAAATCGATCACTAAAATGAACAAATCTGAAACCTTTGCAGAGAGTGCCTTTCAGACCGCACCGACAACAGCACGGCTATGACTTCGTATGACTTTGACAATCCAACCAATCAAGCTGATGAAGGGGTTGAAGAAGAGTATGAGCTTCCTGAAGAGTTAGCCAGGTTGTTGAGACAAGAGGAAAAGGTTATTACTCCTCATCAGGAGGAGGTCGAAACGATTAATCTTGGTACATATGAAAATGTGAAAGAAGTTAAAATCGGGGCCTGCTTACAAGACTCAGTGAAGAGACAACTGATTGACCTGCTTCAGGAATATGTGGATGTGTTTGCTTGGTCTTATCAGGATATGCCAGGGTTGGACACCAATATTGTTATGCACAAGCTGCCTTTAAGAGAAGATTTCCCGCCGGTTAAACAGAAACTGCGCCGTACTCGCCCAGATATGGCAATGAAAATCAAAGAAGAGGTACAAAAGCAGTGGGACGCCGGGTTCCTTGCTGTAACTAGCTATCCGCCGTGGGTTGCTAATAGAGTACATGTGCCTAAGAAAGATGGCAAAGTAAGAATGTGTGTTGACTACCGGGATCTGAACAGAGCTAGCCCGAAAGATGACTTCCCATTACCTCACATTGATGTATTGGTGGATAATACGACTCAGTTCTCGGTATTCTCCTTCATGGACGGATTTTCAGGATACAATCAGATCAAGATGTCACCTGAAGACATGGAGAAGACAACCTTCATCACACCCTGGGGCACGTTCTGTTACAAGGTGATGCCATTCGGACTGAAGAATGCTGGAGCAACATATCAACGGGCTATGGTAACATTATTCCATGACATGATCCATAAAGAAATTGAATGTTATGTGGATGACATGATTGCCAAGTCCCTCACCGAAGAAGACCACCTGGTAAATCTGCTGAAGCTATTCAAGCGTCTGAGGAAGTACCAACTGAAGTTAAATCCCAACAAATGCACATTCGGGGTGCGATCCGGTAAGCTGCTGGGATTTATTGTGAGTGAGAAAGGGATTGAAGTTGACCCTGATAAAGTCAAAGCTATTCAAGAAATGCCTGCACCAAAGTCAGAAAAAGAAGTTCGAGGGTTCTTAGGTCGATTGAACTACATTTCACGGTTCATATCTCACCTTACAGCAACCTGTGAACCTTTGTTCAAACTGCTAAGAAAAGAACAAACGGTCAGGTGGAACGAAGACTGCCAGAAGGCTTTTGACAAAATCAAGGAATACTTACAAGAGCCTCCCATCCTTATGCCTCCAGTTGAAGGAAAACCTCTAATCATGTACTTGACAGTATTGGAAGAGTCAATGGTGTGTATGTTGGGCCAGCATGACGAGTCTGGTCGAAAAGAGTATGCAATATACTACCTAAGCAAAAAGTTTACCGACTGTGAACAACGTTATTCACTGCTCGAGAAAACTTGTTGTGCTTTAGCGTGGGCTGCTGTCGCTCCCACCAAATGAAGCCGGGTCAAATGGGGTACAGACGCGAACGGTCGGCGACAGGGGGATGCGAGGACACACAGGAGTGAACTCACAGGGAATGAATAGAGTCGCCAGCTAGACATTTTTATCCCGGAGGAAAGGCAATGCTGCATAGACCTAGAAAGACATGGATAAGACGGTTGCGAACCAGAGAGACTGAGAAAGGGGGTTGGTTACAACCTGGGAAGGTATTAGCACCCAGATTGTCCGTCGTACTCGACGGGATCCACACTTAAAAGATTTGTGTTTTAAAGGGGTAGTGTCAGTGCAATCTGTGTATAAAAGAGCTGGAAAAGAATGTACAGGTGTCGGTGTAAGAGAAGTGTGAAGTGTGTAAATGTACAGTGTCAGTGTAAGAACAAGAATAAGATGCTCAAGATCATGAGGCTTAAAGAATACTGCTGGAAGGAGGGGGAATATACAGAGACTTTTGTTCGATAACTGTTAAGTTATGCCTACGTATCCTCTCGTGCAATGAGGAAGTCAGAACACCGTAGTTCGACCCAAAGAGACTGAAAGATGAATTGACTTGTGAACTGCTTACTTGCCTATGCTCAAGTGTATGACCTGTCTGGCTCAGGTGCTAACTGTCTTGCATTAGACGGAAGAAGCGAGTTCTCGTTTGTGAGTGAAGGTGATGAGAAAAAGAATCCCGAAGGAGACGATTATTGTTTGTTTTTGTGTTTTCAGTCTTTTATTGTTTTTGAAAGTTTGTCATAAGTTAATGAGCTTAAGCCTAAACCAATGGATCTAGTAAACTCATCACATCCTCCCTCTGATTAGGGGTAATGAGAATACCTTAAGTGTGAAGTCAGCTTCTCACACTTAAACACCTTTGGTGTAGGATTAAGATCATTAACCTACTTGTGATTAATTAGATGTTTTTGTTGTTTTTGTTTAGTGTTAAGTAATGAGATTAAGCCATAATCAGGGATTAAACAGACTCATTACACCATCCTAATAGAAGGATAATAGATGAGAATGTTTAAGCTGAGGAAAACTCCTCAACTTAATCCATGATTAGGGATTAAACTCATGACAAAACAAGCCTTTATTAAGTGGATTTTATTTAATGATATGATGATGAAGTGATTTTTAGGGTTTGTAAGACAACTTGAGGGGGACTTGTCCATTAACACTAGGGTTAGTCCTTCTTAACCAATTAAGGAAGAATTAGAACCCTAATGCAAGGCCCAAGTTACAAGTGTGATGTCTTGATGATTATTAGATGGATTGATTAAAGGATTTAAACACATTAAGGGTTTAACACTTAGGATTAAAGTTATACACTCCATCCTAAGATAAGGATGCAGGCACAAGCTTAATCACAAATCCTTAAAACCTTTAGGGTTTAGTCCCTGATTATGAGGTGAGAAGAGAAGACTCAAAGAGACACAAAGGTAAAACTAAGTGGGGAGACTAATCAAGACCCTAATCATTGTCATGCTTGGTTGTTCCTAAGGTTTGTGAGGTTTTCAAAAGAAGATCTTCAGAGGAACCACCAGGAAGCAGATGAAAGGATCAGGAGAAGCAAAGTAACTTGCTTCATTCAAGAAGTCAAGTCACTTGAAGAAAGAAAGTGGGAATAAGAAGGATGAGCAAGCTCAAACTCAAACACATATAGAAATGCAGAAATGGATGCAAGATAGATGAAAAGAAAGGTTATGAGAAGTGAAGGCAAATTCACTTCTCAAGTTCACTTACCACCTGAAAGGTTAGAAAAGGAATGCAATGCAAAATGGGATGAGATGACATGATGAGGAACAAAACCAGAAGCATATACATGATGCTAATGATGCTATGAGATGCTACAATCATGAGGCAGCACATGGAAATGATCATACAAGCTTATGAATGCAAATGAAGCAAGTTAGAAAGCATGGACATACATGAAAAGTTATGAAGTGCACATGGCATACAACATGGCAAATACATGATGCAATGATTAAACATGCTTTCTATATGTCTTATGATGTCAAATGAATCAAATGGAAACATGGAATGTCATGGCAAGTCATGTTATGCAAGAGAATGCAAGATGGATGCATATGGAAGCCCAAATTAGGGTTTATGAATCAAACACCAAACAAAAGTCAAAATCAGAAGCAAACCCTAAGATAAAAAATGGAAAATTACACACAAAGGACCCCTAGTCCTATACTAAACCAATGCCCAAAGGAGAGGTCTCAACTCTTAACCAAGTTCAAGTTATGAATTTTACAAGTTATTAGGGCTTTTAGGGTTCCTAAACAAGAAAATTATCAAACAAATTGAAAATGAGGAATCAAAACATGGCCATTTAACCTCAAAAACTACATGCTAAACACAATGCAATGCAAGAAGAATCAATGTCCAATTCTTCATGAATAGGCAGAAATGATTTTTTGAACTTAGGATCAAAATAATGCACAAAAATGATTTTAATTCAAAGAAAAATTCTCAAAATGCATCAAGATCAATAAAGAAATTTGGTTTGAAGGTTGGACAATGTTTCTAAATGTCTTAGAACATTTCATGAATTTTTTGGTGATTTTTAAATACCTAAAAGTATTTTTAATAAATTAATTCTCATTAATCAATTAAAAATAATCTTTTAATTATTTAAAAATACATTTTAAATGCTAAAAATGAAAACAAAAATATTTTTGTGTCATAAAAATTAATAAAACTCTTGAGAAAAAGTTTCATAATTTTTAAGACATTTTTGCTATTTTAAATTAATTATGCAAATAAAATGAAAAGAAATGAATTAAAATAAAGAAAAAGGAAAAGTCAACAGAATGGAAGGCAGGGATTGAGTCTGGGTTTGGGAGCATTGACTACGCGCCAGATCTTGTGGCTCACATTCAAACTGGGCTAAACTTAATTACGAATTAATTAAATGCAATTAGGGTTTCTAATGATCAATCTGGTCCCTTCACACACGCGGGAGGTCAACGAGTCAAAGCAATCGCACGCTCCAGATTCAAACTCACTTAATGACTGGGATTATGCCCTAATTATTTTCAGGTGGCCGGAGAAGACCTCCGGTCGTCTTCTCCGGTGGGAAGCCCACCTGAAAATCTCCAAACTCTCTCAAAACGTAACAAAAATGAAAACCAAGCATACAGAAATGATTCCCATGATCCACTGAATCAAAACCCCATCACAAACAACATTTATTTTTCCCCAGAAACATGAATCGAACCAAACAATTTTTAGGTCAACAGAGTTTCAGGAAGCAATTAAATTCTCATTTCATCACCATTTTCAAAACTAAAGGCATATTCATGATCAGGAAGACATATAGAACAAGTTTAGAACTTAAAAATCCATTTCTGGAAAAAAAGTTCTTGAGCTACCTGAGATTCGAAGCTTTCACTCCAGCAAGTTTCTGACCTCCTCCTTTGGTGAAATCCACTCCTTATGACCTCTTGATGATGCTTGAATGCTTTGGAGAAGTTTATGCTGGCTAGATGAAGAGTTTGAACAGCTTTTGCTCAAGCTCAGTTGAAAATGGCAATGGTGATGCAGGCAGTTTTAGGCCAATGTGAGTGGTTCTTTGTGGTCCAGATGATGAGTGGAGAAGGTTTGTGGAGTTTGTTTGGATGTTTATGAACTGTGGAGTGAGTTTCGAAAGAAACTGCAAGTTGGAATGAAAATGGTGAAGTGATGTTATAGCTTGTTTCAGGCCTGGTTCTTTGTTGGTTTCTACTCAATGGAACATGGTGAGATGATTGGTGAAAATGGTTTGGATGTTTTCAGTTTGTGGAGGCAGATTCGAAGAGTTTTGCAAAGTGAGGTGTTTTTGTGTATGTGATGTTGTGGAGTGTTTCAGCTTGGCTTGGTATATGAAATGGCCTGCATTTGGATAGTATAAAATAATCCTATAGGTCAGATGATGTGACCTGGCCTTTATTGATTGGTAAGTTCACTTTTGCAAAAAAGTCCACTTTGTGTAAGGAAGGCATGGCTTGAGCTATAGCTTGGTACAAGAGGCATGGGCTGCGCAGCATGATGTGTGTGTGATGCTAGGAAGGTTCAGCAGCCAAGGCAACTAGTTGGTGAAGTGTGATCATGAGTTTTGCAAGTTGATCACTTTTGAAACTTTATGAAAAAGTCTTGCCATACAAACCATGAACATGTGATCTCTTGGTTCAATTCTGATTTTTATGTCACATAGAATGTTTGTACATTGGTTTGATGTCAACTAGAAGTTACAAACAGCCTTGGTTCATGATTTTGCAAAATTCACATTTGGGGCATGCCTTGAAAATCAATGATTTTTGCCAACTTTGTCACACCATAACTTTTGATCCAAGAAGAATCTGATCATGTTCTTGTACTTTTTGAAAAGGGAAAGATGTATTCTACAACTTTCATGACCAAAGTTTTTCCATTTGAAGCATTTTTGGATCAAGAATCAAGGCTTGAAAAATGGCATAAAATGACATATTCTTGAAAAGTCAACTATGCCTAAAAAGTCAACATTTGCAAAAACTTCAAATTCTTGATTTTTGTGAACTTCAACCTTCTTCCATGATCAAATAAAGACCATATACACTCAAAATGATGAAGATCACCCATTGGTTGGGTCATTGGGGGCCTCAGATGCCCTGATTTTGCACTAACTTGTCCAGAAAGTCAACCCTTGATCAGATGACTTCCTCATGGAATTTCTTCATGAAAATTGATATGCATACTCCCTATACCATATAGAGACCAATGGAAACAAGAATGACCAAAAAATTTGGAGTTATGGCCTCTGAAACCAAAACCCTAATTTTAGGTCAACTGTGCAGTCAAACTTGGCTCTGCATCCACACCAATCCCAGTTCTTGTGATTCTTTTGAATTCTTGACTTTAAGAGGATGTAATATGATATATGAACACATATATACCCCTTTGAAGTGATTGGTGGCCTTTGGAGTGGCTCAAGAGGCTCTGGGATTGCTCAGATCACAAACCCTAGGTGCAGATGACTTAGAATCTATGCAGTGATTCAAAAATGCAATATGAGATGATATGATTGTGTTTATGCACATGAAATAATCACAAGCCATGGTGTGAATGGGTGAGGGCAAATTTGGGGTGCTTACAGCTGCCCCTATTCAAACATGAGTTAGTTGTGCAGGATGTAAGCAACGGCTTATCAGGCAAACAAGATAACTTGTGGTTGAATACCAAAGACAGTCCAAAATTTGCACTCACAGAATGAAGAAGAAAAGGGATATAGATTGTAAAGGAAAATAAAGTATATTGTAAAGGTGAGCGACGGAGGACGACCGTCGAGCAGAGGACGACTGCTAGGTAAATAGGCGATGACGGGGACGGCCGACATGCTGGGGAAAGAAGGCAAAGCCAAGACGGGGACGGCCGACTAGCTGGGAAAAATAAGAAATTATGATGGGGACGGCCATCAAGATAAAGCTGTAAAATTCTCTGGGGATCGATGAAACATGACGGGGACGACCACCAAGTTCATAAAGCAAAGTAACCGACGATGGGGATGGCCATCGGGCTAAAAGGAAAAGGGACCACGACGGGGACGGCCATCGGGTTAAAGAATAAATGAAATAAACAGATGATGGGGTACGGCCATCACAGGTGAAGGACGATCACCTAGCAGGGGACGGCTGCTCTGTTGGGGAATAAGGAAATATGATGGGGACGACCATCAAAGGTGGAGGACGACCACCTGGCAGGGTACGGCTGCCGAAAATATCGCGACATAAAACGAATGCCGGATAAAAAGTCAACGATGGGGATGGCCATCGGACGAGCAGGATGGAGGACGACCATCAAGAGGTGGAGGACGACCACCTAGCAGGGGACGGCTGCTCTCGAGGTCTATCATGACATAGGACGAATGCCAGATAACCAAAATCAACAATGGGGACGGCCATTGGATAAAATGATGAAGGACGATCATCAAGAGGTGGAGGACGACCACCTAGCAGGGGACGGCTGCTAAATAAAACAACGATGGGGACGGCCATCGGATGAGCATGATGGAGGACGACCATCAAGAGGTGGAGGACGACCACCTAGCAGGGGACGGCTGCTCAATAAAACAACGATGGGGACGGCCATCGGATGAGCATGATGGAGGACGACCATCAAGAGGTGGAGGACGACCACCTAGCAGGGAACGACTGCTCTCAAGGTCAGATAAGAAGGAAGATTTGCTTCGGTTGCGATCTACTGGGGATATAGTAAACACGGACGAGCGTTTACAACCAAAGAAAGAAAGGTATAAGTGTTTAGATCTTTGTGTATAGATTAAAGATGCGGACGAGCATCCTTAAGACTACGATACGGACAAGTATCGGGTAGAAACAAACTGACACATGTTCAGAGATGATGATACGGGCGAGTATCAACGGGTTAACAAAGAACACGGACGAGTGTTGAATCTGAAGGGACTCCTCTGGGGAATAGTGGACACAGACGAGTATCTATATTCAAGAAGACACAAGTGTTTGACACGGTGTATGGATTAAAGATGCGGACGAGCATCCTTAAGACTATGATACGGACGAGTATCATGTAGAAACAAACACTAGACGCAATGTTCTGAGATGATGGTACGGACGAGTACCAACTGGTTAACAAAGAACAAAGACTACTGTTGAGTCTGTGGGTATATAAGTGGTGTATGCAAAATACGGACGAGTATCTGTATGAGTGTAACATGAGTAGTGAGTATGAGTATTGTACAGATGAGTGTTTAATCTGCTGGGGAGAGTGACACGGACGAGTGTCAAGAGAAAAGTGTAATAATATCAACAAGTATCTGGGTCGTAAAAGTGTAAGTGACTGCGCTGGGGATATGACACGGACGGGTGTCAAGAAAATGAATATACAAGTGAGTGCAAAGAGGATGTCTTTGGCTTTCTGCTGGTGATCTGACACGGATGGGTGTCAGGAAGTATCCGTGATACAGGTGATTTTGTTTGTAAAGGGTGTTCAGGCGACTTTACTGGGGAGTGATGACACGGACGGGTATCAACTGGTGTTTGTGAATTGTGAGGCAACTGCTTTTGCTGGGACTCTGGGGGATTTTTTTGTGTATTGTTGATTGACTGTCAATATTTACAAGCGTTCGATTCACAACATGACTTATGATTATGCTATGTATTTGTTTTTTGCCGTAATGCTCCGTATTAAACGGAATGCTACGTTTTGTGGGTGAATATGATGCGAATGCTATGATTATGCAAAGATACTGATCCAGGATTCGGATCCCGTTGCCATGAAGATCTCTGGTCGATCCGTTTGAAGTGGACATCCCAGCTGGGGATGAGATCATTGATAGATCTGATGACGTATCTGCTTGGGGATATAAGTCACTGATTAACATATCCTTGTAATATAGGGACCCAGCTGGGGTTTGTAGAAGTCTCCTGTACTCTGTTGTGACTCCCTCATGCGTTGCTCTTCTGAATAGAGGCTGAGACTCTGTGGGGAGATGACTCCCTGATTCTTGCATTCTGCTGAGGAGGAATGATTGGTGCTACGGCTGGGAGAGTTGTAAGTAACTCAGCTGGGGAGAGTAATGAGAAGCAACTCAACTGGGGAGAAAGCACCTTGAGTGCTAAGACTGTTTGTTGGTTTGCCAGCTTGCTGGGATGTAACTTGCATGCCCCAAGTTGCGTTCAGGATACCTGTAATCCTGCAAAGATAAGGAAACGCACAAAAGGTCCCGAGGCATCCTTTACTGGATTCCGTCATAGGAGTTTAGATACTCCTGAGAGTAAGCATATTTCCTGCAAGCATGTTTTTATTTGAAGATAAGCATCTGTATTCTTATGCAATCAGTTTTTTCTTTTAAGACATCAGACATTTTTTTTGCAAATAAAATGTACAAAACGAGACATGACTGAAAATCTGATTTTATTAATTCATATGCCCTGAATTGGCGAGATACAGTCAAAGGAACATATCCCCTGAAATGAGGAGATTGTTACAAATTGAGAAACAAGATGTTGGCAGTGTTGATGACGCTTTGAGGAGCTTCCTCTCTCGCTATGACTCGTATGACTTTTGACGTTCTTCTCATCTTGCTTTCTGAAGAATGTTGATTCTGACTGAAGCTTGACCTCTTTGAAGCTTACCAAGTTGTAGATGATACAGACGAATTCAGAATGCAGTTGTTCGCTTATTCCCTTATTTTGCATGGATCGCCCTTTCGGGTTTTCAATCCATCGGGATACCCATTTTTGCCTGAGCTGTCCAATGCAGCTTTTCAACTCAGCGGGTGTACATTTTTCATTACTTTCCCTTATTTTTGCCCGAGTCTTTTATTCTGTTTTTGACTCGCCGGGATGCCCTATTTTTGCCTGGACTTACATTCTGTTTTTGTGTCCAGCGGGTCATTTTTATGCGAAGTATTTTTTAACTGCATCTGAATTCATAGGGGACGGGAAATCCTCACCATCCATGGTGCTGAGCATCAGTGCTCCACCGGAAAAAACTTTCTTTACCACAAATGGTCCTTCGTAATTTGGAGTCCATTTGCCCCTGTGGTCTGTATGAGGAGGGAGGATTCTCTTCAGCACAAGATCTCCTACTTGGTACTCTCGGTGCCTGACTTTCTGATCGAAGGCTTTCTTCATTCTCTTCTGATATAACTGCCCATGACAGATTGCAGCCAATCTTTTCTCTTCGATCAGGCTCAGTTGTTCGTATCGGGACCGAACCCATTCTGCTTCGTTCAGTTTAACATCCATTAATACCCGCAGAGAGGGTAATTCAACTTCAACTGGTAGGACTGCTTCCATACCATACACAAGTTGATACGGTGTTGCCCCAGTGGATGTCCTGATTGATGTGCGGTACCCGTGCAAGGCAAACGGTAGCATCTCATGCCAGTCTTTGTACGTGACTACCATCTTCTGCACAATCTTCTTGATATTCTTATTTGCTGCCTCAACGGCGCCATTCATCTTTGGCCTGTAAGGAGAAGAATTGTGATGTTGAATCTTGAAGTCCCGGCATAGCTCTGCCATCATTTTGTTGTTTAGATTGGAACCATTATCAGTAATGATTCGCTCGGGCACTCCATATCGACAGATGATATCTCTCTTCAGAAATCTGGCTACCACTTGTCTTGTGACGTTTGCATATGAGGCTGCTTCTACCCACTTAGTGAAATAGTCAATGGCGACCAGGATGAATCTGTGGCCATTTGAAGCAGTTGGCTCAATCTTGCCGATCATATCAATGCCCCACATGGCAAAGGGCCATGGTGAAGACATGATGTTCAAAGGATTGGGAGGTACATGCACTTTATCTGCATAGATCTGGCATTTGTGGCATTTTCTGGCATAGGCACAACAGTCTGCATCCATTGTGATCCAGTAATAACCTGACCTTAGCAACTTCTTAGCCATGGCATGCCCTCCTGCATGGGTACCAAAAGATCCTTCGTGCACTTCATGCATCAACAAATCTGCTTCCGTCTTGTCAACACATCTGAGGAGTACCATATCAAAGTTCCTTTTGTATAAAGACCCATCAGTGTTCAGAAAGAAACTACCAGCAAACCTTCTCAAAGTCTTCTTATCATTGGAAGATGCCCCAGGTGGGTATGTCTGATCCTCCAAGAAGCATTTAATGTCATGGAACCAAGGCTTATCATCTTTGACAACTTCTGCTGCGAACACATATGCTGGTCTATCAAGTCTGGACACTGAAATCTGAGGTACAAAGTTAGCAGCTTGAACTTTGATCATGGATGAAATGGTAGCGAGAGCATCTGCAAACTGATTCTCGTCCCGAGGGATATACTCAAGCTTGACTGTTGTGAAGAAAGTCAATAACCTTCTTGTATAATCCCTGTAAGGTATTAGATGATCCTGGTGAGTGTACCATTTTCCGTTGGTTTGATTAACTACCAGAGCTGAATCTCCGAATACAGTCAATGTCTTGATCATGAGGTCAATGGCTTCCTCAAGACCCATAATGCAAGCTTCGTATTCAGCTTCGTTGTTAGTGCAGTTGAAAGTGAGTTTCGCCGAGAAAGGCATGTGAACTCCTTTTGGTGAAATGAGTACTGCACCAACACCACGACCATTCATGTTAACAGCCCCGTCAAACATCATAGTCCATTCTTCTTCCGGGTCAGGCCCTTCAGTGTGAATAGGCTCTTCATGATCTTTTGCTTTTATGAACATGATGTCTTCATCAGGGAAGTCAAACCTCATAGGCTGGTAATCATCAATGGGTTGCTCAGCCAGATATTCAGATAGTACACTGCCCTTGATGGCTTTCTGAGAGGTGTACTGGATGTCGTATTCTGTGAGAATCATCTGCCATCTTGCAACCCGTCCGGTAAGTGCTGGCTTCTCGAAAATGTACTTGACTGGGTCCATCTTTGAGATTAACAAGGTAGTGTGGGTCAACATATACTGTCTCAGTCGGCGAGCAGCCCACGCTAAAGCACAGCAAGTCTTCTCGAGCAGTGAATAACGTTGTTCACAGTCGGTAAACTTTTTGCTTAGGTAGTATATTGCATACTCTTTTTCGACCAGACTCGTCATGTTGGCCCAGCACACACCCCATTGACTCTTCTAATACTGTCAAGTACATGATTAGAGGTCTTCCTTCAACTGGAGGCATAAGGATTGGTGGTTCTTGCAGATATTCTTTGATCTTGTCAAAAGCCTTCTGGCAGTCTTCATTCCACCTGACCGTTTGCTCTTTTCTCAACAGCTTGAACAAGGGTTCACAGGTCGCTGTAAGGTGAGATATGAACCGTGAAATGTAGTTCAATCGTCCTAAGAACCCTCGAACTTCTTTCTCTGTTTTCGGTGCAGGCATCTCTTGAATGGCTTTGACTTTATCAGGGTCAACTTCAATCCCTTTCTCGCTCACAATAAAACCCAGCAGCTTACCAGATCGCACCCCGAATGTGCACTTGTTGGGGTTCAACTTTAATTGGTACTTCCTCAGACGCTTGAATAGCTTTAGCAGATTTACCAGGTGGTCTTCTTCAGTAAGGGACTTGGCAATCATGTCATCCACGTAACATTCTATTTCCTTATGGATCATATCGTGGAATAATGTCACCATAGCCCGTTGATACGTTGCACCGGCATTCTTGAGCCCAAATGGCATTACCTTGTAGCAGAACGTGCCCCAGGGTGTGATGAAGGTTGTCTTCTCCATGTCTTCAGGGGACATCTTAATTTGATTGTATCCTGAAAATCCATCCATGAAGGAGAACACCGAGAACTGAGCCGTATTATCCACCAATACATCAATGTGAGGTAATGGGAAGTCATCTTTCGGGCTAGCTCTGTTCAGATCCCGGTAGTCAACACACATTCTTACTTTTCCGTCCTTCTTAGGCACAGGTACTATATTAGCAACCCACGGCGGGTAGCTAGTTACAGCAAGGAATCCGGCGTCCCATTGCTTTTGTACCTCTTCTTTGATCTTCATTGCCATGTCCAGGCGAGTACGGCGCAGTTTCTGCTTAACTGGCGGGCACTCTTCTCTCAAAGGCAGCTTGTGCACGACAATGTCGGTATCCAATCCTGGCATATCTTGATAAGACCAAGCAAACACATCCACATACTCTTGAAGCAGGTCAATCAATTGTCTCTTCACTGAGTCTTGTAAGCAGGCCCCGATTTTAACCTCTTTCACGTCTTCATCTGTACCAAGATTGATCACTTCAACCTCCTCCTGGTGAGGAGTAATAACCTTTTCCTCTTGTCTCAACAACCTGGCTAGCTCTTCAGGAAGCTCATATTCTTCTTCAACCCCTTCATCGGCTTGATTGATTGGATTGTCAAAGTCATACGAAGTCATAGCCGTGCTGTTGTCGGTGCTGTCTGGAAGACACACTCTGCAAGGGTTCAGTTTGTTCATTTTAGTGATTTGATTTTAATCTTGCTTAGAAAAGTGAAATAAAGTTGTCATTTTGAAAACACTGCCATTTATTTTTTTGTACAAAAAGAAAAATGGAAAAACAGTGAGCGGAAAAGAAAAAGACTCATTTGCAAAAAGATGTCTGATATTTCATTGATTAATCTTGTTTGCACAAAAAGTACAGATGGCCCGATTACAAAATGAGTCTTGTCATCTTGGGCAAGATGCAAGACTTTGATGCATGCTATAAAAATACAGGAAATAATAATTACTCTGCATGAGTAACTCTTATAATTTCCTGGGAAGACCAGTTTGAGATACTGCTTCCCGGGATCTTTGGACGGATCCAACTCTCCAGGTTGTGGTCGCCTTCATCCTCGTCTTCCAGATTGTTGACAGCATCAGGGGTGAGCATCCCCCCACTAACAAAGTTGGGCTCTTTTGCAGCCTCTGCTTGATCTTGTTGAGTTGGTTTGTAACCCAACCCAAATCTATCCTCTTTCTTCTCCACCGGTAACAGTTTGCCCCAGCCTTGGGCAGTTCCTTCTTCAACAACCTTCCGGGCTTGTTGGTATGATGTCATTGAGGTTCCAGGTACAGCAGATGTTTCATTGACATTCAAGGCTTCGAACCCCTGACTCATTGTTTCATGGATCTCCCCATCCATCTCAATGTACTTATAGGTAGCCAGGTGGCTGACAAAAATATCCTCTTCTCCACAGATTGTAACGATTTGACCCTCCCACTCATATTTTAACTTCTGGTGAAGGGTAGAGGTCACGGCGCCAGCGGCGTGAATCCATGGCCTACCCAATAGACAGCTGTAGGCAGGCTGTATATCCATCACGTAGAAGATAGTTTTGAAGGTCTGCGGGCCAATCGTTATGGGTAACTCAATCTCTCCCAGAACCGATCTCTTTGAACCATCAAAGGCTCTCACCACCAGGTTGCTGGGTCTCAATGCCAACCCATCATATTCTAGCTTCACCAGGGCCTTCTTAGGCAAGACATTGAGGGATGACCCCGTGTCCACCAGCACATGGGAAAGGACAACACCTTTGCATTCCATGGTTATGTGCAAGGCTTTGTTATGGTTGCGGCCTTCCGTTGTCAAATCAGTATTGGTGAACCCTAGTCCATGACTAGCATTAACATTTCCAACTACAGCTTCTAGCTGATTGACAGTGATCTCTTCAGGCACGTAAGCTGCGTGCAAGACTTTGAGTAGTGCATTCCGATGGGCTTCGGAGCACATAAGCAATGATAGGATTGAGATCTTGGAAGGCGTCTGATGAAGCTGATCCACTACTTTATAATCACTCTTCTTGATGATTCACATGAACTCATCAACCTCTTGGTCAAAGGGTGTCTTCAAGGCTTCTTTAACAGTCTGCTCTTCCTGCACCAAGCTTTTTCCTTTTGCCTTAGCAGCAGCTTCTGCTTCGGCAGTGGGTCTCTGAATTTGTGGGGCGAAAAGACGTCCGCTTCGAGTGAAGCCTCCGCCTCCTCCCACATTGTCAATTTGTGGTGCAGGGGTTGAGGATTCAAAAGTGATTCTTTGTCCTTCACAGTACAGGTCAGAGCCGTAATGCCAGGGGATGGCATTACTACTTTCATAAGGTACTGGTCCAGGCACCGTGATAGTGACTGGACTGACTGCAGCTGCGGAAGGAATCGTGATAGTCTGTGGATCGTAATAAATTGTAACTGGTGCTCTGATGGGAGCAGCACCTTCCGAGTTGTAGGCAGAGTTGTTTTCAGGATCATAAAATATGGTGACAGTTGAGACATCCTCATGATTTGTTGCTGGTGTTGTAGGAGACATCGGTGGAAGGATGGATGCTGTTGTTGTAGGAGCTTCATAATGGAGTGGTGCCGGAGTTGTAGAAGAAAAATTTGTTGATAACTGATCAGTTGAGACGATAGATGAAGTACTTGTTGATGAAACCGAAGAATTGTCAGGAACAATGGTTGTTGCAGTTGTAGGAGGTTCTGGAGTTGTTGCTGATGAGGTTGCTGGGTTTGCAGGAAATGATGTAGTGATCTGAAGTTGGCTACTCTGAATGAGAGCATCTATGCCATTCCTCAAATTATCGCACCCATTCACTGAAATATTGCAGTAGGCACACCCTAACTCACACCCCGGGAACATTTGACATTCGAGGAGCTGAGCCTTAATTTCTACCAACGGTGTCCTGATCTGACCCACACTGGTTATTAAATAAGACGGCTTGTCTTCTTCAATAGCGTTAATTCTGGGACCACCGTGGTTTGGCATGGGGTTTTTATTGACATTGGGTGGAGGTGCGAAATTCAGAGCTTTTGAGTCCACCAGGTCTTGTACCTTCATGTGCAGGGCTCTGCACTTTTCTGTACTGTGGCCAGGTGCATTTGAATGGAAGGCACATCTGGCGTTGGAATCATAATTCCTGGGTAGACTGTTGGGATCTGGAGGTGCCAACGTCCTTAGCTCAACTAGGTTGAGTTTCAGGAGTTGTGGCAGCAATGTAGCATATGGCATAGGGATCGGATCGATTACCCTGTTGGCTTGAGAAGGCCTCTGTTGGAAAGGCCTTTGCTGGTTATTGTTGTTGGTGTTGCTGTTGTTGTAATTTCTCGGAGGATACTGATTCTGTTGATGGTACTGAGGTTGTTGCTGATAGTTTTGTTGCGAAGGTTGATAAACTGGATGAGGATGAGCTGGAGCGGGAATGGTGACTGCTGCCACTGATCTGTGAACGTATTGGGGCCTGCCCCTGTTGGTGTGGATGACATTGGTCTCGCCAGTTCTTCTCGGGCCCGCAAAAGGCTTTCTTGTACTACTGGACGAGCTGGCACCATTGTCAGAAATCTTGCCTATCTTCAACAGGCTCTCAATTATCTCCCCAGCTATGACAACATCCGCAAAGCTAGTGGAAGAGAAAGCAGCCAGCCTGTCAATATAAGTTCCCTGAAGGGTATTCATAAACATATCTGCCATTTCCCTTTCAGACATAGGTGGCTGAACAGCAGCAGCCAGTTACCTCCATCTCTGGGCATATTCTCGGAAACTTTCCCTTGACGACTGTGACATTCCCATTAGGAGGGTCCTGTTGGGTGCCATGTCTAAGTTATACTGATACTGTCTGATGAAGGCCTCTTCCAGGTCCTTCCAGCACCTAATAGTTGCCCTTGTCAAGTGAGAGTACCATTCTCTTGACGCTCCAGTTAAGCTGTCTTCGAAATAGAACATCCAGAGCTTCTCATCCATAGTATAGGCCTTCAGCCTTCCCAGAAATAACTGTAAATGAGTCCGGGGGCATGAAGTCCCGTTGTATTTTTCAAAACAAGGAGGCTTAAACTTATGGGGGATCCTGACCCCGTCTACCAAGCCCATGTCTATGACGTCGAATCCCAAAGAGTTTTGAGACTCTAAGGACCTCAACTTCTCAGCTATCTCATCCAACCTTCTATCATAAGCTTCTTCCCCAGCACCCATTACTGTGAATTGATCCTCCTGGGGGTCTTCTTGAAGTACCCTGGCTGCAGTGGCAGTCCCTTGAACATTTGCAGGGATGTTGATCTCAGGATGGAGATGTGGTCCAAATACAGGGGGATTTACATGAGGTTGGACCCTTTCATTGTTGCTGGTGCCGGCAGTCCCTATATGTGGATCTTCTTGATTCTGCCTTTCCACCATGGCCCTCAATCTTTCCTGGCTCTGAGCCATGTTGTTCATCACTTCCATAAACTGAGTCATTTGATTCCTCATTTCTAGCCTTTCGTTTGCCATTTGATTTCTGACCTCAGTAAGGTCCTGCTGCATCTGATCCATTTGAATGCCCGGAAGATTGTTACGGGTCGGATAACGGTGCGGACGGTTGAGGGGAAATACCCGGCGCCGAGCAATAGTTCCTGAACATCACAACAGAGTTAGTGGCAATAAACAAAAACCTACAAAACAAACAAAAGGGGTTAGCATGCAATGCAGTATGCTTATTTGTTTTCAAGGTATCCGGCTTGGCATTCAGTTTTGACCCTTCCAGACCCTTGAAGATACTGTTGATGTTGCTTTTGAAGTAAACTCGGATGGAACAAACTAATACATATATTACAAAAAGCCAAAATGGTACATAGTTTGTTTACAAATACAAGCCCTCGGAGGGGGGTCAAAATACATTACAGGAAAATAAAAGTACATGGAAAGAAAGCAACAACAAACAAATGGTCAAACACCAAGACCAAACTCATCCTCACGAACTTCCTTGAGAAGTGCTTCGGTCACAGGATCAGCCGGACGCTCCGTGAGATTCCTGATGAGGAGATTCCGGGTAGTAACAGCTGTAGTTAACTTCTTGTGCTGACTTTGGTCCTTTGACCTCTTCACTCCTGCTCTGATCTTCAGCTCTGATATCTCCCTCTGGGCTGCTGCCAGGGCTTCTTGCTGTTCTTTTGCACTAGCTTCCAGTTGCTCCATCTTGTCTTGAACTCTCTTGTCCTCCAGAGTACGAGCCTCGGTGATCCTGACCCACCTAGCCTGACTCTCCTTTAGATACAAGTCTGTCCTTGCTCTCTGGAACTGGGCTTCTTTGCAAGCATTCTTCAGAATTTGTTCTCCAGCCTTAGACTTTTTGATATAATCTCCAGACTTCTCAATCTTAACCAAATGCTCCACTCTCAACTTCTCCAACCTTTCAATCTCCATCCTACCCTCACTCCTCTCTCGGAGGGTCTTCTGCAAAGCCTGGGTTAACTTCTCATTTCTTTCCTTCAAGCTCTCAAACTCTTCCAAACTGATAGTGGCAGGGGGTGGTGCTGAAGATGACTCAGGCATGTCTTTTATAGTAAAGGGCATCCCAGAGAATTGGGCCCTGGCACGAGACCATTCGTAATATTGCGCTGATGCCACATTGCTGCATTTCCCCAAAATGGTTATTCCCTTGGTTTGAACATTATCCCAAGCCCAGGCAGCCTGCCTAACAGTAGCCAGATTAATCTTGTTCTCGCAATAAAGAGTTTCAACCAAGTCCTGTGCCTTAGGAGTGTGGACCAGTGCGTAGCCCAGTTGCCTTTTGAACAGCAGAGGGTTGTAATTGATACTACCCTTAACTCCTATTAGGGGCACATTGGGAAAATGCCCACAGCTGGTGATGATATCCCTGCCCTTGGTGCTTTGAGTGCACCATCTGATATCTGTTGAAGTTAGAGCAGTGAGTCTCTTAGCCCAGTTGCTCTGCTGATGAGGGTTCAAAAATGCATCTGTCCTGGGTAGATGCCTGAGAAGCCAAGTGTGGAACAATGGAGCACAACACCTCACTAATCTTCCCCTCTGCTTTTCATTCCTCTGATGCACTGAATAATAGAGATCCCCCAATAAAGTGGGCACTGGGTTCTGCAAGATGAAAAGATGGATTGCATTCTTGCTGATGAATCGAGGCTCATCTGCAAACAACACAATCCCATATATGCTCAAAGCCAATAAGGCACAGACAGCTTTCCACTCCCCTAAAGAGGCTTTCAGGGTAGCTTGAGAGATCAAGAAGTCCAGATGAAAGCCAGGGATTCCAGCTTTAGAAGTCATATGCTGCTCAATCAGGACAGGTTCCAGATGCAGAGCCTTTGCTGCTTCTCCATTACCAGGAAAGACCATCTCAGGGTTGAAAGGGATTCCACCCCTGATAGGCAGACCAACCAATGATGAGTATTCTTCCAATAGAGGGCCCAACTGAAAGTCTTGGAAGGTAAAACACCTCAGAGGGGGATCATAAAACTGGATGCAAGTGTGGACCAGGCTTCTCTGTGAAGGGTCCAGATCCATAACCATATCAAGTATATCCCCATAGTGTTCCCTGAACAATGGTATGTGATCTGGAGTGATCAGGGTCTGAATCCTCCTGATGTCAGATAGCTCTGGCTGGAAGAAGTGATAGGTGATGTTGCTCTTTTTGGGAGCCATGATGCTGAGGATGAGTGGAGACAGGTGCTGATGATAACACTGAAGAATGAGCCACTGATTGGCTGGTGCAGGTGATAGCTGAAGCAGAGGCTGATGAAGATGGGTCAATACTGAAGATGGGGTCAAAACCAGAACCAAATGAAGATGGATACCCTGAAACACAAATAAACAAATGTCAATATGATGCAATGTTTATGTATGCAAATGATATGCAAGGGTTTGTGACTGAGCTGGATCTGATCAAATGCCCTGATATAGGTCCAAGTCATATTCAAGAATACCAGATGGAGGTCTATAAATCCAGTAACCAGGGTAGGGGGGCTCAAATAAAGAGCCACATGTCCAGGGTTTTAGAATCACAAGAACTGTTCCAACATGGAGTACTCTTAAACAAACAAAGTAACAGGGTATTCTGAAGTCAAGGTACCTGCAAACCTGTAAACAGCCCAACCCCCTCACAGGTGGTGTTCTAAAACAAGGATCCTCAGACTTGGATCAGTTATGAGAAGTGTAAACACTTCTAACCCGGAGGTACAGTGTTTACAATAACCATAAAAGTTCCTTCTCTAATTCACCTCAGTTTCTGAAGGTCAATACTAAAAGGTCATCCAGACTTAGCAGGCTTCCCAGATAGCCCTAGCATTGCAGGAAATCTGCAACACAGAGTTCTCAAGAAGAAACCCATATCTGAACCGTGTTTCATATTCCCGCACCAGACCGAGATGGAATGGGAAAGAATATGATTCACTCTAGCCTAGGTGTCACTCAGGTCCCAGGTATAGGACCTTAACTCTCAATAGAACCCCACCCACCAAAGCAAACAACAGATCCAGCCAGCAGCACAGTATGACAACATGATAATATATGCATAAAGCTATAAAGAAAGCAATAAACAAAACTGTACAAAATAAATACAAATACACAAACACAAATGAGCACATAACACCCCAGTAAACACAAGTCAATCAAGCGCTAGGAGGAACCCACAAAAAGAACCAGAAGCCCTGGTTGTAGTATAAGGTTCCCCAGCAGAGTCGCCAAGCTGTCGCTCCCACCAAATGAAGCCGGGTCAAATGGGGTACAGACGCGAACGGTCAGCGAAAGGGGGATGCGAGGACACACAGGAGTGAACTCACAGGGAATGAATAGAGTCGCCAGCTAGGCATTTTTATCCCGGAGGAAAGGCAATGCTGCATAGACCTAGAAAGACATGGATAAGACGGTTGCGAACTAGAGAGACTGAGAAAGGGGGTTGGTTACAACCTGGGAAGGTATTAGCACCCAGATTGTCCGTCGTACTTGACGGGATCCACGCTTAAAAGATTTGTGTTTTAAAGGGGTAGTGTCAGTGCAATCTGTGTATAAAAGAGCTGGAAAAGAATGTACAGGTGTCGGTGTAAGAGAAGTGTGAAGTGTGTAAATGTACAGTGTCAGTGTAAGAACAAGAATAAGATGCTCAAGATCATGAGGCTTAAAGAATACTGTTGGAAGGAGGGGGAATATACAGAGACTTTTGTTCGATAACTGTTAAGTTATGCCTACGTATCCTCTCGTGCAATGAGGAAGTCAGAACACCGTAGTTCGACCCAAAGAGACTGAAAGATGAATTGACTTGTGAACTGCTTACTTGCCTATGCTCAAGTGTATGACCTGTCTGGCTCAGGTGCTAACTGTCTTGCATTAGACGGAAGAAGCGAGTTCTCGTTTGTGAGTGAAGGTGATGAGAAAAAGAATCCCGAAGGAGACGATTATTGTTTGTTTTTGTGTTTTCAGTCTTTTATTGTTTTTGAAAGTTTGTCATAAGTTAATGAGCTTAAGCCTAAACCAATGGATCTAGTAAACTCATCACATCCTCCCTCTGATTAGGGGTAATGAGAATACCTTAAGTGTGAAGTCAGCTTCTCACACTTAAACACCTTTGGTGTAGGATTAAGATCATTAACCTACTTGTGATTAATTAGATGTTTTTGTTGTTTTTGTTTAGTGTTAAGTAATGAGATTAAGCCATAATCAGGGATTAAACAGACTCATTACACCATCCTAATAGAAGGATAATAGATGAGAATGTTTAAGCTGAGGAAAACTCCTCAACTTAATCCATGATTAGGGATTAAACTCATGACAAAACAAGCCTTTATTAAGTGGATTTTATTTAATGATATGATGATGAAGTGATTTTTAGGGTTTGTAAGACAACTTGAGGGGGACTTGTCCATTAACACTAGGGTTAGTCCTTCTTAACCAATTAAGGAAGAATTAGAACCCTAATGCAAGGCCCAAGTTACAAGTGTGATGTCTTGATGATTATTAGATGGATTGATTAAAGGATTTAAACACATTAAGGGTTTAACACTTAGGATTAAAGTTATACACTCCATCCTAAGATAAGGATGCAGGCACAAGCTTAATCACAAATCCTTAAAACCTTTAGGGTTTAGTCCCTGATTATGAGGTGAGAAGAGAAGACTCAAAGAGACACAAAGGTAAAACTAAGTGGGGAGACTAATCAAGACCCTAATCATTGTCATGCTTGGTTGTTCCTAAGGTTTGTGAGGTTTTCAAAAGAAGATCTTCAGAGGAACCACCAGGAAGCAGATGAAAGGATCAGGAGAAGCAAAGTAACTTGCTTCATTCAAGAAGTCAAGTCACTTGAAGAAAGAAAGTGGGAATAAGAAGGATGAGCAAGCTCAAACTCAAACACATATAGAAATGCAGAAATGGATGCAAGAGAGATGAAAAGAAAGGTTATGAGAAGTGAAGGCAAATTCACTTCTCAAGTTCACTTACCACCTGAAAGGTTAGAAAAGGAATGCAATGCAATGCAAAATGGGATGAGATGACATGATGAGGAACAAAACCAGAAGCATATACATGATGCTAATGATGCTATGAGATGCTACAATCATGAGGCAGCACATGGAAATGATCATACAAGCTTATGAATGCAAATGAAGCAAGTTAGAAAGCATGGACATACATGAAAAGTTATGAAGTGCACATGGCATACAACATGGCAAATACATGATGCAATGACTAAACATGCTTTCTATATGTCTTATGATGTCAAATGAATCAAATGGAAACATGGAATGTCATGGCAAGTCATGTTATGCAAGAGAATGCAAGATGGATGCATATGGAAGCCCAAATTAGGGTTTATGAATCAAACACCAAACAAAAGTCAAAATCAGAAGCAAACCCTAAGATAAAAAATGGAAAATTCCACACAAAGGACCCCTAGTCCTATACTAAACCAATGCCCAAAGGAGAGGTCTCAACTCTTAACCAAGTTCAAGTTATGAATTTTACAAGTTATTAGGGCTTTTAGGGTTCCTAAACAAGAAAATTATCAAACAAATTGAAAATGAGGAATCAAAACATGGCCATTTAACCTCAAAAACTACATGCTAAACACAATGCAATGCAAGAAGAATCAATGTCCAATTCTTCATGAATAGGCAGAAATGATTTTTTGAACTTAGGATCAAAATAATGCACAAAAATGATTTTAATTCAAAGAAAAATTCTCAAAATGCATCAAGATCAATAAAGAAATTTGGTTTGAAGGTTGGACAATGTTTCTAAATGTCTTAGAACATTTCATGAATTTTTTGGTGATTTTTAAATACCTAAAAGTATTTTTAATAAATTAATTCTCATTAATCAATTAAAAATAATCTTTTAATTATTTAAAAATACATTTTAAATGCTAAAAATGAAAACAAAAATATTTTTGTGTCATAAAAATTAATAAAACTCTTGAGAAAAAGTTTCATAATTTTTAAGACATTTTTGCTATTTTAAATTAATTATGCAAATAAAATGAAAAGAAATGAATTAAAATAAAGAAAAAGGAAAAGTCAACAGAATGGAAGGCAGGGATTGAGTCTGGGTTTGGGAGCATTGACTACGCGCCAGATCTTGTGGCTCACATTCAAACTGGGCTAAACTTAATTACGAATTAATTAAATGCAATTAGGGTTTCTAATGATCAATCTGGTCCCTTCACACACGCGGGAGGTCAACGAGTCAAAGCAATCGCACGCTCCAGATTCAAACTCACTTAATGACTGGGATTATGCCCTAATTATTTTCAGGTGGCCGGAGAAGACCTCCGGTCGTCTTCTCCGGTGGGAAGCCCACCTGAAAATCTCCAAACTCTCTCAAAACGTAACAAAAATGAAAACCAAGCATACAGAAATGATTCCCATGATCCACTAAATCAAAACCCCATCACAAACAACATTTATTTTTCCCCAGAAACATGAATCGAACCAAACAATTTTTAGGTCAACAGAGTTTCAGGAAGCAATTAAATTCTCATTTCATCACCATTTTCAAAACTAAAGGCATATTCATGATCAGGAAGACATATAGAACAAGTTTAGAACTTAAAAATCCATTTCTGGAAAAAAAGTTCTTGAGCTACCTGAGATTCGAAGCTTTCACTCCAGCAAGTTTCTGACCTCCTCCTTTGGTGAAATCCACTCCTTATGACCTCTTGATGATGCTTGAATGCTTTGGAGAAGTTTATGCTGGCTAGATGAAGAGTTTGAACAGCTTTTGCTCAAGCTCAGTTGAAAATGGCAATGGTGATGCAGGCAGTTTTAGGCCAATGTGAGTGGTTCTTTGTGGTCCAGATGATGAGTGGAGAAGGTTTGTGGAGTTTGTTTGGATGTTTATGAACTGTGGAGTGAGTTTCGAAAGAAACTGCAAGTTGGAATGAAAATGGTGAAGTGATGTTATAGCTTGTTTCAGGCCTGGTTCTTTGTTGGTTTCTACTCAATGGAACATGGTGAGATGATTGGTGAAAATGGTTTGGATGTTTTCAGTTTGTGGAGGCAGATTCGAAGAGTTTTGCAAAGTGAGGTGTTTTTGTGTATGTGATGTTGTGGAGTGTTTCAGCTTGGCTTGGTATATGAAATGGCCTGCATTTGGATAGTATAAAATAATCCTATAGGTCAGATGATGTGACCTGGCCTTTATTGATTGGTAAGTTCACTTTTGCAAAAAAGTCCACTTTGTGTAAGGAAGGCATGGCTTGAGCTATAGCTTGGTACAAGAGGCATGGGCTGCGCAGCATGATGTGTGTGTGATGCTAGGAAGGTTCAGCAGCCAAGGCAACTAGTTGGTGAAGTGTGATCATGAGTTTTGCAAGTTGATCACTTTTGAAACTTTATGAAAAAGTCTTGCCATACAAACCATGAACATGTGATCTCTTGGTTCAATTCTGATTTTTATGTCACATAGAATGTTTGTACATTGGTTTGATGTCAACTAGAAGTTACAAACAGCCTTGGTTCATGATTTTGCAAAATTCACATTTGGGGCATGCCTTGAAAATCAATGATTTTTGCCAACTTTGTCACACCATAACTTTTGATCCAAGAAGAATCTGATCATGTTCTTGTACTTTTTGAAAAGGGAAAGATGTATTCTACAACTTTCATGACCAAAGTTTTTCCATTTGAAGCATTTTTGGATCAAGAATCAAGGCTTGAAAAATGGCATAAAATGACATATTCTTGAAAAGTCAACTATGCCTAAAAAGTCAACATTTGCAAAAACTTCAAATTCTTGATTTTTGTGAACTTCAACCTTCTTCCATGATCAAATAAAGACCATATACACTCAAAATGATGAAGATCACCCATTGGTTGGGTCATTGGGGGCCTCAGATGCCCTGATTTTGCACTAACTTGTCTAGAAAGTCAACCCTTGATCAGATGACTTCCTCATGGAATTTCTTCATGAAAATTGATATGCATACTCCCTATACCATATAGAGACCAATGGAAACACGAATGACCAAAAAATTTGGAGTTATGGCCTCTGAAACCAAAACCCTAATTTTAGGTCAACTGTGCAGTCAAACTTGGCTCTGCATCCACACCAATCCCAGTTCTTGTGATTCTTTTGCATTCTTGACTTTAAGAGGATGTAATATGATATATGAACACATATAGACCCCTTTTAAGTGATTGGTGGCCTTTGGAGTGGCTCAAGAGGCTCTGGGATTGCTCAGATCACAAACCCTAGGTGCAGATGACTTAGAATCTATGCAGTGATTCAAAAATGCAATATGAGATGATATGATTGTGTTTATGCACATGAAATAATCACAAGCCATGGTGTGAATGGGTGAGGGCAAATTTGGGGTGCTTACAGCTGCTCGCCGACTGAGACAGTATATGTTGACCCACACTACTTTGTTGATCTCAAAGATGGACCCAATCAAGTATATTTTTGAGAAGCCAGCACTTACCGGACGGGTTGCAAGATGGCAAATGATCCTCACAGAATATGACATCCAGTACACCTCTCATAAAGCCATCAAGGGCAGTGTATTGTATGAATATCTTGCTGAGCAACCTATTGATGATTACCATCCTATGAGATTTTACTTCCCCGATGAAGACATCATGTTCATAAAAGCAAAAGACCATGAAGAGCCTGTTCACACTGAAGGGCCTGACCCAGAGGAAGGATGGACTAGGATGTTTGACGGGGCTGTTAATATGAATGGTCATGGTGTTGGTGCAATACTCATTACACCTAAGGGAGTTCACATGCATTTCTCGGCAAAACTCACCTTCAACTGCACTAACAACGAATCTGAATACGAAGCTTGCATTATGGGTCTTGAGGAAGCCATTAACCTCAGGATCAAGACATTGACTGTATTCGGAGATTCAGCTCTGGTAGTTAATCAAACCAACGGCAAATGGTACACACACCAAGATCATCTGATACCTTACAAGGATTATACAAGGAAGTTATTGACTTTCTTTACAACAGTCAAGCTTGAGTATATCCCTCGGGACGAGAATCAGTTTGCAGATGCTCTGGCTACCATTTCATCCATGATCAAAGTGCAAGCTACCAACTTTGTACCTCAAATTTCAGTGTCCAGACTTGACAGACCAGCATATGTGTTCGCGGCAGATGTTGTCAAAGATGATAAGCCTTGGTTTCATGACATTAAGTGCTTCTTCGAGGATCAAACATACCCACCTGGGGCATCTTTCAATGATAAGAAGACATTAAGAAGGCTTGCTGGTAGTTTCTTTCTGAACACTGATGGTTCCCTGTACAAGAGAAACTTTGATATGGTACTCCTCAGATGCGTTGATAGAACAGAAGCAGACTTGTTGATGCACGAGGTGCACGAAGGATCCTATGGTACCCATGCAGGAGGGCATGCCATGGCTAAAAAGTTGCTAAGATCAGGTTATTACTGGATCACAATGGATGCCGACTGTTGTGCCTACGCCAGAAAATGCCATAAATGCCAGATTTATGCGGATAAGGTGCATGTGCCTCCCAATCCTTTGAATGTGATGTCGTCACCCTGGCCCTTTGCTATGTGGGGGCATTGACATGATTGGCAAGATTGAACCGACTGCTTCGAATGGCCACAGATTCATCTTGGTTGCCATTGACTATTTCACCAAGTGGGTCGAAGCAGCTTCCTATGCAAACGTTACAAGACAAGTGGTAGCCCGATTTCTGAAGAGAGATATCATCTGTCGATATGGAGTTCCCGAGCGAATCATTACTGACAATGGTTCCAACTTGAACAACAAAATGATGGCAGAACTATGTCGGGACTTCAAGATTCAACATCACAATTCTTCTCCTTACAGGCCAAAGATGAATGGCGTTGTTGAGGCAGCTAATAAGAATATCAAGAAGATTGTGCAGAAGATGGTAGTCACCTATAAAGACTGGCATGAAATGCTACCGTTTGCCTTGCATGGGTACCGTACGTCAATCAGAACATCCACCGGGGCAACACCGTATCAGCTTGTGTATGGTATGGAAGCAGTCCTACCAGTTGAAGTTGAATTACCCTCCCTACGGGTACTGATGGATGTTAAGCTGAACGAAGCAGAGTGGGTCCGATCCCGATACGAACAACTAAGTCTGATTGAAGAGAAAAGATTGGCTGCAATCTGTCATGGGCAGTTATATCAGAAAAGAATGAAGAGAGCCTTCGATCAGAAAGTCAGGCACCGAGAGTACCAAGTAGGAGATCTTGTGCTGAAAAAGAATCCTCCCTCCGCATACAGACCACAGGGGCAAATGGACTCCAAACTATGAAGGACCATTCGTAGTAAAGAAAGTTTTCTCGGGTGGAGCTCTGATGCTCAGCACTATGGATGGTGAAGACTTCCCGTCCCCTGTGAATTCAGATGCAATTAAAAAATACTTCGCGTAAAAAATGACCCGCTGGACATAAAAACAGAATGTAAGTCCAGGAAAAAATAGGGCATCCCGGCGAGTCAAAAACAGAATAAAAGACTCGGGCAAAAATAAGGGAAAATAAACAAAAAATGTACACCCGCTGAGTTGAAAAGCCGCATTGGACAACTCAGGCAAAAATGGGTATCCCGATGGATTGAAAACCCGAAAGGGCGGTCCATGCAAAATAAGGGAATAAGCGAACAACTGCATGCTGAATTCGTCTGTATCACCTGCAACTTGGTAAGCCCCGAAAAGATCAAGCTTCTCTCAGAATCAGCCTTCTTCAGAAAGCAAGACGAGAAGAACGTCAAAATTCATACGAGTCATAGCAAAAGGGAAGCTCCTTGAAGCGTCGTCAACATTGCCAGCATTTTGTTTCTCAATTTGTAACAATCTCCTCATTTTAGGGGATATGTTTCTTTGACTGTATCTTGCCAAATCAGGGCATATGAATTAATAAAATCAGATTTTCAGTCATGTCTCGTCTCGTGCATTTTATTTTCATTTGCAAAATGTCTGATGTCTTTAGAGATACTGATTGCATAAACACAAATGTTTCCTTTCTAAAGAATGCGTGTTTGCAGGAAATATACTTACTCCCGGGAGTGTCTGAACTCTCATGATGGGATCCAGTAAAGGATACCTCGGGATTACTTGTGCGTCCCTCTGTCTTTGCAGGATTGCAGGTATTCAAAAGCGCAAAATGGGGCATGTAAGCTTCATCCCAGCAAGCTGGCAAATCAACACTCACTCAAAGTGTTTTCTCCCCAGCTGAATTGCTACTTGTTACTTCTCCCAGTCGAGGTACCAATCATTCTTCCTCCTCAGCTAAGTACAAAAGCCAGGGAACCACTTCCCCACAGAGTTTCAGCCTCTATCCAGAAGAGCAACGCATGAAGGAATCACAACAGAGTGACGAAAGCCTCTACAAACCCCAGCTGGGTCCCTCATCACCAAGGATAGGTCTATCAGTGACCTATTCCCCCAAGCAGATACATCTCTTCAGATCTACCAATGATCTCACCCCCAGCTGGGATGTCCATTTCAAGCAGATCAACCAGAGATCCTCGCAGCATCGGGATCCGAACCCCGGATCGTTATCCTTGCATAATCATAGCATTCACATCATATTCACCCCCACAAAGCGTAGCATTCCGTCTAGTACGGAGCATTACGGCAAAAATCAAACATATTGCATAATCATAAGCCATGATCCGAATCAAACACTTGTGAATATTGACAATCCATCAACAATATACAGAATGCTCCCCAGATTCCCCAACAGAGAGCTAAAGCTAAAGCAGTTGCCTTACATTCACAAACATCAGTATATACTCCTTGTGGCACTCGTCCGTGTCATATCCCCAGTAGAAGACCAAAGCTTCCTCTTTGCACTCACAGATACATATATATATATACAATTCCTCGACACCCGTCCGTGTCATCTCCCCAGCATAGTTGCCTAAACATTTTTTTGCAAAGCATATACTTGTTTATAATATACCTCTTGACACTCGTCCATGTCACTCTCTCCAGCAGGTTAAACACTCATCCATACTTATTTCTCAGATACTCGTCTGTATCTTATGTACACCACTTATCATCTCAGATTCGGCACTAGTCCGTGTTCTTTGTTAACCAGTTGGTACTCGTCCGTACCATCATCTCAGAACATGCGTCAAGCGTTTGTTTCTACCTGATACTCATCCGTATCATAGTCATAAAGATGCTCGTCCGCATCTTTAATCCATACACGTGTCAAACACCCTTGTCTTTTTGAATATAGACACTCGTCTGTGTCTACTATTCCCCAGAAGAGTCCCCTCAGATTCAACACTCGTCCGTGTTCCTTGTTAACTAGTTGATACTCGTCCGTATCGTCATCTCTGAACACGTGTCAGTATTTTTTTCTACCCGATGCTCGTCCGTATCGTAGTCTTAGGGATGCTCGTCCACATCTTTAATCTATACACAAACATCTAAACACTTATACCTTTTGTTTCTTGGATATAAACACTCGTCCGTGTCTACTATTCCCCAGTAGATCACCAGCAAAGCAGAATTTCTTTTCTATCTGACATTCGTCCTATGTCATGATAAACTTTGAGAGCAGTCGTACCCTGCTAGGTGATCGTCCTTCACCTCTTGATGATCGTCCTTCATCATGCTCATCCGATGGTCGTCCCCATCGTTGATCTTTTCTATCCAACATTCGTCCTATGTCGTGATTTTTAGCAGCCGTCCCCTGCTAAGGTGATCGTCCTTCACCTTTTGATGATCGTCCTTCATCACTTTATCCGATGGCCGTCCCCATCGTCGATCTTGTTATCTGACATTCGTCCTATGTCATGACAAACCTCGAGAGCAGCCGTCCCCTGCTAGGTGATCGTCCTTCACCTCTTGATGATCGTCCTTCATCATGCTCATCCGATGGCCGTCCCCATCGCTGACCTTTTATCCGGAATTCGTCCTATGTCGCGATACTTTCGGCAGCCGTACCCTGCCAGGTGATCGTCCTTCACCTTTGATGGCCGTCCCTCATCATTATTTCATTTATTTTTTAACCCGATGGCCGTCCCAGTCGTGGTCCCTTTTCCTTTTCCTGATGATCGTCCTTCATCAGTTTAACCCGATGGCCGTCCCCATCATTGTTTACATTACTTTTTGAACTTGATGGCCGTCCCCATCATTTTTCATTAATCCCCAGAGAATCTTATAACTTTACTTGATGGACGTCCCCATCATAATCCCCTTTATCCCCAGCATGTCGGCCGTCCCCGTCATTGCTTTATTTCCCGCACTTTTCCCAGCATGTCGGCCGTCCCCGTCATTGCTCTTTCCCCAGCAGTCGTCCTCTGCTCGACGGTCGTCCTCCGTCGCCTACACTTTATAATATACTTTATTTTCCTTTACAATCTATATCCCTTTTCTTCTTCATTCTATGAGTGCAAATTTTGGACTGTCTTTGGTATTCAACCACAAGTTATCTTGTTTGCCTGTTAAGTCGTTGCTTACATCCTGCACAGCTAACTCATGTTTGAATAGGGGCAGCTGTAAACACCCCAAATTTTACCTCACCCATCCACACCATGGCTTATGATCTCCTCATATGCATAAGCTCAATCACATCATCTCATATCACATTTTTGATTCATTGCATTGGTTCAAAGTCATCTGCATCTAGGGTTTGTGATCTGAGCAATCCAAGAGCTATTTGAGCCACTCCAAAGGTCATCAATCACTTCAAAGGGGTCCATGTATGTTCAAACATCATATTATATCCTCTCAAAGTCAAGAATGTCAAAGAATCACAAGAACTGAAAATGGCATGGAAGCAGAGCCAAGTTTGACTGCACAGATGACCTAGAATTAGGGTTTTTGTTTCAAAGGCCATAACTCCAAATTTTTTGGTCATTCTTGTTTCTATTGGTCTCTATATGGTATAGGGAGCATGCATATCAATTTTCATGAAGAAATTCCATGGGGAAGTCATCTGATCAAGGGTTGACTTTCTAAGCAAGCCAATGTAAAATCAGGGCATCTGAGGCCCCCAATGACCCAACCAAAGGGTGTTCTTCATCATTTCGATTGTGTATGATCTTTATTTGATCATGGAATATGTTGGAAGTTCACAAAATTGAAGAATTTCAAGTCATTTGCAAAGTTGACTTTTTGGGAAGTTTGACTTTTAATGAAAATTGCCATTTTGGGAAACTTTTTCAACCTTTACTTTTTGATTCAAAAATGCTTCAAATGGAAAAACTTTGGTCATGAAAGTTGTAGAATGGATCATTCCCTTTTCAAAAAGTACAAGAACATGACCTAATTCATTTTAGATCAAAAGTTATGGCTTGTCAAAGTTGGCTAAAATCACAAAATTTGAAGTTTTCTACCAAAGAGACATTTTGCAAAATGGTTTGATCAAGTGTTCTAAAGGTCTCAAATGTGTACCATTTCTTCACAACATGATCATGTGACATCTAAAATTCAGAATGGGCCAAGGGATCACTCATTTTCATGACTTATGGAGCAAGAATTTTCAAAAGGAACCAAAGTGAAGCAAGTTGCAAAAACTCACTCAAGTATGAATCCACTTGCTTGCTGACTTCATAATCAATCCTAGGGCTCTCCACACTTCTTGATGCGCAGGACACCCCATTTGTCCTTGGCTAGCTAGTAGCCCATGCCTCTCTTACACCAATTTGACATTTTGGCAACTTGAGCCATACCAATCACAACAGCACACATCAACTCATCTGACCAATCCCATTTGTTTATACAAACCAAAAGCAAGACATTTCATATAACACACAAGCCTGAAAGCACCAAGAACACAGCTCTCTCATTTTCACCCCATTTTGCAAAAGCTTTCGAAACACTCTCCACAAGCTGCAAACACACAAGCCAACTTCACAAATCAACTCAGCATACTTCACTGGTCACAAACCACCCATCACCATAGCCTGAAACTCCCTGAATCAAAAACACGATCACCACCCCCCCTTGAACAAAACTTCTGTAATCTTCCAAACCAGCCATCACAAACTTCTTCCAAGCATCAAGACTTCATCAGGGGCCTAAGAGGAGTGGTTTGCACAAAGAAAGAAGGTCAGAAAGTTGCAAACTGAGAAGGCTCAAAGCTCAGGTATCTCAAGAACTTTTTTTTTTCAGAAATGAGTTTTTAAGTTTCTAAATTGTTCCTCATGCTTTGCTGATCACTCTGATGTTTTTACTTTTTGAAATGGTTGAGAAATAAGCATGTAATCGTGTTCTGAAATTTTTCTGACCTAAGTATGTTTTGCTTCGATTCACATGATTGATGAATGAAAAATGATTTTTGTTTGGGGGTTTTGATTCAATGTTGAATGGGGATGATTTCTGGGTGATTAGAGTTCATTTTCATGGCCTAGGGAGAAAGTTAGCAACTTTCAGGTGAGGGTCTTGCTGGAGAAGACGACCGGAAGTCTTCTCCGGCCACCTGAAAGAGATTAGGGTTTAATCTGTGTAATTAATGAAGTTTGAATGTGGTGCGTTGATCTGTCTGACTTAGTCAATTCCCGCGCGTGTTCAAGGGTCCAGATCCTTCACTTAGCCCTAATCTCATTTATTTAAATTAATTAATTCAGATTAGTTTAATTAGGTTAGTTTGAATATCAGCCTTTAGATGTGGCGCCAGTCAATGCGCGCGTTTCCAAGTTCAAACCTCAGCCATTGATCATGCTTACTTTCATTTAATTTCAATTTTATTTGCATTTTAATTCATTTAATTTGTGCATTTTATTTAAAATAGTAAAAATCATTGAAAAATTATGAAACTTTTTGTGCAAGCTTTTATTAATTTTCAGAAACCAAAAACATTTTTATTTTTATTTTTTGCATTAAAAAATATTTTTAAATCATTTAAAAGCTTATTTTTAATTAATTAATGAGAATTAATTAATTAAAAATACTTTTAGGTATTTAAAAATCACCAAAAAATTCATGAAACATTTAAAATCATTTAGAAACATTGTCCAACCCTCAAACAAAATTTCTTTTTTGATCTTGATGTCTTTTGACAATTTTTCATGGAATTAATTTCATTTCAAGGCATTATTTTGATCCTAACTTTGAAAATTCATTTCTGCCTAGTCTTTAAGAGTTGGACTTTGATTCTTTTTGCATTGCATCTTGTATAGCATGTAGTTTATAGGATTAAATTGGCATGATTTGATCTTGCATTTTCAATTTGTTTGACATTTTTCTTGACAAGGTGCCTTAAAACCCTAGAAATCTTAAGAGATTCATAACTTTCACTAGGTTAAGAATTGGGTCCCCTCCTTTGGTAAGTGAGTTTGTATAGGTTTAGGGTTCCCTTGAATGCATTTTCAAATTTTTATCTTGATGTTTGCTTCTGGTTTTGATTTTTGTTTTGTGCATTGATCATGAACCCTAATTTGGGCTTCCTTTTGCATTCATCTTGCATTTGCTTACATACCATGACTTGCCATGACATTCTATGCATCCATTTGATTCATAACACATCTTAGGACATATTAGAAGCATGTTTGATCATTGCATCTTTCATTTGCCATTTTGTATGTCATTTGCATTTCATAACTTTTCATGTATGTTCATGGTTCTAAGCATGCTTTTCTTGCTTCCATATGTTTGTATGATCATCCTCATGCCTTGTTTCATGTTTGTATCACCTCATAGCATCATTATCATCACACACATTCTTCTGGTTTTGGTTTGCATCATGCCATTTCATCTCATTTTGCATGACATTGCATTTCTTTCACTAACTTTTCAGGTGGTAAGTCACTTTGAGAAGTGAATTTGCCTTCACTTCTCACAATTTCTTTTCATCTCTCTTATGCATCATTGCTGCATTTTATCTTGTGTTTGAGATTGAGATTGATCTTTCTTCTTCTTCTTACTTTCTTTCTCCAAGTGACTTGTCTTCTTAAATGAAGCAAGTTACTTTGCTTCTCTTTGCTCCTTTCATCTGCTTCCTGGTGGTTCCTTTGAAGATCTTTCTTGTAAACCTCACAAACCTTAGGGACAACCAAGCATGACAATAATTAGGGTTTTGATTAGTCCCCCCACTTAGTTTTACCTTTGTGTCTCATTGAGTCTTCTCTTCTCACCTCACAATCAGGGACTAAACCATAAAGGCTTTAAGACTTTGTGATTAAGCTTATGCCTGCATCCTTCTATTAGGATGGAGTGTATAACTTTAATCCTAAGTGTTAAACCCTTAATGTGTTTAAATATTTTAATCAATTCATCTAACAATCATCAAGACATCAAGCTTGTAACTTGGGCCTTGCATCAGAGTTCTAATTCTTCCTTAATTGGTTAAGAAGGACTAACCCTAGTGTTAATGGACAAGTCCCCCTCAAGTTGTCTTACAAACCCTAAAACCCACTTCATCATCTTATCATTAACTAAAATCCACTTAATAAAGGTTTTGTTTTGTCATTAGTTTAATCCCTAATCATGGATTAAGTTGAGGAGCTTTCCTCAGCTTAAACATTCTCATCTATTATCCTTCTATTAGGATGGTGTAATGAGTCTGTTTAATCCCTGATTATGGCTTAATCTCATTACTTAACACTAAACTAAAACAACAAAAACATATAAATAATCACAAGTAGGTTAATGATCTTAATCCTGCATCAAAGGTGATTAAGTGTGAGAAGCTGACTTCACACTTAAGGTATTCTCATTACCCCTAATCAGAGGGAAGATGTGATGAGTTTACTAAATCCAATGGTTTAGGCTTAAGCTCATTAACTTATGACAAACTTTCAAAAGCAATAAAAGACTGAAAACTCAAAAACAAACAATAATCGTCTCCTTCGGGATTCTTTTCTCATCTCATTCACTCACAAACGAGAATTCACTTCTTCCGTCTAATGCAAGACAGTTTGCACCTGAGCTAGACAGGTCATACACTTGAGCATAGGCAAGTAAGCAGTTCATCAGTCAAGTCTTCTTTCAGTCTCTTTGGGTCGAACTACGGTGTTCTGACTTCCTCATTGCACGAGAGGATACGTAGGCATAACTTAACAGTTATCGAACAAAAGTATCTGTATATTCCACCCCTTTTCCAGCTTTATTCTTTTAGCCTCATAGTCTCGAGCATTTCACTCTCATTCTTACACTGACACTTCACTTATACATTCCCCTTTTCTTACACTGACACCTGTACATCTTTTTCCAGCTCTTTTTATACACAAATTGCACTGACACTACCCCTTTAAAACACAAACCTCTTAAGCGTGGATCCCGTCGAGTACGACGGACAATCTGGGTGCTAATACCTTCCCAGGTTGTAACCAACCCCCTTTCTCAGTCTCTCTGGTTCGCAACCGTCTTATCCGTATCTTTCTAGGTCTATGCAACATTACCTTTCCTTCGGGATAAAAATGCCTAGCTGGCGACTCTTTTCATTTCATCCTTTCGCCGACCGTTCGCGTTTGTACCTCATTTGAGCTCAGTCTCATCTTTTGGGAGCGACATGATGCTTGAATCTCAAACCCTAGTTCAGGTGCCTTGTATAGGAGCTTTGCCTTATCCTGAGATCTCTGGTGATCATGCAACCTTCTGAGCTTTTGCAAATGGACTTGAACCTATAAATGGAGTGTAGACCCCTCATAGGACTTGTACAAAACCCTTGGGCTCCTTGTCATGGCTTGAAATGCCTCAAGAACCTCCACAGATGATCATATGCCTAATGCTAGGACATGAAGAATGTTATGCCTCATCTTTCCATGCTCGGATGCTTAGAAAATGATATGTTCATGATGAATATGATGTGATATGATGCTTAAAATGAAAAGGGCAAATTTGGGGGTGTTACAGCTGCCCCTATTCAAACAACTGTTGATCTGAGAATGACGGTAGCACGGGCTATCGACCGTTCAAGATAAACTGTGGTTGAATACCAAAAGACCTGAAATTTGCACTTTGAAGAAGAATGCAACGCTGGGAAATAAACCCAACCAAATGACGCTTTGGTGACTGAAGGGGAGAAAAAGCAGACGAGCTTCTTCCAAGTTGAAACTGATATCTGGAATGAAAACACTAAGACAGACGAGTCTTCTTTGAACAATCCTGTTACGCCAGGAGATGGACATACGAGTCCTCAAACAATTCAAGAACATATGACTTGAGACAAATGAAACTCCTTCGGATTTACCTGTTACGCCAAGACCGGGATGCACTAAAGTCTGTGGGATGGACATGCATAAATAAGGTAGACGAACCTTCTTCATATATTATTCGTGGATATATGGTGCAAGACAGACGAGTCTTCTTTGAGCAAACCTGTTACGCCAGGTGCAACAAACAATAATTGGTGCCTGAGACAGACGAGCCTCCTTCGGATAAACCTGTTACGCCAGGACCGGTAACCATTTTGACATTTATTCCCACAGTCAGGATTTTAAACCTCCTTAATACAGACGAGTATTGGATGATCATCAAGATAACACAGACAAGTGCCAACAGTCAATGATACAGACGAGTATCAGACGATGATCTGAGAAACACAGACGAGCGCTTCAGACAATGATACAGACGAATATCAGCCACTGGTATGGACGAATACCAGAAATTCAAACACAGACGAGCATTTGAAGTAGTCATACATAAAAGTACCAGTGTAATCAGCAAATCCTCACATACAAATATAAGCTAACACAGACGAGTGTTGGGAGTGATACAGACGAGTATCCAAACAAAGCAGACGAGCTCCAAACAGATTATAAACACAGACGAGTGCTGAAGATGATACAGACGAGTATACAAACCAATATTAAAGATATCATAACATCAAAACACAGACGAGTGTTGGGGATGATACAGACGAGTATCCAAACAAAGCAGACGAGCTTCAAACAGATAACAAACACAGACGAGCGCTGGGGATGATACAGACGAGTAACAACAAATGTCAAATATCAAATACAGACGAGTGTCAAGCAAACAAATATCAAGCACCAAACACAGACGAATGTTGAGAATTGTAGACGAGCAACAACAAATATCATCAATATCAGAACACAGACGAGTGTTGGGGGAATGCAGACGAGCAAACAGCCAAGGTAATCATGGACCACTGTTGGGGAAAGTAAACTAGCAATACTAAGGTGATAACACAGACGAGTGTTGAAAGATGCAGAGGAGCAGCAATAAAGCATGAACACAGACAAGTGCTGGAGATTGCAGACGAGCAACAATACCAAGCAAGAGCACAGACGAGTGCTGGAGATTGCAGACGAGCAAAAAAAACAAATGCCTGATTGGCCATGAGAGTTACAACTCTGCAGGGGAAGACAAGTCAAAAGGCCTTGACACCTGACTGAGGTGATGAATACCTGACTGTATCATCATATTGACCAACAGAATGGCAACTTCTCTGGGGAATATTTCACCGACGGGAGTGAAAATCAAATATGAACTCTATGGGGAAGGATCATCTTCAGACTTGGCTGGGAAAGATGCTTCAACAATACTCTGGCTGGAGAAAGCATTTTGCTAATTCAAGCTCTGGCTGTGACCCTTGCTGGGGATAGAATTCTGACAATTCTAACTCTGTGGGGAAATCAGACACTCATCTTCCTGCTGGGCATACTCCACTGGGGGAATAATAAACTGCTTGGGCTGCTTGCCAAGACTTAGCTGGAGAAACTTCTGCTGGAGATAGGAATTGCAAAGTGTCTCTCTTGAGGAGAAACAACCTGCTTGGGAGAATATGACGCCATCCTGCAACCTGCAACAACAGAAAACACAAGTGTGCCCCGGGGACTTGCATGGTATGATCTGTTCATCCATAGTCATCCGACACTCAAAGAGGGTTACAGTGTTTCCCTGCATGTCATTTTCTTTCAAATTATCACCATGTTTTAAATGCAATGCTATTTTTGTTGAAAATTCAGGACATTTTGCAAACAAAAATAAACACACACAGCTTTTTGACTGAATATTCTTTTTATTAAAAGGCCTCTGAATAAGCAAAGTTTCTACATCAGGAAGCAACCACCTGGAAAGAGGTAGCCACCATAAAATTGAGAAAAGAAACTATCCTAATGGCAATGGACACAACATCCCAATGAGTTCCATTTCTGCTATGACCAGCATGTCTGTAAGACTCTCCATTCTGCTTTTACTTTCTGAGAAGATGAGGGGACTGTTTCCTATCCTTCTGATATTGTCAGGTTGTACGAAACGATGATGTGGTTCAGATTACTCGGATCGCAGTTGTTCGCTTATTCCCTTGTTTTGCGTGGATCGCCCTTTCGGGTTTTCAATCCACCGGGATACCCTTTTTTTCCTGAGCTGTCCAATGTGGCTTTTCAACTCAGCGGGTGTACATTTTTTTATTTCATTTTCCCTAACTTTTTCCCGAGCTTTTTATTTTGTTTTTAGCTCGCCGGGATGCCCTTTTTTTGCCTGGACTTTAATTCTGTTTTTGTGTCCAGCGGCTCTCTTTATGCGAAGTATTTTTTAACTGCGTCCGAGTTAACAGGGGACTGGAACTCATCTCCATCCATAGTGGTGAGCATCATTGCTCCTCCTGAGAAAACCTTCTTCACTATGAATGGTCCTTTGTAGTTTGGGGTCCACTTGCCCCTGTGATCTGAACCTGGAGGAATGATCCTCTTCAGCACAAGTTCTCCCACTTTATACTCCCGAGTACGTACTCGTTGGTCAAATGCACGCTTCATTCTCCTCTGATAAAGCTGACCGTGACAGATAGCCACTAATCTCTTTTCCTCAATTAGACATAGCTGATTGTAACGAGCACGCACCCATTCAGCCTCATCAAGCTTTACATCCATCCTCACACGTAATGAAGGAATCTCTACTTCAACAGGAAAGACTGCCTCCATACCATATACCAGAGAGAAGGGAGTTGCCCCTGTTGACGTCCTGACTGACGTTCGGTACCCATGCAACGCAAATGGTAACGTCTCATGCCAATCTTTGTAAGTGACAACCATTTTTTGCACAATCTTCTTGATATTCTTGTTTGCTGCCTCTACCGCACCATTCATCTTTGGTTGGTAAGGAGAAGAATTGTGATGCTGGATTTTGAAGTCCCGACACAACTCTGCCATCATCTTGTTGTTGAGATTAGAACCATTGTCGGTAATGATCCTTTCGGGCACTCCGTATCTGCATATGATATCCCTTTTCAAGAATCTTGCCACCACTTGACGAGTGACGTTGGCATAAGACGCTGCTTCCACCCACTTTGTGAAGTAATCAATCACGACCAAGATGAAGCGATGACCATTTGAAGCAGTTGGCTCTATCTTCCCGATCATGTCAATGCCCCACATAGAAAAGGGCCAAGGAGATGACATGACGTTGAGCGGGCTTGGAGGAACATGCACTTTGTCTACATATATCTGGCACTTGTGGCACTTACGAGCGAATGAACAACAGTCTGCATCCATTGTCATCCAGTAATACCCTGATCTCAGCAATTTCTTAGCCATAGCATGCCCTCCTGCATGGGTACCGAAAGATCCCTCGTGGACTTCCTGCATTAACAGGCTTGCTTCGTGTCTATCCACGCATCTGAGCAAGACCATGTCGAAGTTTCTCTTGTACAAAACCCCGTCTGTATTCAAGAAGAAGCTAGCAGCAAGTTGCCTCAAGGTCTTCTTGTCATTGGAAGATGCCCCAGTTGGGTATTCTTGCTTTTCCAGGAATAACTTGATATCAAAATACCAAGCTTTCTCGTCAGACACGGCGTCTACAGAGAAGGCATGAGCTGGAGCGTCAAGCCTGGAGATATCAATTTTGGGCACATAATTCCAACACAAGACTTTGATTGACGAAGAAAGAGTGGCCAATGCGTCGGCAAACTGATTTTCATCCTGTGGTATGTATTGAAGCTTAACTGTCGTGAAGAACGTCAACAGTTTTCTAGCATAATCCCTGTATGGAATTAAATGCACTTGATGCGTATACCACTTGCCGGTAACTTGGTTAATGACGAGGGCTGAATCCCCGAATATATCGAGGTTCTTAATCCGAAGATTAATTGCCTCCTCTATTCCCATTATGCATGCCTCGTATTCCGCTTCATTGTTGGTGCAGCCAAATGTAATCCTAGCAGCGAAGGGAAAGTGAACACCTTCGGGAGTAATAAGAACGGCACCAACTCCACGTCCATTGATATTGACTGCCCCATCAAACATCAACTTCCATTTGGATTCAGGGTCTGGCCCCTCCTCCGGAAGTGGTTCCTCGTAATTGTTTGCTTTGAGGTACATGATGTCCTCATCAGGGAAATCAAACTTCATTGGCTGATAATCATCTTTAAGAGGTTGTTGTGCAAGGTAATCCGACAATACACTTCCCTTGATGGCTTTCTGAGAAGTATACTGGATGTCGTATTCAGTTAAAATCATCTACCACCTAGCAACCCTTCCGGTTAACGCTGGTTTCTCAAAGATGTACATGATAGGATCCATTTTGGAAATGAGCAGTGTGGTATGAGTCAACATGTACTGCCTCAGTCGGCGAGTAGCCCATATCAAAGTGCAGCAAGTTTTCTCGAGCAGTGAGTAACGGGATTCACAGTCGGTAAACTTTTTGCTAAGGTAATAAATAGCATACTCTTTTCGACCAGACTCGTCATGTTGGCCTAGAACACACCCCATTGACCCTTCTAGCACGGTCAAGTACATGATTAAAGGTCTTCCTTCCACTGGAGGCATTAGAATTGGAGGCTCCTGCAAATATTCTTTTATCTTGTCGAAAGCTCTTTGGCAGTCTTCGTTCCACCTGACCGTTTGCTCTTTTCTTAGCAATTTGAATATTGGTTCGCACGTGGCAGTTAGATGAGATATGAACCGAGAAATGTAGTTAAACCTCCCTAAAAACCCGCACACTTCTTTTTCTGTTCTCGGTGCAGGCATATCTTGAATAGCTTTTACTTTAGCAGGATCTACCTCAATTCCTCTCTGACTAACAATGAAACCCAGCAGTTTCCCGGAACGCACTCTGAAAGTGCACTTGTTTGGGTTCAACCTCAGATTGTACTTGATCAGTCTATCAAACAGCTTATTCAGGTTGACCAGATGCTCTTCTTCATCTCGGGACTTAGCAATCATATCGTCCACATAACACTCAATCTCCTTGTGTATCATGTCATGGAACAATGTGACCATCGCCCGCTGATAAGTTGCCCCGGCGTTCTTCAAACCAAAGGGCATGACCTTATAGCAGAATGTACCCCACGGGGTAATGAACGTTGTCTTCTCCATGTCTTCCGGCGCCATCTTAATCTGATTATATCCGGAGAAGCCATCCATGAAGGAAAATACCGAGAATTGAGCAGTATTGTCTACCAACATGTCAATGTGTGGCAACGGAAAGTAATTTTTTGGGCTTGCTCTATTCAAATCCCGGTAGTCAACGCACATCCGGACCTTTCCGTCCTTCTTTGGTACAGGTACAATGTTAGCTACCCAAGGCGGGTAACTAGTTACAGCAAGGAACCCGGCATCCCATTGCTTCTGAACCTCCTCTTTGATCTTCATCGCCATGTCAGGACGAGTTCTTCTCAATTTCTGTTTCACAGGAGGACAGTCCCCTCTCAAAGGTAGCTTATGCACAAAGATGTCGGTATCCAACCCTGGCATATCTTGATATGACCAAGCAAAGATATCCACATACTCTCGCAGTATACTGATCAGCTCTTTCTTGACGTCGACCTGCAGACTGGCCCCAATTTTGATCTCTTTCTTCACATCTTCACTGCCAATGTTGATGATCTCAATTTCTTCTTGATGAGGCCTAATAACCCGTTTCTCTTGTTTCAACAATATGACCAATTCTTCCGGGAGGTCACAATCTTCCTCAACCCCTTCATCAGCTTGGTAGACTGGATTGTCAAAGTCATGCGTGGTCATAGCAGGAACGTTATCAATGGAATCCGGATGATCAACACTGCACATATGATGTGCTTATTCAGAATCTGCTTATTTTGAAAAAGAAACGCTAACACAAAAACAACAAGGAAAAACACATTGCCATTTTTATATTTTTTGTGAAAAGTTTTAAAACAAAGAAAGAGAACACAATTTGTCTGAAAATGTCCTTTTATTTCATGGTAAAATAAGATGCATACAAAACATGGTGGCCCAATACAATGGATCCTAGCATCTTGGGCAGAATGCTGGATTTGAAAAAGCAGTATGATAATAAAAGGAAACAAAATAATTACTCTGAGTGCCAGGTAACTTGGACAATGTCTTCAGCAGACCAGTTCCTTAGCTCCTCTCCGGGCGCACACGGGTGAATCCAGTTGTCCCAGTCACTGTCACTGTCCCCATCTTGGCTTGCTGTACAGATCTGGTTGCGGTCGAGAAATCCAGCGCTTGTAAAGGTAATGGCTTTACCACTTGGAGTAGATCCACTAGGCTGATACCCTAAACCAAACTTGTCGTCCTTCTTTTCTAGCTCCAGCAATTTGCCCCAGCCTTGGGCATTTCCTGACTGAACGACCTCCTTTGCCTGCTTGTAGGAATGGATGGAAGTACCTTATTTCTCATAGCTCTTCTCCACATGAGTCAAGATGCTGACATTAACTGCTTCGAAGGCTTGACATAGGGTATCATGGATCTCTCCATCCATCTCTACATATTTGAACATTGACAAGTGGCTTACGAAGATGTCTTCCTCTCCGCAGACTATGATTACCTGGCCATCCACCACATATTTGAGCTTCTGATGCAGGGTTGAAGTTACGGCTCCAACAGCATGTATCTATGGGCGTCCCAACAAGAAGCTGTACGCAGGCTGAATGTCCATGACGTAGAAGATACTTTTGAAAACTTGAGAACCTATTTTGACGGGCAACTCAACTTCTCCAAAAACTGATCTTCTAGAACCATCAAAAGCTTTGACAATCAAATCACTTGGTCTCAGGACTATACCATCAACATTGAGCTTCATTAATGCCTTCTTCGGAAGCACATTAAGGGAAGAGCATGTATCAACAAGAACATGTGACAACACATCACCCTTGCACTGCACAGTGATATGTAGTGCTTTGTTGTGGTTTCGGCCCTCTGACATGAGGTCTCTGTCTGTAAAGCCTAGCCCATGGCTTGCATTAACACTGCCTACTACAGCTTCAAGTTGGTTGACAATGATTTCTTGAGGAACATAGGCCATTTGCAGCACTTTCAATAAGGCCTCTCTGTGTGCAGGAGAACACATCAGCAGTGAGAGAATGGATATCTTGGAAGGTGTCTGGTTTAACTGCTCGACCACCTTATAGCCACTCTTTTTGATTATGCGCATGAATTCCTCGACCTCCTTTTCAAATGTACCCTGCCTAGAAGCAGGAGTTGTTGATTCATCAGTCACAGCTTGCTTTCCTTTGGCTTTTGACGAAGCTTCAGCCTCAGGATCCCCTCTCAGCACAGGGGGAGCAAATAAACAACCACTTCTGGTAAAGCCTCCAACTCCTCAAACGTTCTCTACAGTCGGGTCAACAACAACAGACTTGCTCTCAATCTTCTGTCCAGCCACGTATACATCTGAGTCATAATGCCATGGAATGGCTTTATCATCTGTATAAGGAACAAGCCCATGCACGGTGATAGTCACAGGACTAATCTCAGGAGCATAAATGGTTACGGGCTCTCTTCTGGCAGGCATCTCTGCTTCATCATAGAATATGGTTATTGTTGACACATCATCAGCTTCACTATCAACTTTGTTAAACTGCAAAGATCCATCATCAATCAAACTCTGCAATCCCATCTTCAGCTTCTCACATCCATTCTCAGCATTCAAACATTCCTCACAACCAGCACTGCATCCTGGAAACACTTGACCATTCAGCAACCTCTCTTTTACTACCAATAGAGGAGTCTTCACCTCTACAATACTCAGCACAAGACTTAACTTTTCACCACCCTCAACAGCATTGATTCTTGCCCCTCCGTGATTCGGAATAGGGTTCGAGGTAACATTCGGCGGTGGTGCAAAGTTAATCGCTTTGGAGTCTATCAGGTCTTGAACTTTGTGGTGCAGCACCCTGCACTTCTCAGTCGAGTGCCCGGGTGCCCCAGAGTGGAAAGCGCATCGTGCATTGACATCATAACCCACTGGAAGCTCTCCAGGAGGTGGTGGTGCCAAAGTTCTTAGTTGAATCAGATTCAAGTCTAGCAGTCTTGGTAGCAAAGCAGAATAAGTCATGGGGATGGCCTCAAGCACCCTATTAGCCGGGCGATTTTGCCTTGGCTGATACGGTCTCTGTTGATAATTGGTACGTTGTGGTTGTTGTTGTTGTTGTTGTTGTTGTTGAGGTTGCATCTATTGCATAGGAGTAGAAGGAATTGTGACTGCTGCCACATGCTTGTATGGTCTTCTATAACCTCGGCCCCGTCCTCGGCCAAACACGACATTTGTCTCACCCTCCCTTCTCCTTGGAGGTCCATTGAAAGCTTTTCTTGCTTCGTTCGAGCTACTAGCACTTGGATCTTGGATCTTTCCCATCTTCAACAAGGTCTCAACCCTCTCTCAAGCAATTATAATGTCATCGAATTTGGTGGCAGAACTGGATGCCAATCTTTCAAGAAACACACCTTGCAAAGTCCCCATAAACATGTCAGCCATCTCGTTCTCTAGCAGTGGTGGTTGCACTCTGGCAGCGAGCTGACGCCACCTCTGAGCATATTCTTTGAAACCCTCCTTAGTAGTCTGAGACATGTGCTGCAATTGCGTGCGATTTGGAGCCATGTCCAAATTATATTGATATTGTCTCACAAAAGCTTCTGCTAGGTCCTTCCAGCTCTTTATGTTGACTCTGCTAAGCTTCATGTACCATTCCAGAGAGGCTCCAACCAAGTTGTCTTGGAAATAGTACATCCAGAGTTTTTCATCATCGGTGTGAGCAACAATCCTCCCGACAAATGACTAAAGATGGGTCTTTGGGCATGCAGTGCCATTGTATTTCTCAAATGTTGGAACTTTGAACTTGTAAGGGATTCTAACCCCTGGAACCAAGCCCAAATCCGTAATGTCAAATCCCAAAGAGCTCTGGGACTGAATAGCCTTGATTTGTTCTGCCATTTCCTCAAACTTCCTGTTCATCTCAGCCCCCTGACCTTCAGCTTCGTCCAGCAGAGTGAACTGTTCGTCCTGGTTATCCATTTGCACATTATTCAGCCCATCATTGATTATAGTCACCCCTGGCTGTGTTACAAGGATTACCACTTGACGTGCGCCCGCACCGTTACGATTATCAGCAGCAACAGTGTTGTTCCTAGCTTGATTCTAACCAATTCTCGCAGACGCTCTTGATTCTGACCCATGCCTGCCATCAGAGTCATGAAATTATCCATCCTTAGCCTCAGGTCAGCTAAGTCAGCTTGCATCTGGTCCATGATTCTCTCTCTGTTGATCTTTGTTGGATATTTGTGTGCTACTGGCTGTTCCCGAACTTTTCTGGGAGCTATAGTGCCTGAAACACAAAACACATTAGCAACTGAAGCATTACCTGCAAAACAAACAAACAGGTTATATGCAATGCAATGTAACTGCTCATGTTCCCAGGTTTTAAGCATTTGCATGCCCCAGTTCTGGCATCTACTCCAGACAGTCACTTTCAGTATTATCTTTCAAACTTTATCTTTGATGAGTGTTCAGACATTAGCAGTATCAGACAAATGAATCTTACACATTCAGAAAAGATAACTTTCATATTAACAATGTATCATTGACAAACCAACTGCCGGCCCAAAAGTCAGAACACAAACATAAATATTCCCCGAAGGGTTACAAGCCATTACATGAATAAAAGACCAAACAAAATAAAGCAAGACTCCTACAACAAGTCTGTAGGTAGTCTGAAAAATAAACTAAGCTAAAGACCCAGGCTCTGCCACCTCTGCTCTGCTCTTCTTGACACCCGCTCTCAGCTTGAGCTCTTCAATCTCTTTCCTTGCTTCCTCCAAGGCTAACTGGCTTTGTGCTAGCTGCTGAGTCTTCTCCCTCCGGATGGTGTGGACTTGCTCCACCTCCTCCTTCTTGTAGGCCATTTTCACTTCAAGGAACTCTTCTTTCTCTTTGAACTTCTTCTGCTCTTCCTCCCTTTGGCCTTGCAACCAAACAATGGATTGACGAGCATCCTTGAGAGTCTTCAAAGTCTTTTTGCGTTCAACTTCTCTTTTTGCCTCCATCAGACCCAACCTGTGGAAGTGAGCTTCCCTTCCAGCAAAGTCCTTCTCCTTAGCTTCCAAGGAGGCTTGGATCTTTTGCAACTTACCTTCAGCTTCATTCTTGGACCTGTTGGTATGATGGTACAGGCTTACCATTTCAGCATTTTCCACTCTAACTTCATGCAGCTGAGCTTCCAATTTCTTGTATTCTTCAAGGGAGACAGTACTACTCTGACTTGGAACTTCTCTGGGATAAAGTGGAGCTTCAACTGAGAAAGGCATGAGAACCTCTTCTACATGTCTTTGCAACCATGCAGCAAATGGTGGATACGTCTTGGGATCAACTCTACTAAAGTCTTTCTTACCCTTCCTTATCCTGCGAGCCCAAGCTTGGACTGCTTGTAGAACTAACTCCTTGTTTCCTTCAACAGGAAAGTACAAAGACTCAGCAAACTCTTCCATCTGTGGAGGATCTTTCAAAGGGTAGCCAAACTGTTTCCTGGCTAGTGTTGGATAATAACTGATGACACCTTTCCTTCCCAGCAAAGGTACTCCAGCAAACCTTCCACAACTGACCATCAATTCATTACCTAGCAAATCCATGTCATATCCCCAGGCAATATCTTCAGCAGTTAGACCCATCAATCTTCTTGACCATCTCCACTCATCCCTCATCTCCTTGAAGGCACCTGATTTTGGCAATTGTCTGGCAAACCACTCAGCAAACAAAGGAGCACAGCAGACTACTGGACCACCCCTACCCTTCTCATTTCTGTAATGCACACTGTATTAGAAGTCACCCAGAAGAGTAAGCACTGGATTGCCTTTGGCAAAGATTGAGATCACCTCCAAGCTTACAAATTCCTTCTCTCCTGGGAACAAGCTGGACCCATACACCATCAAAGCAAGTATAGCACTAAAGTCATTCCAGTTAGCCTCTGTAGCATACCTCTTTGCCTCTGGTATGAGCACACTCCAAGGGAGTCCTTTGCCTTCACTATCCCTCAGAGCCTTCTTGACTCTAGCAGCTGGCAGACGACAAACTTTGGCTATGTCTTCTTCTTTAAGCACAACCTCAGACCCATAGAATGGCAGTGTCTCTCTGAATGGAACATTCAGCATGCTGGAGATCTCTTCCAATGTAGGAGCTAAGATGTAACCTGGAAAAACAAAGCAACACAGCAGAGGATCATAAAACTGCAACAAGGTATGCAAACTGTCCTTCTGGTCTGCAGTGGGCTTGTCCACATACTTCAGTATCTGCCCATATCTTTTCCTGAAATTGCCCAAGACTTGGTCGTTCATCATACCTACTAATCTCTAAACACTTCTAACTTTAGGCTAAAGAAAAGTATAGTGAACATTCTTTTTCCTTGTAACTCTTCTGATTTCTTTCATGGAGATAAGATTTACCAGAACTGGGAACTGAATATGAACAATGACCTGAAAAATGGGAAACATAAATAGTTAATGCAAAGATGATGCAAATGCAATGCAATGCAGGCATATGATCAACTGGGACCATCTGAACTGGACACTGAACACAAGGGCCCCTCTGATCAACTGGCAAACCAAAATTCCTCCGAGTCACAACTCTCTGATAGAAGATCTCAGAACCACAGTACCAAGAAAACCAGAACCAAGAAAACCAGAACCATAGAACCATAGAACCAGAAATCATAATCATAGGACCACTGATAAAGAGTGTATGTAGAGGCCAAGGGTTCCTGCAAACCTGTAAACCCCTCCCAATCTCACTGGTAGGCTCCGGGTCAGACATCACAGACTCTCAAAGCCGAATAGCAATAATACTTTCACCATCTCCGAGAAATGGCTCATGGCCAAATCAGGGAATCGGTTTGGCATTATGTACTATAAAGGGAGGCCTCAGCCAAGTCCGGGAAACAAGGTCATTCTATGTAAGTCCCAAGTGGGCCCTCGTATGCGAATGGGTTTGCCACACAATGTGGTCTGCCACTGTCATCACTAAAGAGGGATGTTTCCACAAGGTTCTCAATGATCGGTCCCCAGCTGCACATAACTGTCAAGGTTATGAAATGAGAGAGGAAGATCCCCAAATCAAGACATTCACAAGACAATCGCAAATCTGGGCGTGGAACTCACTACTACCCTCATGACAAGATCTCATGAGGCCAAAGTGGAACCACTCTAAGTCCTAAGGTGCACTCGAGCCGTGGTAATGAGCTCATCTCTCAGACACAGTAACACCCATCCCACCAAACAGAAAATCCAGTCCAGACAGTCCAGTATATATACATGATGCAGAAAATAAATACTGAAAACTGTAAATAAAGCTGTAAATAAAGCTGTAAATAAACAACAATAAAATACAAAAAAAACAGCAAACAAACATCACCCAATGAAACAGAAACAAACAAGCGCTAGGAGAGACTCACAGGGGAACCAGAGATTCTGGGTTCGGTCCCCAGCAGAGTCGCCAGCTGTCGCTCCCCGGATTTCCATCCTGGTACAAACGCGAAAGTGGCGCGGAAAAAGAAAAGAGTCGCCAGCCAGACATTTTTATCCCGAAGAAAGGGAATGGTAATGCGGCACAAACCAGAAGAAAGAAAAGGAAGGACACAGGTCCTACGAACCAAACAGACTGAGTTTGGGAGTCGGTTACGACCTAGGAAGGTATTAGCACCCCAGATCGTCCTCCGTACCCGACGGGATCCACGCTTGCAAAGAAATCTATTTCAAAGGGTGAGGGTATGAAAGTTACAGCAAAAGAAAAGAAAAGAAATGGGAACTGGAAAAGAACTGAAAAGGAAAAAATGTAGGGAAAATAAAGATGGTGCTCGAACGGGCCCTACCCCGCTGCCTACGTACCTCATCGGGAAAATGAGGATCAGAGTCGCCGTAGTTCCCCTAACTAGGGGTAACAAGGAAATTGCTTGTGAATTAAGGCTTGAACTGCCTATGCCATTGCTCAGGTGTTGCAGACTCGGACGACGAGTGCGTAACCGTCTTGCAAAATGACAAGTAGGAGCAAGTTCGCGTACGGAGCGAATGAGATGAGAAAAGAATTCCCGAAGGAAAGACGCTTATTGTTTGTTTGTGTTTTTTATGAAGCTTTTATGGGTGTGTCACAAGGAAGTGAACTCAAGCTCTTTTCAATGGAATGTGCACTTGTCACTACATTCCAAGATGGAATAATAGAACAAGCACACTCAAGTAAGGAGAAGATCCCCAAAACTTGAACCCAAAGAGTAGGGCCTAAGCTCACTAACTCATTAACTTATTAAGTGTTTTTGGTATTTACAGATGAATAAGTGTTTTTATGCTTTTCTTGGTGAAGAAGATACCTTGATCAGACTTGTGCATCACAAGGTAAACTTGTATTGTCCCAAGATGGGAAGACTACAAGCACCTCATGGGATAAGGCTATTGCTCAAGGCATTACTTCAAACATTATTAAGATGTATTTTTATGGTTATGAGATGAGAAAAGAAGAAGAACCAAAAGGATCACAAAGGTAAAATTCTAAAGGGGGACTAAAGAATCCTAAGTGTTAACATGCATGGATATCCTAAGGTTAGTGTGGTTTTCTATCCTAAAGAAGAAGGAAAGAAAAAGAGAAGAAGAAGATAGAAGAAGAGATGAGAAAGGCCTAAGCCCAACAAGCAAAGGGTTAGCTCAATAAAGAAATAAGAAGAGAAGATGAGATTTGGAGATGTGGAACTCAACTTCCACACCTCACACTTACCATAGCCCCTGCAAGGTTAGTAACAAGCATACAAATGAAATACAATGAACAAGATGACATGCTAACATCATACAAACATAAGTGAAATGATATGTACAAATGCTCAATGCAAATGCAACTCACAAGAATGAGGGAAGAAGTATGCAAGCTAATTATGAGGCAACATGAAACAAATGACAAACACATGCAAACTTAAGAAAGATGCAAGGCAAAATGCACAAAAAATGGACTCAATGCACACAACCAGAACCAAAACAAGCCAAAGGAGAGCTTAAGAAGCTAACAAGATGAAGATAAGAGAGGTACAAGACCAAACAATCACATAATGAAGTGAAAGAAGTAAAGAAGATGAAGTGAAAACACTTAAGAAATGAAAGGACTTAAAAGGTAAGCAAACACAAAATATTCTAAGACTCAAACCCTAAGTCAAGACCAGAATGGAACCCATACCCCAAAAGGACCCCAAATGAGAAGGAGAAGTTGGCACAAGTGCCCTTCTAAGCTTATAAGAGAGCTAATGACCATAAAGAAGCAAAATGGGACAAGGTGAGAACAAAAATCCACATCAATTCAACAATGCATCTAAAAAATCCACAACTAAAAAAAATGATCCTTAAACATGATATACCAATGAGCCAAAAGGATTTGGAAAAATTCAGAAGCAAACTAGGTCAAATGGAGGCAAGAACACAAACTAGGGTTAATAACTTCCAACACAAGTCAAAGGACCAAGACCCAAGGAATAAATTTCTAAAAATCAGGGAAAATATTACACAAGAACTACATCATCTTAGGAATCCATAGAAAAAAGAATGAACACAAAACTCCAAACAATGAGACCTATGGAAAATGAACAAGGCAGTGTACTCAAAAAAGAATTAAAAGGAAGTTAATTGAAATAAGGAATTAATATGACACGTGGAAATTAGGAAAAATGGAAAATAAAAATATAGAAAAATAAAAGAAACTTAAAAGAAGACTCAAGAAGTTTTTGGGAATTTTTTAATGAATGGAACTATTTTATATAAATAAAAACCAAAATGGAAAAAAGAAAAAAAGAAAAGAAAATAAAATATAAAGAATTGGGCTGGGGGTGTTAGTAGCAAGGGTATTACGTTCAAATTGTTTGGGCCAGAAACGGAGGGGGTGCGAAAAGCACTACTGAGCCCAATAAGCTGCGCTGGCTCATTAAACTTATGGTGGAAATTCATGGAATACGTTGGAAAATAACACAGCCAATGGATTGATCTGACGCGCATTGTACACAAACTCATTAAATGACATGGAGCCTTGGTGATATGTGAATGGAGGACTCATGGTAACTAGTGTGGTATGCGAAATATGTGACATTAAAACAGAATATAAAATTTACGTGAGAGGGAGGAAGGGGGTATGAAACGCGTGGCAACATCTGGACCATGGAGAAGCAAGATCTGAGGGTTGAGGTTCATCTTCAACCTCCTGAAACCCTAGCGCAGGCACAAGCAGTTTCCGGTGACCGGAGCTAGGGCTCCGACACCGGAATTCATAACAGATGAACAAAACCTCATTAAAATAAACCAAATGCTCCAGAACAACTAATTAAACTATGCTGATCATGAAAATGACATTGAAATTGGCTAAAACTCAAAGGATCAAACGGATCGAAGAGAAACAAATATGACCATGAAAACTGAAAGTCAAATAACTCTCACTACAATGCACCATTTTCAAAACTACAAGTTGCAGAATAATCAGTGCACCTCAAATATCACAAAACACCTAATCAATTTCATTTTTAGATCTGAGGAATTTGGAGCTTACCTGAGTTGCAGATCTGGAAATAGTGAGATAGAAAGCCAAATGATGGATGCAAATCACTCTACACTCACTCTAGATGCAAAATAAATGCATCTAAAGCCTTGAAGGTGGCTGGATCTAAGGCTTTGTCCACACCTGCCCTGAAATGGCAATGTTGTTGAACTTGAGAGAGAGCTTGAATGATGGTGTGATTAATGATCCTTAGCTTGCACTGATCAAGAATCCACAACTGGTTTTTGAATTGAGCACTTGTGTGATGAGAAATGAGAGAAAATGAAAGTTGTGCATAAACTTAGAAATGAGAGAATGAGAGAGAGGTTCAGCTTTCTGAAACCCTAGCTTCTTAAGTATGACCTCACAATCCAATGCTGAAAGAATGAAAAGGTTTGCAGGTGGGAATCACAAGCTTTTGGTGAATTCGCAAATTTTGCAAAATGTGAGTGAAGCATGAACTCCTCATGCTTTCCTTGGCCTCTCAGCACATTTGCAATGCAAATCCCACCCTTGATCATAATACAACAAGTCCTGGCCCTTAGATCAAGTCATCACACTTTTCTTATGATTTTGCAAAATATCCACTTATGGAGCAACTTTCTTGTGGTGCACGAATTTGGGGTGTTCTTTGGAGAAAAATGATCCAAATGCAATGTATTTTAACATTAGAAACATAATTGATCCATACCAAGCCTTGAAAATAAGTTTTGACACTTTTTGCTTTTGTGCATGCATGAAACTTTTGAATTTGCCCTAATTTGGAGCACTTTTTCGAAGAGCCTCTAGAGAAAACCATGAATCCCATGAAAATGTACTTGTACTTTTTGAAAATGGGAGCCCTTAATCTCCAACTTTCATGTTTGACTTTGGTCCATTTGAAGAATTTTTGATCATGTTAAGCTCATTTGAAAATTACGGCAAAAGTTGCCAAAATTGGAAATTTCCAAAAACCAAGTGTGTGCCAATTTTGCAAAAAGCCTCAAATCTCCATGATTCTTGATCTTTAAGCATCCCAAACCTCTTATAACATTGTAAGGACCCCCCTTGGAAAGAAAAAGTGGCTTGGACCCCTTGAAATCACACAGTTGACTTTTTACAGACATAGTTGACCAATTACTTCATCTGCAAGCAACTGAAGCATTTCTTGACTTCCACATGGAATTTTTTTCATGAAAATTGGTACCTATGATCCTCTTGACATATAGAAGACTTTGCCCAAATGAAATGGCCAAAGTTGTGAGGTTTTGATGCTTGAATCTCAAACCCTAGTTTAGGTGCCTTGTATAGGAGCTTTGCCTTATCCTGAGATCTCTGGTGATCATGCAACCTTCTGAGCTTTTGCAAATGGACTTGAACTTATAAATGGAGTGTAGACCCCTCATAGGACTTGTACAAAACCCTTGGGCTCCTTGTCATGGCTTTAAATGCCTCAAGAACCTCCACAGATGATCATATGCCTAATGCTAGGACATGAAGAATGTTATGCCTCATCTTTCCATGCTAGGATGCTAAGAAAATGATATGTTCATGATGAATATGATGTGATATGATTCTTAAAATGAAGAGGTCAAATTTGGGGTGTTACAAGTAGCCATGGTGGTTGGTGGTGTTATGGTCAAGTTATCGATTTTCTGAACAATGGCATCCATCTTGACATTTACGTGATCGAAACTGCTTACTTCATACATCCCTCTTTTAGTTTGGTTCTTCTCTACAGGTGTTCTTTCTCCTCCCCATTGTCAATGGTTCTGAGCCATGTTCTCAATGAGGTTATAGGCTTCTTCGTAATGTTTATCCATAACAGCGCCGCCCGCGGCATCGTCTATTGTCATTCTAGTGTTGTATAGAAGTCTATTATAGAAGGTTATGATGGTGACCCAGTTTTCAAACCCATGGTGTGGACTTAATCTTAACAGGTCCTTGTACCTTTCCCACTTTTCATAAAGTGATTCGACATCTTTTTATCGAAATTCGTTAATTTGAGCTCTCAGCATAGCTGTATTGCTTGGCGGGAAGTAATGAGATAAGAAAACTTTCTTCGGTTCTGCCCATGTTGTGACAGAGTTGGCTGGTAATGATTGTAACCAAGCCCAAGCTCTATCTCTTAAATAGAACATAAAGAGTCTTAGTCTAATTGTGTCTTGGATTACACCATTTCCTTTCACGGTATCTACGTATTATACGAACTTCGTTAGGTGTTCATTTGGATCGTCCGTCAGGTTTCCAGAAAACTGGTTCTGTTGCAAAACTTGCAGTAGTGGAGGCCTGATTTCAAAATCGTTTTGGGTTATGGTTGGTGCGGCAATACTGTTATGCGGTTCTTGTTGGTTTGGAGTCGTATAAGACTTGAGTGAATGTGGTGCTCAATTTTTGGCCATGTTTGGTTCTTCAACTGGTTCCGATATAATAATTTCAGGAATAAGGGTTTCGTTGGGTTAGATTCGGCTTCTCGAACTTATGAAACATTCTACTTCGTCGATCAAGGGTTCTAAGTCTTCGCCTCGGGAGCGAGTACTAGGAATACAATCTACAAAGGTTAACTGAATTGTTGCCTTAGTCTAGACGGCACAACAACGAAATGCACTATTGACTAAATCTAAGTCCCCGACAACGGCGCCAAAAACATGGTGACGACTTTCTAAGTCTAACGGTTACTAACTACAAGTGCACAGTCTATCACGTAGTAATAAAAGATATCGATCCCACAGAGACTCGATAATCTTCCTAGTGATATAAGGTGTTACTATGTTTAGCTAAGGTGAGCGATGTTTTTGGTGAAGAATTAATTAATTTAAATTAATAGTAAAAATATCGGTACATAATTGATTCGCCTTCGTGAATTCAATAGAGGTTCGGCTTATTAAAGTTTGTTAAGTTATCTCTCTGTAGAAACTCTCGGTTTAAAAGTCGTTGACTCACACTCTCGTGGTTTTGCCTATTACTATACTCCTAAGTTCAATTGAACGCTCTCACTATGTCAATTCAAGTTAGAAATATTTTTTGGAAACCTAAAGGTTCGAATTTGTTTTAAAGCGCTTCCGTTGTATTTAAAACAAATGCCCGATTTCAGCTATCTGATTATTATCTCACACTCTCGTGGTCTTAATCCTAATCTTTTATACTCTCTTAAACTCCTAATGAAAGTTATTTAAAACAAGAAAATGAAACTAGAAAATAACTTAATGTAAAGTAATAGCCTAATTCTATCGAATTCGTTCCGCTTAGACAACTACATATCGATTAACAGTTTAGCCAGACATATTAAATAAAAACAAAGAAAGGTAGAAGGAGAAGAAATTCATAATATAAATAAATGCAACGATAAATAAACAGTAAAGCATTGAAATTAGAAACCTGGTTGCAATGTTCTTGATCAACCAAACTTCGAAAACTTGAAAAGTAAACAATTATTCAGTGGTTGGAAACAATTAATATGGCAATAGTTTCCTAATGATGGAAACTATCACTTGGGGTTGGTGAAGGAAAATAAAAATGAATGCTGAAAAATAAAATCGTGAACTTTGAACGAAAGAAAAAACGACAGAAATTTGGACTTGAACGAAGCTCTTGTTGCAAATTGCAGCAGCTTCTATTTATAGGTAGCAGCTTAGGTTTGTTGATCATTTGTAGGTATAGACTTCGATTGGGCTTTGAACTGGGTTGCTTAGACTGAGTTCATTAGGGTGGAGGAAAATTCTCTGGTTGAAACCAACAATTCTCATAACGTCTCTGTCGCTCCCAAAGATTTGCATCCCGGTACAAGCGCGAACAGTCAGTGAAAGAGAGAACATGAAGGTGAACTGAAAAGAGTCGCCAGCTAGGCATTTTTATCCCGAAGGAAAGGTAATGCTGCATATACCTAAGAAAAGATGGATAAGACGGTTGCGAACCAGAGAAACTGAGAAAGGGGGTTGGTTACAACCTGGGAAGGTATTAGCACCCAGATTGTCCGTCGTACTCGACGGGATCCACACTTGAAAGATTTGTGTTTTAAAGGGGTAGTGTCAGTGCTTTTTGTGTGTGCAAGAGCTGGAAAAGAATGCAAGTGCCAGTGCAAAAGAAATGTGAAGTGAAATGAAGGAATGTCAGTGCAAGAAGAGAGTATGAAGCTCAAGACTATGAGGATTAAAAGAATAATGTTGGAGGAGGGGGAATACACAGAGAGTTTTGTTCGATAACTGTTAAGTTATGCCTACGTATCCTCTCGTGCAATGAGGAAGTCAGAACACCGTAGTTCGACTCAAAGAGACTGAAAGAATAAATTGACTGATGAACTGCTTACTTAATCTATGCTCAAGTGTATGACCTGTCTGGCTCAGGTGCAAACTGTCTTGCAGTAGACGAAAGAAGCAAGTTCTCGTTTATGAGTGAATGAGGTGAGAAAAGAATCCCGAAGGAGACGATTATTGTTTGTTTTGTGTTTTCAATCTTTTATTTCTTTTTGGAGTTTGTCATAAGTCAATGAGCTTAAGCCTAAACCAAGGGTTAGTAAACTCATCACATCCTCCCTCTGATTAGGGGTAATGAGAATACCTTAAATGTGAAGTAAGCACCTCACACTTAATCACCATGATGTAGGATTAAGATCATTAACCTACTTGTAATTATTTAGATGTTTTTGGAGTTTTTTGTTTAGTGTTAAGTAATGAGTTTAAGCCATAATCAAGGATTTAATGGACCCATTACACCATCCTAATAGAAGGATAATAGATGAGAACATTTAAGCTGAGAAAGGCTCCTCAACTTAATCCATGATTAGGGATTAACCTCATGACAAACAAAACCTTTATTAAAGTGGATTTTAGTTAATGGTAAGATTAAGAAGTGGATTTTATGATTTGTAAGACAACTTGAGGGGGACTTGTCCATTAACACTAGGGTTAGTCCTTCTTAACCAATTAAAGAATAATTAGAACCCTAATGCAAGGCCCAAGTTACAAGCTTGATGTCTTAGTGATTATTAGATGGATTGAATAAAGGATTTAAAAACATTAAGGGTTTAACACTTAGGATTAAAGTTATACACTCCATCCTAATAGAAGGATGCAGGTATAAGCTTAATCACAAAGCCTTAATACCTTTAAGGTTTAGTCCTTAATTAAGAGATGAGAAGAGAAGACACAAAAAGATGACACAAAGGTAAAACTAAAGGGGGGGACTAATCAAAACCCTAATTGTTAACATGCTTGGGTGTTCCTAGGGTTTATGAGGCTTGCAAGGGATCTTCAAGAAAAACCACCAAGGAAGAAGCAGATGAAAGGAGGATAAGCAGAAGAAACAAGTCAACTTACTTCACTTAAGAAGATAAGTTGCTTGAAGAAAGAAGGTGAAGAAGGAACATGAATGAGTGTGCTCACTCTAATACAAATACAAAATTCAGCAATGAATGCATAATAGAGATAAGGAGAGATTATGAGAAGTGAAGGCAAATTCACTTCTCAAACACTTACCACCTGAAAAGTTAGTAAAAGGAAATGAAATGAAATGAAAATGGGATGAAATGCCAAGATGAAAACTAAAACCAGAAGTATGTTTATGATGCTAATGATGCAAAGAGATGACATAAATGTATGTCATAAGATGAAGATTATCATACAAAGGATGGGAATGCAAATGAAGCATACAAGAGGCATGAAAGTTTATGAATGCACATGAAATGAAATGAAAGCAAAACATGGAAAATGGATGATGCAATGATCAAACATGATTTCAATGTGTCCTAATATGTCTTATATGTCATTTGGATGCACAAAATGTCATGGCAAGTTCATGTATGCACGCTTATGCAAGATGAATGCAAATGAAGATGCAAATTAGGGTTATATGAACATGTGAGATGCACAATTCAAAAACAGAAGCAAAAAATGAGATAAAAAATTGAAAATGGACTCAAAGGAACCCTAAACCTATACTAGTTCACCATCCAAAGGGGGAGGTCAGAAGCTTAACCTAGAAGGACTTATGATTTTTCTAAGTTTCTAGGGTTTTAAGGGTGATCCTAAAGGTAAAATGCCAAACAAATTGAAAATGCATTATAAAAATGAAACAAAAATGTTTTTAGGAACTTGAAGTCATGCATAACACAATGCAAAAAGAATCATTCACAAACTCACTTTGGTTCAAAAGTTATGAATTTTTGAAGTTAGGGTTAAAAATATTCAAGTTTAAGAACCCTAATTCAATTGAAAAATGTCAAAGTATGCTCAAAACCCAAAAGAAATTTGTGTGGTGAGTTTGTAAATGTTTCTAAATGTTGGAAAATGTTCTCTGAATTTTTTTGGGATTTTTTAAATGCCTAAATGTATTTTTAATTAATTAATTCTCATTAACTAATTAAGAATAACATTTAAATGATTTATAAATAATGTTTTAATGCTAAAACTAAAAAGAAAAATATTTTTGGGTTCTGAATATTAATAAAAGGTTTAATAAAAATTTTCAAAATTTTTAGAATATTTTTGCTATTTTCAAAAATTTGTATGAAATAAAATAAAAGAATTGAAGAAAAAATGAAAATAAAAGAAAGTATGCACAATGGAAGGCTCAGATTGAAACTGGGTTTTGAAATGGTTGACTGGCGCGTATCTGAACGACTGGCATTTAAACTGACCTAATTTTAATTAATTAATATTTAATCCATAATTAAGAGTTAATGAAATGATCTGGGATGCCCATCACACACGGGAACTGAGAATCCAAGGGTCCACGTTTAAACCTAGCCCTAACCCTAATTATCCCATTAATTACTTTCAGGTGGCCGGAAATGACCTCCGGTCATCTTCTCCGGCCACACCCTTCCCTGAGAATTTCAATCTCACTCCCCAGGCCATTTCTGGAGCTCTAAAGCTCTAGATTTGTTCCTTTCACCCCTCTAAACCTAAATTCAACCTCAAACAAGATCTATTTTCAGTCATTAACAAGATTCGAAGCCAAGAACAAAAATTGCAAAACTTTCAGACAAGCCATACATCCTCATTTCTTCACTATTTTCAATAATTTAAAGTTCATTACACTCAGGGGATCAAACCCCAACCAATTAAGAACTTAAAATAAAGGTTCTGGAAAAAAGTTTTCACATGGCTACCTGAGATGAAGCTTTCAACCCTAGAGCTTTCAGGCTGCTTCTTTGCTTCAAAACCCCTCCAATGATCTCCCTGAAGAAGCTTTGATGCTTGGTTGGAGTTTTTTGTGGCTGGTTTGTGAGTTTGATGAAGTTTAGTTCAAAGGGGGAAGGAAATCGTGTTTTTGGTATGGTGGCTTTTAGGGCAAACTGAAGGGTGGGAAATGATTAGTGATTGAAGCTGAGATGAATGGTGGAAGAAGTTTTAAGTTTTGTGGAATTTGCTGAGAGTTTCGAATGAAAATGCAAAGTGGGAGGTTTTTGTGTATGATGACTTGTGGGAGAGCTCAGGCTATGTTCTTGTTATGTTTGGCTTGCATTTGATTAGTATAAACAAAGGTGATTGGTCAGAAAGTTGGTAATGGCATAGTGTGATTGGTATGGCTTGTTTTGCAAAAAGTCATGGTTATGTGTCCTTTGAGGTATGGGCAAGTTCAGGCCAAGGACAAGGGCATGTCCTGCACAGCATGATTCATGGACAACCATGGAAATCAGTTTGAGGCAATTTGGCAAGTTTGTGGGAAGTTATGGGGGGTTTTGTAATTTTGGCAAAGTTTGGCCCTTTCTTGATTTCTTCATGTACAAGTCATGGAATGGAATGATTCAAAGCACAAATCTGATCCTTAGAGGTCACATGAGCATGTTGTGAAGTATTTGTGCATATTTGAAGCCTTTAGAATGCCTTATCATGCCATTTTGCAAAATGCCTCTTTGGTGCAAAAGTGATTTTTATGTGATTTTTCCCAACTTTGGAAAGCCATAACTTGAGTTCCACAATGAATTAGATCTTGTTCTTGTACTTTTTGAAAAGGGAATGATCCAATCTACAACTTTCATGACCAAGAATTTTTCATTTGAAGCATTTTTGGTTAAGAAAGAGGAGGTTGAAAAACTTTCCCAAAATGGAAAGTTTACATGACAAGTCATTTCCATATTTGGCAACTTTTGGTTTTGCCCACTTTTCTTCAAACTTGTGAACTTTTAAGCACTTCAATGATAAAATAAAGACCATATAACTTCAATTTGATGAAAAATCCACTTTGGTTCCATGTTGGGGGGCCTCAGATGCCCTGATTTTGCTCTGACTTGCTCAAGAAGTTACCCAGTGATCAGATGACTTCCACAATGATTTTTTCCATCAAACTTGGTATGCATGATCCTTATATCATATTGAGACCAAAAGAAACAAGAATGACCAAAAAATTTGAAGTTATGGTCTCTGAAACCAAAACCCTAATTTTAGGTCATCTGTACAGTTAACCCTGGCTCTGCTTCCATGCCTTGCCAGTTCTTGTGATTTTCTGACTTTCTTAATCTTGGGAAGATATAATATGATGTTTGAACATACATGGACCCTCTTGAGATGATTGAAGACTTTTGGAGTGGCTCAGATAGCTCATGGATTGCTCAGATCACAAACCCTAGATGCAGATGACTTTGAACCAATGCAGTGAAGCAAGAATGCAACATGATATGATATGATTGAACTTATGCAAATGAAAAGATCACAAGACATGGTGAAATGAGTGAGGGAAAATTTGGGGTGTTTACAGCTGCCCCTATTCAAACATGAGTTAGCTGTGCAGGATGTAAGCGACGGCTTAACAGGCAAACAAGATAACTTGTGGTTGAATACCGAAGACAGTCCGAAATTTGCACTCACTGGGTATGAAGAAGAAAAGGGATATAGATTGTAAAAGGAAGTAAAGTATGATTATAAAGTGCGGGTGATGGAGGACGAACATCGAGCAGAGGACGACTGCTGGGGGTAAAGCAATAACGGGGACGGCCGACATGCTGGGGGAATAAAATAAATAAGGTTCTCTGGGGATTACAATAAAGGTAGTGATGGGGACGGCCATCGGGTCAATGAAATAAATGATGAGGGACGGTCATCAAAGGTGAAGGACGATCACCTAGCAGGGGACGGCTGCTCTGTTGGGGATAAGGATGAGGGACGGTCATCCATGGTGAAGGACGATCACCTGGCAGGGTACGGCTGCCGAAAGTATCACGACATAGGACGAATGTCGGATAGAAAAGGTCGACGATGGGGACGGCCATCGGATAAACATGATGAAGGACGATCATCAAGAGGTGAAGGACGATCACCTAGCAGGGTACGGCTGCTCTCGGGGTTCATCATGACATAGGACGAATGTCAGATAACAAGATCAACGATGGGGAAGGCCATCGGGTAAAAATGATGAAGGACGATCATCAAGAAGGTGAAGGACGATCACCTAGCAGGGGAGGGCTGCTACATATCACGACATAGGACGAATGTAGGATAGAAAAGGGTTCCAATAATGGAGACTCCGTTGGGGGAATGATGAGGGACAATCATCAAAAGGTGAAGGGCGATCACCTGGCAGGGTACGGCTGCTGAAAGTATCATGACATAGGACGAATGTCAGATAGAAAAGGAATTTTGCTTTTTACTGGGGATTTGCTGGGGATTCTTCTTGGTAATGGTAGACACAGACGAGTGTCTACATTCAAGAAGAGAAAAGTATAAGTGCTTGACGCTGTGTATAGATTAAAGATGCGAACGAGCATCCTTAAGACTATGATACGGACGAGTATCAGTAGAAACAAACGTCGACGCATGTTCAGAGATGATGATACGGACGAGTACCAACTGGTTAACAAAGAACACGGATGAGCGTTGAATCTGAGGAGAGATAAGTGGTGTATACAAGATACGGACGAGTATCTGTATGAGTGAAAAATAAGTATAAGTGAGACACAAACGAGTGTTCAACTTGCTAAGGAGAGTATAATACAGACAAGTATCATAAGAGAAAATGTACAAGTTATGAACTTATAAGTGTAAGAGATATCTGGTGATCTGTGGGGATAAGATGACACGGACGGGTGTCACATTGTGAACAAGTGTTTGGTTTACAATAAGTGTTTAGGCAACCATGCTGGGGAAAGGTGACACAGACGTGTGTCAAAGGAGTGTATAGATATTTGTTTGTGGTTTATATCTGCAGGGGGAATGAACATGACACGGACGAGTGTCGAATGTATATATATTAATATGTATTTGTGAGTGCAAAGGGGATGCTTTGGCTTTCTGTTGGGACTGTGAGTCTACATATATATTGCTGGCAGCATGTTGGTATATACAGGCGTTTGATTCAAAACATGACTTATGATTATGCAATATGTTTGATTTTTTTGCCGTAATGCCCCGTATTAGACGGAATGCTACGCTTTTGTGGTGATTTATGATGTGAATGCTATGATTATGCAAAAGATACCGATATGGGATTCGGATCCCGTTGTTGTGGAGATCTCTGATTGATTTGCTTGAAGGAATATCCCAGTTGGGGATGCGATCATTGATAGATCTGATACAGATGATTCTGCTTGGGAAAATAGGCCACTGCTAGAACAATCTTAATAATGAGGAAACCAGCTGGGGTCTGTGGAAGCTTTCGTCACTTTATCGTGAGATTCTCAGACATTGCTCTTCTGGATAGGGGCTGGAGCTCTGTGGGGAGATGGTTCCCTGTCTAACACTCGGCTGGGGAGGAGAAAGATCACTGAACGATCCTCCTATAGATTTCTGTAGGGATCCCGCTGAGGATGATAATATCTTGACAACTCAGTTGGGGAGATGAACACCTTCTGATGCTGCTCTGAAGAAAGTGGTGGAAAAGTGATGCCTGATAGTTCTGATGGGGAGAAAACATCTCTGATGTTGTTTGGAAGATGCGCTGAGGAAATAATGATTTGGCAGCTTGTTGGGGAGAAGCTTTCATGTCCCATGTTGCGCTTTGAATACCTGCAATCCTGTTATGACAAAGAAACGTACAAGTTCCCTGAGGCATCCCTTACCGGATTCCATCATAGGAATTTAGACACTCCTGGGAGTAAGTAATAAATTTCCTGCAAGCATGTGATTTGTAAGGCACATTTGTTTTTATGCAACCATTATATCAAGGATATCAGACATTTTTGCAAATGAAATAAAATGTACAAGACGAAATGTGACTGAAGATCTGATTTTATTAATTCGTGTGCCTTGAATTGGCAAGTACAGTCAAAGAAACAGATCCCCTGAAATGAGGAGATTATTACAAATTGAGAAACAAAAAGGTGCTGGCAATGTTGACGACGCTTTAGTGAGCTTCCCTTTTGCTATGACTTGTATGACGTTGACGTTCTTCTCATCTTGCTTTCTGAAGGAGGTTGATTCTGATCGACGCTTTTAACCTTTCGAAACTTGCCAAGTTGTAAGTGATACGGACGAATTCAGAATACAATTGTTCGCTTATTCCCTTATTTTGCGTGGATCACCCTTTCGGGTTTTCAATCCACCGGGATACCCAATTTTGCCTGAGTTGTCCAATGCGGCTTTTCAACTCAACGGGTGTACATTTTTTCTCTTTATTTTCCCTTATTTTTGCCCGAGTCTTTTATTCTGTTTTTGACTCGCCGGGATGCCCTATTTTTCCTGGACTTACATTCTGTTTTTATGTCCAGCGGGTCATTTTATGCGAAGTATTTTTTAACTGCATCTGAATTCACAAGGGACAGGAAATCTTCACCATCCATAGTAGAGAGCATCAGTGCTCCACCAGAGAAAACTTTCTTTACAATGAATGGACCATCATAATTCGGAGTCCACTTGCCCCTGTGGTCTGTATGAGGAGGAAGGAGTCTTTTTAGAACAAGATCTCCTACTTGGTATTCCCGAAGCCTGACTTTCTGATCGAAGGCTTTCTTCATTCTCTTCTGATATAACTGCCCATGACAGATTGCAGCTAATCTCTTTTCTTCGATCAGATTCAGTTGTTCGTACCGGGATCGGACCCATTCTACTTCATTCAATTTGACATCCATCAGTACCCGTAGGGAGGGTAATTCAACTTCAACAGGTAGGACTGCTTCCATACCATATACAAGCTGATACGGTGTTGCCCCAGTAGACATTCTGATTGATGTACGGTACCCATGCAAGGAAAATGGTAGCATTTCATGCCAGTCTTTGTAGGTGACCACCATCTTTTGCACAATCTTCTTAATGTTCTTATTAGCTGCTTCAACAGTGCCATTCATCTTTGGCCTGTAGGGAGAAGAATTGTGGTGTTGGATTTTGAAGTCCCAGCATAATTCTGCCATCATTTTGTTGTTCAAATTGGAACCATTATCAGTAATGATTCGCTCAGGCACTCCATACCGACAGATGATGTCTCTCTTCAGGAATCGGGCTACCACTTTCCTGGTGACATTTGCATATGAAGCTGCTTCAACCCATTTGGTAAAATAGTCAATGGCTACCAGGATGAATCTGTGGCCATTTGAAGCAGTCGGTTCAATCTTGCCAATCATATCAATTCCCCACATGGCAAAGGGCCAGGGTGAAGACATCACATTCAAAGGATTCAGAGGCACATGCACTTTATCCGCATAAATCTGGCATTTGTGGCACTTTCTGGCATAAGCACAACAGTCTACATCCATTGTGATCCAGTAGTAACCTGACTATAGTAATTTCTTAGCCATTGCATGTCCTCCAGCATGGGTACTGAAAGATCCTTCATGCACCTCGTGCATCAACAAGTCTGCCTCTGCCTTATCAACACATCTGAGAAGCACCATGTCAAAGTTTCTCTTGTACAAGGAGCCGTCAACATTTAGGAAGAAACTACCAGCCAGCCTTCTTAGTGTCTTCTTATCATTGGAAGATGCCCCAGGTGGGTATATCTGATCCTCCAAGAAGCATTTGATGTCATAGAACCAAGGCTTATCATCTTTAGCAATGTCTACCGAGAATACATACGCTGGTCTGTCAAGTCTGGACACTGAAATCCGAGGTACAAAGTTGGCAGCTTGAACTTTGATCATGGAAGAAATGGTAGCCAGAGCATCTGCAAACTGATTTTCATCTCGAGGGATATACTCCAGCTTGACCATAGTGAAGAAAGTTAGTAATCTCCTCGTATAATCCCGGTATGGAATCAGATGCTCCTGGTGAGTATACCATTTGTCGTTGGTTTGATTGATTACCAGAGCTGAATCTCCGAATACAGTTAAAGTCTTGATCCTGAGGTCAATGGCGTCCTCAAGACCCATGGTACAGGCTTCATACCCAGCTTCGTTGTTAGTGCAGTTAAAGGTGAGTTTTGCCGAGAATGGCATGTGAACTCCTTTAGGTGTAATGAGTACTGCACCAACACCACGACCATTCATATTAACAGCCCCATCGAACATCATTGTCCATTCTTCTTCTGGGTCAAGCCCTTCAGTGTGAATAGGCTCTTCATGATCTTTTGCTTTTATGAACATGATGTCTTCATTAGGAAAGTCAAATCTCATAGGCTGGTAATCATCAATGGGTTGCTCAGCAAGATAATCAGACAATACACTGCCTTTGATAGCTTTTTGGGATGTGTACTGAATGTCATATTCTGTGAGAATCATTTTCTATCTTGCAACCCGTCTGGTAAGTGCTGGCTTCTCAAATATATACTTGATTGGATCTATCTTTGAGATCAATAAGGTAGTGTGGGTCAACATATACTGCCTTAGTCGGCGAGCAGCCCATGCTAAAGCACAGCAAGTTTTCTCGAGCAGTGAATAACGTTGTTCACAGTCGGTAAACTTTTTGCTCAGGTAGTATATTGTATACTCTTTTCGACCAGACTCGTCATGCTGGCCCAGCACACATCCCATTGACTCTTCTAATACTGTCAAGTACATTATTAGGGGTCTTCCTTCAACTGGAGGCATAAGGATTGGAGGCTCTTGTAAGTATTCCTTGATTTTGTCAAAAGCCCTTTGGCAGTCTTCATTCCACCTGACCGTTTGTTCTTTTCTTAATAACTTGAACAAGGGCTCACAGGTCGCTGTAAGATGAGATATGAACCTTGAAATGTAGTTCAATCTACCTAGAAACCCCCGAACTTCTTTTTCTGTCTTTGGTGCAGGCATCTCTTGAATGGCTTTGACTTTGTCAGGGTCAACTTCAATTCCCTTTTCACTCAAAATAAATCCCAGCAGCTTACCGGACCGTACCCCGAATGTGCATTTGTTGGGGTTTAGCTTCAAACTGTACTTCCTCAGACACTTGAACAGCTTCAACAGATTTACCATGTGGTCTTCTTCTGTGAGGGACTTGGCAATCATGTCATCCACATAATATTCAATTTCTTTGTGGATCATGTCGTGGAATAATGTCACCATAGCCCGTTGATAAGTGGCACCAGCATTCTTCAGTCCAAATGGCATTACCTTATAACATAATATGCCCTAGGGTGTGATGAAAGTTGTCTTCTCCATGTCTTCAGGTGACATCTTGATTTGATTATATCCTAAAAATCCATCCATGAAGGAGAATACCGAGAACTGAGCCATGTTGTCGACCAATACATCAATGTGAGGTAGCGGGAAGTCATCTTTTGGGCTGGCTCTGTTCAGATCCCGGTAATCCACACACATCTGTACTTTGCCATCTTTCTTAGGCACAGGTACAATGTTAGCGACCCACGGCGGGTAACTAGTTACGGCAAGGAAACCGGCATCCCACTGTTTTTGTACCTCTTCTTTTATCTTCATGGCCATATCCGGACGAGTACGGCGCAGCTTCTGTTTTACTGGAGGACAGTCCTCTTTCAAAGGCAGCTTGTGCATAACAATGTCGGTATCCAGACCCGGCATGTCCTGATAAGACCAATAAAAAACATCCACATACTCCCGAAGCATGTCAATAAGTTGCTCCTTTACCGAATCTTGCAGACAGGCTCCGATTTTCACTTCTTTTAAATCTTCTTCGGTACCAAGATTAACCGTCTCAACCTCCTCCTGATGAGGAGTGATAACCTTCTCCTCTTGTCTTAGCAATCTGGCTAGTTCTTCAGGTAGCTCATAATCTTCTTCAACCCCTTCATCGGCTAGATTAATCGGATTGTCAAAGTCATACGAAGTCATAGCGGTGTTGTTGTTGGTGCAGTCTGGAGGGAACTTTCTGCAAGGGTTTAGATTTGTTTATTTTAGTGATCAGTTTTATTTTGTTTAGAAAAAGTGAATATGAATTTGTTATTTTGAAAACATTGCCATTTTATTTTTGTACAAAAAATGAAAAATGAAAAATAGTGAGCGGGAAAAGAAGAGACTCATTTGCAAAAGATGTCCTGATATTCATTAATTGATCGTTTGCACAAAATACAAGATGGCCCGATTACAAAATGAGCCTTGACATCTTGGGCAAGATGCAGGACTTGATGCATGCTTAAAGACAGGAAATAATAATTACTCTGCAGGAGTAACTCTTATAATTTCCTGGGAAGACCAGTTTGAGACTTGGTTCCCCGGGATCCTTGGACGTATCCAGTTTTCCAGGTTGCGTTCGTCTTCTTCCTCGTCTTCCAAACTGTTCACAGCATCCGGGGTGAGCATTCCCCCGCTGACAAATTTGGGCTCCATTGCAGCCTCTGGTTGATCTTGTCGAGTTGGTCTGTAACCCAACCTGAATCTGTCTTCTTTCTTTTCAACTGGCAGCAGCTTGCCCCAACCTTGAGCGGTACCCTCCTCAACAACCTTTCGGGCCTGTTGATATGATGTGATGGAAGTCCCAGACACAGCAGATGCTTCATTAATATTAAGGGCCTCAAACCCCTGAGTCATGGTCTCATGGATCTCCCCATCCATTTCTATGTACTTGTATGTAGCCAACTGGCTAACAAAGATGTCCTCCTCCCCATAGATGGTGATGATTTGGCCTTCCCACTCGAATTTTAACTTCTGGTGAAGGGTAGACGTAACAGCGCCAGTGGCGTGGATCCAAGGTCTACCCAACAGACAGCTGTAGGCAGGCTGTATGTCCATCACAAAGAAGGTAGTTTTAAAAGTTTGCGGGCCAATCAACACAGGCAGATCAATCTCCCCAAGCACTGATCTTTTAGAGCCGTCAAATGCTCTCACCACCAAATTACTTAGGCGTAATGCCAAGCCATCATACTCCAACTTCACCAGGGCTTTCTTCGGGAGAACATTGAGTGAAGACCCAGTGTCCACCAGTACGTGAGAAAGAACAACACCCTTGCATTCCAAGGTGATGTGCAAAGACTTGTTATGGTTGCGCCCCTCCGTTGTTAAATCATCATTTGTAAAGCCCAGTCCATGATTGGTGTTGAAATTTGCAACCACGGTCTCTAATTGATTAACAATAATCTCCTCTGGCACGTATGCTGCGTGCAGGACTTTTAACAATGCGTTCCTGTGAGCTTCGGAACACATTAACAGTGATAATATGGAGATTTTGGAGGGTGTTTGGTGAAGCTGGTCCACCACCTTATAATCAATCCTTTTTATTATTCTCATGAACTCGTCTACATCTTGCTCAAAAGATGTCTTCTAAGTTTCCTTAGCAGATGGCTCTTCAGATACAACATTCTTTCCTTTTGCCTTAGCAGCAGCTTCTGCTTCAGCATTAGGTCTTTGTGTTTGTGAGGCAAAAAGGCGTCCGCTTCTGGTGAAGCCTCCGCCTCCCCCAACATTGTCAATTTGTGGTGAAGAGATTGATGAATCCAGAGTGATTTTCTCTCCATTGCAGTAGAGATCAGAGCCGTAGTGCCAAGGTATGGCATTACTGTTTTCATAAGGAACAGGCCCAGGTACCGTAATGGTAACTGGAGTGATTGCTGCAGAGGAAGGTACTGTAATGGTGTGCGTATCGTAGTAAATAGTGATCGGAGATCTGGAAGGAGGTGCCACAGTTTGGAAATTGTTGTTGTTGTGAACATTTGCTAGGTCATAGTAGATTTTGACCGTTGAGACATCTTCATTAATGTTCGTTGACGTTGTAGAAGATTTCGTTGGTAAAATGGGTGCTGATGTTGTAGAAGACAAAGTTGTTGAACTTTGACTTGTTGAAATAATGGGTGGAGTGATTGCTGGTGTTGTTGATGAATCAGTAGGAATGATTGTTGTTGTTGTTGTAGGAGAAGCTGTTGAAGGAATAATTGTTGGTGTTGTAGGAGGATCCATTGTCGTTGATACAAGAGTTGCTGAAGGAGCTGTTGAAGTAATTTGTAAGATTCCATCTTTGATGAGGCCATCTATGCCAAACCTTAGCTTCTCACAACCATTACTAGTTGTCCTGCACAATTCACAGCAGGCCCCACAGCCTGGGAACACTTGGCATCTCAAAAGTTGAACTTTGACTTCAGCCAGTGGTGTTTGAATCTGTGCAACATTATCAATTAGTGTAGATGGTTGGTCCTCTTCAATGGCATTAATCCTGGGCCCACCATGATTAGGCATAGGATTTCTGTTAACGTTCGGAGGAGGTGCGGAATTGAGAGCTTTGGAATCGACCAAATCCTTAACCTTCATCTGTAAGGCTCTGCATTTCTCAGTATTGTGACCAGGTGCGTTGGAGTGAAAGGCACACCTGGCATTAACATCATAATTCTTCGGAAGATTGAGAGGATCTGGTGGTGCCAACGTCCTTAACTCAACCAGGTTGAGCTTCAGGAGTTATGGCAATAAGGCAACATAAGGCATAGGGATAGGGTCAATCACCCTATTTGCCTGAGATGGCCTCTACTGGAAGGGACGCTGCTATTGGTTGCTATTGTTGTTGTTGTAGGTTCTCTGTTGCGGAAAATGAGATGGTTGTTGATAGTGATGTTGTTGTTGTTGAGGATATAATGGTTGTTGTGGAACTGGAGCTGGGATGGTAACAGCTGCTACTGACCTGAATATTGGGGCCTGCCCCTGCTTGTATGAATGGCATTTGTTTCAACTGCCCTTCGGGGTCCTGCAAAAGGTTTTCTGGAGTTGCTGGAGGAACTTGCACCATTGTCGGAGATTTTGCCCATCTTCAAGAGACTCTCAATTCTCTCACCAGCTATAACTACATCAGCAAAACTAGTAGAGGAGAAAGCAACAAGTCTATCAATATAAGTCCCTTGCAAGGTGTTCATAAACATGTCAGCCATTTCTCTTTCTAACATGGGTGGCTGGACAGCAGCAGCAAGCTTTCTCCACCTCTGAGCATAATCCCGGAAGCTCTCCCTAGAAGACTGAGACATGCCCATTAGAAGAGTTCTATTGGGGGCCATGTCTAGGTTGTACTGGTATTGCCGGATGAAAGCCTAGGCCAAGTCCTTCCAACATCTTATGGTGGCCCTTGTCAGAAGCGAATACCATTCTCTTTAAGCTCCAGTCAGACTGTCCTCAAAATAGAACATCCATAACTTCTCATCCATGGTATAAGCCTTGAGCCTTCCCAAGAAAGATTGCAGATGAGTACGCGGACAAGAGGTACCATTATACTTCTCAAAGCATGGGGGTTTGAATTTGTGGGGAATCCTCACCCCATCTACCAGTCCCATATCCATCACGTCGAAACCCAAAGAATTCTGAGATTCCAAAGATCTTAACTATTCAGCAATCTCATCCAATCTTCTATCATATACCTCATCTCCAGCCCCAATAACAGTAAATTATTCTTCATGGGGATCCTCTTGCAGGATTCTGCCCCCAGCAGTATTACCTTGAACGTTTCTGGGGATATTAACATCCGGATTCAAATGAGGCCCATACTCTGGAGGGTCAATACGAGGTTGCCCCCGTTCGTTATTGCTGGTTCCCCCTGTTCCAAGATGGGGCTCCTCAGGTGTCTGTCTTTCTACCAGCTCTCTCAGTCTTTCTTGACTCTGGGCTAAGCCAGTCATGACAGCCATAAACTGAGACATCTGGTTTCTCATCTCGACCCTTTCGTTTGCCATCTGATTTCTGACCTCATTCAGGTCCTGTTGTACCTGCTCCATTTGAATGCCTAGAAGGTTGTTACGAGTAGGGTACCGGTGTGCGCGGTTGACAGGGAACACTCGGCGACGAGCAATGTTTCCTGAGATCACAACAAAGTTAGCCACAATAATAATAACAAAAACCTACAAAACAAAGACAAAGTTAGTATGCAATGCAATATGCTTATTTGTTTTCCAAGGTATCCGGTTCAGTTCTTGGTTTTGACCTTTCCAGACCTCGAGGAAGATGCTTGATGTTGTTGAGAGAAAGCCCAAATGAAAACAAACTAAAATATATTACAAATGATGAAAAAAATACATAGTCTGTTTTACAGTACACGCCCATGGAGGGTCAAAAATACAACAAAAGGAAAAATACATCAAAAGGAAAGAACAACAAGCAAAGAGGAATCAAACATCCAATCCATAATCATCTTCTCTGACCTCCTTCAGGAGTGCCTCAGTCACTGGACCAGCTGGGTGCTCTGTAATGGTCCTAATGAGGAGGTTCCTAGTAGCAATGGCAGTAGTCAGCTTCTTATGCCTATCATAGTCTTTTGATCTCTTTAACCCTGCTCTAAGCTTCAATTCTGATATCTCTTTCTGTGCAGCCAACAAAGCTTTCTGCTGCTTCTTCTCATTGGCCTCCAACTGATTAATCCTGGCCTGAGTCCTCTGGTCTTCTTGTGCACGGGCCTCGGTGATCCTGATCCACCTAGCCTGACTCTCTTCCAAATAGTTCTCGGCCCTAGCTTTCTGAATCTTGGCCTCCTTGCAGGCATTCTACAATATCTGTTCCCGAACCCTTGCTTTCCTTATATAGTCCTCTGTCTTTTCAATTTTGACGAGATGCTCAATTCTGAGCTTTTCCAATCTTTCAATGTCCAAGCGACCATCACTTATTTCCCAAAGAGTCTTTTTCAAGGTCTGAGATAGCTGCTCATTCCTTTCCTTCAACTTTTCAAATTCCTCTAGGATAACAATTGCTGCATGCTGTACTCTAGATGGTCCAGGTGTGTCTTCCAAGGTGAAAGGCATTCTGGTAATCTGAGCTCTAGTACGGGACTAGTCATAGTACTAAGCTGAAGCAACATTGTTACATTTTCCAAGAATAGCTACCCCTTTTGTTTGGATGTTGTCCCAAGCCCAAGCAGCTTGCCTGACAACAGCTGAATTAGGTTGAACTTCACAATATAGGGTCTCAGCTAAATCTTGTCCTCTGGGAGGGTGAACTAAGGCATAGCCCAATTGTCTCTTAAACAGTAAGTGGTTGTAGTTGATGCAACCCTTTACTCCTATCAGAGGCACATTTGGGTATTGTCCACAGCTGGTGATAATGTCCTTGCCCTTGGTGCTCTGAGTGCACCATCTGATATCATCTAAAGTTAAGGCAATGAACCTCTTGGCCCAATTCCTATGTTGATGTGGGTTCAAGAAAGCATCTGATTTAGGCAGATGTCTGAGTAGCCAAGAATAAAACAAGGGAGCACAGCATCTAACCAACTTCCCCCTTTGTTTCTCATTCCTCTGATGGATGGAATAGTAAAAATCCCCTAGCAATGTAGGCACTGGGTTTTTCAGAAGAAACAAATGGATGGTATTCTTACTTATAAATTTAGGCTCATATGCAAACAGTATAGCCCCATATATGCTGAGGGCTAATAATGCACAGACTGCCCTCCACTCTCCCACTGCAGCCTTCAGGATGGCCTGAGAAATCAAGAAATCCAAATGTAAACCAGGAATCCCATCTTTTGTTGTCATGCTTTGCTCAATAAGGGTCGACTCCAAGTACAATGCCCTTGTTATCTCTTCACTTCTGGGAGCAGTCATCTCTGGGTTGAAAGGGATCCCACCTCTGATAGGCACTCCAATCAACAAAGAAAACTCTTCCAACAGAGGCCCCATCTGAAAGTCAGGAAAGGTGAAGCATCTCAGTGGAGGGTCATAGAACTGCAAGCATGTGTGAATCATGCTTCTCTGAGAAGAATCAAGATCCATAACCATATCCAAGAAACCCCCATAGTGCTCTCTGAACAGTGGGATGTGGTCAGGGGTGATGAGTGACTGGACCTGCCTGATACCAGTCAGTACAGGCTCAAAAAAGTGATAAGATATGTTGCTCTTCCTGGGAGTAGTCATGAGTGTTGCTGAAGAAGCTGGAGACAAATGCTGAAGTTGGAAGTAAATCTCTGACAGACTGATGCTGGTGGTGATGGAGATAACTGAAGCAAATGCTGATGAAGACAGTTGAAGCAAAGGTCTAAGCAGAAGAAGGGGTCAAAACCAAAACCAAGATACAAGGAGGTGGATACCCTGAAAAGAAAATAAACAAATGTCAAATGATGCAATGATTATATATGCAAATGATATGCAAGGGTTTGTGGTCAAGAGCTGGATCTGATTATCTGTCTTGGTATAAGGCCATGTATGTTCAAAGGTCCGGATGGAGGCTCAGAAATCCAGTAACCAGGGTGGGGGACTCAAATAAAGAGTCACATGTCCAGGGCTAATCACAAGAACTGTCCAAAGTGATGCATTCTCAAAACAATACTAGTAACTGGGTATAATGTGGTCAAGGGTTCCTACAAAACCTGTAAACAACCCAACCCCCTCACATGTAATGTTCTAGAACAAGGATCCTCATACTTGGATCAGTTATGAGAAGTGTAAACACTTCTAACTCGGAGGTACAGTGTTTACAATAACCATAAAAGATCATCCTCTAATTCACCCTAGATTTTGAAGGTCAAAATAAAGGTCATCCAGACTTAGCAGGCTTCCCAGATAGCCCTAGCACTACAGGAAATCTGTAGCACAGAGTTCTCAAGAAGAAACCCACATCTGAACCGTGTTTCATATTCCCGCACCAGACCGAAATGGAATGGGAAAGAATATGAAGCCACTCTAGCCTAGGTGTCACTCAAGTCCCAGGTATAGGACCTTAATCTCTCAATGAAACCCCACCCACCAAGGAAAACCAGATCCAGCACAGTGATAATGACAGTATGAAATATGCATAAGACTGTAAAAGAAAGCAATAAATAAAGATGTACATAAAGAAATAAATAAAGCAAATAAATAAGCACAAGTAGCACGTAACACCCCCGTAAACACAAATCAAACAAGCGTTAGGAGGAACCCACAAAAAAACCAGAAGCCCTGGTTGCAGTATAAGCATCCCCAGCAGAGTCGCCAAGCTGTCGCTCCCAAAGATTTGCATCCCGGTACAAGCGTGAACGGTCGGCGAAAGAGAGAACATGAAGGTGAACTGAAAAGAGTCGCCAGCTAGGCATTTTTATCCCGGAGGAAAGGTAATGCTGCATAGACCTAAGAAAAGATGGATAAGACGGTTGCGAACCAGAGAAACTGAGAAAGGGGGTTGGTTACAACCTGGGAAGGTATTAGCACCCAAATTGTCCGTCGTACTCGACGGGATCCACGCTTGAAAGATTTGTGTTTTAAAGGGGTAGTGTTAGTGCTTTTTTTGTGTGAAAAAGCTGGAAAAGAATGTAAGTGTCAGTGCAAAAGAAATGTGAAGTGAAATGAAGGAATGTCAGTGCAAGATGAGAGTATGAAGCTCAAGACTATGAGGCTTAAAAGAATAATGCTGGGGGAGGGGGAATATACAGAGACTTTTCTTCGATAACTGTTAAGTTATGCCTATGTATCCTCTCGTGCAATGAGGAAGTCAGAACACCGTAGTTCGACTCAAAGAGACTGAAAGAATAAATTGATTGATGAACTGCTTACTTAATCTATGCTCAAGTGTATGACCTGTCTGGCTCAGGTGCAAACTGTCTTGCAGTAGACGGAAGAAGCAAGTTCTCGTTTATGAGTGAATGAGGTGAGAAAAGAATCCCGAAGGAGACGATTATTGTTTGTTTTGTGTTTTCAATCTTTTATTGCTTTTTGGAGTTTGTCATAAGTCAATGAGCTTAAGCCTAAACCAAGGGTTAGTAAACTCATCACATCCTCCCTCTGATTAGGGGTAATAAGAATACCTTAAATGTGAAGTAAGCACCTCACACTTAATCACCATGATGTAGGATTAAGATCATTAACCTACTTGTAATTATTTAGATGTTTTTGGAGTTTTTTGTTTAGTGTTAAGTAATGAGTTTAAGCCATAATCAAGGATTTAATGGACCCATTACACAATCCTAATAGAAGGATAATAGATGAGAACATTTAAGCTGAGAAAGGCTCCTCAACTTAATCCATGATTCGGGATTAACCTCATGACAAAACAAAACCTTTATTAAAGTGGATTTTAGTTAATGGTAAGATTAAGAAGTGGATTTTATGATTTGTAAGATAACTTGAGGGGGACTTGTCCATTAACACTAGGGTTAGTCCTTCTTAACCAATTAAGGAAGAATTAGAACCCTAATGCAAGGCCCAAGTTACAAGCTTGATGTCTTAGTGATTATTAGATGGATTGATTAAAGGATTTAAACACATTAAGGGTTTAAGACTTAGGATTAAAGTTATACACTCCATCCTAATAGAAGGATGCAGGTATAAGCTTAATCACAAAGCCTTAAAACCTTTAAGGTTTAGTTCTTGATTAAGAGATGAGAAGAGAAGACACAAAAAGATGACACAAAGGTAAAACTAAAGGGAGGGACTAATCAAAAACCTAATTTTTAACATGCTTGGGTGTTCCTAGGGTTTATGAGGCTTGCAAGGGATCTTCAAGAAAAGCCACCAAGGAAGAAGCAGATGAAAGGAGGAGAAGCAGAAGAAACAAGTCAACTTACTTCACTTAAGAAGATAAGTTGCTTGAAGAAAGAAGGTGAAGAAGGAACATGAATGAGTGTTCTCACTCTAATACAAATACAAAATGCAGAAATGAATGCATAATAGATATGAGGAGAGATTATGAGAAGTGAAGGCAAATTCACTTCTCAAACACTTACCACCTGAAAAGTTAGTAAAAGGAAATGAAATGAAATGAAAATGGGATGAAATGCCAAGATGAAAACCAAAACCAGAAGTATGTTTATGATGCTAATGATGCAAAGAGATGACATAAATGTATGTCATGAGATGAAGATGATCATACAAAGGATGGGAATGCAAATGAAGCATACAAGAGGCATGAAAGTTTATGAATGCACATGAAATGAAAGCAAAACATGGCAAATGGATAATGCAATGATCAAACATGATTTCAATGTGTCCTAAGATGTCTTATATGTCATGTGGATGCACAAAATGTCATGGAAAGTTCATGTATGCAAGCTTATGCAAGATGAATGCAAATGAAGATGCAAATTAGGGTTATATGAACATGTGAGATGCACAATTTAAAAACAGAAGCAAAACATGAGATAAAAAATTGAAAATGGACTCAAAGGAACCCTAAACCTATACTAGTTCACCATCCAAAGGGGGAGGTCATAAGCTTAACCTAGAAGGACTTATGATTTTTCTAAGTTTCTAGGGTTTTAAGGGTGATCCTAAAGGTAAAATGCCAAACAAATTGAAAATTCATTATAAAAATGAAACAAAAATGTTTTTAGGAACTTGAAGTCATGCATAACACAATGCAAAAAGAATCATTCACAAACTCACTTTGGTTCAAAAGTTATGAATTTTTGAAGTTAGGGTTAAAAATATTCAAGTTTAAGAACCCTAATTCAATTGAAAAATGTCAAAGTATGATCAAAACCCAAAAGAAATTTGTGTGGTGAGTTTGTAAATGTTTCTAAATGTTGGAAAATTTTCTCTGAATTTTTTTGGGATTTTTTAAATACCTAAATGTATTTTTAATTAATTAATTCTCATTAACTAATTAAAAATAACATTTAAATGATTTAAAAATATTTTTTTAATGCTAAAAATAAAAATAAAAATATTTTTGGGCTCTGAAAATCAATAAAAGGTTTAATAAAAAATTTCAGAATTTTTAGACTATTTTTGCTATTTTTAAAAATTCGTATGAAATAAAATAAAATAAATGAATAAAAAATGAAAATAAAAGAAAGTATGCACAATGGAAGGCTCAGATTGAAACTGGGTTTTGAAATGGTTGACTGGCGCGTATCTGAACGGCTGACATTTAAACTGACCTAATTTTAATTAATTAATATTTAAAACCTTTAATTAAGAGTTAATGAAATGATCTGGGACGTCCATCACACGCGGGAACTGAGAATCCAAGGGTCCACGTTTAAACCTAGTCCTAACCCTAATTATCCCATTAATTACTTTCAGGTGGCCGGAAATGACCTCTGATCATCTTCTCCGGCCACACCCTTCCCTGAGAATTTCAATCTCACTCCCCAGGCCATTTCTGGAGCTCTAAAGCTCCAGATTTGTTCCTTTCACCCCTCTAAACCTAAATACAACCTCAAACAAGATCTATTTTCAGCCATTAACAAGATTCGAAGCCAAGAACAAAAATTGCAAAACTTTCAGACAAGCCATACATCCTCATTTCTTCACTATTTTCAATAATTTAAAGTTCATTACACTCAGGGGATCAAACCCCAACCAATTAAGAACTTAATATAAAGGTTCTGGAAAAATGTTTTCACATGGCTTCCTGAGATGAAGCTTTCAACCCTAGAGCTTTTAGGCTGCTTCTTTGCTTCAAAACCCCTCCAATGATTTCCCTGAAGAAGCTTTGATGCTTGGTTGGAGTTTTTTGTGGCTGGTTTGTGAGTTTGATGAAGTTTAGTTCAAAGGGGGAAGGAAATCGTGTTTTTGGTATGGTGGCTTTTAGGGCAAACTGAAGGGTGGGAAATGATCAGTGAGTGAAGCTGAGATGAATGGTGGAAGAAGTTTTAAGTTTTGTGGAGTTTGCTGAGAGTTTCGAATGAAAATGCAAAGTGGGAGGTTTTTGTGTATGCTGACTTGTGGGAGAGCTCAGGCTATGTTCTTGTTATGTTTGGCTTGCATTTGATTAGTATAAACAAAGGTGATTGGTCAGAAAGTTGGTAATGGCATAGTGTGATTGGTATGGCTTGTTTTGCAAAAAGTCATGGTTATGTGTCCTTTGAGGTATGGGCAAGTTCAGGCCAAGGACAAGGGCATGTCCTGCGCAGCATGATTCATGGACAACCATGGAAATCAGTTTGAGGCAATTTGGCAAGTTTGTGGGAAGTTGTGGGGGTTTTGCAATTTCGGCAAAGTTTGGCTCTTTCTTGATTTCTTCATGTACAAGTCATGGAATGGAATGATTCAAAGCACAAATATGATCCTTAGAGGTCACATGAGCATGTTGTGAAGTATTTATGCATATTTGAAGCCTTTAGAATGCCTTATCATGCCATTTTGCAAAATGCCTCTTTGGTGCAAAAGTGATTTTTATGTGATTTTTCCCAACTTTGGAAAGCCATAACTTGAGTTCCACAATGAATTAGATCTTGTTCTTGTACTTTTTGAAAAGGGAATGATCCAATCTACGACTTTCATGACCAAGAATTTTTCATTTGAAGCATTTTCGGTTAAGAAAGAGGAGGTTGAAAAACTTTCCCAAAATGGAAAGTTTACATGACAAGTCATTTCCATATTTGGCAACTTTTGGTTTTTCCCACTTTTCTTCAAACTTGTGAACTTCTAAGCACTTCAATGATCAAATAAAGACCATATAACTTCAATTTGATGAAAAATCCACTTTGGTTCCATGTTGGGGGGCCTCAGATGCCCTGATTTTGCTCTGACTTGCTCAGGAAGTTACCCAGTGATCAGATGACTTCCACAATGAATTTTTCCATCAAACTTGGTATGCATGATCCTTATATCATATTGAGACCAAAATAAACAAGAATGACCAAAAAATTTGAAGTTATGGCCTCTGAAACCAAAACCCTAATTTTAGGTCATCTGTGCAGTTAACCTTGGCTCTGCTTCCATGCCTTGCCAGTTCTTGTGATTTTTTGACTTTCTTGATCTTGGGAAGATATAATATGATGTTTGAACATACATGGACCCTCTTGAGATGATTGAAGACTTTTGGAGTGGCTCAGATAGCTTATGGATTGCTCAGATCACAAACCCTAGATGTAGATGACTTTGAACCAATGCAGTGAAGCAAGAATGCAACATGATATGATATGATTGAACTTATGCAAATGAAAAGATCACAAGCCATGGTGAAATGAGTGAGGGCAAATTTGGGGTGTTTACAGTCTCTCACTACGTTTAAATCCAGTTCCGTAATTAGGTTTTTGGGAATTTAGACTTGAGACGAGCGTTTCACTCTATGACGAGCAACTTGACATTGAGACGGGCATCTTAGATATGAGACGGACAGCTTGGATATGAGACGGGCGTCCCATAGCAACAATGCAGAAATTCCATTTTTCTTGATCTTTTCCTTTTGTTTTTCCTACATTTCTTGTCCAATAAGATTCCTTTTATACTTTTGTCTTCAAAGGTCATGTTTGATCAAATGTCTACAAAACAAACACAATTCTCGTGTAAAACCGTCCAAAGTACATAAATTAACATGTTAAACAATCGGAAACCGCATTAAATAATAGATACAAATTTGAGTTATCAATGATGTGGCCGATGAAGAAGGTAAGCTTATGCTTTCTATGAAGATGTTGAACCTGTCAATGCAGATGAGGTATTGAAATATTTGAAGTGGGTGAAAGCAATGAATGATGAACTAGAGTCCATCGAAGTCAACAACACTTGGTCAGTTATCGAATTTCCTTAAGGTAAGAAGGCAGATGATGTGAAGTGGGTATACGAGGTAAACCTGAATCCCATAGGAGAAGCGACTCGACACAAGACGAGACTTGTGGCGAAAAGATTTCGTCATAAGGAAGGAATCGACTTCAATGAAGTTTTTGCACCTATTGATATGATCGAAACAATCAGGTTGGTTGTTGGTATAACAAACATGAATAATTGACACACATGTCAGATGTATGTGAAATATGCATTCCTGAATGGCCCCTTAGACGAAGAAGTTTATGTTGCACAACCAGCTGAGTTTGTGAAACAAGGAGAAGAAAGAAAGGTGTACATGATGCATAAGGCCTTGTATGAACTTAAGTAAGCTCCAAAAGCTTGGAATAAGAAGATAGATGGCTTTCTAATGGAGAAGGAATTTTTGAAATCAACATTTGAGAATGGAGTATATGTAAGAATAAGCAATGGAAATTGCTTATACGATGTCTATATGTCGATGATTTGTTAAAAAAAGGAAGTTGCAAGCAGTAGATAGAAGATTTTAAACATGACCTGAGTGAAGAGTTTGAAATGTCAGACTTGGGAAATCTCACATATTTTCTTAGGATGGAATTCTACAAGAGTGTTAGAGGTTTGATGATGGTCTAAAGAAGATATACAGGTCGAAAGATTCAAGAAGCTAAGGTCTATGATGAATGTAGATAGCTTAGACACAATGAATTAGGTGGCGTGTTGAGTTGTAATTCCTAGTGTCGAAGCCGTTAGAGCTTGAACAAGGAATTATCGAATTATACTAGTGTGTGTCGAAGTATCAAAGCAGTTGCTTCACACAGATTTAGACTTAGCCCTATTTTAGTAATGTTAGCTAAAATAGGAATTTTGGGCTTTTATAGTTCGGGCATTCCATAATACCATTAGGAACTTTGACATTCGTAATATATAAAAGAGTCCTAGTGTGACCTTTATCACACAATAATGACAAGTTGCTTTAGATGAAATATTATTTTTATCTCTTCCAGCAAAGTGAGAGTTTTTCTTTAAAATGTTCCCTCTTTCAATTGAAGAAGTAGAAGCAACAATAGATAGAAAAATGAATTGTGCCAATTGTCCTTTAAGGTTTTCATTTTCAATTTTCAAAGGTGGGGGGGAGTCACATTCCATCTTAACTACCCTTTCAACTAAAGTATCTGAGACATTAAACTACTCGTTTATGAGAGATGCATGAGTTTCCTTTAAGGATTCTAAGGCACTATTAAGATCAAAAATATCTTTCTCATGTTTTGAAATAAGTTTTTTTTATGATATATATTTCTTAAATGTGCCTAATGTGTCTTTATTTATTTCTCTTGACGTTTTCAACAATTGATTGTTTGAAAATTTAAAATCACAATCCTAATCATATACCTTTATGTGTTTGTCCTTTTTATGTGCCATCTGTCGCTCCCAAAAGATGAGACTGAGCTCAAATGAGGTACAGACGCGAACGGTCGGCGAGAGGATGAAATGAAAAGATCGCCAGCTAGGCATTTTTATCCCGAAGGAAAGGTAATGCTGCATAGACCTAGAAAGATATGGATAAGACAGTTGCGAACCAGAGAGACTGAGAAAGGGGGTTGGTTACAACCTGGGAAGGTATTAGCACCCAGATTGTCCGCCGTACTCGACGGGATCCACGCTTAAAAGATTTGTGTTTTAAAGGGGTAGTGTCAGTGCAATTTGTGTGTAAAAGAGCTGGAAAAGGATATACAGGTGTATGTGTAAAAGAAGTGTAAGTGTGTAAATATACAGTGTCAGTGTAAGGAAAAGAATAAGATGCTCAAGATCATGAGGCTAAGAAAATAATGCTGAAAGAGGGGGGAAATACAGATACTTTTGTTCGATAACTGTTAAGTTATGCCTACGTATCCTCTCGTGCAATGAGGAAGTCAGAACACCGTAGTTCGACCCAAAGAGACTGAAAGGTGAATTTGACTTGTGAACTGCTTGCTTGTCTATGCTCAAGTGTATGACCTGTCTGGCTCAGGTGCAAACTGTCTTGCATTAGACGGAAGAAGCGAGTTCTCATTTATGAGTGAAGATGATGAGAAAATAATCCCGAAGGAGACGATTATTGTGTGTTTTCAGTCTTTTATTGCTTTTGAGAGTTTGTCATAAGTTAATGAGCTTAAGTCTAAACCAATGGGTTAGTAAACTCATCACATCCTCCCTCTGATTAGGGGTAATGAGAATACCTTAAGTGTGAAGTCAGCTTCTCACACTTAATCACCATGGTGTAGGATTAAGATCATTAACCTACTTGTGATTAATTAGATGTTTTTGTTGTTTTTGTTGTTTTTGTTTAGTGTTGAGTAATAAGATTAAGCCACAATCAGGGATTAAACAGACTCATTACACCATCCTAATAGAAGGATAATAGATGAGAATGTTTAAGCTGAGGAAGGCTCCTCAACTTAATCCATGATTAGGGATTAACCTCATGACAAAACAAATCCTTTATTAAGTGGATTTTAGTTAATGGTAAGATTAAGAAGGGGATTTTATAGTTTGTAAGACAACTTGAGGGGGACTTGTCCATTAACACTGGGGTTAGTCCTTCTTAACCAATTAAGGAAGAATTAGAACCCTAATGCAAGGCCCAAGTTACAAGCTTGATGTCTTGATGATTATTAGATGAATTGATTAAAGGATTTAAACACATTAAGGGTTTAACACTTAGGATTAAAGTTATACACTCCATCCTAATAGAAGGATGCAGGCATAAGCTTAATCACAAAGCCTTAAAGCCTTTAGGGTTTAGTCCTTGATTATGAGGTGAGGAGAGAAGACTCAATGAGACACAAAGGTAAAACTAAGTGGGGGGACTAATCAAAACCCTAATCATTGTCATGCTTGGTTGTTCCTAAGGTTTGTGAGGTTAACAAGAGAAATCTTCAGAGGAACCACCAAGAAGCAGATGAAAGGAGCAAAGGAAGCAAAGTAACTTGCTTCACTTAAGAAGACAAGTCACTTGAGGAAAGAAAGTAAGAAGAAGAAGAAAAAGCAAGCTCAATCTCAAACACAAGATAAAATGCAGCAATGATGCATAAGAGAGATGAAAAGAAATTGTGAGAAGTGAAGGCAAATTCACTTCTCAAAGTAACTTACCACCTGAAAAGTTAGTGAGAGGAATGCAATGCAATGCAAAATGAGATGAGATGTGATGATGCAAACCAAAACCAGAAGCATGAGTATGATGATAATGATGCTATGAGGTGATGCAAACATGAAACAAGGCATGAGAATGATCATACAAACATATGGATGCAAGAGAAGCATGCTTAGAACCATGAACATACATGAAAAGTTATGGAATGCAAATGACATACAACATGGCAAATGAATGAGGCAATGATCAAACATGATTCTAATATGTCCTAAGATGTGTTATGAATCAAATGGATGCATAAAATGTCATGGCAAGTCATGGTATGCAAGCAAATGCAAGATGAATGCAAAAGGAAGCCCAAATTAGGGTTTATGATCAATGCACAAAACAAAAATCAAAACCAGAAGCAAACACCAAGATAAAAATTTGAAAATGCATTCAAAGGAACCCTAAACCTATACAAACTCACTGCCCAAAGGAGAGGATCCAATTCTTAACCTAGTGAAAGTTATGAATTTCTTAAGATTTCTAGGGTTTTAAGGTACCTTGTCAAGAAAAATGTCAAACAAATTGAAAATTCAAGATCAAATCATGCCAATTTAACCCTACAAACTTCATGATATGCAAGATGCAATGCAAAAAGAATCAAAGTCCAACTCTTAAAGACTAGGCAGAAATGAATTTTCAAAGATTGGATCAAAATAATGCCTTGAAATGAAATTAATTCCATGAAAAATTGTCAAAAGACATCAAGATTAAAAAGAAATTTGTTTTGAGGGTTGGACAATGTTTCTAAATGATTTTAGAGGTTTCATGAATTTTTTGGTGATTTTTAAATACCTAAAAGTATTTTTAATTAATTAATTCTCATTAATTAATTAAAAATAAGCTTTTAAATGATTTAAAAATATTTTTTAATGCAAAAAATAAAAAATAAAAAATGTTTTTGGTTTCTGAAAATTAATAAAAGATTGTATAAAAATTTTCAGAATTTTTGAAAATGTTTTACTATTTTAAATAAAATGAAGAAAACAAATGGAATTTAATGAAAATAAAATTGAATAAAAATGAAAGTATGCGCATCCAAGGGACGGGATTGGTTCTGGGGATATTTGGCTTGACTTCGCGCACAATCTGATGGCCATAATTCAAACTGAGCTAATTTCCAATTAAATTTAATTAAACTGAATTAATTAGATTAATTATGGATTAGGGTTTCTAATGGTGCATCCTGTCCATTCAAACGCGCGCCAGTCAGCCTAGGTCAACTCTTCCAACGCACCAAATTCAAACCTCATTTAATGACACAGATTAGGGCTAATGGTTCTCAGGTGGCCGGAGAAGACTTCCGGTCGTCTTCTCCGACGAACCAAAACCCTAGATTTTGCTATAGGTCACCAAACATGAAATCTCTTCCACAGAAATGATCTTCCTCCCAATCTAAACCTAACCCTTCTTTCCAAAATCATTTATTTTCATTGACAAGCTTGAATCGAAGACAAATATGAAACACAGGCAAAATTTCAGAGAGACATGAAATGTTCATCCCTTACTTATTTTCAAAACTAAATACATCCAGATGATCAGTGCAACATGTAGATTCTTTTTGTAACAAGAAAATGAAGTTCTGAGAAAAAAGTTCTTGAGCTATACCTGAGATGGAACCTTCTGGTTCTGGGCTTTCTGGGCTGTTCCTTGGTGCAAACTCACTCCAATGGTCCCCCTTGTGCTAATGGCAAGCTTGAATGGAGTTTAGATAGGCTATTTTGAGAGGTTTAGTTCTGGTGTATCAGAAAATGAGGTTCTTGTGTGGGCTGTTTCAGATCATTGAGAGGGGTGGGATTTGTTCTATGGATGATTTCTGATTGATTGGTGAAGAAAAAATAAATGTTTGATGACTGTGGAAGGAGATTCGAAGAGAGGAAAGTTTTGACAGTTTTGGGAGTGTGCAGCAATGTGTGTGTTCCAGGCTTGCTTTTCTCTTGCTTTATGACCCTTAGGCAATCCATAAACAATCCCAGCAATCTAGGAGGGCAGGTGTGCACTGTGGGATTGGTATGGGAGGATTGGCCAAAAAGTCAAGTTGATTTGTACTTGCAGCATGGGCTATGGCAGAGGCAGTCTAGAGGCTTGTCCTGCCTCAGCTTGATTCAAGGATGGCCCTTGGATGGTTCATGAAAGGTTGCTGCATCTGGATCATGAGCTAGAGGAGTTTTTGCAACTTGCCCACTTGTGACATTTCATGACTTTGGCTATGTGAATGTGAGAAACCTTGCTGGATTTCTGATGTGGGATGTCTCATTAGGTCATGACAATGCATTAAAACGAGCTAGTGATCATACAACTCCTTTGAGAATGGTTTTGCCAAAAATCCCTCTTTGCATTTTCATGAGAAATGACTTATGGCCATGTGAAGATCAAGGCAAATGAATGAGAAATCCCTTGGGCCAATTCTGATTTTATGTCATGCATTGCATTAGTATGATGATTAGAGGTCATGTTGAAGTCACATAAAGGCTTGCCATGAGAAATTGCAAGTTTTCCATTTTGTGCAAAAGTGGAATTTCAATGATTTTGCCCAACTTTGCAAGGCCATAACTTTTGATCCAAAATGAATTAGGTCATGTTCTTGTACTATTTGAAAAGGTAATGATCCATTATACAACTTTCATGACCAAAGTTTTTCCATTTGAAACATTTTTGAATCAAAAAGCAAGGGTTGAAAAAGTTTCCCAAAATGGCAATTTCATTAAAAGTCAAACTTTCCCAAAAAGTCAACTTTGCAAATGACTTGAAATTCTTCAATTTTGTGAACTTCCAACATCTTCCATGATCAAATAAATATCATACATAATCAAAATGATGATGAACACCCTTTGGTTGGGTCATTGGGGGCCTCAGATGCCCTGATTTTACACTGGCTTGCTTAGAAAGTCAACCCTTGATCAGATGACTTCCCCATTGAATTTCTTCATGAAAATTGATATGCATGCTCCCTATACCATATAGAGACCAATAGAAACAAGAATGACCAAAAAATTTGGAGTTATGGCCTTTGAAACCAAAACCCTAATTTTAGGTCACCTGTGTAGTCAAACCTGGCTCTGCTTCCATGCCATTCTCAGTTCTTGTGATTCTTTGACATTCTTGACTTTGAGAGGATATAATATGATGTTTGAACATACATGGACCCTTTTGAAATGATTTAAGGCCTTTGGAGTGGCTCAAATGGCTCTTGGGTTGCTCAGATCACAAACCCTAGATGCAGATGACTTTGAAACAATGCAGTGAAGCAAGTATGCAATATGGGATGCTATGATTGAAACTATGTATATATGAGGATCACAAGCCATGGTTTGAATGGGTGAGGGCAAATTTGGGGTGTTTACACCATCAAGCATGGATTTGCAAATTCATCATCTTAGCTAGAATTTGAATATGAAGAGAAGCTTCCATCTTAATTTTCCAATGTGATATAAGTCATATGACATTTGGCACAATTACCATTCATCTTGTAGGAGTATTTTTCTTCCTTTTCATTGTGCTTGTTGAGATCTTCGTTTTATCAAGGGATATAATCCTTATGGCCTTGGTAAATTTACCCTTATTATTGTAGGATACTTTATCCTTATTTTTGTTGCGCTTGTTGAGACTTGAACATGTTGTATGGTGATGCCTTGACTTTCCACATTTGTACCATGTAACACTTTCTTCCTTTTTCTTATCTTTAATCGTATGTGGATGATACTTCTTAAAGTTTATCAAATTTTATATGTGTGTTTGATCTTTTTTTAATTTATTTATTTAATGTAAAGCTTGATGAATCTCCATATTTGTTCTTATGTGGAAGAGTCTTCATAAAAACTTGCGTTATCTTCCTCTATTTTCTCTGTCTTGGACGAGGAGGATTTCAAGGAGATATCATGCTTTTATTACTTCACATTTTCTTTCTTTTTGGAACTTACTTCGCTTTCAACGAGCCTTCCCAATTCATTTTCATGTTCAGTTAGATTTCGAATATTGTTGATACGTATAGATTATTTAGATCATTTGATTCCATAGTGGTTGTAACCTTCGGTTGCCATTCCTTACACATTTATCTTAAGACTTTGTTTGCACAATCTTTGTTAGATAGATAATTTCCCAAGTTTTATAACTTGTTGATTAAATGTAAAAAACGAGTTTTCATGGACTCCACAATTTCACCGGATTCCATATGGAATAGTTCATACTCCTCTGTCGACATGTTGATTTTAGATTCCTTAACGTCTTTAGTACCCCCATGGAGCAATTTAAGAGTGTTCCACATTGATTTTTGATTTCTTATGATGTGATGTAGAGTAATATACCTTTGTGTTTAACACACAGATAATTATATTTCTCTCCTTCAAATCATAGGAGGCCTTTTTTGTTTCCTTAAATGACCGGTCCTTTAGGTGTTAGTAAAATTACCATTTGTGAGCAACCTTAGTTTTGATTGATTATAATTTTTAAGTGTTTGTGTTTTCTTCATATTAAGAAAAATGCTTGCCTTTAGATCTTTTGTTTCATTTGTTTTCAATGTTTTTATCTTTTGAAAAATACGCAAAATGAATCGATTCATTCCATCATGAATCGATTCATGCTGTTTGAAGGATTCTGGAAATTCGCAAAATGAATCGATTCATCTTATCATGTATCGATTCATGCTGTTTGAATGGTTCTGGATTTTCTTCTATGAATCGACACATACAAACATGCATCGATTCATTGCTTGTTCTATTATCTGTTTTTATAAATCTGTTCAGTATGTATTGATTCATCATGTCTTGAATCGATTCATTAGTCTGTTTTTCTTCTAACAGAATCTGCATATATATGTGGAGTGTTTCATTTAATGTAATAACAGATCACAGAAAATTGGAGACGAATTTTTTACAGTGATAGATCATTGAAGAACACATCAAGAAAAGGATTTTGGAGTGTTGGAACTTCAATGTTGAGCAGGATTGAAACCTAGAATCAAATTCATCTTCATCATCTTCTCAAAGACTTTAATTCAAGAACATCAACAAGAATGTGTTTGTTGTCCTGTGAATTGAAGGCTTACGAGATAACGTTCAGTGGTACGATCGGAGATCCAGCTGAGTTGAAGATTGATAGAAGGTTTCAAGGAAAAACCAGCTGTGTTTTCCTTCAAGAACGGGCGTGTTCTTGAGGGTTTGTTAGTCACGTTTACAAGACAGATTCAGCCACAACATAAGTTTTGGGAATCAGGGGATTTCGCAAATAGGTCGTGGAACCGGTGAATTGCTTGTATTACTTGCAGGGAATCTTGATTGGGCTCAGATCAAGTGAAGGTTGATACAATAGGAAGATCTAGGTGTATAGATTTCTGGTGTTTGTATTCCAATCTTGTAATCGACGAATTCAGCAATTTTGATATAAAAGTTCTCAATTTCAGTTTGAAATTGAGAGGGAGACGTACCCACACGCGAGGACGAACGTGGGGAACTTCCTTACCAAATCTCGGCGTATTGTATTCCTTCTCTATCTCTATTTACGTTTTCATTTGTTTTTGATTCATTGGAAATATCTTTAGTGATAGGTGCATTCAACTGTTTTTCATCTTGTGTGTTTAATCCTTTATCATCTCAATCGTAAATCCAACACGTTATCACATGTCTGGTTTTCTAGTGGCTGGTCCATAATAGACGCTTGTATATTTGGGACCGTTGTTTCTGTAAAATCTTTGAAAACTCTGAAAAACGTTTTAAATCCTTGTTAACGAGGAGGTGATCCATTCACTCCCCCTCTAGATCACTAGCCACAACGTCTAACAAGTGGTATCAGAGCACCGGTTCGCTGGTGCTTTGTGGCTGTCTGTAACGTTATGGATTCTGAACCAAAGGGGGCGTACAATAGAGCTCCTGTTTTCAATGGTGAAAATTATGGCTACTGGAAAGATTGCATGCGAGTTCACATAAATTCTGTTGATAGGCGCGTATGGGCTGCCATTCAAAATGGTCCTTTTCAAATTACCATGATGAATGAGGCAGGTGCCATAGTACCTAAACCAGAAGATGATTGGGATGAAAAAGATGAGAAAAAGTGGTTAAGTGATTGGAGAGCTCGAAATATGCTAATTTCAGCACTTAGTGCAGATGAGTATTATTGAGTTTCCCATTGCTCGACAACTAAAGAAATGTGGGATGCTTTAGAAATTGCACATGAAGGTACAACTGAAGTAAAACAGTCCCGCATTAACACACTTAATCAAGAGTTTGAACTCTTTCGCATGAAACAAGGAGAATCTATTCCCGACATGCAAAAGAGATTTGTTCATCTCATTAATCGTTTGAATGCACTTGGAAAACCTATTTACAATGATATTGCTACTAATAAAATTCTGAGATGTCTTAGCAGGGAATGGCAACCTAAAGTAACATCTATCAAGGAAGCCAATGATCTAACGACACTCACAATGACTACTTTGTTTGGAAAGCTGGAGGAACATCAGCAAGAACTAGAAAGTCTAGAAAAGTTTGAGAACAAAAGTAAAAAGGGAAAGGAGAAGAATAAAGACAAAGAGGGTGAGAAGAGGCATATAGTTCTTATGGCTTCTAACTCAAAGTCCTCACAAAAAGAGCTAAGCAACAATGAGTCAAGTAGTGACGAAGACTCCGGTGACGAAGAAATGGGACTTTTTGTTAGGAGATATAATAGATTCATTCGAAAGAATGGAATCAAGCATTTCGACAAAAATCTCATAAATTTTAGAAGACAATCTATGGATTTAAAACAGGAAGAGATTAAGAAGAATAGAGAAAGAGGGTCTTGCTTTAATTGTGGCAAGTCCGGACATTATAAAACGGATTGTCCTTTAAAGAAAAAGGATAAAGGAAAAGCTCCACCAAAAAGGTATAATAAGCAAAGAAGAGCTTACATTGCTTGGGAAAGTGATAGTGATTCATCAAGTACACAATGCTCAAGTGATAGCGATGAAACCGCAAATTTGTGTCTTATGGCTCACACCAAAAATCAGTCCCATCACAAGAAGAAAAATGATGATAAAAAGGTAAAACAAGCTTATTATAACAATTTCTCTTCTATGACTTTTTCTGAATTGAAAGTAGCTTTTGAAAAACTGCATAATGAAGCTATAGAAGCATTTAAAATATTATCTTCCGATAAAAAAAAATTCATACTTGGAAGGTAAAGTACAATATGCTGAAAAAGATTTAGAATGCTTGAAAGCTAGTATTGCAAAAAATTCAAAAGCTATTGATATTGATGGTTGTAGTAAAATAAGGCATTGTGAAAGGTGTCACATTTGGCAACAAGAGGTCATCTCTCTTAAAGTCAAATTGGAAAAAGCCTTGCAATCTAAGATTACTTATGTCGTTGATACTAGGGTGTTCAAAAAGTCATTAAATCCTCCATATGCAAAATATTCTTTTGTTCCAAAGGATTTAAGGACAAATGGTAAACAACATCATTATCGTAGTGTTTGTCATTATTGTTGTCATGCTGGCCATACCATTGAGAAATGCAAATTTAGAAGATTTCTAGTGCCTAAAGGCATCTATCAATGGAAGCCTAAAGACAACCATGTTACCACTTACCCACTTGGACCCAATAAAAATTAGGTACCTACCTCTCTCTTTTGATATTGTAGGATGAGTGTCTTGCATCCATGGAAAGAAGATGGTTTCTGGACAGCGGGTGTTCAAGGCACATGACGGGTGACATATCACTTTTTATTGACTTCAAAGCAAAGAAGAAGGGGTATGTTACTTATGGAGACAATAACAAAGGAGCTATACTTGGTAAAGGTAGTGTAGGTAATCCCTCTACCACTACTATTTCTGATGTCCATCTTGTAGAGGGACTTAAACACAATTTGTTAAGTATAAGTCAACTATGCGACAAAGGTTATAAAGTTTCTTTCACAAAAACTTGTTGCAAAATTGAACATACCGAACAAAATGTTGTGTTTAAGGGTGTAAGAGTAAACAACATATATATGCTTGATGTCTTGAGTATATCCTTAACAAGCACTAAATGTCTAGTAGCCCTAAATGATGATTCATGGCTATGGCATAGACGCTTAGCGCATGTTAATTTCGATTTGCTTAATAAGGTTGTATCCAAGGATCTAGTAGTAGGTCTTCCAAAAATAAAATTTTCAAAAGACCACCTATGTGATGCTTGCCAAATGGGGAAACAAACAAGGGTCTCTTTTAAATCTAAAAATATAATTTCAACTTCAAGACCCCTTGAACTTCTCCATATGGATCTCTTTGGACCATCTTGGACAAAGAGCTTAGGTGGAAACTATTATGGTTTCGTAATAGTAGATGACTACTCTAGATTCACTTGGACTATATTCCTTCATAGCAAAGATGAAACTTTTTCTGCTTTTAAAAGTTTTGCAAAGCTGTCCCAAAATAAAATGAATTCTAAAATAGTTACAATCTGAAGCGATCATGGAGGTAAATTTCAAAACCATCTCCTTGATAAGTTTTGTGACAAGTATGGCATTGAGCACAACTTTTCATCTCCTCGAACTCTACAACACAACGGTGTTGTGGAACGCAAAAATCGAGTTTTAGAGGAATTGGAAAGAACAATGCTCAATGAGGGTGGATTACCAAAATATTTTTGGGCTGATGCAATTAGCACAGCTTGTTATGTTCTAAATAGGATTTTAATTCGTCCTATTTTGAATAAAACCCCTTATGAAATTTTAAAAGGTCGAAAGCCAAACTTGTCTCATCTTCATGTGTTCGGTTGTAAATGTTTTGTTTTGAATAACGGTAAGGAAAATCTTGGGAAGTTTGATGCCAAAGCTGATGAAGGTATTTTTCTTGGTTACTCTCAATCAAGCAAAGCATATAGAGTGTATAATAGGCGTTTACTTTCTGTTGAAGAATCTGTCCATGTTTCTTTTGATGAGTCTTACTCAAAAATTGTCGGAAAAGGTATCTCTTTTGATGACGCAGGTGTATCTACATAAGACATACTCAAAGAAGCTGTTTCGGAAATTGATCAATCTGAAGCGGTTGCTATTGAGAAGGAGGAAGATACTTGTCATGAAAAAGATAAAGAGGAAGGAACATCTGAAGTGAAGGACCTTCCACCAGCTTGTAAATCCTCTAAAGACCACCCTATAGACAATATATTGGGAGATATTTCAAAGGGAGTGTTGACTCGTTCTAAGATAAGTAATTTTTGTTCTCACTTCGCTTTTGTATCACAAGTGGAACCTAAAAATTCTAAAGAGGCCTTGATTGATGAATTTTGGCTAATGGCCATGCAAGAAGAGCTTAATCAATTTAAAAGAAATGACGTTTGGGAACTTGTCCCTCGTCCGCGAGATCATCACATCATAGGTACTAAATGGGTTTTTAGGAATAAACTTGATGAAAGCGGAGTGATAACTAGAAACAAGGCACGCTTGGTAGCAAAAGGGTATAACCAAGAGGAGGGCATCGATTATGAGGACACTTATGCTCCGGTGGCTCGCCTTGAAGCTATACGTCTTTTGCTTGCCTATGCGTGTTCTATGAATTTCAAGCTTTACCAAATGGACGTAAAGAGTGCGTTTTTAAATGGTGTTATAAATGAAGAAGTATATGTTTCACAACCTCCCAGTTTTGAAAATTCTGAATATCTAGATCATGTTTACAAATTAAAACGTGCTTTATATGGTCTTAAGCAAGCACCCCGTGTGTGGTACGAAAGACTTAGCAAATTTCTACTTGATCATGGATATTCTAGAGGCAAAGTGGATAATACACTCTTCATTAAACACAAAGGAAAGCACATTCTTTTAGTTCAAGTTTATGTAGACGATATAATTTTTGGTTCAACTAACATACACTTGGTCGAAGAATTTTCTAATGTTATGCAGGGTGAGTTTGAGATGAGTCTCATGGGGGAGTTGAACTACTTCTTAGGCCTCCAAATAAAGCAACTTGATGAAGGTACAGCAGTATGTCAAACAAAATACTACAGAGAGCTGCTCAAGCGTTTTGGAATGAATAATTCTAAATCAATTGACACTCCCATGCCTACCAACGGAAACTTGGACAAAGATGAACATGGTAAGTGTGTTGATGTCAAAAGGTATAGAGGTATGATTGGATCTCTCTTGTATCTTACTGCTTGTAGACCGGACATCATGTTTAGTGTGTGTATGTGTGCAAGATATCAATCAAATCCTAAGGAATCTCACTTAAAATCAGTCAAGCGTATATTTAGGTATCTTAATGGAACACCTAAATATGGGCTTTGGTATTCCAAAGGAAGCAATTGCAGCTTAGTAGGTTACTCTGATTCTGATTTTGCTGGCTGCAAATCAGATAGGAAAAGCACTAGTGGCACATGTCATCTGTTCTTAAATTCTTTAATAAGTTGGCATAGTAAAAAGCAAGTATCTGTAGCTTTGTCTACTGCAGAGGCTGAGTATGTTGCAGCCGGTAGCTGTTGTGCTCAAATTTTGTGGCTAAGACAACAACTACACGATTTTGACATTGAACTTAAACGTATTCCAATTAAATGTGACAACACTAGTGCCATTAATCTCACTAAAAATCCTATTTTACACTCACGCACCAAACATATTGAGATTAGACATCACTTCCTTCGCGATCATGTTGAAAAAGGAGATGTTGTTATTGAGCATGTTGATACTAAAAATCAACTTGTTGACATTTTCACTAAACCTTTGGCAACTGAACCATTCTTCAACATTCATCGCGAATTGGGGATTCTTGATCTCTCCGTATTGGTGTCTGTAACACGGTGGGAGAACTGACTGTTAGTTACATGTTGCGGATAGCAAGAGTCTCCACCGACTTTTATTTTATCTAAAAGGAAAGGGCATAAAAGAACAGGAAAGACCTTAAAAAGATTTTGAGTTCGGGGGGTAGGTTATACAAAGGGAAGGTGTTAGCACCATTTATATCCATGGTTATCCATGGGCTCTTAGTTACTTAGCTCACTTTAAACTGTTTTGAGAAATGTAGTATGTGATTAAAAAATTTCTTAAGTACTTTATAATGATCCTTGTATGGATATATATAAAGACTTTGTTTTGAAAATTTGTTTGAAATGTGAAGTGTAATGAAGTATTTTGAAGAAAGTGAGCAAGTACCTAAGAGGAACCTACCCTATGATTAAATCTTTACTGTTCTTAAATGTTCTTTCAATGGTAAGACTATCCCTATTATTAAGGAATAGGTAGTCATTACCTTGGATGTTATAAGGGACATGTGAAGGGTCATCTGTGTTTAGGCAACTGTAAGGTGTCTTAGCAATACGAAGGGACTTATCATCTTTTATTCGAAAGGGACAAGATCATTTACGTAGGCAACATCGAAGGGACTTGATCTTATGATATTGGAGGGACTAGATGATTTGTTCATGAGAAGGGACTTTGCTTTTTAGACACCTTACATGACCTTTTTATTTAGGCAACATGAGGGATAACCTTAGGAAGTGAGATGGCGATCAAAGATCGACTTACGTGTGTGAGTGTTTATATTCAGGTATTTATCTTATTTTAATTATCTAAATTCAATTTAATTACATATAAGTTATACACACCCTAAGGTTACTAACCATATAGTTAAATATTTACAAAGAAAATAAAGACGGAAAAATAAATCTATAAGCTATTACAAGGCTTTGGCAGATACATAATAGTAGGATAAAAATAAATTATAAAGGAAGAATAATAGATATAATAAAATAATAAATAAGCAATAATAATAATAATAATGAAGCAAAAAATAATAAAGCAATAATAACAATAAAGCAATAATAATAATAATAATAAAAAAAATAATAATAATAAAGTAATTATAATAATAATAAAGTTAAAATAAATTAAAGAAATAACAATTAAAATTTAATTAAAAAGAAAAAGTTTAGGTTAGACAAGTTAGATTTTTTAGAAGTTATTAGAATGAGTGGAAAAAAAAGTAATTAAGTTTAGAGAAAAACAATTAAAGATTATTGATAAAAACTTTTAATTATTTACACTATATGATTATTACTATTATAATAAAATACTATTAATATATAAAATATTATTGACAAAATGTTATTGAGAAATTTTTTAGAGAAAAAAAATTAATTTAATATGTACAAAATAATAAAAGAGTTAGTATTTACAAAATAAAGATTTATTATTATAAATAAGTAGTAAAATAAGTTTATAAAAATGATTAACATTTATTTACAAAAAATATAAAGATTATAGAAAAATATTAAATAAGTAATTTAGTAGGTTTTCACACCCTACATTACTAAACCACGCAGTTAATATTGGATCAATGGCAGGAATTTAAATGGCAGAAAAATAAAATGGCAGAAAATAAATGGCAGAAAAATAAAATGGCAGAAAAATAAAATGACAGAAAATAAATGGCTAACTATTACATTGCTTTGGGGCAATTACATCATTATAAGGCGAAAAATAAAAGTAAACCCAAAAATATTACAGATGAGAAATAATCACATAAAAATAAATGGCAGATGAATAACATAAAAAATTAGTGAAAATAAGAAATAATAACATGTTTGTTAAGGCTTGAGAAAAAGTTTATGGTTTAGAGGAAATAACACGGTTAAAGTTTATAAGAAAGTTTTAAGGTTTACATGAAGAAAAAAAAGTCATAAAGAAAATATATAATCATTTTTAGAGAAACAATTAAGGTTTGTATAAAAAATTTAAGGTTTTAGGTAAAAATCAAGGTTAAAGTTATAGGTTTGAAATTTTGAGTTTGAGGCAGAATTGAGGTTTAGGAAAAAATCAGGGTAGTTAGTTATCTAAAATGTGCAGATATAAATTTATCAAGAATAAAACAAAAGATTAAAAAATAATGTTGCTAACGCAAAATTGCGATCATCGCAACTAGACTGGATCAACACAAATGTCACGCCTCATGCCCATAAATATGCGAACAACGTATCGACACGATCCAATCCAAACAAAGTAATTAAAAAAATAAGAATCGACAATATCAAAGCAAAACTATAAAAATAAAACTATATATATATATATATATATATATATATATATATATATATATATATATATATATATATATATATATATAAGCGAAAGAAGAAGAAAACCTGTAGAAAGAAAAAAAAGGTATGGTTAGGCACTTCATGTAGAAAGAAGAATAAAAAATGTAACGTGTAGTTCATATAGTACACAAGAAGAAAAAAAAGAGAGTATATATTAACAAAACAAAAGAAGAATATATTTTGGCACATGTATGATCCGCCTTTTAGTGTTCTTATTTTTTCGGTTTTGTTTCTCCCTGAGGCAAGAATTTTTTCGTATTGTGGTTGAGAGAGGAGTGATAAAATGATAAAATGAGAGGGGTTTCTTATGTGTAAAACAACATGTATTTATAGATTAAGAAAATTAGGTTAAAAAGTTTAAAAGGAAATAAAATTAGTCTTAATCCCTATTGATTAAAAAATATTTGAACAAAATTATATGATTTTCACTTGGTCACCAAGTAGACAAGTTAGAAACTAAGTATAACACAAAAATGACATAAACTGACCAATAGAAAACGATTATACAAGAAAAGAAATGTTTTTGGTATTTATTATGATTTTTTTTGAAATTTTTTTCATAAAATAATGATTTTAATGAAAAAATCATATTTTTAAAAATGCATTAAATGCAAATAAGAAAATTAAAAATTAAATAATTAAATAATTAAAAAAATGCTATTTTTGTGATTTTTTCATAAAAAATAAAAATAGGAAAAGTTTAGTAAAGGAAAAAATTAAAAAAATTAAAAAGAGCGGAAGGTGGGATTTGAACTCACAACCTCTCACAATTATATCCCTTATACCCATCTTTCTACCAATTGTGCTATTTTATTTATTCGAAATAAAAAAGCACCAGAAAGCATATGAAGCGGGTCAAAATTTGGGGTACGACAAGTGTAAGGAAACCTTGTGAATCAATTTGTCTCAAATATGTGAGGGCAAATTTTGGGGTACAACAGTTGCCCCTGTTCAATTTTCTGAAACCTGAGGGGTTAGATTGGTATATGTGCCATTCGTGACCTGGAAGGTTGAAGGGGATTGAACACAAAAGCCCAAAAATTTACACTCGCCGGTGGGTAAGGTAATACTGATGATTAGTTGTATATGCTTGAGTGGGCTTGAAGATGTCACTTGGAAGAACTGAAGATGGGCTTATAGATGCCATCCATAATATCAGGAGGTGATAATATCTTTATGTTGATACTGGATATCAGTACTAGGTCTTCGTATAGGCCGTTTCTGAATCGTTTATGCAACATGGTTTGAATTGTTGAATAGACCAGTAGAAATAAATCTTCGTGACGATTATGTCTTCTGGAAGTATTTTGGATTAGGGAATGGATCTTCTTACATACCGTTTGCCTACTCTCCAAGGTCAAAAGAACGTCAGGATTAGTTCTTCTGAAAATTATCTTGAACCAGGGAATGGATCTTTGTACAGATCGTTTGCCTACTATTCAAGGGCCAAAAGAATGTCAGGATTAGTTCTTCTGCAAATTATCTTGAACCAGGGAATGGATCTTTATACAGATCGTTTGCCTGCTATTCAAGGGCCAAAAGAACGTCAGGATTAGTTCTTCTGAAACATATCTTGAACCAGGGAATGGATCTTCTTATAGACTATTTTCCTGCTATTCAAGGGCCAAAAGAACGTCAGGATTAGTTCTTCTGAAAAATATCTTGAACCAGGGAATGGATCTTTTTACAGACCGTTTGCCTGCTATTCAAGGGTCAAAAGAACGTCAGGATTTGTTCTTCTGAAAAATATCTTGAACCAGGGAATGGATCTTTTTACAGACTGTTTGCCTGCTATTCAAGGGTCAAAAGAACGTCAGGATTTGCTCTTCTGAAAAATATCTTGAACCAGGGAATGGATCTTTTTACAGACCGTTTGCCTGCTATTCAAGGACATCTTGAGCAATGTATGGATCATTTCTGACCTGTTGTAAGTTGTTGATATTGTTTTATATGCATATAACTATCCTACAAGGAGAATGTTAGTTTATGCAATATGTATGCATGCATAGTATGATGCACCTAAGTAGATGTATTATGCATTTATGAATATGTTATGGCATGATGTAAATGATGTATGTATGAATCATGCAGCCTGAAGCGTCCGAATATCTTTGTATAACAACTGCTGGCTAGGGAAAACAAATCCCGATTCGTTGCTGAAGAATATGAGAACCTCGTTCCCATCTTGTTTGATAGTATAGTATTTATAACCTCCCGTCTTCGTTCGTCGTACTTCTATTGAAGGAATAAGTTCCTGAGTATCCCGAATGAGGATAAAAGAGATGGGCATAAATTCAAGGGGAGATGTAACTCTAAGTATCTATAAAGATAGATTTGCTCTACTGGGGATTTATAGTTGTCTTGTGGGGATGAACCGACGAAGCTTCGTTGAACTACTACCCTCGTTCGTCCTTAGTAAATACTATTACTGCATTTTACACATTTCTGGTAAACATCAATCATATTCAAAGGCATATATACATTCAGGCATAACCAACAGACATTTCTTGCTTTAGTAAAAGGGGAAAAGTAATCCTAAATAAAGAGGGAAAAGTAAAGCTGAACTCGAAAACAGAATCATTTCAACTTTGAGAGTGTATAACCAATTGGATTTAGAGCTCCTGAGATTCTTAACTTTCCTGAATACCTTCCCAGAAATCATCATAGCTGGATCTGAGGTCATGATACTGACACCATCTGATACTACTGGCATAGACAGTTAATTTTCACAATGTATTGAGAATCCAATATCAAGGTAATACAATGAGAGGAACGTGTCTTCAAATTGTGATGGACCATATACGCTCCGGGTATTAGATTTGGAAAGAGAGAGTTGCCCCTTGGTTGAGGATGAATTGTCCCATAATGGAAGTATCTGAATGGAGCTACCTCAAACAGAATGCCCCACAATAATATGCCCCTGGCATCATGAATTTTGTAATGTTACCCTTGGTAATTCAGATAGATGGGGAGATCTGCCCCTGGCTACCATTAAGCATTGTTGAATCTTGACCTGACTGCCCCAAATGTGTTATACAGTATCATGGCATGCCCCCTTGATTGGGAGACAATGATTATACCTCTTTGCATACATGGGCTTTGATACAGGAAGCAACTTTGTTTATCGGAAGGACTTTGGTTTATTGAACATTTATCCTGTAAGTTTCTCTATTTATCAAACACTCAGGTATATGCAAACAAATATATTCAAAAATGCAATGCTTATGTCTGTCTTGAAGTTTTGAAAAAGAGTTATTTTAGAAAAACAATTTTTGTGAAAACTGTGATATTAACTCAAGTTTTATAATAAGCCCTAAAGGAGTCAGGATACCTTTTTGTAGCAGTACTCTTTCGAACTAACCATGCTTCAGTTAGGACTTTTAAAGGGTTGTAACGTGGCCTGGTTCACGGTTTAAGAAATAAAGGATAAAGGCTCAAATTTTATTTGTACCCAACCCAATCTCCATGATGTTCTTCAGTCCTATGCTCAGTTAACTTATGCATTAAGGCTCAAAGGAGTTTGGAATTGTAACACTGACATTTGTGATGGTTCAGAAACCGAATATTTATTTGAACATCCAGTCATCTTTCTTTGTTGAGGATTCATAGTGAGCTCTTTTTTATTTTGACTTTGTTATCCCTTCTTTTTGCCTGAACTGTTTATTTCAAAGTTACAGTCAGCGGGATGTCTTAATTTTTTTACTAAGTCTCCTTCATAGGTTTTGACTTAGTGGGTTTTTCTTTTGCTAGATATTGACTGTCAGGTTTAATGATTACAGAGAACCATCATTAGTTGTGTACAACACAGATAATTGGCATATTTGAGTTAACCGAGTAACTACCCTGCCTCGGGTTATGAATAAGGGTTTTAATTTGTGCGAGAATAAAAACTCCTACTTCATAGGCTCAAAAGGGTTGACTAGGGATTAACTTCCTTATATCTCCACTGTTTAGGAATTGAAACAATGCTTGTACATCGTCAGCATAGTCTGTTCAAAAGCATACTGCCTAATATTATGGTATTGTTTCCGTCATCCTCCCTCTACATGCTTATAGCTTTATCAGGAGTTAAATATCACAAAATAGAAATATGAAGAATAGTTCAAAATATAGTGAAACGAATGGATTAATTCAAGACAAACATATGCAATGCATTAATAAAAACAAAAGTTTAACATAATAGTAAGTGTTTAAACAAACAAAAGAAATTACAAATGAAAATTCAAATGTTCTCAAAGCCTCTTCCTCTAAACCCGTCACTCTAGTTATCTGGAAACTTTGATGCTTGATGGACGATAGAAGAACTCAACCTGGCCTTCTGGAGTAACCTCGAGTATTTCTTCGTCAATTAGGTCTTGAATCTTATTCTTCAATGCCCAACAGTTATTAGTGTTATGTCCAGGACAGTCGGAGTGATACATACACCTTGCCTTGGGATTATATCAAGGAGAAGAGGTGTTAGGATTTTTAGGAGAATTTTCCAAGGAAATCAACTTCATCTCCAACAGGCATTGCAAAACTTGTGACATTGGTGTGCTGAAACGGATGAACTGTCTTATACATTCCTTGTATAGAAGTGGATTAACCTTACAAGGCCTTCTTTCTTCCATCGAAGGATGGTCAATAGTAGCCTGTCTCTTTCCTTCTCTTATCCTTACTTTCCTTTCATCCAAGTCAGCTTGTTTTAATGGAGTTTGACTGATGATTAGATTCCCAACTCTGTTATGCTGAAGCTTATTGACAAAGCTTCTCAGCTCTTCTTGCCCCTGGGCCAAACTCTGGATAAGAGTCATTTGGCCATTCATCTGGATCCTCATCTCTGCCATCTCAGCTTGTAGTTGTTTCAGTTGATCATCTTTGTTGTTCTCAGGATTCTTCTTCTTCATGTCCTTAGAGAGGAGTGTTTTCAACCCTTCTTGCCCCTTGGACAAATTCAGAATCACTTCTTGAAACTGAGCATTCTGAGCTTGAAGATCTTTGATAGATTGTTCGAGAGCCATTTCTGCTGAAATAAACAACGAGAAGATAAGATACATGTTCATAAGAAACCTGTGATGCAATGACATGGTATGTAAATGCATATGCAATGTTTTCAAGGACCGCAGGATTTAAATTTGTTTAAACAACCAGAAAGTAAACTTTTATTAGTAATCAATAAACTTGTTTGCCTCTTAGGCTTACAAAAAAAATGAAATGAATACAAAGATGGGATTTTAAGTCTCCCATGGACGTTTCCTCTTTGTTTTGAGGTATGAGTTGAGATTCCGCTCCTCGTGAAGTTGCTTGGTCAGCTCCAACACTTTTTCTTGGCTAATCCTGAACTGAGCTTCGAAGGTATTTCTTTGTTCCTTCAGTTGGATCCAGGATTTCTACAATTCTTCCAGGTTAGTGGGCATGTCTGGATGGAGGATGGTATAAGGAGTATCTCCTTCTGCAACAGGTTCCATAGTAATTGGTAGAATAGCAGGATATGACATCATAAGAGTCTGAGCACGAGATCGCACTCATCTGAGATAAGCTTCCATAGGAATAGTGTACTTGGGTTCCAGAGTCTTGCTGTCAACCTTGTTCACTTTACCCCATGCTCGTATAAACCTTTGACGGTAACCTTGAAGATCGTTGTCGTAGTCGAACACAATACCCTGAATCAACATGTCATGAGGATCATCACTCCGAGCGTAACCAAACTGACGTAGAGCTAAGGAAGGATTGTAGGTAATGCCCCCTCTTATGCCAAGGAGTGGCACATTAGGGAACTCCCCACAACGGTCAATTATAGTAACATTTTCCATAGATCTCGAACTCCAATGAATATCTGAATGACAAAGTGACATGATCCTTTTAGACCACTTGAACCCTTGTTCATTTTTCATTACTGATCGAGGAAGGTGAGAAATAAACCAACTAGACAATAGAGGTATACAACACATCAGAGTTCCTCGGGCCTTCGTAGTACGAGTATGAAGAGAATGTAAGATGTCTCCAAGTAATGTAGGAACTGGATTATGAGTCAGAAATATGTTGATGGCGTGTATGTCTATGAATTGATCTGGATTGGGGAACAACACTAAGCCATGGATTAATAGGGCCAAGATCTCCTCAAAAGCATCATAACTCATATCCTTTAGGAACACTTGAGCTTTCTCCATCAATACCTTAGCAAGAATACCCTTGACTCCACTCCTTGTTTCTAGGACAATGTCTGATTTCTTCAGATGTAGGGTTGCAGCAATGACTTCAGGTTTAGGCTCTTTCTCTAAGCCTGTGAAAGGTCTCTGATCAAGGATAGGTATACCCAGTAGTTTAGAGAACTCTTCCATTGTAGGAACCAGCTAATAGTCGGGGAATGTGAAATAGTGATGTTTAGGGTCAAAGAACTGAAACAGAACACTCATCATGTCTTCATTGAACCCTGAAGTGACTAGATCCAGTAGGTGACCATGCCTCTTGATAAACTGGGAGTTTTCAGAAACTTGAGAGACCAATTCTTTAAGCTTAGGAGGTATTCCTACAAAGTTGATTCGGATAGTATTCCTACGAGCAGAAGCCATGACCTGCAACAAAGAACAAAGATAAATCCTTTGGTCCTTGAAATGGTTAGTGAAAATGCTATGCTTATGATGCATGATGATGTTATGATGTTATGCTCAATCACAGACATGTGGTACACACAAACAAGTCACACAATAACCCTTAGGTTTGAAGGCTTGCATGAGGTTTAAAGGTAAATACCCTCCCCTGAAATTTAGTTGGTTCATCCTGTCCTATAAAGTAACCAGGTTCTAAGGGATCTCAATATCATTGATCCTTCACAAGGGTGGTTGTTCAGTAGGCAACTTACTTGCCAACACAAACCCCCCAAGTTTAGGATCTCAATGAGCGTAGTATCGAGTATCAACCAACTACAGTCTTCACCAAAGCCGGTTATCTCACTACTTTTCTAAAGGCCAAGATGGGATGACTAGGGTTCTAAAAGTTAGTTAGTGCATTGACAACATATGGCAGCCTCATATTATCCATAACTTGATTTAAGGAACATAAGCACCAACTAAGAAGTCACACTAACTATGGCCACCAGATCAACCATATCGGTATATGTCGTACAGTTTCCTTGGTCTATTGCCATTTACCTAAGGTACACTAGATCCGGGTTAGGATCTTTCACACATAAGAGCACCCAACAAGTAAAGTAAAGCAAACAAAGCAAACAAGTTTAAAGTGATCTAATTCCTAAGGGTACCCCTCTTTTACTTAGTAAATCCCCAGCAGAGTCGCCAGTTCTGTAACACGGTGGGAGAACTGACTTTTAGTTAAATGTTGCGGATAGCAAGAGTCGCCACCGACTTTTATATTATCTAAAAGGAAAGGGCATAAAAGAACAGGAAAGACCTTAAAAAGATTTTGAGTTCGGGGGGTAGGTTATACAAAGGGAAGGTGTTAGCACCATTTATATCCATGGTTATCCATGGGCTCTTAGTTACTTAGCTCACTTTAAACTGTTTTGAGAAATGTAGTATGTGATTAAAAAATTTCTTAAGTACTTTATAATGATCCTTGTATGGATATATATAAAGACTTTGTTTTGAAAATTTGTTTGAAATGTGAAGTGTAATGAAGTATTTTGAAGAAAGTGAGCAAGTACCTAAGAGGAACCTACCCTATGATTAAATCTTTATTGTTCTTAAATGTTCTTTCAATGGTAAGACTATCCCTATTATTAAGGAATAGGTAGTCATTACCTTGGATGTTATAAGGGACATGTGAAGGGTCATCTGTGTTTAGGCAACTGTAAGGTGTCTTAGCAATACGAAGGGACTTATCATCTTTTATTCGAAAGGGACAAGATCATTTACGTAGGCAACATCGAAGGGACTTGATCTTATGATATTGGAGGGACTAGATGATTTGTTCATGAGAAGGGACTTTGCTTTTTAGACACCTTACTTGACCTTTTATTTAGGCAACATGAGGGATAACCTTAGGAAGTGAGATGGCGATCAAAGATCGACTTACGTGTGTAAGTGTTTATATTCAGGTATTTATCTTATTTTAATTATCTAAATTCAATTTAATTACATATAAGTTATACACACCCTAAGGTTACTAACCATATAGTTAAATATTTACAAAGAAAATAAAGACGGAAAAATAAATTTATAAGCTATTACAAGGCTTTGGCAGATACATAATAGTAGGAAAAAAATAAATTATAAAGCAAGAATAATAGATACAATAAAATAATAAATAAGCAAAAAATAATAAAGCAATAATAACAATAAAGCAATAATAATAATAATAATAATAATAATAATAAAGTAATTATAATAATAATAAAGTTAAAATAAATTAAAGAAATAACAATTAAACATTTAATTAAAAAGAAAAATTTTAGGTTAGACAAGTTAGATTTTTTAGAAGTTATTAGAATGAGTGGAAAAAAAAGTAATTAAGTTTAGAGAAAAACAATTAAAGATTATTGAGAAAAACTTTAAATTATTTACACTATATGATTATTACTATTATAATAAAATACTATTAATATATAAAATATTATTGACAAAATGTTATTGAGAAATTTTTTAGAGAAAAAAATTAATTTAATATGTACAAAATAATAAAAGAGTTAGTATTTACAAAATAAAGATTTATTGTTATAAATAAGTAGTAAAATAAGTTTATAAAAATGATTAACATTTATTTACAAAAAATATAAAGATTATAGAAAAATATTAAATAAGTAATTTAGTAGGTTTTCACGCCCTACATTACTAAACCACGCAATTAATATAGGATCAATGGCAGGAATTTAAATGGCAGAAAAATAAAATGGCAGAAAATAAATGGCAGAAAAATAAAATGGCAGAAAAATAAAATGACAGAAAATAAATGGCTAACTATTACATCGCTTTGGGGCAGTTACTTCATTATAAGGCAAAAAATAAAAGTAAACCCAAAAATATTACAGATGAGAAATAATCACATAAAAATAAATGGCAGATGAATAACATAAAAAATTAGTGAAAATAAGAAATAATAACATGTTTGTTAAGGCTTGAGAAAAAGTTTATGGTTTAGAGGAAATAACACGGTTAAAGTTTATAAGAAAGTTTTAAGGTTTACATGGAAAAAAAAAGTCATAAAGAAAATATATAATCATTTTTAGAGAAACAATTAAGGTTTGTATAAAAAATTTAAGGTTTTAGGTAAAAATCAAGGTTAAAGTTATAGGTTTGAAATTTTGAGTTTGAGGCAGAATTGAGGTTTAGGAAAAAATCAGGGTAATTAGTTATCTAAAATGTGCAGATATAAATTTATCAAGAATAAAACAAAAGATTAAAAAATAATGTTGCTAACGCAAAATTGCAATCATCGCAACTAGACTGGATCAACACAAATGTCACGCCTCATGCCCATAAATATGCGAACAACGTATCGACACGATCCAATCCAAACAAAGTAATTAAAAAAATAAGAATCGACAATATCAAAGCAAAACTATAAAAATAAAACAATATATATATATATATATATATATATATATATATATATATATATATATATATATATATATATATATATATATATATATATATATATATATATATATATATAAGCGAAAGAAGAAGAAAACCTGTAGAAAGAAAAAAAAGGTATGGTTAGGCACTTCATGTAGAAAGAAGAATAAAAAATGTAACGTGCAGTTCATATAGTACACAAGAAGAAAAAAAAAGAGAGTATATATTAACAAAACAAAAGAAGAATATATTTTGGCACATGTATGATCCGCCTTTTAGTGTTCTTATTTTTTCGGTTTTGTTTCTCCCTGAGGCAAGAATTTTTTCGTATTGTGGTTGAGAGAGGAGTGATAAAATGAGAAAATGAGAGGGACTTCTTATGTGTAAAACAACATGTATTTATAGATTAAGAAAATTAGGTTAAAAAGTTTAAAAGGAAATAAAATTAGGCTTAATCCCTATTGATTAAAAAATATTTGAACAAAATTATATGATTTTTACTTGGTCACCAAGTATACCAGTTAGAAACTAAGCATGACACAAAAATGACATAAACTGACCAATAGAAAACGAGTATACAAGAAAAGAAATGTTTTTGGTATTTATTATGATTTTTTTTGAAATTTTTTTCATAAAATAATGATTTTAATGAAAAAATCATATTTTTAAAAATGCATTAAATGCAAATACGAAAATTAAAAATTAAATAATTAAAAAATGCTATTTTTGTGATTTTTTCATAAAAAATAAAAATAGGAAAAGTTATTAGTAAAGGAAAAAATTAAAAAGAGCGGAAGGTGGGATTTGAACTCACAACCTCTCACAATTATATCCCTTATACCCATCTTTCTACCAATTGTACTATTTTATTTATTCGAAATAAAAAAGCACCAGAAAGCATATGAAGCGGGTCAAAATTTGGGGTACGACAAGTGTAAGGAAACCTTGTGAATCAATTTGTCTCAAATATGTGAAGGCTAATTTTGGGGTACAACAGTGTCTTAAGTTTGATTGATGTAGTTTCTATTTATCTCATCGTATTTGCTAAGTTCTGATTGTAGTCTTCACTCGTACCTCATGAGAATACTACGACGGAGGTAATATCGTTCCTCTCTTCACTTTGTTGATATTGTATTATCAATGTATGTTTGAGCAATGATTTCTTGTTTACATGAACTTCTTTTCATATGAATGTTTGAACATTGATGTTTTTATTTGTAAAGTATTCTTAAGCATTTATACAATGTTGTGATTCATTCTGCAGCATAATGTTTGTTTTGCATATTCATTGTTGTGTCAATTCTTGCATATCCACTGGAATTTCAAAATTTTTGTATTATGAATCGATCACAACAAGCTTGAATCGATTCATGTTGATTTTATTTAAATTTCTATCAAAATAGTTACAGTATGTATTGATTCATAGTGACTTGTATCGATACATTGTCAGCTGTATTTCAAAAATTCGCATTATGAATCGATCACAACAATCTTGAATCGATTCATGTTGATTTTCTTTTAATTTATGTCCAAATGGTTACAGTATGTATTGATACATAATGGCTTGTATAGATACATAACATTCTGATTTTTAAAATTTTTCGTGAAATGAATCGATACATACAGTCATAAATCAATTCATCCTGTTGTAAATTCAGTTTATTTTTTAATGAATCGACACATCAGCAACTGCCATGACATGTCTATCAGTTATAAAACTCCATTATGTCTCTCTCATCATCTCATTTGCATCATTTGCATCAAACCCTAATTGTCTCAAAAACCCCTCTTCTCTCAAAACCCTAATCTCATCACCATGCCTCCAAGAGTTTTGCTTCCAAGATAAAAAGGAAAACGTAAAGGCAAGGAACCTGTTGGGTCTTCTCATCAGGCTCCTTCTATTCCTGAAATTCCTCCTTCTGGGACTGCAATTCTTCATCCTGCCATTGTTGAAGAATTTGAAGCTTCTTTTAAAACAAGGTTAGTTATGAAACCACATGTTTTCGATACTAGTGATGTACGTACTCTCTATTTAGAAGAAGTTGCGGATTTAATCGACGCACAAAATCTTGGATCCTTTTTATCTGTTAAAGATGAGTATCATGAAGACTTTATTCGTGCTTTCTATGCTGGTGTGAAAACTGGAAAAGGCTACCTGTTCAAGTGTTCGATTGGAACCAGAACTTACCGTTTTGAGGCCGGTGACTGGTGTTGCACCCCAAAATTTGCCCTCACAATACAAGACTTTGTGTGCTAAGAGGTTCACAAGGTTCACAAGATTCACAAGACACCTTATGAGGTTCACAAGGTTCACAAGACATCTTATGAGGTTCAAAAGGTTCACAAGACATCTTATGAGGTTCACAAGGTTCACAAGACATCTTATGAGGTTCACAAGGTTCACAAGACATCTTATGAGGTTCACAAGGTTCACAAAGTTCACAATTAGTCAGAAGATTTGACAAATCCCTCAGACAATGCATCCTCCTAAGCAGTGCATCCAAAACTAGGGTTTTGACTTTAATCAGGCTAAATGGACTTCCAAGACTTAAAGTGAGTTTCATAACATCTTATATATGTTTAAGAACCCCCATGACAAGTTTCAAGACTTTTCTCAAAGGTTTGCTCAGTCAAATGATCAGATAGGTCAAAATCAGTCAAAGTAGTTGAAAAGTCAAACTGAGGTCAACTGTGGTCAAACTAAAGTCAAACTTCATGATTTTTTGACAACATCAAGTATATGAAGTAAAATTCATCATTTGATCAAGGGTTGATCATGATTCATCAAGGAGATTTCAGATCATCAAGAATCAGGAGTTTCTAAATTAGGGTTTCCTTAGGAAAAGTCAACTGAAATTTGACCAGCCATAACTTTCACATTCTTCATCAATAAGTTTCCATCCAAAGCTCATTTTGAAGGAAATTGAATTCTCTACAACTTTGTGTCTCACAAGCCAAGCCCAAAAATGCTTCATTTGGAAGGTATGAGCTAAGACATTATAGGTCCTTTTAAAAGTCAACAAAAAGTCAACAACTTCAAAAGGGCATAACTTGAGAATGGTAAATGATATGGACATGAAACCAATTGGGTTGGTTAGAGGACTATTTAAGCTTTCCAAAATGTCCAAGAACACCCTCATATCATTAAAATTGAAGGATATGTGCCCTTGCAAAGTTGGGAAATGTTTGGGTGGTGTATGAAGAAAATAGGGTCTTAAAACCAAATTCTTTCAAATGGGCTGAACTTTTTGTGACCCAAGGTGTTCCATGACATCATTCACGAAATTTATTTGATATTTTCATAATTTTATTTTATTTATTTTATTTATTATGATTTTTTATATTAAAAATCATTTTAAATTTAAATAAAATATCAAATATGAAAATTTAAAATATGTTTTGGTTCTAGAAGGTCATTAATATGAATTGGATTAAATTGATATACAATTGATGATGATTGTCTTGAAATAGAAAGCTCTCATTCAAAAATATATGAAATTTAAGTCATAATCTTTTTCAATCTCCAAAAATCAAAAAGTCCAAACAATGATCCAATTTTTTGACCTAGCTTCACTCAACTATAAGTATGCAAACCATCTCAATGCATTGGGACGAATCTTCTGCCTCAAGAGTAAGTTTTCACTTTCAAAAAAATCACCAAAAAATTGAATTCGGATTCCATCATTCAGGCTCTTTCAAGGCAATTTGAAGGTTGGTACATGTTCTATGGACATCAGTGAATCTATTTGAACCATTTGCAGCATCCAAATCTTTGCATATTACCTAAACCGAATCTGTTTTGTTCTTGGTTTTGAAATTTTCGATTCTCCTTATTTATGCATTGCAAACTAATTTTGTTTATTGATTCATGATTAGTTGAAGCTTGTGATGAATTCTGGGCGGTTTAATTGAAGAAAACATGGCTGAATCGTGTGTTGCCATTTTAGGGTTCTTGACCTTCAAGTTAGGGTTTTGCGTTTAAATGAATATAAACGAATTCTAAAACCGTGGATCAATTCCAAATAACCTCTGGACCTTGTTTGCACTCTTAATTTAATGAAATTGTATTGTTTTGATGGTGTTTCAATTTCGTAGGTTTCCTGTATTAAGAAATTCGCAGGAAAGTTCATAGTTAATTTTGCAGCTAAACCCGCAGGTACCAAGGTTGAAGATGAAGACCATCTGGCGCGAAAAATTAATTCAAAAAAGTAACTTAAAATATAATGTTTGGTTTCTGATTATGTTTCACATTGAGCGTGTGGCTCAGTTGGTTTTGATGTTGGTGTGTGATGGTAGAAGGCCAGGGTTCGATCCCTTGGTCAGGTTCTTTTTATTTAAAAGTTCATTTAATCATGAGACTTAATATATTATTGATTGTAGTGATTGTATAATCAGATGCGCCCTTCTGGCTGGATGGTAAGAGTGTTTGTGTGTTGTGTGAGGGTCCTGGGTTCGAATCCCCCCATGCCCTTTTTGTGATTTTGTTTGTTTTGTTATGATTTTCAACAGGATTTAAAATAAAACAATATGAAGTTCTCTCATTCTCACCTGCGTGTGCGTGGCCCAGTGGTTGGTGTGTTGGTCTTGAGGGTGAAAGCTCAGGGACTGGGTTCGAATCCCAGTCCAGGTAAGTCTTTTTTTTTCTTTCATTTTTCTTGTTTTTTCTATTTTATTTGTTTATATTATTGTTAAATAAATTTAAATAATAAAATAAAATGTTAATAACATTATTTTCTTTTCTATAATTTAAGATTCATCTTTTCAAAATTAAACTTTATTAGTAAAAATTATTTAATATTTATTTTTTGTATGTTATTAATATTGTATAATTTTGTATAATTAATTTATAATTAGATAATTAACCCTAATATCTTCATAAACCCTAAAATATTTTTAAAACCTAATTATTTCTATGAACCCTAATTGTAAATATTGATTTATCTATTTATTTTAATTTCACAATTCTTGTTTATATTTTAATTAACAAGTAAATCCTAATGTATTTTTTTAAATAAAAAAAATCAAACCCTAATTTTCTTTTATATAAACTTTAATTATAAATTTTAATTCATTTATTTGTAAACCTTAATTATGTACATATTTTATAATTTGCTTGTAATTATTATTTAATATAATTCTTGTATGTAAATAATTTTAGTGTATGCTTAAAAATAATTAAAATTTTCTAATTTAATTTTGTAAATATAATAATATGTTTATTTAATTATAATTAACCTTATTTTCATAACATGTATATAAATTTAAATTTTTTATAATAATTAGTATATAGCATAAATTGTTTATTTTTCTTCTTAAAAATCTTAAAAAAATAATTGTTTATTAAAATTGAACTTTTAATTTATTATGCTAATTTCTTTATTTTATTCTTATTTATTACTAACCCCATTTATATATATATTGTGATTTATTATTATTATTGTTACTAACCCAATTATTTATTATTATTTATTTGCTTATTTAATTTATTTTATTATTATTATTATGTAATTGTATCCTAGATGTAATAGTTGTAGTAATTTTTAATATTTAAATTTTAAATGCTATGGTTAGTAAAATAGGGAGTGCAAGATATGTTTGTATTTAAAAATTGAAATTAGATCATTTAATCTTAAAGATAAATATTTAAATTGGTACACTCACACACGTAAGTCGATCTTTGATCGCCATCTCACTTCTTAAGGGTTACCTCTCAAGTTGTCTAAACAAAAGGTCAAGTAGGGTGTATAAAGCAAAAGTCCCTCATCTCACATCATCTAGTCCCTAAACAGATAAAAAGATCAAGTCCCTTCGAATGTTGCCTTCGTAATGATCTTGTCCCTTTCGAATAAAGATGATAAGTCCCTTCGAATTGCTTATACACCCCACAGTTGCCTAAATAACAGATGTCCCTTCACTTGTCCCACACATCCAAGGTAATGACTACCTATTCCTTAATAATAGGGATAGTCTTACCATTTAAAGGATTCAAGAACAGAAAAGACTTAATTTAGGGTAGGTTCCTCTTAGATACTTGCTCACTTTTCAAAAACATTTCAAACACTTCATACATTTCAAACAATTTTCAAAACAAAGGTTTTATATATATCCGTACATGGATCATTATAAAATACTTAAGAAAATTTCGATTCACACACTTCACATTTCTCAAAAACATTTTAAAGTGAGCTAAGTAATTAAGAGCCCATGGATAACCATGGATGTAAAGGGTGCTAACACCTTCCCTTTACATAACCTACCCCTCGAACCCAAAAATCTTTTAAGGTCTTTCCTGTTCTTTTATGCCCTTTCCTTTGGATAAAATAAAAGTCGGTGGCGACTCTTGCTATCCGCAACATTTAACTAAAGTCAGTTCTCCCACCGTGTTACAGAACTGGCGACTCTGCTGGGGATTTAATATTAAAGAGGGGTACCCTTAGGAATTAGATCACTTAAAAATTGTTTGCCTTGTTTGCTTTATACTTATCTGTTGGGTGCTCTTATGTGTGAAAGATCCTAACCCGGATCTAGTGTACCTTAGGTAAATGGCAATAGACCAAGGAAACTGTACGGCGTATACCGATATGGTTGATCTGGTGGCCATAGTTAGTGTGACTTCTTGGTTGGTGCTTATGTTCCTTAAGTCAAGTTGAGGATAATATGAGGCTGCCATATGTTGTCAATGCACTAACTAACTTTTAGAACCCTAGTTATCCCATCTTGGCCTTTAGAAAAGTAGTGAGATAACCGGCTTTGGTGCAGACTGAAGTTGGTTGATACTCGATACTACGCTCATTGAGATTCTAAACTTGGAGGGTTTTGGTTGGCAAATAAGTTGCCTACTGAACAACCACTCTTGTGAAGGATCAATGATATTGAGATCCCTTAGAACCTGGTTACTTTATAGGACAGGATGAACCAACTAAACTTCAGGGGAGGGTACTTACCTTTAAACCTCATGCAAGCCTTTAAACATAGGGCTATTGAGTGACTTGTTTGTGTGTGCCACATGTTTGTGATTGAGCATAACATCATAGCATCATCATGCATCATAAACATAGCATTTTCACTAACCATTTCAAGGACCAAAGGATTTATCTTTGTTCTTTGTTGCAGGTCATGGCTTCTGCTCGTAGAAATACTATCCGGATCAACTTTGTAGGAATACCTCCTAAACTTAAGGAGTTGGTTTCTCAAATGTCTGAACACTCCCAGTTCATCAAGAGACATGGTCACCTATTGGATCTAGTCACCTCAGGATTCAATGAAGACATGATGAGTGTTTTGTTTCAGTTCTTTGATCCTAAGCACCATTGCTTCACATTCCCCGACTATCAGCTGGTTCCTACAATGGAAGAGTTCTCTAAACTTCTGGGTATACCTGTACTTGATCAGAAACCATTCTCAGGCTTGGAAAAAGAGCCTAAACCTGAGGTTATTGCTGCAGCTCTACATCTGAAGAAGTCAGACATTGTTCTAGAAACGAGAAGCGGAGTTAAGGGTATTCTTGCTAAAGTATTAATGGATAAAGCTCAAGTGTTCTTGAAGGCTATGAGCTATGATGCTTTTGAGGAGATCTTAGCCATGTTGATTTATGGCTTAGTGTTGTTCCCCAATCCTGATCAGTTCATAGACGTGCATGCCATCAACATATTTCTGAGTCACAATCCAGTGCCTACATTGCTTGGAGACATCTGTAAACACCCCAAATTTGCCCTCACCCATTCACACCATGGCTTGTGATCATATCATATGCATAAACACAATCACATCATCTCACATCTCATTTTTGATTCACTGCATAGTTTCTAGGGCATCTGCACCTAGGGTTTGTGATCTGAGCAATCCCAAAGCATCTTGGACCATTCCAAAGGCCACTAATCAACTCAAAGGGGTCCATGAGTGTTTTTATATCATATTTCATCTCCTCAAAGTCAAAATTGCAGAGGAATCACAAGAACTAGGGTTTGAGTGGATGCAGAGCCAGGATGAACTGCACAGTTGACTGAAAATTAGGGTTTTGGTTTCAGAGGCCATAACACCAAATTTTTTGGTCATTCTTGTTTCTATTGATCTCTATATGGTATAAGGAGTATGCATATCAATTTTCATGAAGAAATTCCATGGGGAAGTCATCTGATCAAGGGTTGACTTTTCAGACAAGTCAGTGTAAAATCAGGGCATCTGAGGCCCCCAATGACCCAACCAATGGGTGATCTTCATCATTTTGAGTGTATATGATCTTTATTTGATCATGGAAGAAGGTTGAAGTTCATGGAAATCAATAATTTAGGGTTTTTGCAAATGTTGACTTTTGGAGCATAGTTGACTTTTCAAGAATGCATCATTTTAGGTCATTTTTCAAGCCATGATTCATGATCCAAAAAGGCTTCAAATGAAAAAACTTTGGTCATGAAAGTTGTAGATCTCATCTTTCCCTTTTCAAAAAGTACAAGAACATGATCATACTCTTCTTGAATCAAAAGTTATGGCAATGCAAAGTTGACAAAAATCATTAATTTTCAAGGCATGCCCTAAGTGAGAATTTTGCAAAACCTTAAACCAATGCATTATGTGACTTCTAATTGGTATCAAACCAGCACATAAACATTCTCCAAGTCCTAAAGCTCAGATTGAACCAAAGGAATCACATGTTTGTATGGCCTTTGGAGCAAGATTTTTCACATGTGAACAAAGGAAGCCAAGTTGCAAAAAACTCATGATCACTTCCATCCACTTGCTGCCTAGTCTGCTGACCACTCCTAGCCTTTCTCCCTCACCTTGCTGCGCAGCCCACACCTCTTGTACTTGGCTGAAACATGACCCATGCCTCTCTTACAAGAAGTTGACATTTAGGCAAAAGTAGCCACACCTATCACAGCAGGCCAAGTCACATCAACTGACCAATAGGCTTTGTTTATGTGGATCAAATGCTGGCCATAACACACTTGAAGCAAGGCTGAAGCTCTCTCATTCAACACATTCAAAAAAACACTCCATTTTGCATAAGCCTTCGAATTTCTCTCCACAGCCTGAAAACACTTCAACCATCTTCACCATTCAACTCACCTTGCTCCATAGACCACCCAGCACCAAGAACCCAAGCCTGAAACAGCCTGAACATCTCACTGCCATTTCTCACTCCATTTTGCAGTTTCATTCGAAACTCTCACAATAGTTCACAAACACACAAACAAACACTCCAGACCTTCTCCATTCATCCTCAGGATCACAAACCATCATTCACAATGGCCTGAAACCTCCAGAAACACCATTGCCATTTCTGATCAAGCTTGAGCAGGAGCTTTCGCATCTCATTATCCAGCCAACTTAAACTCCTTTTGAGCATTCAAGCATCTTCTGTGGACCAAGTGGAGTGGATTGCACAAGGAGAAGTGGCCAGAAAGTCTTCAAACTGAAAGCTTCAAATCTCAGGTAGCTTGAAAATTATTTTTCCAGAAATCATTTTTCTTGTTACAAACTTGTTCTATGTGATTCACTGATCATCCTGATGCTCTTAGTTTTTGAAATGGCTTTGATTTGAGTATTTAATTTGCTTCTGAAACTTGCGTGCCCTAGTTTTCATTTCCTTCGATTCAGCTTGTTTAGGAAAAAGAAATGCGTTTTGAGAGAGGGGTTTGATTCGTGAGAGGTTGGAGATCATTTCCCAGTTCTTGTTTTTCATTTTTGATACGATTTGAGGGATTTGGGGTTTTTTTCAGGTGAGGTGCTGGCCGGAGAAGACGACCGGAAGTCTTCTCCGGCCACCTGAGAGTAATTAAACCCTAATTGTGTAATTAATGACCATTTGAATGTGAGCCACTGGATGCGTTGAAAAAGTTGACTCCCCGCGCGAATGAAGGGCCAGGATCAGTCTGCTTAGCCCTAATCTCTCTCATTAGTTTATTTAATTTTTAATTAAGTTAATTAACTCAGGAGTCATCTGGACCCTCCATTCACGCGCCAGTCAACACTTTCAAACCCAGATTGCATCTCAGCCATCCTTTCCTTTGACTTTTGTTTTTATTTGATTTTAATTCATTTTATTTCATTTAACTTGCATAATTATTTTAAAATAGCAAAAAATACATAAAAATTATGAAACTTTTTCCTCTGAGTTTTAATAAATTTTATGACACAAAAATATTTTTATTTTTATTTTCATCATTAAAAAAGTATTTTTAAATATTTAAAAGATTATTTTTAATTGATTAATGGGAATTAATTAATTAAAAATACTTTTAGGTATTTAAAAATTACAAAAAAATTCATGAAATGTTCTAAGACATTTAGAAACATTGTCCAACCTTCAAACCAAATTTCTTTTTTGATCTTGATGCATTTTAAGAATTTTTCATTGAATTAAATCATATTTTGTGCATTAATTTGATCCTAAGTTCAAAAATTCATTTCTGCCTATTGGAGAAGGTTGAGACATTGATTCTTTTTGCTTTGTTTTGTGTTTAGCATGTAGTTTCTAGGTTAAAATGGCCATGATTTGATCTTGCATTTTCCATTTGTTTGGAATTTCTTTTGTTAAGAACCCTAAAAAACCCTAATAACTTAGAAAATTTATAACTTGAGTTTGGTTGAGAGTTGAGAGTTCCCCTTTGGGCAGTGGTTCATTATAGGTTTAGGGTTTCTTTGGGTAGCATTTTCCATTTTTTATCTTAAGGTTTGTTTCTGTTTTGGGTTTTTTGTTTGATGTTTGATCCATGAACCCTAATTTGGGCTTTCTTTTGCATCCTCCTTGCATTTCCTTGCATAACTTGACTTGTCATTGCATTTTGTGCATTCTTGTGATCCATTTGACATCTTAAGACATGTATAAAGCATCTTTGATCATTGCATCTCATGTTTTCCATGTCATTTGTCTTGTATGATTCATAACTTTCCATGCTTGTTCATGCTTCTAAGCTTGCACCATTTGCATTCATAATCTTGTATGAACATCTCCATGCCTTGTCTCATGTTTGCAGCACCTCATAACATCATTATCATCATCAACATGCTTCTGGTTTGGTCTAGCATCATGTCATTTCATTTCATTTAGCATTGCATTGCATTTCTTTCCTAACATTTCAGGTGGTAAGTAAACTTGAGAAGTGAATTTGCCTTCACTTCTCATAACTTTTCTTTTCATCTCTCTTGCATCCATTGCTGCATTCTTATATGTGTTTGAGTTTGAGCTTGCTCATTCTTCTCCTTCCCACTTTCTTTCTTCGAGTGACTTGACTTCTTGAATGAAGCAAGTCACTTTGCTTCTCTTGATCCTGTTCATCTGCTTCCTGGTGGCTCCTCTGAAGATTGTTCTTGCAAACCTCACAAACTTTAGGATCATCCAAGCATGACAATGAATTAGGGTTTTGATTAGTCCCCCCATAGTTTTACCTTTGTGTCTCTCTTTGAGTCTTCACTTCTCATCTCATAATCAGGGACTAAACCCTAAAGGCTTCAAGACTTTGTGATTAAGCTTATGCCTGCATCCTTCTCTTAGGATGGAGTGTATAACTTTAATCCTAAGTCTTGAACCCTTAATGTGTTTAAATCTCTTAATCAATTCATTTAATAATCATCAAGACATCACACTTGTAACTTGGGCCTTGCATTAGGGTTCTAATTCTTCCTTAATTGGTTAAGAAGGACTAACCCTAGTGTTAATGGACAAGTCCCCCTCAAGTTGTCTTACAAATCATAAAAATCACTTCATCATCATACCATTAAATAAATCCACTTAATCAAAGGCTTGTTTTGTCATGGGTTTAATCCCTAATCATGGATTAAGTTGAGGAGCTTTCCTCAACTTAAACATTCTCATCTATCATCCTTCTTTTAGGATGGTGTAATGGGTCTGTTTAATCCATGAATATGGCTTAATCTCATTACTCAACACTAAACAAAAACACCAAAAACATCTAAATAATCACAAGTAGGTCAATGATCTTAATCCTGCATCAAAGGTGATTAAGTGTGAGAATCTGACTTCACACTTAAGGTATTCTCATTACCCCTAATCAGAGGGAAGATGTGATGAGTTTACTAACCCATTGGTTTAGGATTAAGCTCATTAACTTATGACAAACCTTCAAAAGCAATAAAAGACTGAAAAATACTCAAAAACAAACAATAATCGTCTCCTCCGGGATTCTTTTCTCATCACCTTCACTCACAAACGAGAACTTGCTTCTTCCGTCTAATGCAAGACAGTAAGCACCTGAGCCAGACAGGTCATACACTTGAGCATTGACAAGCAAGCAGTTCACAAGTCAATTCATCTTTCAGTCTCTTTGGGTCGAACTACGGTGTTCTGACTTCCTCATTGCACGAGAGGATACGTAGGCATAACTTAACAGTTATCGAACAAAAGTCTCTGTACATTCCCCCTCCTTCCAGCTTTACTCTTTAAGCCTCATTATCATGAGCATTTCATTCCTGATCTCACTGACACTGTATATACTACACTTCACTTCTTTTACACTGACACCTGTACATCTTTTCCAGCTACTTTACACACAAATTGCACTGACACTACCCCTTTAAAACACAAATCTTTTAAGCGTGGATCCCGTCGAGTACGACGGACAATCTGGGTGCTAATACCTTCCCAGGTTGTAACCAACCCCCTTTCTCAGTCTCTTTGGTTCGCAACCGTCTTATCCATATCTTTCTAGGTCTATGCAGCATTGCCTTTCCTCCGGGATAAAAATGCCTAGCTGGCGACTCTATTCATTCTCCAGTGAGTTCACGGTTGTGTGTTCTCACTGTTCCCTTCGCCGACCGTTCGCGCTTGTACCTGGATGCAAATCTTTGGGAGCGACAGCTTGGCGACTCTGCTGGGGACCCTTATACTGCAACCAGGGCTTCTGGTTCTTTTTGTGGGTTCCTCCTAGCGCTTGATTGATTTGTGTTTATTGGGGGTGTTATGTGCTATTTGTATACTTGCTTTATTTACTGCTTTCTGTACAACATTATTTACTGCTTTCTTTACTGCATTTATATATCATATTGTCATTGTTGCTGGCTGGATCTGTTGTTTGCCTTGATGGGTGGGTGTTCCATTGAGAGTTAAGGTCCTATACCTGGGACCTGAGTGACACCTAGGCTAGAGTGAATCATATTCTTTCCCATTCCATTTCGGTCTGGTGCGGGAATATGAAACACGGTTCAGATATGGGTTTCTTCTTGAGAACTCTGTGTTGCAGATTTCCTGCAATGCTAGGGCTATCTGGGAAGCCTGCTAAGTCTGGATGACCTTTTAGTATTGACCTTCAGAAGCTGAGGTGAATTAGAGGAGGAATTGTTATGGTTATTGTGAACACTGTACCTCCGGGTTAGAAGTGTTTACACTTCTCATAACTGATCCAAGTCTGAGGATCCTTGTTCTAGATCACCACCTGTGAGGGGGTTGGGCTGTTTACAGGTTTGCAGGTACCTTGACCTCAGAATACCCTGTTACTTTGACTTTGTTAAGAATGCTCCATGTTGGACAGTTCTTGTGATTCTAAAACCTTGGACTTGTGGCTCTTTATTTGAGTCCCCCACCCTGGTTACTGGATTTTTAGACCTCCATCTGGAATTCTTGAACATACATGGATCTATACCAAGGCAGTTAATCAGATCCAGCTCAGGCACAAACCCTTGCATATCATTTGCATACATAACCATTGCATCATATTAACATTTGCTTATTTGTGTTTCAGGGTATCCACCTTCATCTGGTTTTGGTTTTGACCCCATCTGCAGTATTGACCTATCTCCACCAGCACTAGCTTCAGCTCGTCAGCCATATACTTCAAATACTTGCACTAGCCAGCCGGTGGCCCACTCCTCAGCATCTTCATCAGCACTCTACTCAGTCTTCAGCATCATGGCTCCAAAGAAAAGCAACATCACCTATCATTTCTTCCAACCAGACTTATCAGACATCAGGAGGATCCAAACCCTGATCACTCCAGATCACATACCTTTGTTCAGGGAGCATTATGGGGATATACTTGACTTGGTTATGGATTTGGACCCATCACAGAGAAGTCTGATCCATACCTGTATTCAGTTTTATGACCCCCCATTGAGATGTTTCACCTTTCAAGACTTTCAGTTGGGTCCTCTTTTGGAAGAATACTCATTTTTGATTGGTTTGCCTATCAAGAGGGAAATCCCTTTCAATCCTGAAATGGTCTTTCCCAGCAATGGAGAGATAGCAAAAGCTTTGCACCTGGAACCTACTTTGACTGAGCAGCATATGACCACTAAAGCTGGGATCCTTGGTTTTCATCTGGACTTCCTAATTTCTCAAGCTAGTCTGAAGGCCTCCCTGGGAGATTGGAAAGTTGTTTGTGCTCTGTTGGCCTTAAGTGTATATGGAACTGTGTTGTTTGCAGATGAGCCTCGATTCATTAGCAAGAATGCAATCCATTTGTTCATCCTGAAGAACCCAGTGCCAACTTTACTGGGTGATCTCTATTACTCAGTACATCAGAAGAATGAGAAGCAGAGGGGGAGGCTAGTGAGGTGTTGTGCTCCATTATTTCATGCTTGGCTTCTCAGGCATCTACCCAGGACAGATGCATTTCTAAATCCTCATCAGCAAAGCAACTGGGCTAAGAGGCTCACTACTCTCACTTCAGCAGACATCAGATGGTGTACTCAGAGCACCAAGGGCAGAGATATAATCACCAGCTGTGGGCACTTTCCCAATGTGCCCTTAATAGGAGTTAAGGGAAGTATCAATTACAACCCTCTGCTGTTCAGAAGGCAATTAGGCTATGCACTGGTTCATACTCCTAGGGAACAAGACTTGGTTGAGACCCTCTACTGTGAGAACAAGATTAGTTTGGCTGTTGTTAGGCAGGCTGCCTGGGCCTGGGATCATGTTCAAACCAAGGGAATCACCATTCTGGGGAAGTGCAATAATGCGGCATCAGTCCAATATTATGAGTGGTCCCATGCTAGGGCCCAATTCTCTGGAATGCCCTTTACCATAGAAGACATGCCTGAGTCATCTTCAGCACCACCCCCTGCCACTATCAGTTTGGAGGAGTTTGAGAGCTTGAAGGAAAGAAATGAGAAGTTAACCCAGGCTTTGCAGAAGACCCTCCGGGAGAGGAGTGAAGGTGTGAGGGAGATTGAAAGATTGGAGAAATTGAGAGTGGAACACTTGGCTAAAATTGAGAAGTCTGGAGATTATATCAACAAGTCTAAGGCTGGTGAACAGATTCTGAAGAATGCTTGTAAAGAAGCCCAGTTCCAGAGAGCAAGAACAGACTTGTACCTGAAAGAGAGTCAGGCCAGGTGGGTCCGGATCACTGAGGCCCGTACTCTAGAAGACAAGAGAGTTCAAGACAAGATGGAACAGATGGAAAAAGCCCTGGCAGCAGCCCAGAAGGAAATATCAGAGCTAGAAATCAGAGCTGGAGTGAAAAGGTCTAAGGACCAAAGTCAGAATAAGAAGTTGACTGCAGCTGTTGCAACAAGAAACCTTCTCATCAGAGGTCTCACGGAGCATCCGGCTGATCCTGTGACCGAAGCACTTCTCAAGGAAGTTCGTGAGGATGAGTTTGGCCTTGGAGTTTGATCATTTTCTTGTTGTTATCCCTATTCCATGTACTTTTGCTTTTTTTTGTGATGTATTTTGACCCCTTTGAGGGCTTGTGTTGTAAAAATGAACAAGTTGTATTATTTCACCCTTTGTAATATATTTGTGTTGGTTTCCATCTGGGTTCACATCAAAAGCAACTTCAACAGCATCATCTTCAAGGGTCTGGAAGGGTCAAAACTGAAGGCCAAACCGGATACCTTGAGAACAAATAAGCATAACTGCATTGCATGCTAACCCTTTTGTTTGTTTTGTAGGTTTTTGTTTTGTTGTTGCTAACCTCTGTTGTGATATTCAGGAATTATTGCTCGCCGCCGGGTATTTCCTCTCAACAGGCCACACAGGTACCCAACTAGAAACAACCTTCCGGGAATTCAGATGGATCAGATGCAGCAAGACCTTACGGAGGTCAGAAACCAGATGGCCAACGAAAGGTTGGAGATGAGAACTCAGATAACACAATTCATGGAAGTGATGAACAACTTAGCTCAAAGCCAGGAGAGGCTCAGGGCTTTGGTAGAAGGGAGGAATCAAGAGGAGCCCCATGCCGGTACTGCTGGCACAAGTAACAACGAGAGGGTCCAACCTCATGTCAATCCCCCAGTTTTTGGACCCCATCTCCATCCAGAGGCCAACATCCCAGTCAATATACAAGGGACTGCCACAGCAGGGAGAGTACTTCAAGAAGATCTTCAGGAGGACCAATTTACAGTAATGGGTGCTGGAGAGGAAACATATGATAGACGATTGGAAGAAATAGCTGAGAAGTTGAGATCACTGGAGTCTCAAAACTCTTTGGGGTTTGACGTCATGGACATGGGATTGGTAGACGGGGTCAGGATCCCCCATAAGTTCAAACCTCCTTGTTTCGAAAAGTATAATGGGACTTCATGCCCCCGGACTCATCTACAATCATTTCTGGGAAGGCTGAAGGCCTATACAATGGATGAGAAACTTTGGATGTTTTACTTCGAAGATAGCTTGACTGGAGCTTCTAGGGAATGGTATTCCCATCTGACAAGAGCAACTATAAGATGCTGGAAGGACCTGGCAGAAGCCTTCATCAGACAGTATCAGTATAATCTAGACATGGCACCCAACAGGACTCTCCTGATGGGAATGTCACAGTCTTCGAGGGAGAGCTTCAGAGAATATGCTCAAAGATGGAGGCAACTGGCTGCTGCTGTTCAACCACCTATGTCTGAGAGGGAAATGGCAGACATGTTTATGAACACTCTCCAGGGAACGTATATTGACAGGTTGGCTGCTTTCTCTTCCACTAGCTTCGCGGATGTTGTCATAGCTGGGGAAAGAATTGAAAGCCTGTTAAAAATGGGTAAGATCTCTGATAATGGTGCCAGTTCGTCCAGCAGTACAAGAAAGCCTTTTGCAGGCCCGAGAAGAGCTGGTGAGACTAATGCCATTCACACCAACAGGGGTAGGCCCCAGTATGTTCAAAGGTCAATAGCAGCAGTCACCATCCCTGCTCCAGCACATCCTCAGCCAGTCTATCAACCTCCGCAACAAAACTTCCAACAACAACCTCAGTATCAGCAGAATCAGTATCCTCCAAGAAACTACAACAACAACAACTCCAACAACAACAATCAACAGAGGCCATTCCAACAAAGGCCATCCCAAGCTAACCGAGTGATCGACCCGATCCCAATGCCGTATGCTGCTTTGCTGCCACAACTTCTGAAACTCAACCTAGTTGAGCTAAGAACGTTGGCTCCTCCGGATCCCAACAGTTTACCAAGAAACTATGACTCCAATGCTAGGTGTGCTTTTCACTCAAACGCACCTGGTCACAGTACAGAAAAATGCAGGGCTCTGCATATGAAGGTACAAGACTTGGTAGACTCCAAGGCTCTGAATTTTGCACCTCCGCCCAATGTCAATAAAAACCCAATGCCAAACCATGGTGGTCCTCGAATTAACGCTATTGAAGAAGACCAACCGTCTTATTTAATAACCAGTGTGGATCAGATCAGGACACCATTGGTGGAAATCAAAGCTCAACTCCGTGAAAACCAAATATTTCCAGGGTGTGAACTAGGGTGTCCCTACTGCAATATTTCATGGAATGGGTGCGAGGACCTCAGGAATGGCATTGACAGCCTTATTCAGAGTGGCCTGCTACAGATCACTACATCATTTCCGACAAACCCAACAACTTCATCAGCAACGGTTTCGGACCCTCCTACAACTGCAGCAACTATTGTTCCCGACAATTCACCAGCAGCATCAACAAGTACTTCGTCTGTCCTCCCAAATGATCAGTTTTCAACAGTTTCTCCTGCTACAACTTCAGCTTCATTCCATTTCGAATCTCCATCAACAACAACAACAGTCCTTCCAACAACACCTCCTGCAACACCAGCAATCAATCAAGAAGATGTCTCTACTGTTACCATATTCTACGATCCTGAAAATAACTCCGCCTACCATTCAGAGGGTGCTGCTCCCACCAGAGCACCAGTTACAATCTTTTATGATCCACAAACAATAACAGTCCCTTCAGCAGCAGCAATCAGTCCGGTCACTGTCACGGTGCCTGGACCAGTACCATATGAAAGCAATAGGGCCATCCCCTGGCACTATGGCTCTGACTTGTATTGCGAAGGAAAAAGAATCACTCTGGAAACATCAACACCTGCACCACAAGTAGATAATGTGGGGGGAGGCGGAGGCTTCACTCGAAGCGGACGTCTCTTTGCTTCACAAGTTCAAAGACCTACTGCCGAAGCAGAAGCTGCTGCCAAGGCAAAGGGTAAAGGCCCGGTGCAGGAAGATCCAGCTGCCGAAGAAGCCCTGAAAACTCCATTCGATCAGGAAGTTGATGAGTTTATGCGAATCATCAAAAAGAGTGATTATAAAATTGTGGATCAGCTTCACCAGACGCCATCCAAAATCTCTATCCTCTCACTGCTTATGTGCTCCGAAGCCCATCGGAATGCACTACTTAAAGTCCTGCACGCAGCTTACGTGCCTGAGGAGATTACTGTTAACCAATTGGAAACCGTGGTTGGTAATGTTACTGCCAGCAATGGGCTAGGGTTTACCAATTCTGACTTGACAGCGGATGGCCGCAATCATAACAAAGCCTTGCACATAACCATGGAATGCAAAGGAGTTGTCCTTTCTCATGTGCTGGTGGACACAGGTTCTTCCCTGAATGTCTTACCAAAGAAGGCTCTGGTGAAGTTAGAATATGATGGATTGGCATTGAGGCCCAGCAACCTGGTGGTAAGAGCCTTTGATGGTTCGAAGAGATCGGTTCTGGGAGAGATTGAGCTGCCTGTGACAATTGGCCCACAGACCTTTAAAACTATCTTTTATGTGATGGACATTCAGCCCGCCTACAGCTGTTTGTTGGGTAGACCCTGGATTCACGCCGCTGGCGCAATAACGTCTACCCTTCACCAAAAGTTAAAATTTGAGTGGGAAGGCCAAGTTGTCACAATCTGTGGAGAGGAGGACATTTTTGTCAGCCACCTGGCAACCTATAAGTACATTGAAATGGATGGAGAGGTCCATGAAACAATGAGCCAGGGGTTTGAAGCTTTGAATGTGAATGAAGCATCTGCTGTATCTGGTACTCCAATGTCATCATACCAACAAGCCCGGAAGGTTGTTGAAGAAGGAACTGCCCTAGGCTGGGGCAAGGTCTTAGTTGTGGAGGAGAAGAAGGACAAATTTGGGTTGGGTTACAGACCAACTCAACATCAAGCAGAGGCTGCTGCAGAGCCTGGTTTTGTCAGTGGGGGGATGCTCACCCCCGATGCTATCAACTGTCTGGAAGACGAGCTGGAAGAGGAGCGCAATCTGGAGAATTGGATTCGTCCAAAGATCTCGGGGAGCAGTGTCTCGAACTGGTCTTCCCAGGAAATTATAAGAGTTACTCATGCAGAGTAATTATTATTTCCTGTATTTTTATAGCATGCATCAAAGTCTTGCATCTTGCCCAAGATGACAAGACTCATTTTGTAATCAGGGCCATCTGTACTTTTGTGCAAACAAGATTAAATTAATGAAATATCAGACATCTTTTTGCAAACGAGTCTTTTTCTTTTATGCTCACTGTTTTTCCATTTTTCTTTTTGTACAAAAAATAAATGGCGGTGTTTTCAAAATGATAACTTCATTTCACTTTTTTCTAAAGCAAGATTAAAATCAATCACTAAAATGAACGAACTTAACCCTTGCAGAGAGTGCCTTCCAGACTGCACCAACAACAGCACGGCTATGACATCGTATGACTTTGACAATCCAATCAATCAAGCTGATGAAGGGGTTGATGAAGAATATGAGCTTCCTGAAGAGCTAGCCAGGTTGTTAAGGCAAGAGGAAAAGGTTATTACCCCTCACCAGGAGGAGGTTGAAGTGATCAATCTTGGTACGGAGGAAGACGTGAAAGAGGTTAAAATCGGGGCCTGCCTGCAAGACTCAGTGAAGAGACAGCTGATAGATCTGCTTCAAGAATATGTTGATGTGTTTGCTTGGTCGTATCAAGACATGCCAGGGTTGGACACCGATATAGTCGTGCACAAGCTGCCTTTGAGGGAAGAATGCCCACCGGTCAAACAGAAGTTGCGCCGAACTCGCCCAGACATGGCTATGAAAATCAAAGAAGAGGTACAAAAACAATGGGACGCCGGGTTCCTTGCTGTGACTAGCTACCCACCGTGGGTTGCTAATATAGTACCTGTGCCTAAGAAAGATGGCAAAGTAAGAATGTGTGTTGACTATCGGGATCTGAACAGAGCCAGCCCGAAGGATGACTTCCCATTACCTCACATTGATGTATTGGTGGATAACACGGCTCAGTTCTCGGTATTCTCCTTCATGGATGGATTTTCAGGGTATAATCAGATCAAGATGTCACCTGAAGACATGGAGAAGACAACATTCATCACACCTTGGGGCACGTTTTGTTACAAAGTGATGCCATTCGGACTGAAGAATGCTGGTGCAACATATCAACGGGCTATGGTGACGTTATTCCACGATATGATCCACAAGGAAATAGAATGTTATGTGGATGATATGATTGCCAAGTCCCTTACAGAGGAAGACCATCTAGTAAATCTTCTCAAATTGTTCAAGCGTCTGAGGAAGTACCAACTAAAGTTGAACCCCAACAAATGCACATTCGGGGTACGATCCGGTAAGCTGCTGGGCTTTATTGTAAGCGAGAAAGGGATTGAGGTTGACCCAGATAAAGTCAAAGCTATTCAAGAGATGCCTGCACCGAAAACTGAGAAAGAAGTTCGAGGGTTCTTAGGTCGATTGAACTACATCTCACGGTTCATATCTCACCTTACAGCAACCTGTGAACCCTTGTTCAAGCTGCTAAGAAAGGAACAAACGGTCAGGTGGAACGAAGACTGCCAGAAGGCTTTTGACAAGATCAAGGAATATTTACGAGAACCTCCAATCCTCATGCCGCCAGTTGAAGGAAGACCTCTGATTATGTACTTGACAGTATTAGAAGAGTCAATGGGGTGTGTACTAGGTCAGCGTGACGAGTCTGGTCGAAAAGAGTATGCAATATACTACCTAAGCAAAAAGTTTACCGACTGTGAACAGCGTTATTCACTGCTCGAGAAAACTTGCTGTGCTTTAGCGTGGGCTGCTCGCCGACTGAGACAGTATATGTTGACCCACACTACCCTATTAATCTCAAAAATGGATCCAGTTAAGTACATTTTCGAGAAGCCAGCTCTTACCGGACGGGTTGCAAGATGGCAGATGATTCTCACAGAATACGACATACAGTACACATCTCAGAAAGCCATCAAGGGCAGTGTACTATCTGAATATCTTGCTGAGCAACCCATTGATGACTACCAGCCTATGAGGTTTGACTTCCCTGACGAAGACATCATGTTCATTAAAGCAAAAGATCACGAAGAGCCTATTCACACTGAAGGGCCTGGCCCGGAGGAAGAATGGACTATGATGTTTGACGGGGCTGTTAACATGAATGGTCGTGGTGTTGGTGCAGTACTCATTACACCTAAAGGAGTCCACATGCCTTTCTCGGAAAAACTCACTTTCAATTGCACTAACAACGAAGCTGAATACGAAGCTTGCATTATGGGTCTTGAGGAAGCCATTGACCTCAGGATCAAGACATTGACCGTATTCGGAGATTCAGCTTTGGTAGTCAATCAAACCAACGGGAAATGGTACACCCACCAGGATCATCTGATACCTTACAGGGATTACACAAGGAGGTTATTGACTTTCTTCACAACAGTCAAGCTTGAGTATATCCCTCGGGACGAGAATCAGTTTGCAGATGCTCTTGCTACCATTTCATCCATGATCAAAGTTCAAGCTGCTAACTTTGTACCCCATATTTCAGTGTCCAGACTTGATAGACCAGCATATGTATTTGCAGCAGATGTTGTCAAAGATGATAAGCCTTGGTTCCATGACATTAAGTGCTTCTTGGAGGATCAAACATACCCACCTGGGGCATCTTCCAATGATAAGAAGACTTTAAGAAGGCTTGCTGGTAGTTTCTTTCTGAACACTGATGGGTCTTTATACAAGAGGAACTTTGATATGGTACTCCTCAGATGTGTTGACAAGACAGAAGCAGATTTGTTGATGCATGAAGTGCACGAAGGATCTTTTGGTACCCATGCAGGAGGGCATGCCATGGCTAAGAAGTTGTTAAGATCGGGTTATTACTGGATCACAATGGATGCCGACTGTTGTGCCTACGCCAGAAAATGCCATAAATGCCAGATTTATGCAGATAAGGTGCATGTGCCTCCCAATCCCTTGAACATCATGTCTTCACCATGGCCCTTTGCTATGTGGGGCATTGATATGATTGGCAAGATTGAGCCGACTGCTTCGAATGGCCACAGATTCATCCTGGTCGCCATTGACTATTTCACCAAGTGGGTTGAAGCAGCCTCATATGCAAACGTCACAAGACAAGTGGTAGCCAGATTTTTGAAAAGAGATATCATCTGTCGGTATGGAGTGCCCGAGCGAATCATTACTGATAATGGTTCCAATCTAAACAACAAAATGATGGCAGAGCTGTGCCGGGACTTCAAGATCCAACATCACAATTCTTCTCCTTACAGGCCAAAGATGAATGGCGCTGTTGAGGCGGCAAATAAGAATATCAAGAAGATTGTGCAGAAGATGGTAGTCACATACAAAGACTGGCATGAAATGCTGCCGTTTGCCTTGCACGGGTACCGCACATCAATCAGAACGTCCACTGGGGCAACACCGTATCAGCTTGTATACGGTATGGAAGCAGTCCTACCTGTTGAAGTTGAACTACCCTCTCTGCGGGTATTAATGGATGTTAAACTAAGTGAAGCAGAATGGGTTCGGTCCCGATACGAACAACTGAGTTTGATCGAAGAGAAAAGATTGGCCGCAATCTGTCACGGGCAGTTATATCAGAAGAGAATGAAGAAGGCCTTCGATCAGAAAGTCAGGCACCGAGAGTACCAAGTAGGGGATCTTGTGTTGAAAAGAATCCTCCCTCCTCATACAGACCACAGGGGAAAATGGACTCCAAATTATGAAGGACCGTTCGTTGTAAAGAAAGTTTTCTCTGGTGGAGCACTGATGCTCAGCACCATGGATGGTGAAGACTTCCCATCCCCTGTGAATTCAGATGCAGTTAAAAAATACTTCGCATAAAATGACCCGCTGGACATAAAAACAGAATGTAAGTCCAGGCAAAAATAGGGCATCCCGGCGAGTCAAAAACAGAATAAAAGACTCGGGCAAAAATAAGGGAAATAAACAAAAAAATGTACACCCGCTGAGTTGAAAAGCCGCATTGGACAGCTCAGGCAAAAATGGGTATCCCGATGGATTGAAAACCCGAAAGGGCGATCCACGCAAAATAAGGGAATAAGCGAACAACTGCATTCTGAATTCGTCTGTATCACCTACAACTTGGTAAGCTACGAAGGATCAGACTTCAATCAGAATCAACTCTCTCCAGAAAGCAAGACGAGAAGAACGTCATTGTCATACGAGTCATAGCAGGAGAGGAAGCTCCTCAAAGCGTCGCCAACACTGCCAGCTTTTTGTTTCTCAATTTGTAACAATCTCCTCATTTCAGGGGATTTGTTTCTTTGACTGTATCTCGCCAATTCAGGGCATATGAATTAATAAAATCAGATTTTCGGTCATGTTTCGTTTTTACATTTATGTTTTGCAAAGAGTTGTCTGATATCTCTAAAAATAAAATTGCATAAGTACAGATGCCTTTCTCTAAAAATAAAAACACATGCTTACAGGGAATATACTTACTCTCGAAAGTACTTATCTCCTATGACGGAACCCAGTAAGGGATACCTCGGGACCTTTTGTACGTTTCCTTATCGTTGCAGGATTGCAGGTATCCAGAACGCAACCTGGGGCATGCAGGTTACATCTCAGCAAGTTGGCGAATCATTATCAACTCGGTCTATCTTCCACGTGGCACTGGAAGGTGCCCATTTCCCCAGCGAAGTTGCCAAATCAACATGCACTCAATCTTAGCATCTGAAATGCTCTATCCCCAGCTGAGTTGCCTCTTGTTGCTCTCCCCAGCTGAGTTGCCTCTCACAATTCCCCAGCCGAGTTGCCATTCTTCCTCAGCAGAATACAGAAGTCAGGAAACCATCTCCCCGCAGAGTTCCAGCCTCTATTCAGAAGAGCAACGCGCGAAGAGATCACAACAGAGTGAAGAAAGCTTCTACAAACCCCAGCTGGGTCCCGTATTACAAGGATATGTCAACCAGTGACCTATATCCCCAAGCAGATACATCATTAGATCTACTAGTGATCTCATCCCCAGCTGGGATGTTCCCTTCAAGCAGATCAACCAGAGATCTTCGCAGTGACGGGATCCGAGTCTCGGATCTGTGCCTCTTTGCATAATCATAGCATTCGCATCATACTATCCCCTCAGAGCGTAGCATTCCGTCTAATACGGAGCATTACGGCAAAAATCAAACGCATAGCATAATCATAAGCCATGTTCTGAATTAACGCTTGTGCATAATAACCGTTCACCATCATTATACAAAAATCCCCACCAGAGTCCCAGCAAAAGCAGTTGCCTCTCCAATCGCCAAACACCAGTATATATTTCTGACACCCGTCTGTGTCATCATTCCCCAGTAAAGTCGCCGAACACTCTTTACAAACAAGACCACCCGTATTACAGATACTTCCTGACACCCGTCCGTGTCATATCCCCAGCAGAAAGCCAAAGACATCATCTTTGCACTCACCTATACTTATATATACATTTTCTCGACACCCGTCCGTGTCATATCCCCAGCGCAGTCGCTTACACTTTCATCACCCATATACTTGTTATTATTATACTTTTCCCTTTTGACACTCGTCCATGTCATTCTCCCCAGCAGATAAACACTTATATATATATACTCACTACTCATTGGTACACTTATACAGATACTCATCCGTATCTTGTATACACCACTCATATCCCCACAGATTCGACAGTAGTCCTTGTTCTTTGTTAACCAGTTGGTACTCGTCCGTATCATCATCTCAGAACATTGCGTCTAATGTTTGTTTCTACATGATGCTCGTCCGTATCATAAGTCTTAGGGATGCTCGTCCGCATCTTTAATCCATACACCGTGTCAAACACTTATGTCTTCTTGAATATAGACACTCGTCCGTGTCTACTATTCCCCAGAAGAGTCCCTTCAGATTCAACACTCGTCCGTGTTCTTTGTTAACCAGTTGATACTCGTCCGTATCATCATCTCTGAACATGTGTCAGTTTGTTTCTACGTGATACTCGTCCGTATCATAGTCTTAAGGATGCTCGTCCGCATCTTTAATCTATACACAATACCAAACACTTATACCTTTCTTTTCTTGGTTGTGAACGCTCGTCCGTGTTCACTATATCCCCAGTAGATCACCAACAAAGCATTTTCTTTTATCTGACACTCGTCCTGTGTCATGATAACCCTGAGAGCAGCCGTACCCTGCTGAGTGGTCGTCCTCCACTTCTTGATGGTCGTCCTCCATCATGCTCATCCGATGGCCGTCCCCATCGTTGATATTTTTAGCAGCCGTCCCCTGCTAGGTGGTCGTCCTCCACCATTTGATGATCGTCCTTCATCATTTTATCCAATGGCCGTCCCCATTGTTGATTTTGGTTATCTGGCATTCGTCCTATGTCATGAGAAACCCCGAGAGCAGCCGTACCCTGCTAAGTGGTCGTCCTCCACTTCTTGATGGTCGTCCTCCATCATGCTCGTCCGATGGCCGTCCCCATCGTTGACCTTTTCTATCCGATGGCCGTCCCCATCGTTGATATCTTCGGCAGCCGTACCCTGCCAGGTGGTCGTCCTCCACCTTTGATGGCCGTCCCCATCATATTTTCTTTTATCCCCAACAGAGCAGCCGTCCCCTGCTAGGTGATCGTCCTTCACCTTTGATGGCCGTCCCCCATCATCTGTTTATTTCATTCATTCTTTAACCCGACGGCCGTCCCCGTCGTGGTCCCTTTTCCTTTTTAGCCCGATGGCCGTCCCCATCGTTGGTTACCCTTATGAACTTGATGGCCGTCCCCGTCATGTTTCATTCGATCCCCAGAAAGTTTTACAACTTTATCTTGATGGCCGTCCCCATCATAATTTTATTTCCTCAGCTAGTCGGCCGTCCCCGTCTTAGCTCTACCTTTTATCCCCAGCATGTCGGCCGTCCCCGTCATTGCTTCATTTTCCGCACCTTCCCCAGCATGTCGGCCGTCCCCGTCATTGCTCTTTACCCAGCAGTCGTCCTCTGCTCGACGGTCGTCCTCCGTCGCCCCCACTTTACAATATACTTTACTTTTTTTCATTTACAATCTATACCCCTTTTCTTCTTCATTCTGTGAGTGCAAATTTTGGACTGTCTTTGGTATTCAACCACAAGTTATCTTGTTTGCCTGTTAAGCCGTCGCTTACATCCTGCACAGCTAACTCATGTTTGAATAGGGGCAGCTGTAAACACCCCAAATTTGCCCTCACCCATTCACACCATGGCTTGTGATCATATCATATGCATAAACACAATCACATCATCTCACATCTCATTTTTGATTCACTGCATAGTTTCTAGGGCATCTGCACCTAGGGTTTGTGATCTGAGCAATCCCAAAGCATCTTGGACCATTCCAAAGGCCACTAATCAACTCAAAGGGGTCCATGAGTGTTTTTATATCATATTTCATCTCCTCAAAGTCAAAATTGCAGAGGAATCACAAGAACTAGGGTTTGAGTGGATGCAGAGCCAGGATGAACTGCACAGTTGACTGAAAATTAGGGTTTTGGTTTCAGAGGCCATAACACCAAATTTTTTGGTCATTCTTGTTTCCATTGATCTCTATATGGTATAAGGAGTATGCATATCAATTTTCATGAAGAAATTCCATGGGGAAGTCATCTGATCAAGGGTTGACTTTTCAGACAAGTCAGTGTAAAATCAGGGCATCTGAGGCCCCCAATGACCCAACCAATGGGTGATCTTCATCATTTTGAGTGTATATGATCTTTATTTGATCATGGAAGAAGGTTGAAGTTCATGGAAATCAAGAATTTAGGGTTTTTGCAAATGTTGACTTTTGGAGCATAGTTGACTTTTCAAGAATGCATCATTTTAGGTCATTTTTCAAGCCATGATTCATGATCCAAAAAGGCTTCAAATGAAAAAACTTTGGTCATGAAAGTTGTAGATCTCATCTTTCCCTTTTCAAAAAGTACAAGAACATGATCATACTCTTCTTGAATCAAAAGTTATGGCAATGCAAAGTTGACAAAAATCATTAATTTTCAAGGCATGCCCTAAGTGAGAATTTTGCAAAACCTTAAACCAATGCATTATGTGACTTCTAATTGGTATCAAACCAGCACATAAACATTCTCCAAGTCCTAAAGCTCAGATTGAACCAAAGGAATCACATGTTTGTATGGCCTTTGGAGCAAGATTTTTCACATGTGAACAAAGGAAGCCAAGTTGCAAAAAACTCATGATCACTTCCATCCACTTGCTGCCTAGCCTGCTGACCACTCCTAGCCTTTCTCCCTCACCTTGCTGCGCAGCCCACACCTCTTGTACTTGGCTGAAACATGACCCATGCCTCTCTTACAAGAAGTTGACATTTAGGCAAAAGTAGCCACACCTATCACAGCAGGCCAAGTCACATCAACTGACCAATAGGCTTTGTTTATGTGGATCAAATGTTGGCCATAACACACTTGAAGCAAGGCTGAAGCTCTCTCATTCAACACATTCACAAAAACACTCCATTTTGCATAAGCCTTCGAATTTCTCTCCACAGCCTGAAAACACTTCAACCATCTTCACCATTCAACTCACCTTGCTCCATAGACCACCCAGCACCAAGAACCCAAGCCTGAAACAGCCTGAACATCTCACTGCCATTTCTCACTCCATTTTGCAGTTTCATTCGAAACTCTCACCATAGTTCACAAACACACAAACAAACACTCCAGACCTTCTCCATTCATCCTCAGGATCACAAACCATCATTCACAATGGCCTGAAACCTCCAGAAACACCATTGCCATTTCTGATCAAGCTTGAGCAGGAGCTTTCGCATCTCATTATCCAGCCAACTTAAACTCCTTTTGAGCATTCAAGCATCTTCTGTGGACCAAGTGGAGTGGATTGCACAAGGAGAAGTGGCCAGAAAGTCTTCAAACTGAAAGCTTCAAATCTCAGGTAGCTTGAAAATTATTTTTCCAGAAATCATTTTTCTTGTTACAAACTTGTTCTATGTGATTCATTGATCATCCTGATGCTCTTAGTTTTTGAAATGGCTTTGATTTGAGTATTTAATTTGCTTCTGAAACTTGCGTGCCCTAGTTTTCATTTCCTTCGATTCAGCTTGTTTAGGAAAAAGAAATGCGTTTTGAGAGAGGGGTTTGATTCGTGAGAGGTTGGAGATCATTTCCCAGTTCTTGTTTTTCATTTTTGATACGATTTGAGGGATTTGGGGTTTTTTTCAGGTGAGGTGCTGGCCGGAGAAGACGACCGGAAGTCTTCTCCGGCCACCTGAGAGTAATTAAACCCTAATTGTGTAATTAATGACCATTTGAATGTGAGCCACTGGATGCGTTGAAAAAGTTGACTCCCCGCGCGAATGAAGGGCCAGGATCAGTCTGCTTAGCCCTAATCTCTCTCATTAGTTTATTTAATTTTTAATTAAGTTAATTAACTCAGGAGTCATCTGGACCCTCCATTCACGCGCCAGTCAACACTTTCAAACCCAGATTGCATCTCAGCCATCCTTTCCTTTGACTTTTGTTTTTATTTGATTTTAATTCATTTTATTTCATTTAACTTGCATAATTATTTTAAAATAGCAAAAAATACATAAAAATTATGAAACTTTTTCCTCTGAGTTTTAATAAATTTTATGACACAAAAATATTTTTATTTTTATTTTCATCATTAAAAAAGTATTTTTAAATATTTAAAAGATTATTTTTAATTGATTAATGGGAATTAATTAATTAAAAATACTTTTAGGTATTTAAAAATTACAAAAAAATTCATGAAATGTTCTAAGACATTTAGAAACATTGTCCAACCTTCAAACCAAATTTCTTTTTTGATCTTGATGCATTTTAAGAATTTTTCATTGAATTAAATCATATTTTGTGCATTAATTTGATCCTAAGTTCAAAAATTCATTTCTGCCTATTGGAGAAGGTTGAGACATTGATTCTTTTTGCTTTGTTTTGTGTTTAGCATGTAGTTTCTAGGTTAAAATGGCCATGATTTGATCTTGCATTTTCCATTTGTTTGGCATTTCTTTTGTTAAGAACCCTAAAAAACCCTAATAACTTAGAAAATTTATAACTTGAGTTTGGTTGAGAGTTGAGAGTTCCCCTTTGGGCAGTGGTTCATTATAGGTTTAGGGTTTCTTTGGGTAGCATTTTCCATTTTTTATCTTAAGGTTTGTTTCTGTTTTGGGTTTTTTGTTTGATGTTTGATCCATGAACCCTAATTTGGGCTTTCTTTTGCATCCTCCTTGCATTTCCTTGCATAACTTGACTTGTCATTGCATTTTGTGCATTCTTGTGATCCATTTGACATCTTAAGACATGTATAAAGCATCTTTGATCATTGCATCTCATGTTTGCCATGTCATTTGTCTTGTATGATTCATAACTTTCCATGCTTGTTCATGCTTCTAAGCTTGCACCATTTGCATTCATAATCTTGTATGAACATCTCCATGCCTTGTCTCATGTTTGCAGCACCTCATAACATCATTATCATCATCAACATGCTTCTGGTTTGGTCTAGCATCATGTCATTTCATTTCATTTAGCATTGCATTGCATTTCTTTCCTAACATTTCAGGTGGTAAGTAAACTTGAGAAGTGAATTTGCCTTCACTTCTCATAAATTTTCTTTTCATCTCTCTTGCATCCATTGCTGCATTCTTATATGTGTTTGAGTTTGAGCTTGCTCATTCTTCTCCTTCCCACTTTCTTTCTTCGAGTGACTTGACTTCTTGAATGAAGCAAGTCACTTTGCTTCTCTTGATCCTGTTCATCTGCTTCCTGGTGGCTCCTCTGAAGATTGTTCTTGCAAACCTCACAAACTTTAGGATCATCCAAGCATGACAATGAATTAGGGTTTTTATTAGTCCCCCCATAGTTTTACCTTTGTGTCTCTCTTTGAGTCTTCTCTTCTCATCTCATAATCAGGGACTAAACCCTAAAGGCTTCAAGACTTTGTGATTAAGCTTATGCCTGCATCCTTCTCTTAGGATGGAGTGTATAACTTTAATCCTAAGTCTTGAACCCTTAATGTGTTTAAATCTCTTAATCAATTCATTTAATAATCATCAAGACATCACACTTGTAACTTGGGTCTTGCATTAGGGTTCTAATTCTTCCTTAATTGGTTAAGAAGGACTAACCCTAGTGTTAATGGACAAGTCCCCCTCAAGTTGTCTTACAAATCATAAAAATCACTTCATCATCATACCATTAAATAAATCCACTTAATCAAAGGCTTGTTTTGTCATGGGTTTAATCCCTAATCATGGATTAAGTTGAGGAGCTTTCCTCAACTTAAACATTCTCATCTATCATCCTTCTTTTAGGATGGTGTAATGGGTCTGTTTAATCCATGATTATGGCTTTATCTCATTACTCAACACTAAACAAAAACACCAAAAACATCTAAATAATCACAAGTAGGTCAATGATCTTAATCCTGCATCAAAGGTGATTAAGTGTGAGAATCTGACTTCACACTTAAGGTATTCTCATTACCCCTAATCAGAGGGAAGATGTGATGAGTTTACTAACCCATTGGTTTAGGCTTAAGCTCATTAACTTATGACAAACCTTCAAAAGCAATAAAAGACTGAAAAATACTCAAAAACAAACAATAATCGTCTCCTCCGGGATTCTTTTCTCATCACCTTCACTCACAAACGAGAACTTGCTTCTTCCGTCTAATGCAAGACAGTAAGCACTTGAGCCAGACAGGTCATACACTTGAGCATTGACAAGCAAGCAGTTCACAAGTCAATTCATCTTTCAGTCTCTTTGGGTCGAACTACGGTGTTCTGACTTCCTCATTGCACGAGAGGATACGTAGGCATAACTTAACAGTTATCGAACAAAAGTCTCTGTACATTCCCCCTCCTTCCAGCTTTACTCTTTAAGCCTCATTATCATGAGCATTTCATTCCTGATCTCACTGACACTGTATATACTACACTTCACTTCTTTTACACTGACACCTGTACATCTTTTCCAGCTACTTTACACACAAATTGCACTGACACTACCCCTTTAAAACACAAATCTTTTAAGCGTGGATCCCGTCGAGTACGACGGACAATCTGGGTGCTAATACCTTCCCAGGTTGTAACCAACCCCCTTTCTCAGTCTCTTTGGTTCGCAACCGTCTTATCCATATCTTTCTAGGTCTATGCAGCATTGCCTTTCCTCCGGGATAAAAATGCCTAGATGGCGACTCTATTCATTCTCCAGTGAGTTCACGGCTGTGTGTTCTCACTGTTCCCTTCGCCGACCGTTCGCGCTTGTACCTGGATGCAAATCTTTGGGAGCGACAACATCCTACATTCTCTTCATACCCGTACTACAAAGGCACGAGGAACTCTGATGTGTTGCATACCTTTGCTATCTAGGTGGTTTATTTCTCACCTTCCTCGATCAGTAATGAAGAATAAACAAGGGTTCAGGTGGTCCAAGAGGATTATGTCACTCTCTCATTCAGATATTCATTGGTGCTCCAGATCTATGGAGAATGTCACTATCATTGACCGTTATGGGGAGTTTCCTAATGTGCCACTTCTAGGCATAAGAGGAGGCATTACTTATAACCCTTCTTTAGCTTTACGACAGTTTGGTTACGCTCGGAGTGATGGTCCACATGACATGTTGATTCAGGGTATTGTGTTTGACTATGACAACGATCTGCAAGGTTACCGTTAGAGATTCATACGAACATGGGGAAAAGTGAACAAGGTTGACAGCAAGACTCTGGAGCCTAAGTACACTATTCCTATGGAAGCTTATCTCAGGTGGGTGCGATCTCGTGCTCAGACTCTCATGATGCCATATCCTACTATCCTGCCAGTTACCATGGAACCTGTTGCTGAAGGAGATACTTCTTATACCATCCTTCACCCAGACATGCCTACTGACATGGAAGATTTACAGAGGTCCTGGATCCAATTGAAGGAGCAAAGGGATACCTTTGAGGCTCATTACAAAGCAAGCCAAGAAAGAATCCTGGAGCTAACAAAGCAACTTCACGAGGAACGGAATCTCAACTCATACCTCAACACAAAGAGGAAACGTCCATGGGAGACTTAAAACCCCATCTCTTGTATTTATTTCATTTCATTTTCTGTAAGACCAAGAGGCAAAACAAATTTGTTACTAATAAAAGTTTACCTTCTTGTTTGTTTAAGCAAATTTAAATCTTGCGGTCCTTGAAAACATTGCATACGCATTCACATATCATATCATTGCATCACAGGTTTATTGTGCACAGGTTTCTTATCTTCTCGCTGTTTATTTCAGCAATGGCTCTTGAGCAAACAGTTAAGGATCTCCAGGCACAAAATGCACAGTTCCAAGAGCTAATCCTGAACTTGTCCAAGGGGCAGGATGAATTGAAGACACTGCTGGCCAAGAAGACTAAGAAGACTAGAATGTCAGGTGGCCTGATCAACATGGGAAGAAGGTTCAGAGGTCCTGTCAAGACCAAAGAACAGGTTGAAGATTATGAGTCTGAAGAGTTTGAGAAAGAGGGAGGCAGTCTCCATAATACAATGGGGGACTCTGATTCTGAAGCTAACTACTATCATGAGCCTAATGAAGATAAGTTCAAGATGCTGGTGGATAGAATGGATACTATGGAATTACAAAAGTCTTCTGGGCTGGATTTTGAAGACCTGAGTTTGATATCTGGGGTGGTCATACCCATTGGTTTTAAGGTTCCTGTCGCTCCCAAAAGATGAGATTGGGCTCAAATATGGTACAGACGCGAACGGTCGGCGAAAAGGGGTGCGAGAACACACAGGAGTGAAGTCACAGGAGAAGAAAAGAGTCGCCAGCTAGGCATTTTTATCCCGGAGGAAAGGCAATGCTGCATAGACCTAGAAAAAGAATGGATAAGACGGTTGCGAACCAGAGAGACTGAGAAAGGGGGTTGGTTACAACCTGGGAAGGTATTAGCACCCAGATTGTCCGTCGTACTCGACGGGATCCACGCTTAAAAGATTTGTGTTTTAAAGGGGTAGTGTCAGTGCAATTTGTGTATGAAAGAGCTGGAACAGGATGTACAGGTGCCAGTGTAAAAGAAGTGCAAAGTGTATAAATGATGTGTCAGTGTGAGAATAAGAATGAAATGCCTATGATAATGAGGCTAAAAGAATAAAGCTGGAAAGAGGGGGAATATACAGATACTTTTGTTCGATAACTGTTAAGTTATGCCTACGTATCCTCTTGTGCAATGAGGAAGTCAGAACACCGTAGTTCGACCCAAAGAGACTGAAAGATAAATTGACTTGTGAACTGCTTGCTTGTCTATGCTCAAGTGTATGACATGTCTGGCTCAGGTGCTAACTGTCTTGCATTAGACGGAAGAAGCAAGTTCTCGCTTATGAATGAAGGTGATGAGAAAAGAATCCCAAAGGAGACGATTATTGTTTGTTTTTGAGTTTTCAGTCTTTTATTGCTTTTGAAAGTTTGTCATAGGTTAATGAGCCTAATCCTAAACCAATGGATTTAGTAAACTCATCACATCTTCCCTCTGATCAGGGGTAATGAGAATACCTTAAGTGTGAATTCAGCTTCTCACACTTAATCACCTTTGGTGTAGGATTAAGATCATTAACCTACTTGTGATTATTTAGATGTTTTTGGTGTTTTTGTTTAGTGTTGAGTAATGAGATTAAGCCATAATCAGGGATTAAACAAACTCATTACACCATCCTAATAGAAGGATAATAGATGAGAATGTTTAAGCTGAGGAAAGCTCCTCAACTTAATCCATGATTAGGGATTAAACTCATGACAAAACAAAGCCTTTATTAAGTGGATTTTAGTTAATGATATGATAATGAAGTGATTTTTTAGGGTTTTTAAGACAACTTGAGGGGGACTTGTCCATTAACACTAGGGTTAGTCCTTCTCAACCAGTTAAGGAAGAATTAGAACCCTAATGCAAGGCCCAAGTTACAAGCTTGATGTCTTGATGATTATTAAGTGGATTGATTAAAGGAATTAAACACATTAAGGGTTTAACACTTAGGATTAAAGTTATACACTCCATCCTAATAGAAGGATGCAGGCATAAGCTTAATCACAAAGCCTTAAAGCCTTTAGGGTTTAGTCCCTGATTATGAGGTGAGAAGAGAAGACTCAAAGAGACACAAAGGTAAAACTAAGTGGGGGACTATTCAAAACCCTAATCATTGTCATGCTTGGTTGTTCCTAAGGTTTGTGAGGTTTGACAAGAGAAATCTTCAATGGAACCACCAGGAAGCAGATGAAAGGATCAGGAGAAGCAAAGTAACTTGCTTCATGAAAAATTCTCAAAAGACATCAAGATCAAAAAAGAAATTTGGTTTGAGGGTTGGACAATGTTTCTAAATGATTATGAAGGTTTCATGAATTTTTTGGTGATTTTTAAATACCTAAAAGTATTTTTAATTATTTAATTCTCATTATTTAATTAAAAATAAACTTTTAAATGATTTAAAAATATTTTTTAATGCAAAAAATAAAAATAAAAATGTTTTTGGTTTCTGAAAATTAATAAAAGTGTGTATAAAAATTTTCAGAATTTTTGAAAAGGTTTTACTATTTTTAAATAAATGCACAAAACAAATGAATTAAAATGAAAATAAAATTGAAATAAATGGAAGTATGCTCCCAGATTCAATCCAGGCCTTTCATTCAGCATACTTCCATTTATTTCAATTTTATTTTCATTTTAATTCATTTGTTTTGTGCATTTATTTAAAAATAGTAAAACCTTTTCAAAAATTCTGAAAATTTTTATACACACTTTTATTAATTTTCAGAAACCAAAAACATTTTTATTTTTATTTTTTGCATTAAAAAATATTTTTAAATCATTTAAAAGTTTATTTTTAATTAAATAATGAGAATTAAATAATTAAAAATACTTTTAGGTATTTAAAAATCACCAAAAAATTCATGAAACCTTCATAATCATTTAGAAACATTGTCCAACCCTCAAACCAAATTTCTTTTTTGATCTTGATGTCTTTTGAGAATTTTTCATGAAGCAAGTTACTTTGCTTCTCCTGATCCTTTCATCTGCTTCCTGGTGGTTCCATTGAAGATTTCTCTTGTCAAACCTCACAAACCTTAGGAACAACCAAGCATGACAATGATTAGGGTTTTGAATAGTCCCCCACTTAGTTTTACCTTTGTGTCTCTTTGAGTCTTCTCTTCTCACCTCATAATCAGGGACTAAACCCTAAAGGCTTTAAGGCTTTGTGATTAAGCTTATGCCTGCATCCTTCTATTAGGATGGAGTGTATAACTTTAATCCTAAGTGTTAAACCCTTAATGTGTTTAATTCCTTTAATCAATCCACTTAATAATCATCAAGACATCAAGCTTGTAACTTGGGCCTTGCATTAGGGTTCTAATTCTTCCTTAACTGGTTGAGAAGGACTAACCCTAGTGTTAATGGACAAGTCCCCCTCAAGTTGTCTTACAAACCCTAAAAAATCACTTCATTATCATATCATTAACTAAAATCCACTTAATAAAGGCTTTGTTTTGTCATGAGTTTAATCCCTAATCATGGATTAAGTTGAGGAGCTTTCCTCAGCTTAAACATTCTCATCTATTATCCTTCTATTAGGATGGTGTAATGAGTCTGTTTAATCCCTGATTATGGCTTAATCTCATTACTCAACACTAAACAAAAACACCAAAAACATCTAAATAATCACAAGTAGGTTAATGATCTTAATCCTACACCAAAGGTGATTAAGTGTGAGAAGCTGACTTCACACTTAAGGTATTCTCATTACCCCTGATCAGAGGGAAGATGTGATGAGTTTACTAAATCCATTGGTTTAGGCTTAGGCTCATTAACCTATGACAAACTTTCAAAAGCAATAAAAGACTGAAAACTCAAAAACAAACAATAATCGTCTCCTTTGGGATTCTTTTCTCATCACCTTCATTCATAAGCGAGAACTTGCTTCTTCCGTCTAATGCAAGACAGTTAGCACCTGAGCCAGACAGGTCATACACTTGAGCATAGACAAGCAAGCAGTTCACAAGTCAATTTATCTTTCAGTCTCTTTGGGTCGAACTACGGTGTTCTGACTTCCTCATTGCACGAGAGGATACGTAGGCATAACTTAACAGTTATCGAACAAAAGTCTCTGTATATTCCCCCTCTTTCCAGCTTTATTCTTTTAGCCTCATTATCATAGGCATTTCATTCTTTTTCTCACACTGACACATCATTTATACACTTTGCACTTCTTTTACACTGACACCTGTACATCCTGTTCCAGCTCTTTCATACACAAATTGCACTGACACTACCCCTTTAAAACACAAATCTTTTAAGCGTGGATCCCGTCGAGTACGACGGACAATCTGGGTGCTAATACCTTCCCAGGTTGTAACCAACCCCCTTTCTCAGTCTCTCTGGTTCGCAACCGTCTTATCCATTCTTTTTCTAGGTCTATGCAGCATTGCCTTTCCTCCGGGATAAAAATGCCTAGCTGGCGACTCGTTTCTTCTCCTGTGAGTTCACTCCTGTGTGTTCTCGCACCCCTTTTCGCCGACCGTTCGCGTCTGTACCATATTTGAGCCCAGTCTCATCTTTTGGGAGCGACAACTTGGCGACTCTGCTGGGGATTAATGGAACATGACGGGGACGGCCATCAAGTTCAAAAAGTAAAGTAACCAATGATGGGGACGGCCATCGGGCTAAACTGATGAAGGACGATCATCAAGAAAAGGGAAAGGGACCACGACGGGGACGGCCATCGGGTTAAAGAATAAATGAAATAAACAGATGATGAGGTACGGTCATCAAAGGTGAAGGACGATCACCTAGCAGGGGACGGCTGCTCTGTCGGGGATAAGATGAGGGACGGTCATCTAAGGTGGAGGAAGACCACCTGGCAGGGTACGGCTGCCGAAAATATCGCGACACAGGACGAATGCCGGATAAAAGGTCAACGATGGGGACGACCATCGGACGAGCATGATGAAGGACGATCATCAAGAGGTGGAGGACGACCACCTAGCAGGGGACGGCTGCTCTCAAGGTTTATCATGACATAAGACGAATGCCAGATAACCAAAATCAACGATGGGGACGACCATCGGATAAAATGATGAAGGACGATCATCAAAAGGTGAAGGACGATCACCTAGCAGGGGACGGCTGCTAAAAAAATCACGACATAGGACGAATGTCGGATAGAAGGTCAATGATGGGGACGGCCATCGGATGAGCATGATGAAGGACGATCATCAAGAGGTGGAGGACGACCACCTAGCAGGGGACGGCTGCTCTCAGGGTTTATCATGACACAGGACGAATGTCAGATAAAAAAAGAAAATTGCTTTGTTGGCGATCTACTGGGGAATAGTAAACACGGATGAGTGTTTACATCCAAGAAACAAAAGGTATAAGTGTTTAGATGTTTGTGTATAGATTAAATATGCGGACGAGCATCCTTAAGACTACGATACGGACGAGTATCGGGTAGAAACAAATACTGACACGTGTTCAGAGATGATGATACGGACGAGTATCAACTGGTTAACAGAGAACACGGACGAGTGTTGAATCTGAGGGGACTCTTCTGGGGAATAGTAGACACAGACGAGTATCGATATCCAAGAAGACAAGGGTGTTTGACATGGTGTATGGATTAAAGATGCGGACGAGCATCCTTAAGACCATGATACAGACGAGTATCAGGTAGAAACAAACGCTTGACACATGTTCTGAGATGATGGTACGGACGAGTACCAACTGGTTAACAAAGAACATGGACTAGTGCTGAATCTGCGGGGATATAAGTGGTATATACAAGATACGGACGAGTATCTGTATGATGAGTATTTAACTGTTGGTGAGGGTGACACGGACAAGTGTCTGATGTACAAAGTGTTTATGTTACTGTACTGGGGAAAATGACATGGACGGATGTCAAGGAAATTATATAAGTATCTGAGAGTGCAAAGGGGATGTCTTTGGCTTTCTGCTGAGGATATGACACGGACGAGTGCCACAAGGAGTATATACTGGTGTTTGTGAGTACAGGGCAACTGCTTTAGCTTTAGTTCTCCGCTGGGGATTCTGGGGGAAGCATTCTGTATATTGTTGATGGATTGCCAATATTCTCAAGTGTTTGATTCAGAACATGGCTTATGATTATGCAATATGTTGGATTTTTGCCGTAATGCTCCGTATTAGACGGAATGCTACGCTTTGTGGGGTGAATATGATGCGAATGCTATGATTATGCAAAGATATCAATCCGGGATTTGGATCCCGTTGCTGTGAAGATCTCTGGCCGATCTGGTTGAAATGGATATCCCAGCTGGGGATGAGATCATTGGTGGATCTGATGAGATGTATCTGCTTGGGGAAATGAGTCAATGATAGACCTATCTCAGTAATGAGGGACCCAGCTGGGGTTTGTAGAAGCTTTCTTTACTCTTTTGTGATTCCTTCATGCACTGCTCTTCCGGATAGAGGCTGAAGCTCTGTGGGGAAATGGTTCCCTGACTTTTGTACTTGGCTGAGGAGGAAGAATGATAGGCACCTTGGCTGAGAGAAGTAACAAGTGGCAACTCAACTGGGGAGAAAACACTTTGAGTGAGTGTTGATTTGCCATCTTGCTGAGATGAAGCTTACATGCCCCATGTTGCGCTTAGGATACCTGCAATCCTGCAAAGATAGGGAAACGCACAAGTAATCCCGAGATATCCTTTACTGGACCCCGTTATGAGAGTTCCGACACTCTTGGGAGTAAGTATATTTCCTGCAAGCACGTAGTTTTTATTTTTGAAGATAAGCATCTGTACTTATGCAATCAGTTTTTAAAGACATCAGACATTCTTTGCAAATAAAAATGTACAAGACGAAACATGACTGAAAATCTGCTTTTATTAATTCATGTGCCCCGAATTGGCAAGATACAATCAAAGAAACAAATCCCCTGAAATGAGGAGATTGTTACAAATTGAGAAACAAAATACTGGCAATGTTGTCGACGCTTCAAGGGGCTTCCCTTCTGCTATGACTCTTCTAATACTCGTCCGGCGAAAAGGCAAACAAGATAACTTGTGGTTGAATACCAAAGACAGTCCCTACTTTCGTAGTTTATGATGGTGTCTCTTGTCCCAAGCTGCATCTGAGGTCTTATGTCCGGAGAATCCAACCCCATACTGCTGATAAGAAGTTGTGGATCCATTTCTTCCAAGAGAGCTTATCTGGAGCTCAATTGGAATGGTATTATCAGTTAGAGAGTGTCAATATCCGTGATTGGAATGATCTTGCGGAAGCCTTTTATAAACAATATCAATACAATGCTGACTTAGCCCCTACTCGCATGCAACTTCAGAGCATGTCTATGGGTGCTAAAGAGAGTTTCAAGGAGTATGCTCAGAAGTGGAGAGACTTGGCTGGAAGAGTGCAACCACCTCTAACTGACAGGGAGTTAGTTGATATGTTCATGTGTACGTTGAATGGTCCCTTTTTACAGTCATCTCATTGGAAGCCCATCATCTGGCTTCACTGAGTTGATAATGACAGGAGAGCGCGTAGAAAGTGGTATAAGGAGTGGCAAGATTCAAGTGGGTGCTTCTTCATCAGGTGCTGAAAAGAAGCCTCCCAGTGGGAAGAAAGAGTCAAATGCTGTTTATGGTCAACCTGATCGTAATAGAAGGCATCAGTCTGTGAGTGCAGTTCATATCTCCAATCCAACTACTGCAACAACAGAGCAGCTACAGGGAAATCAACAGAGGGCTAGAAGGCAGTTCACTAAGATCAACATGTCAATGGCCCAAGCCTTGCAACACTTGTTGAAGGCTGAACTTATCACTCTGAAAGATCCTCCTCAGAATCCTAATGTTACCTCTCCCGGGTACAATCCTAATGCACGATGTGCATATCATTCGAATTGTCAGGGACATGATACCAATAGTTGCTGGGTATTGAAGAACAAAATTCAAGATATGATTGATGCTGGAGAGATTGAGTTCGACCCTCCGGGTACTCCAAATGTGATTACTGCTCCCATGCCAAATCATGAGAAGACTGTCAATGCAATTGATGAAGATTCACATATTTCTTCAGTTGCAGAGTTGACTACACCATTGTCTGTTATTAAGAAGAAGTTAGTACAAGCTGGGTTCTTTCCAGGTTGTCGTGAAGATTGTGTCTATTGTGCTTATAAGTCGGATAGTTGCTGGAGGTTGAAGGACGGAATTCAACGCCTCATGAATAATTATACCATAGTGTTTGAGAGGACACCACCTTCTGTGGAGAGTATGGTTGATCATATAACTAAAGGTGCGAAGATTGAAGAGGTAGATATGGTTGATAAAGTACCGGTGAGGATTACTTCCAAAGGACCTGTCAAAATCACTCATAAGGGTCCAATTAAGATTACTGCTGAAGGCCCTGTGAAGATTGTTGCTGAAGCTAGAGTGGCTCCTATGATCATTACCACTCATGGTCCTATTCCGTATACTTCTGATAAAGTTGTGCCTTGGCATTATGGGTCAGATGTTTATATCCAGGGTGTTAAGCAGGAACCCTTAGCTGATATGCCTGTTGCTGATGAAAACATTGATGTTGATAATATTGTTGGATCTAGTAAGATCACACGAAGCGGAAGAGTTTTCTCTCCTCCAGTTACTTCCAAGAATACAGTTACTCCAGCTACTACCTCCACCACTGATGTTCGGGGCAAAGGTCCTGTTATTGAACCTATACCAACTGATGTGCCAGCTGCTGATGATCTTTCTAAGCAGATGGAAGAAGTATTGAAAATCATTCGCAAGAGTGATTATGACATTGTTGATCAATTGGGGCATACTCCCTCCAAGATTTCTATGCTGTCTTTATTGTTGTGCTCTGAGGCTCATGCCAAGGCCCTGATTAAATTTCTGAAGACTGCTCATGTACCAAATGAAATTTCTGTTGACCAGTTTGAAAATTGTGTTGCACACTTGACCTATGATAATGGGTTAGGTTTCTCCGATGCTGATTTGACTCCTGCCAAGAGGGATCATAACAGGGCTCTACATATCTCCATTGAATGCAGAGGCACTACCCTGTCACATGTATTAATAGACAATGGTTCCTCTCTGAATGTGTTGCCCAAAGAAGTCCTAAATAAGCTTAGTCCTGAAGATGCTGTGCTAAAACCCAGTAATATAATGGTGAAGGCTTTTGATGGCTCGAGAAGAGTGGTGCATGGAGAAATTGATCTCCCAATCAAAGTTGGTTCTCAGGTTTTCAATGCTACCTTTTATGTAATGGATATTCGTCCGTCGTATTCTTGTTTGCTTGGGCGTCCCTGGATCCATGGGGCAAGTGCTGTAACCTCTACCTTACATCAAAAGCTGAGGTATCCAGTAGAGGGGAAGGTTGTTACTGTTTACGGAGAGGAAGGGTATATGATTAGCCATGTAAACACCTTTAAATATCTTGAAGTGGAAGGTGAATATGTTGAAACTTCGTGTCAGACATTTGAAGTGGTTCCTTGGATTGTTAATGATTATGAAGCTCCTCCTGTTGTCAAGAAAGTTCCTGTGGTCACCAGAGTACCTCCTACAATGGCCTCCCTTAAAGATGCTAGAGCTGTGGTGGATGAAGGTGGTTGTACTATTTGGGGTCAGCTTCCTGATATTCCGTACAAGTCTGACAAATTTGGTTTGGGTTTCACTGCAGAGTTCCAGAAGGCTGTTCGTCGTGCTCGTGCTGTTCGTATCACCAATCAGGGGATTATGAAAGATCAGATTAATGCTGTGGGTGACTATGATGAAGACTACAACTTGGATGCTTGGATTTTTCCTACTGTGGGTGCTGGGCTCAACAACTGGAAGGCTGAAGATGTTATTCCTATCTCCTTTAGTCAGGAGTAAATACTATTACTGTGTTGTTACTTGTAAGTTTGTAATTTCTTGAACAATTGAACTCTTAAAGCCTTGTGCCTTACCCGGGGCACAATGGTGTGCTTGTTACGGGATGTCATTTCATTTGCATACTTCATTCAATAAAAATAAGTGGACGTTTCGTTTTCGTAAATATTGTGTTCCTTGTCTTTATTTTATTTTATTTTTGTTTTATCAGCTATGTGTTCTTACACACACCCACATCACTAAAATGCAGATCCTCATCCACTCTGGATCCTGTTGATAACAGTTCTACTATTGCCAATTATAATTTCGAGAATCCGATCTATCAACCTGAAGATGGAAATGAGAACGATTGTGAAGTACCTGTAGAGCTTGCTAGGTTGTTACAACAAGAAGAGAAAGCTATACAGCCACATGAAGAGCCAGTCGAAGTTGTGAATCTGGGAACTGAAGAAAATAGGAAAGAGGTCAAGATAGGGGCTGAATTAGAGGATAGTGTCAAGAGCAGATTGATTCATATGTTACATGACTATGTGGATATTTTTGCTTGGTCCTATGAAGATATGCCAGGGTTGGATACAGACATTGTGGTTTACCGTTTACCAGTAAAAGAAGATTGTCGTCCAAAGAAGCAGAAGGTTCGTCGCATGCGTCCTGAAATGTCAGAGAAGATTAAAGCATAGGTAATGAAACTGTTTGATGCAGGGTTCTTAGCTGTGACTTCTTATCCTCAGTGGGTTGCAAATGTGGTACCGGTACCTAAGAAAGATGGTAAGGTACGTATGTGTGTAGACTACAGGGATTTGAACAAGGCTAGCCCCAAAGATGACTTTCCACTTCCTCATATTGATGTTCTAATAGACAACACTGCTCAGCATAAGGTATTCTCTTTTATGGATGGATTCTCTGGTTATAATCAGATCAAGATGGCACCTGAAGATATGGAGAAGACAACATTTGTTACACAGTGTCGCTCCCAAAAGATGAGACTGAGCTCAAATGAGGTACAGACGCGAATGGTCGGCGAAAGGAGGGTGTGAGAACACACAGGAGTGAACTCACAGGAAAAGAAAGAGTCGCCAGCTAGGCATTTTTATCCCGGAGGAAGGGTAATGCTGCATAGACCTAGAAAGATACAGATAAGACGGTTGCGAACCAGAGAGACTGAGAAAGGGGGTTGGTTACAACCTGGGAAGGTATTAGCACCCAGATTGTCCGTCGTACTCGACGGGATCCACGCTTAAAAGATTTGTGTTTTAAAGGGGTAGTGTCAGTGCAATTTGTGTATCAAAGAACTGGAAAAGGATATACAGGTGTCAGTGTAAGAAAAATGTAGTGTATATGTATAGTGTCAGTGTAAAGACAAGAGTGGAGTACTCAAGAATATGAGGCTAAAAGAATGATGCTGGAAAGAGGGGGAATATACAGAGAATTTTGTTCGATAACTGTTAAGTTATGCCTACGTATCCTCTCGTGCAATGAGGAAGTCAGAACACCGTAGTTCGACCCAAAGAGACTGAAAGATAAATTGACTTGTGAACTGCTTACTTGCCTATGCTCAAGTGTATGACCTGTCTGGCTCAGGTGCAAACTGTCTTGCATTAGACGGAAGAAGCAAGTTCTCGTTTATGAGTGAATGAGATGAGAAAAGAATCCCGAAGGAGACGATTATTGTTTGTTTTTGTGTTTTCAGTCTTTTATTACTTTTGAAAGTTTGTCATAAGTTAATGAGCTTAAGCCTAAACCAGTGGATTTAGTAAACTCATCACATCTTCCCTCTAATTAGGGGTAATGAGAATACCTTAAGTGTGAAGTCAGCTTCTCACACTTAATCACCTTTGGTGTAGGATTAAGATCATTAACCTACTTGTGATTATTTAGATGTTTTTGTTGTTTTTGTTTAGTGTTGAGTAATGAGATTAAGCCATAATCAGGGATTAAACAGACTCATTACACCATCCTAATAGAAGGATAATATATGAGAATGTTTAAGCTGAGGAAAGCTCCTCAACTTAATCCATGATTAGGGATTAAACTCATGACAAAACAAAGCCTTTATTAAGTGGATTTTAGTTAATGATAAGATGATGAAGTGAGTTTTATGATTTGTAAGACAACTTGAGGGGGACTTGTCCATTAACACTAGGGTTAGTCCTTCTTAACCAATTAAGGAAGAATTAGAACCCTAATGCAAGGCCCAAGTTACAAGCTTGATGTCTTGATGATTATTAAGTGGATTGATTAAAGGAGTTAAACACATTAAGGGTTTAACACTTAGGATTAAAGTTATACACTCCATCCTAATAGAAGGATGCAGGCATAAACTTAATCACAAAGCCTTAAAACCTTTAGGGTTTAGTCCTTGATTATGAGATGAGAAGAGAAGACTCAATGAGACACAAAGGTAAAATCTAAATGGGGAACTAATCAAAACCCTAATTATTGTCATGCTTGGTTATTCCTAAGGTTTGTGAGGTTAACAAGAGAAATCTTCAGAGGAACCACCAGGAAGCAGATGAAAGGAGCAAAGGAAGCAAAGTAACTTGCTTCATTTAAGAAGACAAGTCACTTGAGGAAAGAAAGTAAGAAGAAGAAGAATGAGCAAGATCAATCTCAAACACACAAAAAAATGCAGCAAGGATGCATAAGAGGAGATGAAAAGAAATTGTGAGAAGTGAAGGCAAATTCACTTCTCAAAGTGACTTACCACCTGAAAAGTTAGTGAAAGAAATGCAATGCAATGCAAAATGAAATGAAATGGAATGATGCAAACCAAAATCAGAAGCATGTGTGTGATGATAATGATGCTATGAGATGATGCAAACATGAAACAAGGCATGGGAATTATCATACAAACATATGGATGCAAGAGAAACATGCTTAGAACCATGAGCATACATGAAAAGTTATGGAATGCAAATGACATACATCATGGCAAATGAAATATGCAAAGATCAAACATGCTTCTAACATGTCTTAAGATGTCTAATGAATCAAATGGATGCATAAAATGTCATGGCAAGTCATGGTATTCAAGCAAATGCAAGATGAATGCAAAAGGAAGTCCAAATTAGGGTTTATGATCAATGCACAAAACAAAAACCAAAAGCAGAAGCAAACATCAAGATAAAAAATTGAAAATGCATTCAAAAGAAACCTAACCCTACACAAACTCACTGCCCAAAGGAGGGGATCCAATTCTTAACCTAGTGAAAGTTATGAATTTCTTAAGATTTCTAGGGTTTTAAGGTACCTTGTCAAGTAAAATGTCAAACAAATTGAAAATGCAAGATCAAATCATGCCAATTTAATCCTATAAACTACATGATATGCAAGATGCAATGCAAAAAGAATCAAAGTCCAACTCTTAAAGACTAGGCATAAATGAATTTTTGAACATAGGATCAAAATGATGCTTTGAAATGAAATTAATTCCATGAAAAATTGTCAAAAGACATCAAGATCAAAAAAGAAATTTGGTTTGAGGGTTGGAAAATGTTTCTAAATGATTTTAAAGGTTTCATGAATTTTTTGGTGATTTTTAAATACTTAAAAGTATTTTTAATTAATTAATTCTCATTAATTAATTAAAAATAATCTTTTAAATGATTTAAAAATATTTTTTAATGCAAAAAATAAAAATAAAAATGTTTTTGGTTTCTGAAAATTAATAGAAGATTGTATAAAAATTTTCAGAATTTTTCAATGATTTTTACTATTTTTAATAAATTGGAGAAAACAAATCAAATAAAATGAAAAATAAAATGAATTAAATGGAAAGTAATCAGAATCAAAGGCTGAGATTCAAATGGAATGCGTGCGCATTGACTGGCGCCAGATCCAAAGGCTGGAATTCAAACTGACCAGATTAATTTATAAAACCTAATTAAATGGATAATGACGTGGATTAGGGTTTAATGAGGGCATCCTGGCCATTGGAACGCGCGGGAGTTGATTTGTGAAGTTGGTTTGTGTGTTTGCAGCTAGTGGAGAGTTTTTCGAAAGCTTTTGCAAAATGGGGTGAAAATGAGAGAGCTGAGTTCTTGGTGCTTTCAGGCCTGTGTTGTATGTGCTTTGGCTTGCTTTTTGTTTGTATAAACTAATGGGATTGGTCAGATGAGTTGATGTGTGCTTTTGTGATTGGTATGGCTCAAGTTGCCAAAATGTCAAAGTTGTGTAAGAGAGGCATGGGCTACTAGCTAGCCAAGGACAGATGGGGTGTCCTGCGCAGCAAGATGTGTGGAGAGCCATAGGATTGGTTGTGAAGTCAGCAAGCAAGTGGATTCACACTTGAGTGAGTTTTTGCAACTTGCCTCACTTTTGCTTCCTTTGAGAAATCTTGCTCCATAAGTCATGAAGATGAGTGATCTCTTGGCCCATTCTGAATTTTAGATGTCACATGATCATGTTGTGAAGAAATGATACACATTTGAGGCCTTTAGAACACTTGAACAAACCATTTTGCAAAATGTCTCTTTGGTAGAAAACTTCAAATTTTGTGATTTTAGCCAACTTTGACAAGCCATAACTTTTGATCCAAAATGAATTAGGTCATGTTCTTGTACTTTTTGAAAAGGGAATGATCCATTCTACAACTTTCATGACCAAAGTTTTTTCATTTGAAGCATTTTTGAATCAAAAAGTAAAGGTTGAAAAAGTTTCCCAAAATGGCAATTTCATTAAAAGTCAACTTTCCCAAAAAGTCAACTTTGCAAAATGACTTGAAATTCTTCAATTTTGTGAACTTCTAACATCTTACATGATCAAATAAAGATCATACATAATCAAAATGATGATGAACACCCTTTGGTTGGGTCATTGGGGGCCTCAGATGCCCTGATTTTACACTGGCTTGCTTAGAAAGTCAACCCTTGATCAGATGACTTCCCCATTGAATTTCTTCCTGAAAATTGATATGCATGATCCCTATACCATATAGAGACCAATAGAAACAAGAATGACCAAAAAAATTGGAGTTATGGCCTTTGAAACCAAAACCCTAATTCTAGGTCATCTGTGCAGTCAAACCTGGCTCTGCTTCCATACCATTCTCAGTTCTTGTGATTCTTTGACATTCTTGACTTTGAGAGGATATAATATGATGTTTGAACATACATGGACCCCTTTGAAGTGATTGATGGCCTTTGGAGTGGCTCAATAAGCTCTTGGATTGCTCAGATCACAAACCCTAGATGCAGATGACTTAGAACCAATGCAGTGAAACAAAAATGTAATATGAGATACTATGATTGAACTTATGCACATGAAATGATCACAAGTCATGGTGTCAATGGGTGAGGGAAAATTTGGGGTGTTTACAGCTGCCCCTATTCAAACATGAGTTAGCTGTGCCGGATGTAAGCTACGGCTTAACAGGCAAACAAGATAACTTGTGGTTGAATACCAAAGACAGTCCAAAATTTGCACTCACAGAATGAAGAAGAAAAGGGATATAGATTGTAAGGAAAATAAAGTATATTGCAAAGTATGGGCGACGGAGGACGACCGTCGAGCAGAGGACGACTGCTGGGGAATGAGCAATGACGGGGACGGCCGACACGCTGGGAAAAGTGCGAGAAATAAAGCAATGACGGGGACGGCCGACATGTTGGGGATAAGAGGGATCATGATGGGGACGGCCATCAAGTAAAGCTATAAGATTCTCTGGGTATTAATGAAAAATGATGGGGACGGCCATCAAGTTCATAAAGTAATGCAAACAACGATGGGGACGGCCATCGGGCTAAACTGATGAAGGACGATCATCAGGAAAAGGAAAAGGGACCACGACGGGGACGACCATCGGGTTAAAGAATAAATGAAATAATGATGAGGGACGGTCATCAAAGGTGAAGGACGATCACCTGGCAGGGTACGGCTGCCGAAAATATCGCGACATAGGACGAATGCCGGATAAAAGGTCAACGATGGGGACGGCCATCGGATGAGCGTGATGAAGGACGATCATCAAGAGGTGAAGGATGATCACCTAGCAGGGGACGGCTGCTCTCAAGGTTTATCATGACATAGGACGAATGTCAGATAACGGTCAATGATGGGGACGGCCATCGGATAAAATGATGAAGGACGATCATCAAAAAGGTGAAGGACGATCACCTTGCAGGGGACGGCTGCTAAATATCACGACACAGGACGAATGTCGGATAGAAAAGGTCAACGATGGGGACGGCCATCGGATGAGCATGATGAAGGAAGATCATCAAGAGGTGAAGGACGATCACCTAGCAGGGTACGGCTGCTCTCAGGGTTTATCATGACATAGGACGAATGTCAGATAACAAAAGAAATTTGCTTTGTTGGTGATCTACCGGGGAATAGTAAACACGGACGAGTGTTTATATCCAGGAAATAAAAGGTATAAGTGTTTTGACGTTGTGTATAGGTTAAAGATGCGGACAAGTATCGGATAGAAACAAATACTAACACGTGTTCAGAGATGATGATACGGACGAGTATCAACTGGTTAACAAAGAACACGGACGAGTGTTGAATCTGAGGGGACTCCTCCGGGGAATAGTAGACACAGACGAGTGTCTATATTCAAGAAGACAAGAGTGGTTGACACAGTGTATGGATTAAAGACGCGGACGAGCATCCTTATGACTATGATACGGACGAGTATCAGGTAGAAACAAACGCTTGACGCATGTTCTGAGATATTGGTACGGACGAGTACCAACTGGTTAACAGAGAACAAGGACGAGTGTTGAATCTGAGAGGTAATAAATATGAGTGGTGTATAGACAGGTATTTAAACTGTTGGGGAGAGTGACACGGACGAGTGTCGAAAGGTGAAAAGTATGGTATAAACAAAATCTGATATACAAAGTGTCTATGTTACTGTGCTGGGGAAGGTGACACGGACGAGTGTCAAGAAAGTTATATATGTATCTGTGAATGCAAAGGGGGCGCTTTGGATTTTTACTGGGGATATGACACGGACGGGTGCCACAAGGAGTATGTACTGATGTTTGGTGTGTAAGGCAACTGCTTTTAGCTTTATCTCTTTGCTGAGGAATCTGGGGGAGTTTTCTGTATATGGTTGATGGATTGTCAATATTCACAAGTGTTTGATTCGGATCATGGCTTATGATTATGAAATATGTTTGATTTTTTTGCCGTAATGCTCCGTATTAGACGGAATGCTACGCTTTGTGGGGTGAATATGATGCGAATGCTATGATTATGCAAGGATAACGATCCGGGATTCGGATCCCGCTGCCGTGAGGATCTCTGGCCGATCTGCTTGAAATGGACATCCCAGCTGGGGATGAGATCGTTGGTAGATCTGACAAGATGTATCTGCTTGGGGGAATAGGTCACTGATAGACCCATCCTGGTGATAAGGGACCCAACTGGGGTTTGAAGAAGCTTTCGTCACTCTGTTGTGATTCCTTCAAGCGTTGCTCTTCTGGATAGAGGCTGAAACTCTGTGGGGAAATGGTTCCCTGACTTTTGTACTTAGATGAGGAGGAAGAATGATTGGTACCTCGGCTGGGAGAAGTAACAAGTGGCAACTCAGCCGGGGAGAAAACACTTTGGGTGTTAAGACTGAGTGAATGCTGGTTTGCCAGCTTGCTGGGATGAAGCTTACATGCCCCATGTTGCGCTTTTGAATACCTGCAATCCTGCAAAGACAGAGGGACGCACAAGTAATCCTGAGGTATCCCTTACTGAATCCCATCAAGAGAGTTCAGACACTCTCGGGAATAAGTACATTTCCTACAAGCACGTAGTTTCAGAAAGACGCATCTGTATTTATGCAATTGATATATTAGTGACATCAGACATTTTTGCAAACAAAAGAGTACGAGACAAGGTGTGACTCAAAATCTGATTTTATTAATTCACATGCCCTGAATTGGCAAGATACAGTCAAGGAAACATATCTCCTAAAATGAGGAGATTGTTACAAATTGAGAAACAAAATGCTGGCAATGTTGACGACGCTTCAAGGAGCTTCCCTTTTGCCATGACTCGTATGACATTTGACGTTCTTCTCGTCTTGCTTTCTGAAGAAGGCTGATTCCGATAGAAGCTTGATCCTTTCGAGGTTTATCAAGTTGTAGGTGATACAGACGGATTCAGAATGCAGTTGCTCGCTTATTCCCTTATTTTGCATGGATCGCCCTTTCGGGTTTTCAATCCATCGGGATACCCATTTTTGCCTGAGTTGTCCAATGCGGCTTTTCAACTCAGCGGGTGTACATTTTTTTTATTTTTCCCTTATTTTTGCCCGAGTCTTTTATTCTGTTTTTGACTCGCCGGGATGCCCTATTTTTGCCTGGACTTACATTCTGTTTTTATGTCCAGCGGGTCATTTTTACGCGAAGTATTTTTTAACTGCATCTGAATTCACAGGGGACGGGAAGCCTTCACCATCCATAGTGCTGAGCATGAGTGCTCCACCCGAGAAAACTTTCTTTACTACGAATGGTCCTTCATAGTTTGGAGTCCACTTGCCCCTGTGGTCTGTATGAGGAGGGAGGATTCTTTTCAGCACAAGATCTCCCACTTGGTACTCTCGGTGCCTGACTTTCTGATCGAAGGCTTTCTTCATTCTTTTCTGATACAACTACCCATGATAGATTGCAGCCAGTCTTTTCTCTTCAATCAGACTCAGTTGCTTGTATCGGGATCGGACCCATTCTGCTTCGTTCAGCTTAACATCCATTAATACCCGTAAGGAGGGTAATTCAACTTCAACAGGTAGGACTGCCTCCATACCATACACAAGTTGATACGGTGTTGCCCCAGTGGATGTCCTGATTGACGTACGGTACCCATGCAAGGCAAATGGTAGCATCTCATGCCAGTCTTTATAGGTGACTACCATCTTCTGCACAATCTTCTTGATATTCTTGTTAGCTGCCTCAACAGCGCCATTCATCTTTGTCCTGTAAGGAGAAGAGTTGTGGTGTTGGATCTTGAAGTCCCGGCACAGTTCTGCCATCATTTTGTTGTTTAAGTTGGAACCATTATCAGTAATGATTCGCTCGGGCACTCCATACCGACAAATGATATCTCTCTTCAGAAATCTGGCTATCACTTGCCTTGTAACATTTGCATATGAAGCTGCTTCAACCTACTTGGTAAAATAGTCAATGGCAACCAGGATGAATCTGTGGCCATTTGAAGCAGTCGGTTCAATCTTGCCAATCATATCAATGCCCCACATAGCAAAGGGCCAGGGTGAAGACATCACATTCAGAGGATTGGGAGGCACATGCACCTTATCCGCATAAATCTGGCATTTATGGCATTTTCTGGCGTAGGCACAACAGTCGGCATCCATTGTGATCCAGTAATAACCTGATCTTAGCAACTTCTTGGCCATTGCATGTCCTCCAGCATGGGTATCAAAGGATCATTCGTGCACCTCGTGCATCAACAAGTCTGCCTCTGTTCTATCAACGCATCTGAGGAGTACCATATCAAAGTTTCTCTTGTACAAGGAACCGTCAGTGTTCAGAAAGAAACTACCAGCAAGCCTTCTTAAAGTCTTCTTATCATTGGAAGATGCCTCAGGTGGGTATGTTTGATCCTCCAAGAAGCACTTAATGTCATGGAACCAAGGCTTATCATCCTTAACAACATCTGCTGCGAACACGTATGCTGGTCTGTCAAGTCTAGACACTGAAATTTGAGGTACAAAGTTGGCAGCTTGAACTTTGATCATGGATGAAATGGTAGCCAGAGCATCTGCAAACTGATTCTCGTCCCGAGGGATATACTCAAGCTTGACTGTTGTAAAGAAAGTCAATAACCTCCTTGTATAATCCCTGTAAGGTATCAGATGATCCTGGTGTGTGTACCATTTGCTGTTGGTTTGATTAACTACCAGAGCTGAATCTCTGAATACAGTCAATGTCTTGATCCTGAGGTCAATGGCTTCCTCAAGACCCATAATGCAAGCTTCGTATTCAGCTTCGTTGTTAGTGCAGTTAAAGGTGAGTTTTGCCGAGAAAGGCATGTGAACTCCTTTAGGTGTAATGAGTACTGCACCAACACCACGACCATTCATGTTAACAGCCCCATCAAACATCATAGTCCATTCTTCCTCCGGGTTAGGCCCTTCAGTGTGAACAGGCTCTTCATGATCTTTTGCTTTTATGAACATGATGTCTTCATCAGGGAAGTCAAATCTCATAGGCTGGTAATCATCAATGGGTTGCTCAGCAAGATAATCAGACAATACACTGCCCTTGATGGCTTTCTGAGATGTGTACTGGATGTCATATTCTGTGAGGATCATTTGCCATCTTGCAACCCGTCCGGTAAGTGCTGGCTTCTCAAAAATGTACTTAACTGGATCCATTTTGGAGATCAATAAGGTAGTGTGGGTCAACATATACTGTCTTAGTCGGCGAGCAGCCCACGCTAAAGCACATCAAGTTTTCTCGAGCAGTGAATAACATTGTTCACAGTCGGTAAACTTTTTGTTTAGGTAGTATATTGCATACTCTTTTCGACCAGACTCGTCATGCTGGCCCAGAACACACCCCATTGACTCTTCTAATACTGTCAAGTACATGATTAGAGGTTTTCCTTCAACTGGAGGCATAAGGATTGGAGGTTCTTGCAAGTACTCCTTGATTTTGTCAAAAGCCCTCTGGCAGTCGTCGTTCCACCTGACCGTCTGTTCTTTTCTTAGCAGTTTGAACAAAGGCTCACAGGTTGCCGTAAGGTGAGATATGAACCGTGAAATGTAGTTCAATCGGCCTAAGAACCCTCGCACTTCTTTTTCTGACTTTGGTGCAGGCATTTCTTGAATGGCTTTGACCTTATCTGGGTCAACTTCAATCCCTTTTTCACTTACAATAAATCCCAGCAGCTTACCGGATCGCACCCCGAATGTGCATTTGTTGGGATTCAGCTTCAGTTGGTACTTCCTCAGACGCTTGAATAGCTTCAGCAGATTTACCAGGTGGTCTTCTTCAGTGAGGGACTTGGCAATCATGTCATCCACATAACATTCGATTTCTTTATGGATCATATCGTGGAATAATGTCACCATAGCCCGTTGATATGTTGCACCGGCATTCTTCAGTCCGAATGGCATCACCTTGTAACAGAACGTGCCCCAGGGTGTGATTAAGGTTGTCTTATCCATGTCTTCAGGTGACATCTTGATCTGATTGTATCCTGAAAATCCGTCCATGAAGGAGAATACCGAGAACTGAGCCGTATTATCCACCAATACATCGATGTGAGGTAATGGGAAGTCATCTTTCGGGCTGGCTCTGTTCAGATCCCGGTAGTCAACACACATTCTTACTTTGCCGTCCTTCTTAGGCACAGGTACTATATTAGCAACCCACGGCGGATAGCTAGTCACAGCAAGGAATCCGGCGTCCCACTGCTTTTGTACCTCTTCTTTGATTTTCATTGCCATGTCTGGGCGAGTACGGCGCAGTTTCTGTTTAACTGGCGGGCAATCTTCTTTTAAAGGCAGCTTGTGCATAACGATGTCGGTGTCCAACCCTGGCATATCTTGATAAGACCAAGCAAACACATCCACATATTCCTGAAGCAAGTCAATCAGTTGTTTCTTCACTGAGTCTTGTAAGCAGGCCCCAATTTTAACTTCTTTCACATCTTCATCTGTACTAAGATTGATCGTTTCTACCTCCTCCTGATGAGGAGTGATAACCTTTTCTTCTTGTCTCAACAACCTGGCTAGCTCTTCAGGAAGCTCGTAATCTTCTTCAACCCCTTCATCAGCTTGATTGATTGGATTGTCAAAGTCATACGAAGTCATAGCCGTGCTGCTGTCGGTGCGGTCTGGAAGGCACTCTCTGCAAGGGTTCAGTTTGTTCATTTTAGTGATTGATTTAATCTTGTTTAGAAAAGTGAAATAAAGTTGTCATTTTGAAAACATTGCCATTTATTTTTTGTACAAAAAGAAAAATGGAAAAAACAGTGAGCGGAAAAGAGAAAAGACTCATTTGCAAAAGATGTCTGATTATCATTGATTGATCTATTTGCACAAAATTACAGATGGCCCGATTACAAAATGAGTCTTGTCATCTTGGGCAAGATGCAAGACTTGATGCATGCTTAAAAATACAGGAAATAATAATTACTCTGCAGGAGTAACTCTTATAATTTCCTGGGAAGACCAGTTTGAGATACTGCTCCCCGGGATCCTTGGACATATCCAACTCTCCAGGTTGCGGTCGCTTTCATCCTCATCTTCCAAGTTGTTCACGGCATCTGGGGTGAGCATCCCCCCACTGACAAAATTAGGCTTCTTAGCAACCTCTGATTGATCTTGTTGAGTTGGTTTGTAACCCAACCCAAATCTATCTTCCTTCTTCTCTACGGGCAGCAACTTGCCCCAGCCTTGGGCAGTCCCTTCTTCAACAACCTTCCGGGCTTGCTGATAAGATGTCATTGAGGTTCCAGGTACAGCGGATGCTTCATTTATGTTCAAGGCCTCAAACCCTTGACTCATAGTTTCGTGGATCTTCCCATCCATCTCAATGTATTTGTATGTAGCCAGATGGCTAACAAAGATATCTTCCTCTCCACAAATAGTAACGACTTGGCCCTCCCACTCGAATTTTAACTTCTGGTGAAGGGTTGACGTCACGGCGCCAGCGGCGTGTATCCATGGTCTACCCAATAGACAGCTGTAGGTAGGCTGTATATCCATCACGAAGAAGGTCGTTTTGAAAGTCTGTGGGCCAATCGTTATAGGCAACTCAATTTCTCCCAGAACTGATCTCTTAGAACTGTCAAAGGCTCTCACTACCAAGTTGTTGGGACGTAATGCCAGTCCTTCATACTCCAGCTTCACAAGGGCTTTTTTAGGTAAGACATTGAGGGATGACCCTGTGTCTACCAGTACATGGGAAAGAACTGCACCCTTACACTCCAAGGTAATGTGCAAAGCCTTGTTGTGATTGCGGCCTTCCATAGTCAAATCAGTGTTGGTAAATCCTAGTCCATTACTAGCGTTAACATTTCCAACCACAGCCTCTAACTGATTGACGGTAATCTCCTCTGGCACATAAGTTGCATGCAAGACTTTTAATAATGCGTTCCGGTGAGCCTCGGAGCACATTAGCAATGATAAAATGGAGATTTTGGAAGGTGTCTGGTGAAGCTGGTCCACTATCTTGTAATCACTTTTCTTGATGATTCTCATGAATTCATCAACCTCTTGATCAAAAGGGGTTTTCAAAGCTTCTTTAGCAACTTGTTCTTCTTGCACCAGGCTCTTCCCTTTTGCTTTGGCAGCAGCTTCTGCTTCAGCAATGGGTCTTGGAATCTGCGGGGCGAAGAGACGTCCGCTTCGAGTGAAGCCTCCGCCTCCCCCCACATTGTCTATTTGTGGTGAAGAAGTTGATGATTCCAAAGTGATTTTTTGTCCTTCGCAGTATAGATCGGAGCCGTAATGCCAAGGGATGGCATTACTTCTTTCATAAGGAACTGGACTAGGCACTGTGATAGTGACTGGACTGATAGCAGCTGCAGAAGGGACCATGATAGTGTGTGGATCATAGTATATTGTAACCGGTGCTCTGATAGGAGTGGCATTTTGTGAGTTGTAGGCAGAATCATTTGCAGGATCATAATAAATTGTAACCGTTGAGACACTTTCATTATTTACTGTTGATGTTGTAGGAGACACTGTTGACTGGATGGATGTTGCTGTTGTAGGAGATTCTGAATGAAGGGGTGCTGAAGTTGTAGAAGAGATGGTTGTTGATATTTGGTCCTTTGAAGTGACAGACGAAGCATTTATTGATGAGATTGAAGAGTTGTTTGGAACAATTGTTGTTGCAGTTGTAGAAGACTCGGGAATTGTTGTTAAGGAGATTGCCGGATTTGGAGGTGTTGATGTTGTGATTTGAAGTAAGCCACTCTGGATGAGACCATCTATGCTGCTTCTCAGGTTATCACACCCATTTACCGAAATGTTGCAATAAGCACATCCTAGCTCACACCCGGGGAACATTTGACATTCAAGGAGTTGTGCTTTAATCTCTACCAAGGGTGTCCGAATCTACCCCACACTGGTTATCAAGTAAGACGGCTTATCTTCTTCAATAGCATTGATTATGGGTCCACCGTGGTTGGGCATAGGGTTCTTACTGACATTTGGTGGGGGTGCAAAGTTTAGAGCTTTGGAATCCACTAGATCCTGTACTTTCATGTGCAAAGCTCTGCACTTCTCTGTACTGTGGCCAGGTGCATTTGAGTGAAAGGCACATCTGGCGCTGGCGTCATAATTTCTGGGCAGACTGGAAGGATCTGGAGGTGCCAATGTCCTTAGCTCAACCAGGTTGAGTTTCAGGAGTTGTGGCAATAATGCGGCATAAGGCATAGGGATCGGATCAATCACCCTATTGGCTTGAGATGGTCTCTGTTGAAACGGTATTTGCTGATTGTTGTTGCTGGTGTTGTTGTTGTTATAATTTCTCTGAGGTGGATACTGAGCTTGTTGCTGGTAGTGGGGTTGTTGCTGTTGTTGGTATGCTGGTTGTGGATGAATTGGAGCGGGAATGGTGACAGCTGCCACTGACCTATGAACATACTGGGGTCTGCCCCTGCTGGTATGGATAGCATTAGTCTCACCAGTTCTTCTTGGGCCTACAAAAGGCTTTCTTGGGTTGCTGGACGAGCTTGCACCGTTGTCGGAAATCTTTCCCATCTTTAGAAGGCTCTCAATTCTTTCTCCAGCTATGACTACATCTGCGAAGCTGGTGGAAGAAAAAGCAGCTAGCCTATCAATGTATGTCCCTTGGAGGGTGTTCATAAACATGTCGGCCATCTCCCTTTTCGACATGGGTGGTTGGACAGCAGCAGCAAGCTGTCTCCACCTCTGGGCGTACTCCCGGAAGCTTTCTCTGGATGATTGTGACATTCCCATCAGGAGAGTCCTGTTGGGAGCCATATCCAAGTTGTACTGGTATTGTCTAATGAAAGCCTCAGCCAGATCCTTCCAGCACCTGATGGTTGCTCTAGTCAAGTGAGAGTACCATTCCCTTGAAGCTCCTGTTAAGATATCTTCGAAATAAAACATCCATAGCTTTTCATCCATGGTATATGCCTTCAGCCTCCCCAGAAAGGATTGCAAGTGGGTTCGCGGACAGGAAGTTCCGTTGTACTTCTCAAATCACGGAGGTTTAAACTTGTGGGGAATCCTGACCCCGTCCACTAAGCCCATGTCCATGACATCAAAACCCAAGGAGTTTTGAGACTCCAAGGACCTTAATTTTTCAGCAATTTCATCTAGCCTTCTGTCATAGGCTTCATCCCCAACTCCCATCACAGTGAACTGATCTTCCTGGGGGTCTTCTTGCAGTACCCTACCTGTAGTAGCATTTCCCTGTACATTAGCAGGGATGTTGATCTCTGGGTGAAGATGAGGGCCATACACAGGTGGGTTGACATGAGGCTGAACCCTCTCATTGTTGCTCGTTCCACCAGTCCCTAGATGGGGGTCTTCCTGAGTCTGCCTCTCTACCAATGCTCTTAATCTTTCTTGGCTCTGTGCCAATCCATTCATTACCTCCATAAACTGAGTCATTTGATTTCTCATTTCCAGTCTCTCATTGGCCATTTGAGTCCTGACCTCTGTAAGATCCTGTTGTACCTGGTCCATCTGTATACCCGGAAGGTTGTTGCGGGTAGGATATTTGTGCGGACGGTTGAGTGGGAATACCCGACGTCGAGCAATAGTTCCTGAATCACAACAGAGTTAGTAACAAAAACAAGAACAAAACAAACCTACAAAACAAAACAAAGGTTAGTATGCAATGCAGTATGCTTATTTGTCTCCAAGGTATCCGGCTTGGCACTTGGTTTTGACCTTTCCAGACCCCTGAGGAAGATGCTTTTGATGTTGCTTGAAAGAACTCAGATAAAACAAACCAATACATATATTACAAAAAGTGAATGATACATAGTTTGTTTTTTACAATTCATGCCCTTTGAGGGGTCAAAATACAACATAAAAAGGAAAAGTACAATGAAATGAAAGCAACAACAAGCAAAAGTCAGACACCAAGACCAAAATCATCCTCCTGAACTTCCTTTAGAAGTGCTTCAGTCACAGGATCAGCTGGACGCTCTGTGAGGTTCCTGATAAGAAGATTCCTGGTGGCAACAGCTGTAGTTAGCTTCTTGTGTCGACTCTGGTCCTTTGACCTCTTCACACCAGCCCTAATCTTCAACTCTGAGATCTCCCTCTGGGCTGTTAGCAGGGCTTCTTGTTGCTCCTTTGCACTAGCCTCCAACTGCTCAATCTTGTCCTGAGTCCTTTTATCTTCCTGAGTACGAGCTTCGGTGATCCTGACCCACCTAGCTTGACTCTCTTTCAGATACAAATCAGTCCTGGCCTTCTGGAACTGAGCCTCCTTACAAGCATTCTTCAAAATCTGCTCTCCAGACCTTGACTTCTTAATGTAGTCCTCTGACTTCTCAATCCTAGCTAGATGCTCCACCTTAAGCTTTTCCAACCTTTCAATGTCCAGCCGACCATTACTCCTCTCCCAGAGGGTCTTCTGTAGAGCCTGAGTCAGATTCTCATTCCTCTCTTTCAGTTTCTCAAACTCCTCTAAGCTGACAGTGGCAGGAGGTGGTGTTGTGGAGGGTCCAGGTGCATCCTCAATGGTGAAGGGCATCCCAGAAGTTTGTGCCCTGGCATGAGACCACTCATAGTACTGAGCTGAGGCCACATTGTTGCATCTCCCAAGAATGGCCATCCCTTTGGTCTGGACATTGTCCCAAGCCCAGGATGCTTGCCTGACAACAGCTAGATTAGGCTTAATCTCACAATAAAGGGTTTCATCCAAGTCTTGTGCTCTAGGAGGGTGGACTAATGCATAGCCCAATTGCCTTTTGAATAGCAGAGGGTTGTAGTTGATGCAACCCTTCACTCCTATCAGAGGTACATTGGGGAACTGCCCACAACTAGTAATGATGTCCCTGCCTTTGGTGCTCTGGGTGCACCACCTGATGTCATCTGAGGTCAAAGCAATAAGTCTTCTAGCCCAATTCTTCTGTTGGTGAGGATTCAAGAATGCATCAGTCTTGGGCAAGTGTTTGAGCAGCCAGGTATGGAACAGGGGAGCACAGCATCTCACCAATCTTCCTCTTTGCTTTTCATTCCTTTGATGAATAGAGTAGTAGAAATCTCCCAGTAAGGTGGGCACTGGGTTCCTCAGAATGAAAAGGTGAATGGCATTCTTGCTAATAAACTTAGGCTCATCTGCAAAAAGTATAACCCCATATATGCTGAGGGCTAACAGTGCACAGACTGCCTTCCATTCTCCCAAGGAGGCCTTCAGGATGGCCTGAGAAGTCAAGAAATCCAAATGCAGACCAGAGATTCCTGCCTTGGTTGTCATGTTCTGCCCAATCAGACAAGGTTCCAGATACAATGCCTTTGCCACTTCTTCATTACTGGGAAAAGCCATCTCAGGGTTGAAGGGGACACCACCCCTGACAGGTACACCAATCAGTGATGAATACTCTTCCAACAAGGGTCCCAACTGAAAATCCTGGAAGGTGAAGCACCTCAGAGGGGGATCATAGAACTGCAGGCAAGTATGAATCAAGCTCCTCTGGGAAGGGTCCAAATCCATAACCACATCAAGGATGCCTCCATAATGTTCTCTGAATAGTGGTATATGGTCTGGAGTAATCAGGGCCTGGACCTTCCTGATGCTAGCCAGCTCAGGCTCAAAGAAATGATATGAGATGTTGCTCTTCTTGGGTGCCATGCTTGCTGATGAAGAGCTGAAAAATAACTGCTGATGATGAAGACTGATGCTGGTAATGAGCCACTGACAGGATGAGACTGGTGATGACAGTAGCTGAAGCAGGTAGCTGATGAGGATAGCTGAAGCAGATAGGTCTATGCAGATGAAGGGGTCAAAACCAAGCCAAAATATAGTATGGATACCCTGAAAAAACAAATAAGCAAATGTCAAATGATGCAATGATGATGTATGCAAATGATATGCAAGGGTTTGTGATCAAGCTGGATCTGATTGCTGCTTTGATATAAGTCCATGTATGTTCAAGAAATCCAGATGGAGGTTCATAAGTCCAGTAACCAAGGTGGGGGACTCAAATAAAGAGTCACATGTCCAGGGTTAAAAATCACAAGAACTGTCCCAAAATGGAGTACTCTTAATCAAAACAAAGTAACAGGGTATGTTGAGGTCAAGGGTACCTGTAAACAGCCCAACCCCCTCACAGGTGGTGTTCTAAAACAAGGATCCTCAGACTTGGATCAATTATGAGAAGTGTAAACACTTCTAACCCGGAGGTACAGTGTTTACAATAACCATAAAAGATCCTCCTCTAATTCACCTCAGTTTCTGAAGGTCAAAATAAAGGTCATCCAGACATAGCAGGCTTCCCAGATAGCCCTAGCACTACAGGAAATCTGTAGCACAGAGTTCTCAAGAAGAAACCATATCTGAACCGTGTTTCATATTCCCGCACCATACCGAAATGGAATGGGAAAGAACATGAACCACTCTAGCCTAGGTGTAACTCAGGTCCCAGGTATAGGACCTCAACTCTCAATAGGACCTCACCCACCAAAGCAACAAAACCAGATCCAGCCAAAATAGTATGACAGTATGATGCATATAAAGCTGTAAAGAAAGCAGTAAAACAACTGTACATAAAGCAATAAACAAAATAAATATACAAACACAAATGGCACATAACACCCCAGTAAACACAAATCAAACAAGCGCTAGGAGGAACCCACAAAAAGAACCAGAAGCCCTGGTTACAGTATAAGGGTCCCCAGCAGAGTCGCCAAGCTGTCGCTCCCAAAAGATGAGACTGAGCTCAAATGAGGTACAGACGCGAACGGTCGGCGAAAGGAGGGTGTGAGAACACACAGGAGTGAACTCACAGGAAAAGAAAGAGTCGCCAGCTAGGCATTTTTATCCCGGAGGAAGGGTAATGCTGCATAGACCTAGAAAGATACGGATAAGACGGTTGCGAACCAGAGAGACTGGGAAAGGGGGTTGGTTACAACCTGGGAAGGTATTAGCACCCAGATTGTCCGTCGTACTCGACGGGATCCACGCTTAAAAGATTTGTGTTTTAAAGGGGTAGTGTCAGTGCAATTTGTGTATCAAAGAACTGGAAAAGGATATACAGGTGTCAGTGTAAGAAAAGTGTAGTGTATATGTATAGTGTCAGTGTAAAGACAAGAGTGGAGTACTCAAGAATATGAGGCTAAAAGAATGATGCTGGAAAGAGGGGGAATATACAGAGAATTTTGTTCGATAACTGTTAAGTTATGCCTACGTATCCTCTCGTGCAATGAGGAAGTCAGAACACCGTAGTTCGACCCAAAGAGACTGAGAGATAAATTGACTTGTGAACTGCTTACTTGCCTATGCTCAAGTGTATGACCTGTCTGGCTCAGGTGCAAACTGTCTTGCATTAGACGGAAGAAGCAAGTTCTCGTTTATGAGTGAATGAGATGCGAAAAGAATCCCGAAGGAGACGATTATTGTTTGTTTTTGTGTTTTCAGTCTTTTATTACTTTTGAAAGTTTGTCATAAGTTAATGAGCTTAAGCCTAAACCAGTGGATTTAGTAAACTCATCACATCTTCCCTCTGATTAGGGGTAATGAGAATACCTTAAGTGTGAAGTCAGCTTCTCACACTTAATCACCTTTGGTGTAGGATTAAGATCATTAACCTACTTGTGATTATTTAGATGTTTTTGTTGTTTTTGTTTAGTGTTGAGTAATGAGATTAAGCCATAATCAGGGATTAAACAGACTCATTACACCATCCTAATAGAAGGATAATAGATGAGAATGTTTAAGCTGAGGAAAGCTCCTCAACTTAATCCATGATTAGGGATTAAACTCATGACAAAACAAAGCCTTTATTAAGTGGATTTTAGTTAATGATAAGATGATGAAGTGAGTTTTATGATTTGTAAGACAACTTGAGGGGGACTTGTCCATTAACACTAGGGTTAGTCCTTCTTAACCAATTAAGGAAGAATTAGAACCCTAATGCAAGGCCCAAGTTACAAGCTTGATGTCTTGATGATTATTAAGTTTATTGATTAAAGGAGTTAAATACATTAAGGGTTTAACACTTAGGATTAAAGTTATACACTCCATCCTAATAGAAGGATGCAGGCATAAACTTAATCACAAAGCCTTAAAACCTTTAGGGTTTAGTCCTTGATTATGAGATGAGAAGAGAAGACTCAATGAGACACAAAGGTAAAATCTAAATGGGGAACTAATCAAAACCCTAATTATTGTCATGCTTGGTTGTTCCTAAGGTTTGTGAGGTTAACAAGAGAAATCTTCAGAGGAACCACCAGGAAGCAGATGAAAGGAGCAAAGGAAGCAAAGTAACTTGCTTCATTTAAGAAGACAAGTCACTTGAGGAAAGAAAGTAAGAAGAAGAAGAATGATCAAGCTCAATCTCAAACACAAAACAAAATGCAGCAAGGATGCATAAGAGGAGATGAAAAGAAATTGTGAGAAGTGAAGGCAAATTCACTTCTCAAAGTGACTTACCACCTGAAAAGTTAGTGAAAGAAATGCAATGCAATGCAAAATGAAATGAAATGGCATGATGAAAACCAAAATCAGAAGCATGTGTGTGATGATAATGATGCTATGAGATGATGCAAACATGAAACAAGGCATGGGAATGATCATACAAACATATGGATGCAAGAGAAACATGCTTAGAACCATGAACATACATGAAAAGTTATGGAATGCAAATGACATACATCATGGCAAATGAAATATGCAAAGATCAAACATGCTTCTAACATGTCTTAAGATGTCTAATGAATCAAATGGATGCATAAAATGTCATGGCAAGTCATGGTATGCAAGCAAATGCAAGATGAATGCAAAAGGAAGTCCAAATTAGGGTTTATGATCAATGCACAAAACAAAAACCAAAAGCAGAAGCAAACATCAAGATAAAAAATTTAAAATGCATTCAAAGGAAACCTAACCCTACACAAACTCACTGCCCAAAGGAGGGGATCCAATTCTTAACCTAGTGAAAGTTATGAATTTCTTAAGATTTCTAGGGTTTTAAGGTACCTTGTCAAGAAAAATGTCAAACAAATTGAAAATGCAAGATCAAATCATGCCAATTTAATCCTATAAACTACATGATATGCAAGATGCAATGCAAAAAGAATCAAAGTCCAACTCTTAAAGACTAGGCAGAAATGAATTTTTGAACATTGGATCAAAATGATGCTTTGAAATGAAATTAATTCCATGAAAAATTGTCAAAAGACATCAAGATCAAAAAAGAAATTTGGTTTGAGGGTTGGACAATGTTTCTAAATGATTTTAAAGGTTTCATGAATTTTTTTGGTGATTTTTAAATACTTAAAAGTATTTTTAATTAATTAATTCTCATTAATTAATTAAAAATAATCTTTTAAATGATTTAAAAATATTTTTTAATGCAAAAAATAAAAATAAAAATGTTTTTGGTTTCTGAAAATTAATAGAAGATTGTATAAAAAATTTCAGAATTTTTCAATGATTTTTACTATTTTTAATAAATTGGAGAAAATAAATCAAATAAAATGAAAAATAAAATGAATTAAATGGAAAGTAATCAGAATCAAAGGCTGAGATTCAAATGGAATGCGCGCGCATTGACTGGCGCCAGATCCAAAGGCTGGAATTCAAACTGGCCAGATTAATTTATAAAACCTAATTAAATGGATAATGACGTGGATTAGGGTTTAATGAGGGCATCCTGGCCATTGGAACGCGCGGGAGTCAACAGAAGTCAACCCATCCAACGTACCAAATTCAAACTTGCATTAATTACACTGATTAGCCCTAAACACTTTCAGGTGGCCGGAGAAGACTTCCGGTCGTCTTCTCCGGCCAGACCCTCACCTGAAAGTTGCTAAAATCCTCAAAACTTGTTTGAAGTTTATAATGGATGGTTTGAAAGATGGCAGAAGTTCTGTTCAAGGTGGGATGGAAATCGTATTTCTGATTCAGGGAGTTTTAGGCTATGGTGATGGGTGGTTTTTGATCAGTGAAGTATGCTGAGTTGATTTGTGAAATTGGTTTGTGTGTTTGCAGCTTGTGGAGAGTTTTTCGAAAGCTTTTGCAAAATGGGGTGAAAATGAGAGAGCTGAGTTCTTGGTGCTTTCAGGCCTGTGTTGTATGTGCTTTGGCTTGCTTTTTGTTTGTATAAACTAATGGGATTGGTCAGATTAGTTGATGTGTGCTTTTGTGATTGGTATGGCTCAAGTTGCCAAAATGTCAAAGTTGTGTAAGAGAGGCATGGGCTACTAGATAGCCAAGGACAGATGGGGTTTCCTACGCAGCAAGATGTGTGGAGAGCCATAGGATTGGTTGTGAAGTCAGCAAGCAAGTGGATTCACACTTGAGTGAGTTTTTGCAACTTGCCTCACTTTTGCTTCCTTTGAGAAATCTTGCTCCATAAGTCATGAAGATGAGTGATCTCTTGGCCCATTCTGAATTTTAGATGTCACATGATCATGTTGTGAAGAAATGATACACATTTGAGGCCTTTAGAACACTTGAACAAACCATTTTGCAAAATGTCTCTTTGGTAGAAAACTTCAAATTTTGTGATTTTAGCCAACTTTGACAAGCCATAACTTTTGATCCAAAATGAATTAGGTCATGTTCTTGTACTTTTTGAAAAGGTAATGATCCATTATACAACTTTCATGACCAAAGTTTTTTCATTTGAAGCATTTTTGAATCAAAAAGTAAAGGTTGAAAAAGTTTCCCAAAATGGCAATTTCATTAAAAGTCAACTTTCCCAAAAAGTCAACTTTGCAAAATGACTTGACATTCTTCAATTTTGTGAACTTCTAACATCTTCCATGATCAAATAAAGATCATAAATAATCAAAATGATGATGAACACCCTTTGGTTGGGTCATTGGGGGCCTCAGATGCCCTGATTTTACACTGGCTTGCTTAGAAAGTCAACCCTTGATCAGATGACTTCCCCATTGAATTTCTTCATGAAAATTGATATGCATGATCCCTATACCATATAGAGACCAATAGAAACAAGAATGACCAAAAAAATTGGAGTTATGGCCTTTGAAACCAAAACCCTAATTCTAGGTCATCTGTGCAGTCAAACCTGGCTCTGCTTCCATGCCATTCTCAGTTCTTGTGATTCTTTGACATTATTGACTTTGAGAGGATATAATATGATGTTTGAAAATACATGGACCCCTTTGAAGTGATTGATGGCCTTTGGAGTGGCTCAAGAAGCTCTTGGATTGCTCAGATCACAAACCCTAGATGCAGATGACTTAGAACCAATGCAGTGAAACAAAAATGTAATATGAGATACTATGATCGAACTTATGCACATGAAATGATCACAATCCATGGTGTGAATGGGTGAGGGCAAATTTGGGGTGTTTACACACAGTGGGGCACTTTTTGTTATAAGGTGATGCCATTTGGTCTAAAGAATGCAGGGGCAACATGTCAGCGTGCTATGGTGGCTTTGTTTCATGATATGATTCATCATGAGATAGAGGTGTATGTGGATGATATGATAGCCAGGTCCCAGAATGAAGAGCAACATCTTGATCATCTGCATAAGTTATTTGAGAGATTGAAGAAATACAAGTTGAGATTGAACCCAAACAAGTGTACTTTTGGAGTTAGATCTGGTAAGCTCCTGGGTTTCATTGTCAGTGGAAAAGGTATTGAAGTGGATCCTGCAAAAGTGAAAGCTATACGAGAGATGCCAGCTCCCCGTACTGAGAAGGAAGTTAGAGGTTTCTTGGGACGATTGAATTACATTGCAAGATTTATTTCCCAATTAACAGCTACCTGTGAGCCAATCTTCAAGTTGTTGAAGAAAGATCAGGTAATGGAATGGAATGATGAGTGCCAGACAACATTTGATGAAATCAAGAAATATCTGTTAGAACCTCCAATTTTGATGCCACCAGTTGATGGAAGACCCTTGATTATGTACTTAACCGTGTTAGACAACTCAATGGGGTGTGTCTTGGGGCAACATGACGAGTCTGGTCGAAAAGAGCAGGCAATATACTACCTTAGCAAAAAGTTTACCGACTATGAAACAAGATACTCACTGCTCGAGAAAACTTGTTGCGCTTTGGCATGGGCTGCTCGCCGACTAAGACAGTATATGTTGACTCATACTACCTTATTGATTTCGAAGATGGATCCAATCAAGTACATATTCGAGAAACCTGCTCTCTCCGGAAGAATTGCATGATGGCAAATGATTTTGACAGAATATGACATACAGTATACTACTCAGAAGGCCATTAAAGGAAGTGTTGTAGCTGATCATTTGGCTCATCAAGCAGTGGATGATTACCAGTCAATGAGTTTTGAGTTCCCTGATGAAGACATTATGATTATTACTAAAGAACCTGGGCAATATGACGGACCTGAACAAGGATCCCGATGGACTATGGTTTTTGATGGAGCTTCTAATGCACTTGGTAATGGTGTTGGTGTTGTGATCAGTTCCCCTGAAGGTTGTCATACCCCAATCACTGCCAGACTTTGTTTCTATTGTACCAATAATATGGCTGAGTATGAGGCATGTATCCTGGGTATTAAAGCTGCTATTAATATGAAGATTCAGTTCCTTGATGTGTATGGAGATTCAGCCCTGGTAGTAAGTCAGATCAAAGGAGATTGGGACACCAAGCATGATAATCTCATTCCTTACAGAGAGCATGTGTTGTCTTTGATCCCACATTTCAAAGAGATTACCTTTGGGCATATTCCACGAAGAGAAAATCAGTTGGCAGATGCACTAGCCACCATGGCATCCATGTTTGAGATCAGTTGGGATGATGAAGCTCCCAATATTACTATTGATAGATTTGAAAAGCCTGCATACTGCAATGGGATTGACACTGAAGAGGCAGAAGAGAAGCCTTGGTTTTATGAAGTGAAAAGATATCTTGAAACTCAGGAATTCCCTGAAGGGGCATCTGTCAAAGATAGGAAGTTTCTGAAAAGGTTTTCTGTTAAGTTCTTTCTAAGTAATGGAATTTTGTACAAGCGCAATCATGATTCAACTTTGCTCCGTTGTGTGGACAAGAAGGAAGCAACTGAGATTATGGAAGATATGCATGATGGGATCTTTGGCACTCATTCTAGTGGTCATACTATGGCAAAGAAGATATTGAGAGCAGGTTACTATTGGTCCACCATGGAAGCTGATTGCTATCAACATTCCAGAACATGTCACAAGTGTCAAATTTATGCTGATAAAGTCCATATACCTCCATCACCATTGAATGTGTTGACTGCTCCTTGGCCTTTTGCCATGTGGGGCATTGATATGATTGGTGAGATCAAACCTACTGCTTCTAATGGGCATCGTTTCATCCTGGTTGCTATTGATTACTTCACTAAGTGGGTGGAGGCAGCTTCATTTGCATCTGTTACTAAGAATGTGGTGTCTCGATTCATTAAGAATAATCTCATATGTAGGTATGGCATCCCTGAAAGGATTATTACTGACAATGGCTCTAATCTGAACAACACTATGATTACTGATCTCTGCACGCAGTTCAAGATTAAGCATCACAACTCTTCTCCGTATCGTCCAAAGATGAATGGGGCAGTAGAAGCTGCTATAAGAACATTAAGAAGATTATACAGAAAATGACTGTCACTTATAAGGATTGGCATAAGATGTTACCATTTGCTCTTCATGGTTATCGTACTACAATACGTACTTCAATAGGGGCAACCCCATTCTCCTTAGTTTATGGTATGGAAGCAGTTCTCCCCATTGAAGTTCAGATTCCCTCCTTAAGAATTATGAAGGATGCAGGCTTGGATGAAGATGAGTGGGTTCAGACTCGACTTGATCAGATAAATTTGATTGATGAGAAGAGGTTGGCAGCAGTTTTTCATGGCCAGATGTACCAAAAACGGATGATCAAAGCATTTAATAAGAAGGTTAAGCCAAAGGTATATCAGGCTGGTGATTTGGTAATCAAGCGTATCATATTACCACAGGGTGATCCTAGGGGCAAGTGGACTCCTACATATGAAGGACCATTTGTAGTCAAGACAGTATTCTCAGGAGGTGCCATGATACTTACTACTATGGATGGTGAAGACTTCCCACAGCCTGTAAACGCAGACATAGTTAAAAAATACTACGCATAAAAAGAGACCCGCTAGGTTGACTGGCCTAGGCAAAAATAAGGGCATCCCGGCGAACCAAAAGGGTTCGGGAAAAAATTAGGGATACATATATATATATATATATATATATATATATATATATATATATATATATATATATATATATATATATATATATATAAATGTACACCCGGCAAGTCGAAAACCTGAAAAGGCGGCTTGGGCAAAAAAGGGTATCCCGGTGGATTGAAAACCTGAAAGGGCAATCCAGGCAAAAGTTAGGGATTAAAGCGTATGACTATGTCTCGTTTGGATCACCCATGAAACTACAACCAGTGGTGCTACTTGATCAAGCTCGAATAGATAAAGTTCAATCCAATCGTTTCCGTCTCGACAGCAGAAGATGAGATACTTGAAGATAATGGCAATAGTAGAATTGAAACTCAATAGGATTATTTCCCACATAGCTGATTTTCTTTGTTTTGTAAAAATTTTATGACGAATTCCTCTTACTAGGATTTCTGTCTCCTTGTACAAACTTACCTATGTATAGGTCATTTTGTGATATAAATAAAATTCCATCTTCGAATCCAGATTTACTTTTACCCTATTTACATAAGCGAAACGTCCATTGATTATGTTTGAATGTATGTATGCTTTTGAATATGATTGATGTTTACTAGAAATGCATAAATGCTTAATATGATTGATGTTTACCAGAAATGCATGAAAATGCAGTAATAGTATTTACTAAAGACGAACGAGGGAAGGAATTCAACGAAGCTTTGTCGGTTCATCCCCACAACTACAGACTCCCAGTAGGGCAAATCCATCTTCATAAAAAATTCGAGTCACATCTCCCCTGGAATTTATATCCATCTCTTTTATCCTCATACGGATAGTCAGGAATTTATTTTTCCAATAGGATTACGACGAACGAAGACGGGAGGTTATGTATACCTTACTATCGAACGAAGACGGGAGGTTATGTATACCTTACTGTCGAACGAAGACGGGAGGTTAAGAATACTATATTATCAAACGAGACGGGAACAAGTTCCTCATATTCTTCAGCAACAAATCAGGATTTATTTTCCCTGGCCAACAGTTGTCATACGAAAATATCCAGGCACTTCAAGCTGCATGATGCATACATACATCATTTACATCATACCATAACATACATATACATAAATACATAATACATTACTTAAGTGCATCATACTATTCATGCATACATAATGCATAAACTAATACAGAATGTTGTAATCTTGTTTTTCAGATTAATTCTCCAGCAGACAAACTTCATCAACAACTTGTGACCTTGGGCTGTTGTTTATCTTCCCAAAGGTTATCTCATACCTCAGGACGTTGTTTATCCTCCTGAAAGCCATCATGACCTTGGGCCGTTGTTTATCTTCCCAAAGGTTATACTTATACCTCAGGACGTTGTTTATCCTCCTGAAATCCATCATGACCTTGGGCCATTGTTTATCTTCCCAAAGGTTATACTTATACCTCAGGACGTTGTTTATCCTCCTGAAAGCTATCATGACCTTGGGCCGTTGTTTATCTTCCCAAAGGTTATACTTATACCTCAGGACGTTGTTTATCCTCCTTAAAGCTGTCATTTCTTTGGGTCGTTGTTTATCTTCCCAAAGGTTACCTCATTATCATGGGACGTCGTTTATCTTCCCGATGGCTATTTTGAGACGTCGTTTATCTTCTAAAAAGCCATATTATGACTATTGGGCCGTTGTTTATCCTCCCAAAAGTTATACTTATACCTCAGGACGTTGTTTATCTTCCTGAAAGCTATCATCATACCTGAAAGCTAGTATTTCTTTGGGTCGTTGTTTATCCTCCCAAAAAGCTATATCTTCATATTTTGGACTGCTTTATCCTACAAGAGATATATTTTTCTCCAAGTGGCATCTTTAAGCCCACTCAAAGCATATACAACAAGTCATCAGTATCACTCTACGCACCGGTGAGTGCAAATTTTTGGGCTTTTGTGTTCAATCCCCTTCAACCTTCCAGGTCACGACTGGCAAATATACCAATCTAACCCCTCAGGTTTCAGAAAATTGAACAGGGGCAGATGTTGCACCCCAAAATTTGCCCTCACAATACAAGACTTTGTGTGCTAAGAGGTTCACAAGGTTCACAAGATTCACAAGACACCTTATGAGGTTCACAAGGTTCACAAGACATCTTATGAGGTTCACAAGGTTCACAAGACATCTTATGAGGTTCACAAGGTTCACAAAGTTCACAATTAGTCAGAAGATTTGACAAATCCCTCAGACAATGCATCCTCCTAAGCAGTGCATCCAAAACTAGGGTTTTGACTTTAATCAGGCTAAATGGACTTCCAAGACTTCAAGTGAGTTTCATAACATCTTATATATGTTTAAGAACCCCCATGACAAGTTTCAAGACTTTTCTCAAAGGTTTGCTCAGTCAAATGATCAGATAGGTCAAAATCAGTCAAAGCAGTTGAAAAGTCAAACTGAGGTCAACTGTGGTCAAACTAAAGTCAAACTTCATGATTTTTTTCCAACATCAAGTATATGAAGTAAAATTCATCATTTGATCAAGGGTTGATCATGATTCATCAAGGAGATTTCAGATCATCAAGAATCAGGAGTTTCTAAATTAGGGTTTCCTCAGGAAAAGTCAACTGAACTTTGACCAGCCATAACTTTCACATGCTTCATCAAGAAGTTTCCATCCAAAGCTAATTTTGAAGGAAATTGAATTCTCTACAACTTTGTGTCTCACAAGCCAAGCCCAGAAATGCTTAATTTGGAAGGTATGAGCTAAGACATTATAGGTCCTTTTAAAAGTCAACAAAAAGTCAACAACTTCAAAAGGGCATAACTTGAGAATGGTAAATGATATGGACATGAAACAAATGGGGTTGGTTAGAGGACTCTTTAAGCTTTCAAAAATGTCCAAGAACACCCTCATAGCATTAAAATTGAAGGATATGTGCCCTTGCAAAGTTGGGAAATTTTTGGGTGGTGTATGAAGAAAATAGGGTCTTAAAACCAAATTCTTTCAAATGGGCTGAACTTTTTGTGACCCAAGGTGTTCCATGACATCATGCACGAAATTTATTTGATATTTTCATAATTTTATTTTATTTATTTTATTTATTATGATTTTTTATATTAAAAATCATTTTAAATTTAAATAAAATATCAAATATGAAAATTTAAAATATATTTTGGTTCTAGAAGGTCATTAATATGAATTGGATTAAATTGATATACAATTGATGATGATTGTCTTGAAATAGAAAGGTCTCATTCAAAAATATATGAAATTTAAGTCATAATCTTTTTCAATCTCCAAAAATCAAAAAGTCCAAACAATGATCCAATTTTTTGACCTAGCTTCACTCAACTATAAGTATGCAAACCATCTCAATGGATTGGGAAGAATCTTCTGCCTCAAGAGTAAGTTTTCACTTTCAAAAAATTCACCAAAAACTTGAATTCGGATTCCATCATTCAGGCTCTTTCAAGGCAATTTGAAGGTTGATACATGTTCTATGGACATCACTGAATCTATTTGAACCATTTGCAGCATCCAAATCATTGCATATTACCTAAACCGAATCTGTTTTGTTCTTGGTTTTGAAATTTTCGATTCTCCTTATTTATGCATTGCAAACTAATTTTGTTTATTGATTCATGATTAGTTGAAGCTTGTGATGAATTTTGGGCGGTTTAATTGAAGAAAACATGGCTGAATCGTGTGTTGCCATTTTAGGGTTCTTGACCTTCAAGTTAGGGTTTTGCGTTTAAATGAATATAAACGAATTCTAAAGACGTGGATCAATTCCAAATAACCTCTGGACCTTGTTTGCACTCTTAATTTAATGAAATTGTATTGTTTTGATGGTGTTTCAATTTCGTAGGTTTCCTGTATTAAGAAATTCGCAGGAAAGTTCATAGTTAATTTTGCAGCTAAACCCGCAGGTACCAAGGTTGAAGATGAAGACCATCTGGCGCGAAAAATTAATTCAAAAAAGTAACTTAAAATATAATGTTTGGTTTCTGATTATGTTTCACATTGAGCGTGTGGCTCAGTTGGTTTTGACGTTGGTGTGTGATGGTAGAAGGCCAGGGTTCGATCCCTTGGTCAGGTTCTTTTTATTTAAAAGTTCATTTAATCATGAGACTTAATATATTATTGATTGTAGTGATTGTATAATCAGATGCGCCCTTCTGGCTGGATGGTAAGAGTGTTTGTGTGTTGTGTGAGGGTCCTGGGTTCGAATCCCCCTCAGGCCCTTTTTGTGATTTTGTTTGTTTTGTTATGATTTTCAACAGGATTTAAAATAAAACAATATGAAGTTCTCTCATTCTCACCTGCGTGTGCGTGGCCAAGTGGTTGGTGTGTTGGTCTTGAGGGTGAAAGCTCAGGGACTGGGTTCGAATCCCAGTCCAGGTAAGTCTTTTTTTTTTCATTTTTCTTGTTTTTTCTATTTTATTTGTTTATATTATTGTTAAATAAATTTAAATAATAAAATAAAATGTTAATAACATTATTTTCTTTTCTATAATTTAAGATTCATCTTTTCAAAATTAAACTTTATTAGTAAAAATTATTTAATATTTATTTTTTGTATGTTATTAATATTGTATAATTTTGTATAATTAATTTATAATTAGATAATTAACCCTAATATCTTCATAAACCCTAAAATATTTTTAAAACCTAATTATTTCTATGAACCCTAATTGTAAATATTGATTTATCTATTTATTTTAATTTCACAATTCTTGTTTATATTTTAATTAACAAGTAAATCCTAATGTATTTTTTTTAAAAAAATAATCAAACCCTAATTTTCTTTTATATAAACTTTAATTATAAATTTTAATTCATTTATTTGTAAACCTTAATTATGTACATATTTTATAATTTGCTTGTAATTATTATTTAATATAATTCTTGTATGTAAATAATTTTAGTGTATGCTTAAAAATAATTAAAATTTTCTAATTTAATTTTGTAAATATAATAATATGTTTATTTAATTATAATTAACCTTATTTTCATAACATGTATATAAATTTAAATTTTTTATAATAATTAGTATATAGCATAAATTGTTTATTTTTCTTCTTAAAAATCTTTAAAAAATAATTGTTTATTAAAATTGAACTTTTAATTTATTATGCTAATTTCTTTATTTTATTCTTATTTATTACTAACCCCATTTATATATATATATATTGTGATTTATTATTATTATTGTTACTAACCCAATTATTTATTATTATTTATTTGCTTATTTAATTTATTTTATTATTATTATGTAATTGTATCCAAGATGTAATAGTTGTAGTAATTTTTAATATTTAAATTTTAAATGCTATGGTTAGTAAAATAGGGAGTGCAAGATATGTTTGTATTTAAAAATTGAAATTACATCATTTAATCTTAAAGATAAATATTTAAATTGGTACACTCACACACGTAAGTCGATCTTTGATCGCCATCTCACTTCTTAAGGGTTACCTCTCAAGTTGCCTAAACAAAAGGTCAAGTAGGGTGTATAAAGCAAAAGTCCCTCATCTCACATCATCTAGTCCCTAAACAGATAAAAAGATCAAGTCCCTTCGAATGTTGCCTTCGTAATGATCTTGTCCCTTTCGAATAAAGATGATAAGTCCCTTCGAATTGCTTATACACCCCACAGTTGCCTAAATAACAGATGTCCCTTCACTTGTCCCACACATCCAAGGTAATGACTACCTATTCCTTAATAATAGGGATAGTCTTACCATTTAAAGGATTCAAGAACAGAAAAGACTTAATTTAGGGTAGGTTCCTCTTAGATACTTGCTCACTTTTCAAAAACATTTCAAACACTTCATACATTTCAAACAATTTTCAAAACAAAGGTTTTATATATATTCGTACATGGATCATTATAAAATACTTAAGAAAATTTCTATTCACACACTTCACATTTCTCAAAAACATTTTAAAGTGAGCTAAGTAATTAAGAGCCCATGGATAACCATGGATGTAAAGGGTGCTAACACCTTCCCTTTACATAACCTACCCCCCGAACCCAAAAATCTTTTAAGGTCTTTCCTGTTCTTTTATGCCCTTTCCTTTGGATAAAATAAAAGTCGGTGGCGACTCTTGCTATCCGCAACATTTAACTAAAGTCAGTTCTCCCACCGTGTTACAACTGGTCCACTATGTTCAATCTGCCATCTCTGCTGCCTGAATTGCAGATGTGGCATGACCAAAATTTTGAAACACAGTTTAAGTTGAAGGAATATTGTGCATCCATTTCTAAATTGGAAAGACCTCTTGCTGATGATGAGCCTCTGACTTCAGGTATGATTAAAAGTGTTCCACGAATTCTGCACTGGATACTTTCACATATCTTGCGTCCAAGGTCCGGTGGGCACTCACGATTGGACAAGTCGGATATCCATTTATTGTATATTATGCAGAAAAATATACCATTAAACTGGGACAATTACTTTGTCAAGCGCATCTTTCTTACCCGGAACAGCTCCAAAAACATCACTCTTGCATATGCTTCCCAGATTATGAGGATTCTTAAGTTTTGGAAAGTGGTTTTCCCTCCTGTGCCTCTCTTATCATCTTCTAGTGTTCAAGAATTCAACAATGCCACACTCTCTCATATGGGTTATCGATGGGACATCGAGCGTCGCTGCTACTACTTCTTTGAACGCAGCACTCGAACCCGCATCTACAACTTTGACATTCCGTCTGAACACATTTATGTTGAAGAACAAAGGGATGAGGATATGGAAGATGCAGGAAATCCTCCTGATGCGAATGCCAACACCGGTTGGGGTGAGTGGGTACCACAAAGGTGGTCTCCTACAAACTATGATCTCGCTCCCTCATCGGCTCCACCGACTTCATCTGCTGCTGCTTCGGCCTATCTTACTGAAATGTTTGCACAGTTGGAAGTTGCAAACAATGCCCGGCATGAAGAATCTCGTGCGTGGCATGTCCAGCAAACAGAATGGCATAAAGATCATCGAGAATGGCATGATGAGCATACTCGCATGTATCATAATCAACATTCTTGGCATACTAAATTGGTTAAGTGGCATCAAGTGTTCTATAATGAGATGTCTGGATTTATGGATGATTGTCGTTCGCACCCGGGGATTATGGAAAGGTTTCAAAGCACAGAAGTTCAGAGGCGTTTCAGGCGTTACGCCTTCATGGGGCAGAATCCAGATGAAATGCCTCCTCCACCTCCTCCTCCAAGTTTCCGTGACCCTGATCGAGATGATGCGGAGTCGTGTGGTGGCCATTTCCCTCATTGAAGTTGCATTTCATTTTGCATATCATCATTTTTTGTTGCTTAAGTTTCTTTGTTTTTCTTGTTTGAACACTTTATGGTTTGGTTTGGTTATGTAATTCGCAACTCTATTTGACAATTTCACTGCCTATGATTATGTAATTTGCTTTTGTCTAAATTGTTTGCACTTTATATTTCATTCTTTGTGAGTGAACTCTGCTTCTATATCTTAGTACTGTTGATTATGTTTCTTCACCTATGATTCTTTCTTGCTGTTGACAAAGGGGGAGAAAAAGGCAAGTGTGAAAAGACAATGACAGGCACAAACTCAGGGGGAGTAATTCTCACACTTCAAAAATTTTGTCATCATCAAAAAGGGGGAGTTTGTGAGCAACCTTAGTTTTGATTGATTATAATTTTTAAGTGTTTGTGTTTTCTTCATATTAAGAAAAATGCTTGCCTTTAGATCTTTTGTTTCATTTGTTTTCAATGTTTTTATCTTTTGAAAAATACGCAAAATGAATCGATTCATTCCATCATGAATCGATTCATGCTGTTTGAAGGATTCTGGAAATTCGCAAAATGAATCGATTCATCTTATCATGTATCGATTCATGCTGTTTGAATGGTTCTGGATTTTCTTCTATGAATCGACACATACAAACATGCATCGATTCATTGCTTGTTCTATTCTCTGTTTTTATAAATCTGTTCAGTATGTATTGATTCATCATGTCTTGAATCGATTCATTAGTCTGTTTTTCTTCTAACAGAATATGCATATATATGTGGAGTGTTTCATTTAATGTAATAACAGATCACAGAAAATTGGAGACGAATTTTTTACAGTGATAGATCATTGAAGAACACATCAAGAAAAGGATTTTGGAGTGTTGGAACTTCAATGTTGAGCAGGATTGAAACCTAGAATCAAATTCATCTTCATCATCTTCTCAAAGAGCTTAATTCAAGAACATCAACAAGAAAGTGTTTGTTGTCCTGTGAATTGAAGGCTTACGAGATAACATTCAGTGGTACGATCAAAGATCCAGCTGAGTTGAAGATTGATATAAGGTTTCAAGGAAAAACCAGCTGGGTTTTCCTTCAAGAACGGGCGTGTTCTTGAGGGTTTGTTAGTCACGTTTACAAGACAGATTCAGCTGCAGCGTAAGTTTTGGGAATCGGGGGATTTCGCAAATAGGTCGTGGAACCGGTGAATTGCTTGTATTACTTGCAGGGAATCTTGATTATGCTCAGATCAAGTGAAGGTTGATACAATAGGAAGATCTAGGTGTATAGATTTTTGGTGTTTGTATTCCAACCTTGTAATCGACGAATTTAACAATTTTGATATAAAAGTTCTCAATTTCAGTTTGAAATTGAGAGGGAAACGTACCCACACGTGAGGACGAACGTGGGGAACTTCCTTACCAAATCTCGGCGTATTGTATTCCTTCTCTATCTCTATTTACGTTTTCATTTGTTTTTGATTCATTGGAAATAGCTTTAGTGATAGGTGCATTCAACTGTTTTTCATCTTGTGTGTTTAATCCTTTATCATCTCAATCGTAAATCTAGCACGTTATCACATGTCTGGTCTTCTAGTGGCTGGTCCAAAATAGACGCTTGTATATTTGGGACCGTTGTTTCCGTAAAATCTTTGAAAACTCTGAAAAACGTTTTAAATCCTTGTTAACGAGGAGGTGATCCATTCACCCCCCCCCCCTCTAGATCACTAGCCACGACGTCTAACACCATTAACTTCACTTTTAATAATAAAGTGTTCATCAATTACATCCATAAAAAGAATTTTTCTAATGAAATTAAATGAACCTACATATTGTTCTTCAAATAAGCATATTTTTTACCTTTGAAAATTGAGGTTCTATTGTACACTCCTTTTGAATCATAGTTACCCATATTCTCAAATTTTGGAGTCGATTAGACCTAATCAAAAGACCCGCTTTGACGTCAATTATTGGATGAGAATATTAGAATTCAACAGTCTAAAAGGGGGGTTGAATAGGCCTCCTTAAAAAATTGATCGGTTTAAATAATAGTTTGTTTAAAAAAATTCAGAGTTAAAAATATTTGTGAGGCGGAAAATGTGCATACAAAAATATATGATTTTAGACAGAATACACACAACACTCAATCAGTATGCAAATTTTAAAGTAAATGAAACAAGAAACCAAAAACAAACATGAGGTTTATTGAATTACAATTAAATTACATGAGTTTTATAAGAAAATAATTTCAATACAACGAGAAATCTAATATTATCTTGAGGCTTAATCAACAACAAAAATAATTTGATGTCTCAATTTAACAAAACATACATGTATGAAAGAAATTATTGTGAATGCATTAAAACCTAACCATATGAAATTCTAATAAAAAATAAGCCTAAACATGTAAATATATAGAAAATAAAAAAGATAGGGATATAGAAGATTTCACCAGAAGTTATATTGGTTCGATGATTTCATCCTCGCCTACGCCCAATCCACTCTCCAATGGTTGCATGTTAAAAATTTGTTTTTCTTCCACTATGATTTTGAAAAGTTTATATAGAGTTATTTTATACAATCATAATTTGAATAACGATGAAAATAAAAACATTCGATTAAAATCCTCATTCACATGTACACAATATTTGACACTGAGCTCTTGCAAAATCTTCACTTGAATTTGACTTAAAAATCTTCTAGCCCAAGAAAGGTGCTCAAAGTCTTCGTTGTGCAATAATTTTTACTCAATCCTACATGTATCTTTACCCTTGGCCTGTATGAAAGATGAGAAAAACTCCAACTTTGTTTGTAGGCTTCCATATAAAACTTCCAAATTAATTATGGAGAGAAAAACCTCCATCTTTTTTGTTGGATTTGTAAATCACGGTAACCCCCCCCCCCCCTTCATTCACACACACAAATACACACACAAGAAAACCCCTGAAATCCTCAAGAAATATTTAATCAAAACATTAATCACAATAACGACCCTCCTCACAGATCTCAAACCATAAGATGAAAACTCAGATCCAAACTACGATGGATGTTGCAACAGGTTGAAGATGAAAAGATTTTGTTTGCAAAACTCAAAACAGGATTCAAAACTGTTTTGAAAGTTGAGAGAGAAAAATGTGTTGTGAATTCTAAATCATAAAGTGGATGTGTATGTTTTCCAACATTGTGGAAGGGATTTAAGAAAAAAAAGTATATATGTGTTGGAGATCTAACACAAAAATGAGAGAAAAGATCTATCTGACTCAATTTATAACCAAAGACTATGAGACGAGTCAAGATATCAAATAATTTAAATCAAGATTCAAGAACCAAGAAAATATCACTTTATGGCTTGAATCAAGCTTTCTATGATTCAAGTTATGTGATTTGAATTAAGAAAACTACCTATTCGAGTCATATTCGTAAAACCAAAACCCAAAATATACTATTTGTGTTTGATGTTGTTGTACATGTGATTTTATACATAAGAGGGTGGGTGAGTTGTGAAGGTTTCAAAAATGTTAGTTTAAAAAAATTGTTTAGAAAATCAGAGTTTGAATATTTTTTGTAAAACAAACAAGTTAATATGTAGCAGAAAGACAATAAAGTAAAGGGATAAGGGAAAGATGGGAACACCAGATATTTATACAGGTTTGTCCTAAATTTACCTACTTTTGTCCCCAAGAATTATAATTAAGAGTATCCAATAAACTTGAGATCTTTTGGAAAGATGTGCCAAGGAACCTCCTTATGTAACACCCTTCTACCCCAAAACAAAATATTTAAATATTATCAGAGTAATCATCTAAAAAGGGTATAACATATCATCATAATTCAACACAAACAGTGTCCTATCCCGTAACACGGGTTAATCAACATCAAGAATATCATAAATCATTTCGCAGCGGAATTTAAACTTCATAATTCAAAACTTCATAAACATAATTTTCACCATCCTGAATTTAACATCATAAAATAGGAAAACATTTATTCAAACCATAACATAACGGAAAACAGTTTAACAATAAACCCCGTCCCAGTGTTACATGACACAGAGCAGGACACATAGACCAGGACCACTTCTAAGGAACACTAAAGCACGCTCCGAGACTCATGAAAAACTCCTCTTGCACTGCAATCCTATTCTTTATCATCTGCAAGTTACCCACGAAAGAGGCAACATTTCCAAGCAGACAGGGTGAGTAATCATAATATATCATAAACGTACAAGAATATAGAACATAAATAAATTAGTGCACATATCATGACATCATCGACTATAAAATTCAGCAACAACAACACGATCATGAAATTAAACAACACCAACACAGTCATGAAAATTCATCCAAAATATGTAATTCTAACATCCTGATATGCAATATGCATGTGGTAACATTTTCATCGTGAGATGGATACATGACCATCAACCCTCCACAAAGGAGAACATCGTAAATCATCGAGACACTTCAATCCACACAATGGGATTGAAGCAAAATAAATAGGCCGAAGCCCCATCGTGAATGTTATGAAATGCAATGATGCGCTACATCGTTAATTCATCAAAATAATTCGCATCATCCATTTCAATCAGCAAAACAATCATCAAAATAATCATATATATCATCATGACATTACACCCAGAACACTGGTTCTATAACCACTCTGACACATCAAGAATTGACCCATACCCGGTAAATTATGAGGCAATTACAAGGTTATTTCATAAATTCATTTATAAAAACTATTGCATTTTCTCATTTTTATTCATCAAAATAAAGTTCAATTTATGCTCTTTCTGACGCTTCAAACGGAATGCGAATCGGACTTACGGTTTGAAAGTTACGGATTTTTCAAGATTTTAAAATTGCCACTCAAACAGTGTTAACTGGTTAACCCATAGCGTTAACCGGTTAACGCCTACGAAATTCCAGAATTTTCACCAAAATTACAATGGTTAACCGGTTAACCCATAGCGTTAACCGGTTAACGCACGTTTTCCAGCAGTTCTCTGCTATACAATTGCAGACTGTTTCAACACCCAAAAACCCCCAAATCCCATTATGGGTTTCACATCAAAACACTCAAAAATCATTCAAAAACATCAATCAAACATCATCAACATCAAGATAACAATTATACCAACAAATATATGTTTATAACTCATTCTAATCACTCTAATTCATCAGGATTTCTCTCATAAACTCCACCTAAATCAAAAACCCCTAAAACTCATAAACGCATACAATCCTAATCTATTCATAGTCTAATTCCTACACATTTACGATAGATTATAACAACTCCCCATACCTTAGAGAACTTCACCGCTTTACACTCTTCTTTGGGGTTTTCCACAGCCTCCTGACTCTGAGCTTCCTCTTCCTCTCCCTTTTTCCTTCAAAGCACCTCTTTTCCCCAAAAACACGATAATGTTAGAAAACTAATCGTATTCCCCTCTTTGGATACATTATCCCAGTTAAGTCTTTTCCCACTTTACCCTCATAATTTCACAAAAGGACCACCTTACCCTTTTTCTTTAACATATTTTTAATAATAATAATAAAATAGTATAATAAAACACTATTTATCCTTATTATAAAAAAATACTCTTTTTCTCCAAAATTCTCTAATTAATCCCAAACTCTCCAATTTTTTTCTAAATTAATTAAATAAATGATTAAATAATTAAATTTAGATTTTCAGGGCGTTACAACTCTCCCCTACTTAAAGAATTTTCGTCCTCGAAAATTACCTGAAGTAAATAGAGTCGGATACGACTCCCTCATCTGATCTTCCCGCTCCCAAGTCCAACTTTCTCCAGCTGGTCCTCCCCACAATACCTTCACTAAAGCAATTTCCTTGCCTCGAAGTTGCTTCAATTCTCTACCATCAATCCTCACTGGTAAAGCTTCAATCGTCAAATTATCTCTCACCTGAACATCATCTATCTGAATTATATGCGACGGGTCCAGAATGTACTTCCTCAACTGTGATACATGGAATACATCATGTAAATTCGCAAGAGAGGGAGGTAAATCCACTCGATAGGCCACTTCCCCTATCCTCTGCATAATCTGATACGGACCAACGAAACGTGGAGTGAGCTTTCTAGACTTCAAAGCTCTTCCCACACTAGTCATAGGAGTAACTCTTAAGAACACGTGATCTCCCTCTTGGAACTCAAGTGCTTTCCTTCTCTTATCGTGATAACTCTTTTGACGACTCTGCGACGTTTTCATCCTTTCTTGAACCATTTTTCTCTTTTCAGTTGTTTCTTGGACAATCTTTAGCCCAAGCACTAAACTCACTCCTGACTCATACCAACATAATGGAGTACGACAACGTCTACCATACAGCGCCTCATATGGAGTCATCTCGATACTAGCATGAAAATTGTTATTATACGTAAACTCGACCAACGGCAAATGACTATCCCAAGACCCTCCTTGATCTAATACACAAGCTCTCAGCAAATCTTCTAAAGATTGGATTGTTCTTTCCGTCTGGCCGTCCGTTTGCGGGTGATAAGCAGAACTCATCCTCAATTTAGTACCCAAGGCATCCTGCAAACTCTTCCAAAACCTCGACGTAAACCGCGGATCTCTATCCGATACAATACTTGAAGGTACACCATGCAACTTCACAATTTCCTCAATATAAATCTCAGCTAACCTTTGCATGGAATGGTTAATCTACATCAGCAAAAAGTGTGCCGACTTAGTTAACCGGTCAATAATTACCCAAATCGAATCATTACCTCTAGCAGTCTTAGGTAACCCAGTCACGAAATCCATGGAAATACTATCCCATTTCCACTCAGGAACATTCAATGGTTGCATCATACCTGAAGGTCTCTAATGTTCTATCTTTGACTTCTGACATGTCAAACAAGCATATACAAATTCAGCAATGTCTCTTTTCATACCCGACCACCAAAACAACCTGCGTAAATCCTGATACATCTTCGTAGCACCAGGATGAATACTCAGTCAACTCTTGTGCCCCTCTTCTAAAATACTCTTTTTAATTCCTATAATATCTGAAACACATACTCTATCTCGTAATCTCAAAACTCCATCTTCATCAACTCGAAAGTCACCTACAATACCTTGATCAACCAACATCAATTGATCAACTAATTTCAAATCAGATTTCTGACCCTTACGAATCTCTTCCAAAATCTCACTGGTCAGCTTTAACATTCCCAATTTCACACTATCTGTATTAGTTTCCCACAACAAACTCATGTCTCTGAATTGCTCGATCATTTCCAATTCTTTCACCATAAGCATCGAAATATGCAAGGACTTCCTACTCAAAGCATCAGCCACAACATTTGCCTTACCCGGATGGTAATTCAAATCAAAATCAAAATCTTTCAATAATTCAAGCCACCGCCTCTGTCTCATATTTAACTCTTTCTGATCAAACAAGTACCTTAAACTTTTGTGATCACTGAATACTTCAAATTTCGAACCAAACAAGTAGTGCCTCCAAATCTTAAGCACAAACACCATAGTTGTTAACTCTAAGTCGTGAGTAGGATAGTTCCTCTCATGAACTCTTAACTGTCTAGAAGCATAAGCAACCACCTTATTATCCTGCATCAAAACTCCACCAAGACCCATCTTGGAAGCATCACAATAAACTACAAAGGACTCATCTGGATTCGGTAAGACCAACACTGGCGCGGTCGTTAATCTTTTCTTCAGTTCTCTGAAACTCTCTTCACAAGCAACATCCCACACATACGCTTGACCCTTCCTAGTCAATTGCGTCAACGGTAAGACTATCTTAGAAAAACCTTCAATGAACTTACGATAGTAACCAGCCAACCCAAGAAAACTACGAATCAAACTTTGAAGGATCCACTGAAATTCCACCACTTGAAATTACATGGCCGAGGAAACTCACTTCCTTTAACCAGAACTCACACTTAGATAATTTAGCAAACAATTTCTTTTCTTTCAACACTTGCAACACAATCCTCAAATGCTCAGCATGTTCCTCTTCTGTTTTAGAATATACCAAGATATCATCTATGAAAACCACCACGAACTTATCAAGATACTCATGAAAGATCCTATTCATATATTCCATAAACACACCAGGCGCATTAGAAACCCCAAACGACATCATTGTATACTCGTAATGCCCATATCTCATCCTGAAAGCTGTCTTCGGAATACCATCAGCTTTAACTCGAATCTGATGATAACCAGACCTCAGATCAATTTTGCTAAAGACACAAGCACCTAATAGCTGATCCATCAAATCATCGATCCATGAAAGTGGGTACTTATTCTTGATAGTCACTTTATTCAACTGTCGGTAATCGACACACAATCTCATACTACCATCCTTCTTCTTAACGAGCAACACCGGAGCACCCCAAGGAAAAACACTGGGTCTAATGAACCTCTTCTCTAACAATTCTTTTAATTGTTTCTTCAACTCATTCAACTCTGAAGCCGACATTCTATAAGGAGCCATCGAGACAGGACTTGTACCCGGTACTAAGTCCACAGAAAAATCAATTTCACGTTCCAGTGGTAAATCACTTATATCACCAGGAAACACATCATGAAATTCACAAACCACAGGCAACTCTACACTGACAGTCTTGTCATCAACTTGCAATGATACAAACACTGCAAACATCAAAGCTTCATCCAAAACAAGTTCATCCACTTGCTTAGCAGATAAAAACATCAACTCACCATTCTCGCTCAACTCAGGGAACTTCACTGTCTTACTATAACAGTTAATATGAACATAATTGAATTCCAACCAGTTCATACCAAGGATAACATCGATTTGGTGTAATGGTAGGCACACCAAATCCATCACAAAATTCTTCTCGAAAATTGTCAAAGGACATTTCAAACAAACAAGCATGGTAGTCACAAAACCATTAGCAGGAGTCTCTATTATCATATTACCGTTCATATTAGACAACTTTAAACTCAATCTATTAGCACACTCAAGAGAAATAAATGAATGTGTAGCTCCAGTGTCAATAATAGCAATCAACTCAGTATTATTAATAAAAACAGGTACCTCTGATCAAGTTGTCCTTCTTTGGAGCTTCTGAACCAGCTAACGCAAAAACTCTCCCAGCATTCTGAGCAGTAGCAGCATTCTTCTTTTGTTTCTGGCATTGGGCGCTGATATGCCCCTGTTCACCACAATTGTAACAGGTTGGGGCCTCATTAGGACAATCACTCATCTTATGCCTAAGCTTGCCACAACGATAACATTTCATAACTCTGGTGGTACACACATCGGCCTTATGACCTGCCTCTCCACACTTGTAACACTTAATAGGTACATTAGCAGCTCCCCTACTTTGCTTCTTCTCATCATATGCCTTCTGCTTCCCTTTATCACCAGTAGTCACATAAGATTTCCCTCTATACTGACCCTTGTCTTTCTTCTCGCTCAGCTGTTTATAGTGAGCTGACCGAGCTTGGCTGTCCTCGTCATAAATACAGCTCTTATTGACCAACTCTGTATACTTGTGAATTTGTTGGCATCCAATTCCCTGCTTAATTTCAGGTCTCAGTCCATTCTCAAACTTAAGGCACTTGGAAAGTTCAGCATCTGCCATGTTGTAGTGAGGACAAAACTTCACCAGCCTTTCAAATTTGGAAGCATACTCTGCCACTGTCATGTTTCCTTGCTTCAGTTCAAGGAATTCTACCTCCAACTTACCACGAGCATCTTCCGGAAAATACTTCTTAAGGAACTCTGCCTTAAACACAGTCCAAGTTGTAACACCCTTCTACCCCAAAACATAATATTTAAATAATATCAGAGTAATCATCTAAAAAGGGTATCACATATCATCATAATTTAACACAAATAGTGTCATGTCCCGTAACACGGGTTAATCAACATCAAGAATATCATAAATCATTTCGCAGCGGAATTTAACTTCATAATTCAAAACTTCATAAACGTAATTTTCACCATCCTGAATTTAACATCATAAAATAGAAAACATTTATCCAAATAACAACATAACTACAAACAGTTTAACAGAATAAAACCCATCCCAGTGTTACATGACACAGAGCAGGACACCTACACCAGAACCACTTCTAAGGAACACTAAAGCAAGCTCCGAGACTCATGAATTACTCCTATTGCACTGCAGGACGATTCTTCGACATCTGCAAGTTACCCACGAAGGAGGCAACATTTTCAAGCAGGCAGGGTGAGTAATCATAATATATCATAAATGTACAAGAATATAGAATCATAAATAAATTAGTACAGCATCTCATGACATCATCAACTATATAATTCAGCAACAACAACAACACGATCATGAATTTAAGCAACACCAACACAATCATGAAATTCATCTAGAATATGAAATTCTAACATCCTGATATGCAATATGCATGTGGTACCATTTTCATCGTGATATGGATACATGACCATCAACCCTCCACAAAGGAGCACATCGTAAATCATCGAGACACTTCAATCCATACAATGGGATTGAAGCAAATAAATAGGCCGAAGCCCCATCGTGAATGTTATGAAATGCAATGATGCGCTACATCATAAATTCATCAAAATAATTCGCATCATTCATTTCAATCAGCAAAACAATCATCAAATAATCATATATATCATCATGACATTACACCCAGAACACTGGTTCTATAACCACTCTGACACATCAAGAATTGACCCATACCAGGTAAATTAAGAGGTAATTATAAGGTTATTTCACAAATTCATCTATCAAAAACTATTTCATTCTTCTCATTTCCATTCATCAAAATAAAGTTCAGTTTGCGCTCTTTCTGACGCTTCAAACGGAATGCGAATCGGACTTACGGTTTGAAAGTTATGAATTTTTAAAGAATTAAAATTTTCTTCTCAAACAGTGTTAACCGGTTAACCCATAGCGTTAACCGGTTAACGCCAACGAAATTTCCAGAAATTCCCAAAATTACAATGGTTAACCGGTTAACCCATAACTTTAACCGGTTAACGCGCGTTTTCCAGCAGTTCCCTGCTATACAATTGCAGACTGTTCCAACACCAAAAACCTCCAAACCCCATTATGGGTTTCACATCATAACACTCAAAAACCATTCAAAAACATCAATTAAACCTCAACAACATCCAGACAACAATTATACAAACAAATATACGATTATAACTCATTCTAATCACTCTAATTCATCAAGACTTTCTCATAAACTCAACCTAACTCAAAACCCCAAAAACTCCTAAACCTCATACCATCCTAATCCATTCATATTCCAATTCCTATACATTTATCATAAATTATAAAAACTCCCCATACCTTAGAGAATTTTGCGGCTTTACACTCTTCTCTAGGGTTCTCCACAACCTCCTAACTCTGAGCTTCCTCTTTCTTCAGAGCATTTCACCAAACACGATAGAAAAACCAAATGAGAAAACTGATCGTGTATTCCTTTTTACCAAAACACATTCCAGTTGAGTCTTTTTCCCCTTTACCCTCATATATTTCACAAAAGGACCACCTTACCCTTTTCTTTAATATATTTTTAATAATAATAAAATAGTATAATAAAATACTATTTATCCTTATTATATAAAAATACTCTTTTTCTCCAAAATTCTCTAATTAACCCAAACTCTCCAAATTTTCTAAATTAATTAAATAAATGACTAAATAATCAAATTTAGATTTCGGGGCGTTACAACTCTCCCCTACTTAAAGAATTTTCGTCCTCGAAAATTACCTGAAGTAAATAGAGTCGAATACGACTTCCTCATCTGATCTTCCCGCTCCCAAGTCCAACTTTCTCCAGCTGGTCCTCCCCACAATACCTTCACTAAAGCAATTTCCTTGCCTCGAAGTTGCTTCAAATCCCTACCATCAACCCTTACTGGTAAAGCTTCAATCTTCAGATTATCCCTCACCTGAACATCATCTATCTGAATTACATGCGACGGGTCCGGAATGTACTTCCTCAACTGTGATACATGGAATACATCATGTAAATTCGCAAGAGAGGGAGGTAAAGCCACTCGATAGTGTAAACACTCCAAATTTGCCCTCACCCATTCACACCATGGCTTGTGATATCCTCATATACATAATTTCAATCATAGCATCCCATATTGCATATTTGCTTCACTGCATTGTTTCAAAGTCATCTGCATATAGGGTTTGTGATCTGAGCAATCCAAGAGCCATTTGAGCCACTCCAAAGGTATTCAATCATTTCAAAGGGGTCCATGTATGTTCAAGCATCATATTGTATCTCCACAAAGTCAAGGAAGTCAAAAAATCACAAGAACTGAGAATGGCATGGAAGCAGAGCCAGGTTTGACTGCACAGATGACCTAGAATTAGGGTTTTGGTTTCAAAGGCCATAACTCCAAGTTTTTTGGTAATTCTTGTTTCTATTGGTCTCTATATTGTATAGGGATAATGCATATCAATTTTCATGAAGAAATTCCATGGGGAAGACATCTAATCAAGAGTTGACTTTTTGAGCAAGTCAGTGCAAAATCAGGGCATCTGAGGCCCCCAATGACCCAACCAAAGGGTGTTCTTCATCATTTTGATTATGTATGATCTTTATTTGATCATAGAAGATGTTAGAAGTTCACAAAATTGAAGAATTTCAAGCCATTTGCAAAGTTGACTTTTTGGGAAAATGACTTGTAATGGAAACTTGCCATTTTGGGAAACTTTTTCAACCCTTGCTTTTTGATTCAAAAATGCTTCAAATGGGAAAACTTTGGTCATGAAAGTTGTAGAATGGATCATTCCCTTTTCAAAAAGCACAAGAACTTGTCCTAATTCATTTTGGATCAAAAGTTATGGCTTGTCAAAGTTGGGAAAAATCACATAATTTCAAGTTTTCTACCAAAGAGGCAAAGTTGCAAAATCACTTGCCAAGGCAAATTGAGACCTCAAAGTGACTTCTAAACTTCACACAAACATGAACCAATGTCTAAAAGTCAGATTGCATCAAGATTTTGCTCATTTTTATGACTTGTGGATCAAGAAACTTCAAAAGGGCCAAAGTTGAACAAAGTTGCAAAACCTCACTCAAACCCTAATCCATGTGCTGGCTGACTTCAAAATTGATCCTATGGTCCTCCTCACTTCTTGCTGCGTGGGACACCCCTCTTGTCCTTGTCTAGCCATGAGCCCATACCTCTCTTACACAAAGCTTGACTTTTTTGCAAAAGACCCATACCAATCACAATAAGGCGCACCAACTCCACAGACCTATCCATGAGTGATAAGTGGACAAAATGGAACTCAACACAACACACAACTCATGCTGAAACACACTTCAAGCCATAGTTACAAAAAATCCTCCAACTTGCAAAACCATTCGAAACACATAGCACAAGCATCAAGCACAAAAACAAACTTCATAAAACATCTCAGCACACTCTCCTGATCATTTCCCTGCCCTCATTCATCCCTGAAACCTCACATAAACAAAATAAGATTTCTTCCCCTCTTTGAACAGAACTCAAGAAATCTCTCAAACTAGCCCAAATAAACTCCAGATAAGCTTTGCAAACACTTGAGGGAGGTCAGTGGAGTTGATTGGAAGCAAGGAACTGGTCCAGAAGCTCTTGGGTTGAAAGCTTCGATTCAGGTAGCCATGGAAATTCATTTTTCCAGAACTATTATTTCTTGTTTCTAAAATGATCTACATGTTTCCCTGAATGCACTGAACCTTTTATTTTTGAAAATGAGTGAGAAATGGCCATGTATGCTTGTTTTGAAACTTTGCCCGTGAAATGAGTTTTGCTTTGATTCTCATGATTCAGTGAAAATAATTGGTTTTTGGGGTGGGGTTTAGGTTTAATGGTGTTTAAGGATGAAATCTGGAGATTTTAGTGAAGTTTTGATGCGTAGGGAGTGAGATAGCATGAACACCTTGCCGGAGAAGATGACCGGAACACTGTTCCGGTCATCTGAAAGTAATTAGGGCACAGGATTAGGGTTTAAGCGTAATTAGTGAGATTTGAATTCTGGCCGTCCAGATGCGCGCACTGGTCAATTCCCGCGTCCTAGGTTTGAACCACAACCCTCAGATCAGTTGACTTTCCTATTTTTCATTTAAAATTCATTTTATTTTCATTTGTTTTGATTTATTTTGCACGAATTGTTTAAAATAGCAAAAAATGTTTAAAAATTATGAAACATTTTGTCAAGGTTTTCATTATTTTTCAGAACACAAAAACATTTTTATTTTTATTTTTTGCATTAAAATTTATTTTTAAATCATTTAAAAGTTTATTTTTAATTAATTAATGAAAAATAATTAATTAAAAATACTTTTAGGTATTTAAAAATCACAAAAAAAATTCACATAGCATTTAGATACATTTAGAAACATTGTCCAACTCTCAAACCAAATTTATTTTTTTGTTCTTGATGCCTTTTGATTATTTTCTTTGGAATTAAATTCATTTTGAGGTAATATTTTGGTTCAAACTTTGAAAATTCATTTCTGTCTAACCTTTGAGAGTTGGATTATGATTCTTTTTGCCTTGCATCTTGTATAACATGTAGTTTATAGGATAAAATTGGCATGAATTGATCTTGCATTTTCAATTTGTTTTTCATTTTTCTTGACAAGGTACCTTAAAACCCTAGCAATCTTAGAAAATTCATAACTCTCACTAGGTTAAGAGTTAGATCCCCTCCTTTGGGAAGTGAGTTTGTGTAGGTTTAGGGTTCCTTTGATTGCATTTTCAAATTTTTATCATGTCATTTGCTTCTGGTTTTGGATTTTGCTTTGTATGTTGATCATAAACCCTAATTTATGCCTTCCTTTGCATCCATCTTCCATTTATTTGCATACCATGACTTGCCATGACATTTTGTGCATCCATTTGATTCATGATACATCTTAAGACATATTAGAATCATGTTTGATCATTGCATCTTTCATTTGCCATGTTATATGTCTTTTGCATTCCATAACTTTTCATGAACATCCATGGTGCAAAACATGCTTCTTTTGCATCCATATGTTTGTATGATCATTCTAATGCCTTGCCTCATGTTTGCATCATCTCTTAGCATCATTAATATCATACTTATGCTTCTGGTTTTGTTTTGCATCATGACATTGCATCTCATTTTTCATTGCATTTCATTTCTTTACTAACTTTTCAGGTGGTAAGTTGTATTGAGAAGTGATTTTGCCTTCACTTCTCACAATCTCTTTTCATCTCTCTTATGCATCATTGCTGCATTTTTGTATGTGTATTGGATTGAGCTTGCTCACTCTTGTTCATCTCACCTTCTTTCTTCAAGCAACTTGCCTTCTTAAGTGAAGCAAGTTGTTTTGCTTCTCTTTGCTCCTTTCATCTGCTTCTCTCCTTGGTGGTTCCTTGAAGATTTCTTTCTTAAACCCCACAAACCCTAGGAATGACCAAGCATGATAAAAACTAGGGTTTATTAGTCCCCCACTTAGCTTTTAACTTTGTGTCTCTTTGAGTCTTCTCATCTCATCTCATAATCAGGGACTAAACCCTAAAGGCTTTAAGGCTTTGTGATTAAGCTTATGCCTGCATCCTTCTATTAGGATGGAGTGCATAACTTTAATCATAAGTGTTAAACCCTTAATGTGTTTAAATCCTTTAATCAATTCACTTAATAATCATCAAGACATCAAGCTTGTAACTTGGGCCTTGCATTAGGGTTCTAATTCTTCCTTAATTGGTTAAGAAGGACTAACCCTAGTGTTAATGGACAAGTCCCCCTCAAGTTGTCTTACAAACCATAAAACTCACTTCTTCATATTATCACTAATTAAAATCCATCTAATAAAGGCTTTGTTTTGTCATGAAGTTAATCCCTAATCATGGATTAAGTTGAGGAGTCTTCCTCAGCTTAAATATTCTCATTTATTATCCTTCTATTAGGATGGTGTAATGAGTCTGTTTAATCCCTGATTATGGCTTAACCTCATTACTGAACACTAAACAAAAACAACAAAAACATTTAACTAATCACAAGTAGGTTAATGATCTTAATCCTACACCATGGTGATTAAGTGTGAGACACTGACTTCACACTTAAGGTATTCTCATTACCCCTAATCAGAGGGAGGATGTGATGAGTTTACTAATCCATTGGTTTAGGCTTAAGCTCATTTTCTTGTGACAAACTACAAAAAGTAGTAAAAGACTGAAATCATCAAAAACAAACAATAATCGTCTCCTCCGGGATTCTTTTCTCATCTCACTCACTCACAAACGAGAACTCGCTTCTTCCGTCTAATGCAAGACAGTTTGCACCTGAGCCAGACAGGTCATACACTTGAGCATAGACAAGTAAGCAGTTCACAAGTCAATTTACCTTTCAGTCTCTTTGGGTCGAACTACGGTGTTCTGACTTCCTCATTGCACGAGAGGATACGTAGGCATAACTTAACAGTTATCGAACAAAAGTCTCTGTATATTCCCCTCCTTCCAGTTTCATTCTTTTAAGCCTCATAGTTTTGAGCATTTCATCTTTATTCCTACACTGACACTTCATTTACATACACTATACTTCTTTTACACTGACAGTTGCATTCTTTTCCAGCTTTGATACACAGATTGCACTGACACTACCCCTTTAAAACACAAATCCTTTAAGCGTGGATCCCGTCGAGTACGACGGACAATCTGGGTGCTAATACCTTCCCAGGTTGTAACCAACCCCCTTTCTCAGTCTCTCTGGTTCGCAACCGTCTTATCCATATTTTTCTTAGGTTTATGCAGCATTACCTTTCCTCCGGGATAAAAATGCCTAGCTGGCGACTCTTTTCATTCATCCTTCCTCCTTTTCGCCGACCGTTCGCGTCTGTACCCCTTCTGACCTTTGAGGTGTCATTTGGTGGGAGCGACAGCTTGGCGACTCTGCTGGGGAACCTTATACTGTAACCAGGGCTTCTGGTTCTTTTTGTGGGTTCCTCCTAGTGCTTGTTTGATTTGTATTTACAGGGGTGTTATGTGCTAATTGTGTTTGTATATTTGCTTTATTTATTGCTTTATGTACAGTTATTTATTGCTTTCTTTACAGCTTTATATACATCATACTGTCATACTGTTATCTGGCTGGATCTGGTTTTTGTTTTGGTGGGTGGGGTTCATTGAGAGTTTAAAGTCCTATACCTGGGACCTGAGTGACACCTAGGCTAGAGTGGTTCATGTTCTTTCCCATTCCATTTCGGTCTGGTGCGGGAATATGAAACATGGTTCAGATGTGGGTTTCTTCTTGAGAACTCTGTGCTACAGATTTCCTGTAGTGCTAGGGCTATCTGGGAAGCCTGCTAAGTCTGGATGAACTTTATTATGACCTTAAGAAACTGAGGTGAATTAGAGGAGGATCTTTTATGGTTATTGTATACACTGTACCTCCGGGTTAGAAGTGTTTACACTTCTCATAACTGATCCAAGTCTGAGGATCCTTGTTTTAGAACATCACCTGTGAGGGGGTTGGGCTGTTTACAGGTTTGCAGGAACCCTTGGCCACATCATACCATGTTACCTATTGTGTTTAAGATTGCTTCACTTTGGACAGTTCTTGTGATTTAACCCAGGGCATGTGGCTCTTTATTTGAGTCCCCCACCTTGGTTACTGGACTTCTAGACCTCCATCTGGACTTCTTGAACATACATGGAGCTTTTATATCAAGACAGATGATCAGATCCAGCTTGATCAAAAACCCTTGCATATCATTTGCATACTCATCATTTGCATCATTTTAACATTTGTTTATTTGTTTTTCAGGGTATCCACATTACATTTGGCTTGGTTTTGACCCCTTCATCTGCATAGACCTCTGTTTCATCAGCTATCTGCTTCAACCATCTTCATCAGTTTCCTGCTTCAGTTACCTCCATCATCCTCCTCAGCCTATCAGTGGCTCATCTCCAGTATCAGTCTTCATCATCAGCATCTGTTTTCATCTCTTCATCAGCAGTCATGGCACCCAAGAAGAGCAACATTTCATACCATTTCTTTGAGCCTGTGCTGGCTGGCATCAGGCAGGTCCAGGCACTTATCACTCCAGACCACATCCCATTATTCAGAGAGCATTATGGAGGCATCCTTGATATGGTTATGGACTTAGACCCTTCTCAGAGGAGTTTGATCCACATTTGCCTACAGTTTTATGATCCTCCTTTGAGATGCTTCACTTTCCAGAATTTTCAGTTGGGACCTCTGTTGGAGGAGTTTTCATCATTGATTGGAGTACCTGTCAGGGGTGGTATCCCCTTCAACCCTGAAATGACTTTTCCCAGCAGTGGAGAAGTGGCAAAGGCACTGTACCTGGAGCCTGTTTTGATTGAGCATAACATGACAACAAAGGCAGGGATCCCTGGTTTGCACCTAGACTTTCTGACTTCTCAGGCCATCCTGAAGGCCTCCTTGGGAGAATGGAAGGCAGTTTGTGCATTGTTAGCCCTCAGTATATATGGGATTATACTTTTTGCAGATGAGCCCAAGTTTATCAGCAAGAATGCTATTCATCTCTTCCTTTTGAGGAACCCAGTGCCCACCTTGCTGGGAGATTTCTATTATTCTGTTCACCAAAGGAATGAGAAGCATAGAGGGAGGTTGGTAAGGTGTTGTGCTCCTCTATTTCATACATGGCTGCTCAAACACCTACCCAAGACTGATGCTTTCTTGAATCCTCACCAACAGAAGAATTGGGCTAGGAGACTTATTGCTTTAACTTCAGATGACATCAGATGGTGCACCCAGAGCACCAAGGGCAGGGACATAATTACTAGCTGTGGACAGTTCCCCAATGTACCTCTGGTAGGAGTGAAGGGTTGCATCAACTAAAATCCTTTGTTGTTCAAGAGACAATTGGTTTATGCTTTGGTTCACCCTCCTAGAGTGCAAGACTTGGCTGAAACCCTATATTGTGAGATAAAACCTAATCTAGCTGTTGTCAGACAAGCATCTTGGGCTTGGGACAACATCCAGACCAAAGGGATGGCCATTCTTGGGAGATGCAATAATGTGGCTTCAGCTCAGTATTATGAATGGTCTCATGCTAGGGCTCAAATTTCTGGGATGCCCTTCACCATTGAGGATGCACCTGGACCATCCACAGTACCACCTCCATCCACTGTCAGCCTGGAAGAATTTGAGAAACTGAAGGAGAGGAATGAGAATCTGTCTCAAGCTCTAAAGAAGACCCTCTGGGAGAGGATTGATGGTCATATAGACATTGAAAGGTTGGAGAAGCTCAGAGTGGAACATCTGGCCAAGATTGAGAAGGCAGAAGACTACATCAAGAAATCAAGAGCTGGAGAGCAAATTTTGAAGAATGCCTTCAAGGAGGCCCAGTTTCAGAAGGCTAGGACTGATCTTTATCTAAAAGAAAGTCAAGATAGGTGGGTCAGAATCACTGAAGCTCGCACTCAAGAAGATAAGAGGACTCAAGCCAGGATTGAGCAGTTAGAGGCCATCAAGAAGAAACAACAGGAGGCTCTGCTAGCAGCCCAGGAGGAAATTTCAGAATTAAAGCTTAGGGCTGGTTTGAAGAGGTCAAAGGACCAGGACAGGCACAAGAAGCTGACCACTACTATTGCCACCAGGAACCTTCTTATCAGAAACATCACAGAGCATCCGGCTGGTCCTGTAACTGAAGCACTTTTGAAGGAGGTTAAGGAGGATGAGTTTGGCTTATATGTTTGATTTCTTTGCTTGTTGTTATTTCCATTTGATGTACTTTTCCTTTTATGTTGTATTTTGACCCTTCAAGGGTATGTGTTGTAAAAACAAACTATGTATGATCCACCATTTGTAATGTATTTGTCAGTTTGTTTCATTTGAGTTTCTTTTTCAAGCAACATCAAAGCATCTTCCTCAGGGTCTGGAAAGGTCAAAACCAAGTGCCAAGTCGGATACCTTGGAAACAAATAAGCATACTGCATTGCATACTAACTTTTGTTTTGTTTTGTAGGTCTTTGTTTTGTTTGTTACTAACTCTGTTGTGATTCAGGAATTATTGCTCGCCGTCGGGTGTTCCCTCTCAACCGTCTGCACAGATATCCTACTCGCAACAACCTTCCTGGTATCCAGATGGACCAAGTACAGCAAGAGCTGACAGAGGTCAGAACCCAGATGGTTAACGAAAGGCTGGAGATGAGAAACCAAATGACCCAGTTCATGGAGGTAATGAATGGCTTGGCTCAAAGTCAAGAAAGATTGAGGGCATTGGTAGAAATACAAACCCCAGAAGAACCTCCTCTAGGAACTGGAGGAACAAGTAACAATGAAAGGGGTCATCCTCATATTAACCCACCAGTATATGGGCCTCATCTACATCCGGAAGTTAACATCCCGGGTAATGTGCAAGGAAATACTACTGGAGGAAGAGTCTTACAAGAAGACCCCCAAGAAGAGCAGTTTACTGTGATGGGAGATGGGGATGAAGTTTATGATAGGAGGTTTGATGAAATTGTAGAGAAGTTGAGATCTCTGGAGTCTCAAAATTCCCTAGGTTTTGATGTTATGGATATGGGGTTAGTAGATGGGGTAAGGATTCCTCATAAGTTTAAACCCCCGTGCTTCGAGAAGTACAATGGAACTTCCTGTCCACAAACTCACTTGCAGTCTTTTCTGGGAAGACTTAAGGAATACACCATGGATGAAAAACTATGGATGTTTTACTTTGAAGATAGTTTGACTGGGGCTTCAAGGGAGTGGTACTCTCACTTTACCAGAGCTACTATCAGGTGCTGGAAAGACTTAGCTGAGGCTTTCATCAGACAGTACCAATACAACCTAGACATGGCTCCTAACATAACCCTTCTGATGGGAATGTCTCAATCCTCCAGAGAAAGCTTCAGGGAGTATGCCCAGAGGTGGAGAAAGCTTGCTGCTGCTGTCCAGCCACCCATGTCGGAAAGAGAAATGGCCGACATGTTCATGAACACTCTACAAGGAACATATATTGACAGGTGTCGCTCCCGACAAGTGAAACCGGGTCACATGAAGGTACAGACGCGAGCGGTCGGCGAAGGGAACAGTGAGAACACACAGCCGTGAACTCGCTGGAGGATGAAAAGAGTCGCCAGCTAGGCATTTTTATCCCGGAGGAAAGGCAATGCTGCATAGACCTAGAAAGAGATGGATAAGACGGTTGCGAACCAGGGAGACTGAGAAAGGGGGTTGGTTACAACCTGGGAAGGTATTAGCACCCAGATTGTCCGTCGTACTCGACGGGATCCACGCTTAAAAGATTTGTGTTTTAAAGGGGTAGTGTCAGTGCAATCTGTGTATAGAATAGCTGGAGAAGAATGTACAGGTGTCAGTGTGAAGGAAGTGAAGTGTATAATGATGTGTCAGTGTAAAAGAGAAAGAGGTGAAATGCTCATGACAATGAGGCTTAAGAATGAAGCTGGAAAGAGGGGGAATGAACAGAGACTTTTGTTCGATAACTGTTAAGTTATGCCTACGTATCCTCTCGTGCAATGAGGAAGTCAGAACACCGTAGTTCGACCCAAAGAGACTGAAAGGTGAATTGACTGATGAACTGCTTGCTTGCCTATGCTCAAGTGTATGACCTGTCTGGCTCAGGTGCTAACTGTCTTGCATTAGACGGAAGAAGCAAGTTCTCGTTTATGAGTGAAGATGATGAGAAAAGAATCCCGGAGGAGACGATTATTGTTTGTTTTTGTGAGTTTTTAGTCTTTTATTGCCTTTGAAAGTTTGTCATAAGTTAATGAGCTTAAGCCTAAACCAATGGATTTGGTAAACTCATCACATCATCCCTCTGATTAGGGGTAATGAGAATTACCTTAAGTGTGAAGTCAGATTCTCACACTTAAACACCATGATGTAGGATTAAGATCATTAACCTACTTGTGATTATTTAGATGTTTTTGGTGTTTTTGTTTAGTGTTGAGTAATGAGGTTAAGCCATAATCAGGGATTAAACAGACTCATTACACCATCCTAATAGAAGGATAATAGATGAGAATGTTTAAGCTGAGGAAAGCTCCTCAACTTAATCCATGATTAGGGATTAAACTCATGACATAACAAGCCTTTATGGAGTGGATTTTAGTTAATGATATGATGATGAAGTGAATTTTATGATTTGTAAGACAACTTGAGGGGGACTTGTCCATTAACACTAGGGTTAGTCCTTCTTAACCACTTAAGGAAGAATTAGAACCCTAATGCAAGGCCCAAGTTACAAGTGTGATGTCTTGATGATTATTAGATGAATTGATTAAGAGATTTAAACACCTTAAGGGTTTAATACTTAGGATTAAAGTTATACACTCCATCCTAAGAGAAGGATGCAGGCATAAGCTTAATCACAAAATCTTAAAGCCTTTAGGGTTTAGTCCCTGATTATGAGGTGAGAAGAGAAGACTCAAAGAGAGACACAAAGGTAAAAACTATGGGGGAGACTAATCAAAACCCTAATTCATTGACATGCTTGGTTGTTCCTAAGGTTTGTGAGGTTTTACAAGAGAAGCCTCCAAAAGAAGCACCAGGAAGCAGATGAACAGGATCAAAAGAAGCAAAGTGACTTGCTTCATTCAAGAAGTCAAGTCACTTGAAGAAAGAAAGTGAGAAGGAGAAGAATGAGCAAGCTCAATCTCAAACACAAACATAAAGGCAGCAATGGATGCAAGAGAGATGAAAAGGAAAGGTATGAGAAGTGAAGGCAAATCCACTTCTCAAGTTTACTTACCACCTGCAATGTTAGAAGGAAATGCAATGCAATGCAAGATGAGATGAAATGACATGATGCAAAGCAAAACCAGAAGCATGTTGATGATGATTATGATGGTATGAGGTGCTGCAAACATGAGGTAAGGCATGGGGATGTTCATACAAGGTTATGAATGCACATGATGTAAGCTAAAGAGCATGGACAAGCATGAAATGTTATGAAGCATATAAGGCAAATGGCATGGCAAATATGTAATGCAATGATCAATGATGCTTTCTACATGTCTTAAGATGTCAAATGCAACACAAGAAGGCACAAAATGCAATGACAAGTCAAGTTATGCAAGGAAATGCAAGAAGGATGCAAAAGAAAGCCCAAATTAGGGTTCATGGAACAAACATCAAATAATAACTCAAAACAGAAACAAACCCTAAGATAAAAAATGGAAAATGGTACCCAAAGAAACCCTAGACCTATAATAAACCACTGCCCAAAGGGGAGCTCCCAACTCTTTACCAATCTCAAGATATGATTTTTGCAAGTTATTAGGGTTTTTTAGGGTTCTTATCAAAACAAATGCCAATCAATTAGAAAATGCAAGATCAAATCATGGCCTTTTTATCCTTGAAAATACATGTCAAATGGAAAACAATGCAAGAAGAATCAATGTCTCAACCTTCACCAATAGGCAGAAATGAATTTTCAAACATATGATCAAAATAATGCACAAAATATGATTTAATTCCATGGAAAATTCTTAAAATGCATCAAGATCAAAAAAGAAATTTGGTTTGAAGGTTGGACAATGTTTCTAAATGTCTTAGAACATTTCATGAATTTTTTTGTAATTTTTAAATACCTAAAAGTATTTTTAATTAATTAATTCCCATTAATCAATTAAAAATAACCTTTTAAATATTTAAAAATACTTTTTTAATGAAAAAAAAATGAAATAAAAATATTTTTGGGTCATAAAAATTAATAAAACTTTAAGGAAAAAGTCTCATAATTTTTATGAATTTTTGACTATTTTTAATAAATCATGCAAGTTTAAATGAAATAAAATGAAATAAAACAAATAAAATGAGAAGTAATCAGATTGAATGGATGAGATTGCTCCTGGATTCAAACATGTTGACTGCGCGCGCTAGTGGAGGGCCAGGATTGCTTCAGACTTAATTAAATTAATTATGGATTAATTAGACCTAACACGTGGATTAGGGTTAATCAAACGCATCTGGGCCATCGAAACTGGAGGGAAGTCAAACATTCAACGCTCATCTACGCTCAGCATTCAAACTAAAGTTAATGACTGTAATTAGGGCAAATCACTCTCAGGTGGCCGGAGAAGACTTCCGGTCGTCTTCTCCGGCCAGAAGCTCACCTGAAAATCACCCAACTTCCTCAAAACGTTACAAAAATGAAATCCAAGACCAGGGAAATGATCCTTATCCTCTCACGAACCAAACCCCTCTCTCAAAACAAATTTAAAGTTCCTAAATCAACTGAATCGAAGCAAACAATTTCTATGGTTCGTGAGCTTCAAACACAAATTAAATGCTCAAAACAAAACCATTTCAAAAACTAAAGGTACCAGAATGATCAGTGCATCATGAGGAACAAGTTTGTAACATAAAAAACCATTTCTGGAAAAATTAATTTCGAGCTACCTGAGATTTGGAGCTTTCAGTTTAGGAACTTTCTGGCCACTTCCTTTGATGCAAGCTGCTCTACTTGATCCCCCAAATGTGTTTGAATGCTCAAAATGAGTTTGTGTTGGCTGGAGAAGGAGATTCGAATGGAACTGCTTCAGTTCAGTCAACAATGGCCATGATGATTTTGGCACTTTCAGGCTGTGAAAAGGGGTTGTTTGTGATCTATGAAGTGTGTTGAGAAAGTTTGTGGTGTTGGTTGGTGTGTTTGTGGCTTGTGGAGAGAGATTCGATAGAATCTGCAGCTTGAGGTGAATAATGGCAATGGAGTTTTCAGGCTTGATTTAGGCTTGAGCTTTGGTGGTTTCTTGTCTGTGAGATGTGGTGAGTTGAATGATGATGAGAGTTTGAGTGTTCTATGGCTGTGGACAGAATTTCGAAGGAACTTGCAATGAGGTGAGTTTTTGTGAATGTGATGAGTGTGTGTGTTTTCAGCCTTGGCTTGTGTTATGTTCAACTTGCAAATTGAAATCATAAACAATTCTGATTGGCTGGCTGATGTGACTTGTGCTTTATGGATTGGTAGATCACTTTTTGCTCAAAAACCACTTTTGTGTAAGATAGGGCATGGCTCCAAATCTAGGCAAGGACAAAGCATGGCTGGCGCAGCAAAAGGTGAGGGAGAGGCTAGCCAAAGTCAGCTTCCAATGTCATAAGTTGTAGGAAGTGAAATGAGTGGTTTTTGCAAGTTGGCTAGCTTTTGGTTCACATGTGAAAAATTCAAGTTACATGAACTAAACTATGGGCAAACTTGATCAAAAATCTGATTTTATGACTTAGGGAAATGTTTGTGTAATGGTTTGTAGTGAACTAGAGGCTGCAATGTGTTTTGATCCAAGACTTTGCAAAATTTCCACTTGGTGCCTAACTTGAAAATAAGTGATTTTTGGCAACTTTGCATGGTCATAACTTTTGATCCAAGAAGAATTTGATCATGTTCTTGTACTTTTTGAAAAGGGAAAGATGAGATCTACAACTTTCATGACCAAAGTTTTTCCATTTGAAGCCTTTTTGGATCATGAATCAAGGCTTGAAAATTGACCTAAAATGGTGCATTCTTGAAAAGTCAACTATGCCCAAAAAGTCAACATTTGCAAAAACTCCAAATTCTTGATTTTTATGAACTTCAACCTTATTCCATGATCAAATAAAGATCATATACACTCAAAATGATGAAGATCAACCATTGGTTGGGTCATTGGGGGCCTCAGATGCCCTGATTTTGCACTGACTTGTCTGAAAAGTCAACTCTTGATCAGATGACTTCCCCATGGAATTTATTCATGAAAATTGATATGCATACTCCCTATACCATATAGAGATCAATGGAAACAAGAATGACCAAAAAAATTGGAGTTATGGCCTCTGAAACCAAAACCCTAATTTTCAGTCAACTGTGCAGTTCATCCTGGCTCTGCATCCACTCAAACCCTAGTTCTTGTGATTCCTCTGCAATTTGGACTTTGTGAGGATGTAACATGATACAAGAACACACATGGACCTCTTTGAGTTGATTGGTGGCCTTTGGAATGGCTCAAGAAGCATTGGGATTGCTCAGATCACAAACCCTAAGTGCAGATGACTTAGAAGCTATGCAGTGAATCAAAAATGTACTATGAGATGATATGATGGTGTATATGCATATGAGATGATCACAAGCCATGTGTGAATGGGTGAGGGCAAATTTGGGGTGCTTACAGCTGCCCCTATTCAAGCATGAGTTAGCTGTGCAGGTTGTAAGCGATGGCTTAACAGGCAAACAAGATAACTTGTGGTTGAATACCAAAGACAGTCCAATATTTGCACTCACAGAAATGAAGAAGAAAAGGGATATAGATTGTGACAGCAAATAACGTATATTGTAAAGTGGGACGACGGAGGACGACCGTCGAGCAGGGACGACTGCTGGGTAAACAGCAATGACGGGGACGGCCGACATGCTGGGGAGAGTGTATAAAAGCAATGACGGGGACGACCGACATGCTGGGGATAAAAGGGTAAAGCTAAGACGGGGACGGCCGACTAGCTGGGGAAAATAAAATCATGATGGGGACGGCCATCAAGATAAAACTGTAAAAAATTCTGAGGATTAATGAAACATGACGGGGACGGCCATCAAGTTCATAAAGGTAAAGTAACCAATGATGGGGACGGCCATCGGGTTAAAAAGGAAAAGGGACCACGACGGGGACGACCATCGGGTTAAAGAATAAATGAAATAAACAGATGATGGGGTACGGCCATCAAAGGTGAAGGACGATCACCTAGCAGGGGACGGCTGCTCTGTTGGGTATAAAAGAAATATGATGGGGACGGCCATCAAAGGTGAAGGACGATCACCTAGCAGGGGACGGCTGCTCTGTTGGGTATAAAAGAAATATGATGGGGATGGCCATCAAAGGTGGAGGACGACCACCTGGCAGGATACGGCTGCCGAAAACATCAACGATGGGGACGGCCATCGGATAAAAGAGGTCAACGATGGGGACGGCCATCGGACGAGCAAGATGGAGGACGACCATCAAGAAGTGGAGGACGACCACTCAACAGGGTACGGCTGCTCTCGAGGTTTCTCATGACATAGGACGAATGCCAGATAACCAAAATCAACAATGGGGACGGCCATTGGATAAAGTGATGAAGGACGATCATCAAAAGGTGGAGGACGACCACCTAGCAGGGGACGGCTGCTAAAAACAACGATGGGGACGGCCATCGGATGAGCATGATGGAGGACGACCATCAAGAAGTGGAGGACGACCACTCAGCAGGGTACGGCTGCTCTCAAAGGTATCATAACACGGGACGAGTGTTAGATAAAAAGAAAATTTGTTGGTGATCTACTGGGGATAACGTAAACACGGACGAGCGTTTACACCCAAGAAACAAAAGGTACAAGTGTTTGGTATTGTGTATAGATTAAAGATGCGGACGAGCATCCTTAAGACTATGATACGGACGAGTATCATGTAGAAATAAACTGACACATGTTCAGAGATGATGATACGGACGAGTATCAACTGGTTAACAAAGAACACGGACGAGTGTTGAATCCGAAAGAACTCTTCTGGGGAATAGTAGACACAGACGAGTATCTATATCCAAGAAGACATAAGTGTTTGACACGGTGTATGGATTAAAGATGCGGGCGAGCATCCTTAAGACTATGATACGGACGAGTATCATGTAGAAACAAACACTAGACGCAATGTTCTGAGATGATGGTACGGACGAGTACTAACTGGTTAACAAAGAACAAGGACTATTGCCGAATCTGTGGGGATATGAGTGATGATGTATACAAGATACGGACGAGTATCTGTATAGGTGTACCATGAGTAGTGAGTATTGTATTGTATAGATGAGTATTTACTGTTGGGGAGGGTGACACGGACGAGTGTCAAGAGAGAAAAGTATAATATTAACAAGTATATGGGTTGATGAAAGTGTAAGTGACTGCGCTGGGGATATGACACGGACGGGTGTCAAGAAAGTGTATATAGATATGTGAGTGCAAAGAGGATGTCTTTGGCTTTCTGCTGGTGTCAGGAAGGTGTATATATATATGTGAGTGCAAAGAGGATGTCTTTGGCTTTCTGCTGGTGGTTTGACACGGACGGGTGCCAGGAAGTATCTGTAATACGGGTGATTTGTTCGTAAAGAGTGTTCAGGCGACTTTACTGGGGAAAGATGACACGGACGGGTGCCAAAAGGTGTATATACTGGTGTTTGTGATGAACGGTTTATTATTCACTAGTGTTCAATTCACGACATGACTTATGATTATGCTATGCATTTGATTTTTGCCGTAATGCTCCGTGTTAGACGGAATGCTACGCTCTGGGGGTGAATATGATGCAAATGCTATGATTATGCAAGGAGGCACAGATCCAGGATTCGGATCCCGTTGCTGCGAAGATCTCTGGTCGATCTGCTTGAAATGGACGTCCCAGCTGGGTATGAGATCACTGGTAGATCCAATGATGTATCTGCTCGGGGATATATGTCACTGGTTGACATATCCTTATAATATGGGACCCAGCTGGGGTTTGTAGAAGCTTTCCGTACTCTGTTGTGACTTCTCCGTGCATTGCTCTCCTGGATAGAGGCTGAAGCTTTGTGGGGAGATGCTTCCCTGACTTCTGTATTCTGCTGAGGAAGAATGGTTGGCACTACAGCTGGGGAATGCTATTGATAACTCAGCTGGGGAGAATAATGAGAGGCAACTCGGCTGGCGAGAAAACATCCTGAGTGTTAAGCCTGTTAGTGGATTTGGCAACTTTGCTGGGGAAAGCAATGGGGAGCAACTCAGCTGGGGATAGAGCATTTCGGATGCTGAGATTGAGTGTAAGCTGATTTGGCAGCTCCTGCTGGGGAAATGGGCACCTTCTAGTGCCATGTGGAAGATAGACCGAGTTGATAGCGATTTGCCAGTTTGCTGAGACGTAACTTGCATGCCCCAGGTTGCGCTCTGGATACCTGCAATCCTGCAAAGATAAGGAAACGTACAAAAGGTCTCGAGGTATCCCTCACTGGATTCCGTCATAGAAGACAAGTACTTTCGAGAGTAATCACATTCCCTGTAAGCGTGTGTTTTTTTTTTATTATTTTTTTTAGAGAAAGGCATCTGTACTTATGCAATTGTATTTTTAGAGATATCAGACAACTCTTTGCAAAACATAAATGTAAAAACGAGACATGACTGAGAATCTGATTTTATTAATTCATGTGCCCTGAATTGGCAAGATACAGTCAAAGGAACATATCTCCTGAAATGAGGAAATTGTTACAAATTGAGAAATAAAGTGCTGGCGGTGTTGACGACGCTTTGAGAGAGCTTCCTCTTCTGCTATGACTCGTATGACAATGACGTTCTTTTCGTCTTGCTTTCTGGAGAGAGTTGATTCTGGTTGAAGCTTGATCCTTTGAAGCTTACCAAGTTGTAGGTGATACAGACGAACTCAGAATGCAGTTGTTCGCTTATTCCCTCGTTTTGCATGGATCGCCCTTTCGGGTTTTTAATCCATCGGGATACCCATTTTTTGCCTGAGCCGTCCGATGCGGCTTTTCCACTCAGCGGGTGTACATTTTTTTATTTATTTCCCTTACTTTTGCCCGAGTCTTTCATTCTGTTTTTGACTCGCCGGGATGCCCTATTTTTGCCTGGACTGACATTCTGTTTTTATGTCCAGCGGGTCATTTTACGCGAAGTATTTTTTAACTGCATCTGAATTCACAGGGGACGGGAAATCTTCACCATCCATGGTGCTGAGCATCAATGCTCCACCAGAGAAAACTTTCTTTACAACGAATGGTCCTTCATAATTTGGAGTCCATTTGCCCCTGTGGTCTGTATGAGGAGGAAGGATTCTTTTCAGCACAAGATCTCCTACTTGGTACCCTCGGTGCCTGACTTTCTGATCGAAGGCTTTCTTCATTCTCTTCTGATATAGCTGTCCATGACAGATTGCAGCCAATCTTTTCTCTTCGATCAGACTCAGTTGTTCGAATCGGGACCGAACCCATTCTGCTTCATTCAGTTTAACATCCATCAATACCCGTAAGGAGGGTAATTCAACTTCAACAGGCAGGACTGCCTCCATACCATATACAAGCTGATACGGTGTTGCCCCAGTGGATGTTCTGATTGATGTGCGGTACCCATGCAAGGCAAACGGTAGCATTTCATGCCAGTCCTTGTAGGTGATTACCATCTTCTGCACAATCTTCTTGATATTCTTATTCGCTGCCTCAACAGCACCGTTCATCTTTGGCCTGTAAGGAGAAGAATTGTGATGTTGGATCTTGAAGTCCCGGCACAGCTCTGCCATCATTTTGTTGTTTAAATTGGAACCATTATTAGTAATGATTCGCTCGGGAACTCCATACCGACAGATGATATCTCTTTTCAGAAATCTGGCTACCACTTGCCTGGTAACATTTGCATAGGAAGCTGCTTCGACCCACTTGGTGAAATAATCAATGGCGACCAAGATGAATCTGTGGCCATTTGAGGCAGTTGGCTCAATCTTGCCAATCATATCGATGCCCCACATAGCAAAGGGCCATGGTGAAGACATGATGTTCAAAGGATTGGGAGGCACATGCACCTTATCTGCGTAGATCTGGCATTTATGGCATTTTCTGGCGTAAGCACAACAGTCTGCATCCATCGTGATCCAGTAATAGCCTGATCTTAACAACTTCTTAGCCATGGCATGCCCTCCAGCATGGGTACCAAAAGATCCTTCGTGCACTTCATGCATCAACAAATCTGCTTCCGTTTTGTCAACACATCTGAGGAGTACCATATCAAAGTTCCTCTTGTATAAAGACCCATCAGTGTTCAGAAAGAAACTTCCAGCAAGCCTTCTCAAGGTCTTCTTATCATTGGAAGATGCCCCAGGTGGGTATGTTTGATCCTCCAAGAAGCACTTAATGTCATGGAACCAAGGCTTATCATCTTTTACCACATCCGCTGCAAATACATATGCCGGTCTATCAAGTCTTGACACTGAAATCTGGGGTACAAAGTTAGCCGTTTGAACTTTGATCATGGATGAAATGGTAGCAAGAGCATCTGCAAACTGATTCTCGTCTCGAGGGATATACTCAAGCTTGACTGTTGTGAAGAAAGTCAATAACCTCCTTGTATAATCCCTGTAAGGTATCAGATGATCTTGGTGGGTGTACCATTTCCCGTTGGTTTGATTGACTACCAAAGCTGAATCTCCGAATACGGTCAACGTTTTGATCCTGAGGTCAATGGCTTCCTCAAGACCCATAATGCAAGCTTCGTATTCAGCTTCGTTGTTAGTGCAGTTGAAAGTGAGTTTTGCCGAGAAAGGCATATGGACTCCTTTAGGTGTAATGAGTACGGCACCAACACCACGACCATTCATGTTAACAGCCCCATCAAACATCATAGTCCATTCTTCCTCCGGGTCAGGCCCTTCAGTGTGAACAGGCTCTTCGTGATCTTTTGCTTTAATGAACATGATGTCTTCATCAGGGAAGTCAAATCTCATAGGCTGGTAGTCATCTATAGGTTGCTCAGCCAGATATTCAGATAGTACACTGCCCTTGATGGCTTTCTGAGATGTGTACTGTATGTCGTATTCTGTGAGAATCATCTGCCATCTTGCAACCCGTCCGGTAAGAGCTGGCTTCTCGAAAATGTACTTAACCGGATCCATCTTTGAGATTAATAAGGTAGTGTGGGTCAACATATACTGCCTCAGTCGGCGAGCAGCCCACGCTAAAGCACAGCAAGTTTTCTCGAGCAGTGAATAACGCTGTTCACAGTCGGTAAACTTTTTGCTTAGGTAGTATATTGCATACTCTTTTCGACCAGACTCGTCATGCTGGCCCAGCACACACCCCATCGATTCTTCTAATACTGTCAAGTACATAATCAGAGGTCTTCCTTCAACTGGAGGCATAAGGATTGGAGGTTCTTGCAGATATTCCTTGATCTTGTCAAAAGCCTTCTGGCAATCTTCGTTCCACCTGACCGTTTGTTCTTTTCTTAGCAGCTTGAACAAGGGTTCACAGGTCGCTGTGAGGTGAGATATGAACCTTGAAATGTAGTTCAATCGACCTAAGAACCCTCGAACTTCTTTCTCAGTTTTCGGTGCAGGCATTTCTTGAATAGCTTTGACTTTATCAGGGTCAACCTCAATCCCTTTTTCGCTTACAATAAAGCCCAACAACTTACCAGACCGCACCCCAAATGTGCATTTGTTGGGGTTCAGCTTCAATTGGTATTTCCTCAAACGCTTGAATAATTTGAGCAGATTCACCAGATGATCTTCCTCTGTAAGGGACTTGGCGATCATATCATCCACATAACATTCTATTTCCTTGTGGATCATATCGTGGAATAATGTCACCATAGCCCGTTGATATGTTGCACCAGCATTCTTCAGTCCGAATGGCATCACTTTGTAACAGAACGTGCCCCAAGGTGTAATGAATGTTGTCTTCTCCATGTCTTCAGGTGACATCTTGATCTGATTATATCCTGAAAATCCATCCATGAAGGAGAATACCGAGAACTGAGCCGTGTTATCCACCAATACATCAATGTGAGGTAATGGGAAGTCATCTTTCGGGCTGGCTCTGTTCAGATCCCGGTAGTCAACACACATTCTTACTTTGCCATCCTTCTTAGGCACGGGCACAATATTAGCAACCCACGGCGGGTAGCTAGTCACAGCAAGGAACCCGGCGTCCCATTGCTTTTGTACCTCTTCTTTGATTTTCATAGCCATGTCTGGGCGAGTTCGGCGCAACTTCTGTTTAACTGGCGGGCATTCTTCTCTCAAAGGCAACTTGTGCACAACAATATCGGTATCCAACCCTGGCATGTCTTGATACGACCAAGCGAACACATCCACATACTCTTGAAGTAGATCTATCAGTTGCTTCTTCACTGAGTCTTGCAGGCAGGCCCCGATTTTCACTTCTTTCACGTCTTCGTCAGTACCAAGATTAATCACTTCAATCTCCTCCTGGTGAGGAGTAATGACCTTTTCCTCTTGTCTCAACAACCGGGCTAGCTCTTCAGGAAGCTCATATTCTTCATCAACCCCTTCGTCAGCTTGATTGATTGGATTGTCAAAGTCATACGATGTCATAGCCGTGCTGTTGTCGGTGCTGTCAGGAAGGCATTCTCTGCAAGGGTTAAGTTGGTTCCTTTTAGTGATTGATTTTAATCTTGCTTTTAGAAAAAAGTGAAATGAAGTTATCATTTTGAAAACACCGCCATTTATTTTTGTACAAAAAGAAAAATGGAAAAAACAGTGAGCATAAAAGGAAAAAGACTCGTTTGCAAAAAGATGTCTGATATTTCATTAATTTAATCTTGTTTGCACAAAAGTACAGATGGCCCTGGTTACAAAATGAGTCTTGTCATCTTGGGCAAGATGCAAGACTTGGATGCATGCTATATAAAAATACAGGAAATAATAATTACTCTGCTCGAGTAACACTTATAATTTCCTGGGAAGACCAGTTCGAGACACTGCTCCCCGGGATCTTCGGACGAATCCAATTCTCCAGATTGCGCTCCTCTTCCAGCTCGTCTTCCAGACAGTTGATAGCATCAGGGGTAAGCATCCCCCCACTGACAGTTGATAGCATCAGGGGTAACCCAACCCAAATTTGTCCTTCTTCTCCTCCACAGCTAAAACCTTGCCCCAGCCTAGGGCAGTTCCTTCTTCAACAACCTTCCGGGCTTGTTGGTATGACGACATTGGAGTACCAGATACAGCAGATGCCTCATTCACATTCAAAGCTTCAAACCCCTGGCTCATTGTTTCATGGATCTCCCCATCCATTTCAATGTACTTATAGGTTGCCAGGTGGCTGACAAAAATGTCCTCCTCTCCACAGATTGTGACAACTTGGCCTTCCCACTCAAATTTTAACTTTTGGTGAAGGGTAGACGTTATTGCGCCGGCGGCGTGAATCCAGGGTCTACCCAACAAACAGCTGTAGGCGGGCTGAATGTCCATCACGTAAAAGATAGTTTTAAAGGTATGTGGGCCAATTGTCACGGGCAGCTCAATTTCTCCCAGAACCGATCTCTTAGAACCATCAAAGGCTCTTACTACCAGGTTGCTGGGTCTCAATGCCAAACCATCATATTCAAGCTTCACCAGAGCCTTCTTTGGTAAGACATTCAGGGAAGAACCTGTGTCCACCAGCACATGAGAAAGGACAGCTCCTTTGCATTCCAGGGTTATGTGCAAGGCTTTGTTGTGATTGCGGCCATCCGCTGTCAAATCAGAATTGGTAAACCCTAGCCCATTGCTAGCAGTAACATTTCCAACCACGGTTTCCAATTGGTTGACAGTAATCTCCTCAGGCACGTAAGCTGCGTGCAAGACTTTAAGTAGTGCATTCCGATGGGCTTCGGAGCACATAAGCAGTGAGAGGATGGAGATTTTGGATGGCGTCTGGTGAAGTTGATCCACAATTTTATAATCACTCTTTTTGATGATTCGCATGAACTCATCAACTTCCTGATCAAATGGAGTCTTCAGGGCTTCTTTGGCAGCTGGATCTTCCTGCACCGGGCCTTTTCCTTTTGCCTTGGCAGCTTCTGCTTCGGCAGTAGGTCTTTGGACTTGTGAAGCGAAGAGACGTCCGCTTCGAGTGAAGCCTCCGCCTCCCCCCACATTATCTACTTGTGGTGCAGGTGCTGTTGTTTCCAGAGTGATTCTTTTTCCTTCACAGTATACGTCAGAGCCATAGTGCCAAGGGATGGCCCTATTGCTTTCATATGGTACTGGTCCAGGCACCGTGACAGTGACTGGACTGATTGCTGCTGCTGAAGGGACTGTTATTGTTTGTGGATCATAAAAGATTGTAACCGGTGCCCTGGCGGGAGCAGCACCTTCTGAATGGTAGGCGGAATTATTTTCAGGATCATAGAATATGGTAACAGTAGAGACATCTTCATGATTGATTGCTAGTGTTGTAGGAGGTTCTGTCGGAAGGACTGTTGCTGTTGCTGATGGAGAGTCGAAATGGAATGAAGCTGAAGTTGTAGCAGGAGGAACTGTTGAAAACTGATCATTTGGGAGGACAGGTGAAGTACTTGTTGATGGTGCTGATGAATTGTCGGGAACAATAGTTGTTGTATTTGTAGGAGTGTCTGAAACCGTTGTTGATGAAGTTGCCGGATTTGTCGGGAATGATGTAGTGATCTGGAGTAGGCCACTCTGAATAAGGCTGTCAATGCCATTCCTTAAATCTTCACACCCATTCCATGAAATATTGCAATAGGGGCACCCTAGTTCACACCCCGGAAATATATTGTTTTCACGGAGCTGAGCTTTGATTTCCACCAATGGTGTCCGGATCTGATCCACACTAGTTATCAAATAAGACGGTTGGTCTTCTTCAATAGCATTAATTCGGGGACCACCATGGTTTGGCATAGGGTTTTTATTGACATTGGGCGGAGGTGCAAAATTCAGAGCCTTGGAGTCTACCAAGTCTTGTACCTTCATATGCAGAGCCCTGCATTTTTCTGTACTGTGACCAGGTGCGTTGGAATGAAAAGCACACCTAGCATTGGAGTCATAGTTCCTTGGTAGACTGTTGGGATCCGGAGGTGCCAACGTTCTTAGCTCAACTAGGTTGAGTTTCAGAAGTTGTGGCAGCAAGGCAGCATACGGCATTGGGATCGGGTCGATCACTCGGTTAGCTTGGGATGGCCTCTGCTGGAATGGCCTTTGTTGATTGTTGTTGCTATTGTTGTTGTTGTAGTTGTTTCTTGGAGGATATTGATTCTGATGATACTGAGGTTGTTGTTGGAAATTTTGTTGAGGAGGTTGATAGACCGGCTGAGGATGAGCTGGAGCAGGGATTGTGACTGCTGCTATTGTTCTGGGAACATAATGGGGCCTGCCCCTGTTGGTGTGAATGGCATTGGTCTCGCCAGTTCTTCTCGGGCCTGCAAAAGGCTTTTTTGTACCACTGGACGAGCTTGCACCATTATCGGATATCTTACCCATTTTTAACAGGCTTTCAATTCTCTCCCCAGCTATGACAACATCTGCGAAGCTAGTGGAAGAGAAAGCAGCCAACCTGTCAATATAGGTTCCCTGAAGAGTGTTCATAAACATGTCTGCCATTTCTCTCTCAGACATTGGGGGTTGAACGGCAGCAGCCAATTGCCTCCATCTTTGGGCGTATTCTCGGAAACTTTCCCTTGACGACTGTGACATTCCCATTAGGAGAGTCCTGTTGGGTGCCATGTCTAAGTTGTATTGATACTGTCGGATGAAGGCTTCTGCCAGGTCCTTCCAGCATCTTACAGTTGCCCTTGTCAAGTGGGAATACCATTCCCTCGATGCTCCTGTCAAACTGTCTTCGAAGTAGAACATCCAAAGCTTCTCATCCATTGTATAGGCCTTCAGCCTTCCCAGAAATGATTGCAGATGAGTCCGGGGGCACGAAGTCCCATTATACTTTTCGAAACAAGGAGGCTTGAACTTATGAGGGATCCTGACCCCATCAACCAAACCCATGTCCATGACGTCGAAGCCCAAAGAATTTTGAGATTCTAAAGACCTTAACTTCTCAGCTATTTCATCCAATCTCCTATCATAAGCATCCTCTCCAGCACCCATTACTGTAAATTGGTCCTCCTGAGGATCTTCTTGAAGTACTCTGGCTGCAGTAGCTGTTCCTTGGATGTTGGCAGGAATATTAATCTCAGGATGTAGATGTGGACCAAACACAGGGGGATTCACATGTGGTTGCACCCTTTCATTGTTACTGGTGCCTGCAGTTCCTACATGAGGCTCCTCTGGATTTTGCCTCTCAACCATAGCCCTCAGTCTCTCCTGGCTCTGAGCCATGTTGTTCATAACCTCCATGAACTGCGTCATCTGTGTTCTCATCTCCAATCTTTCATTGGCTAGCTGATTTCTGACATCAGCAAGATCTTGTTGAACTTGATCCATTTGGATGCCCGGAAGGTTGTTTCTAGTTGGGTACCTGTGTGGCCTGTTGAGAGGAAATACCCGGCGGCGAGCAATAATTCCTGAACATCACAACAGAGGTTAGCAACAACAAAACAAAACCCTACAAAACAAATAAAAGGTTAGCATGCAATGCAGTTATGCTTATTTGCTATCAAGGTATCCGGTTTGGCCTTCAGTTTTGACCCTTCCAGACCCTTGAAGATGAGGCTGTTGAAGTTGCTTTTGATGTGAACCCAGATAGAAACCAACACAAATATATTACATAAGACGAAATAATACAACTTGTTCTTTTTACAACACAAGTCCCCCCCCCCTAAGGGGTCAAAATACATCACAAAAAAAAAAAAAGTAAAAGTACATGGAATAAGAATAACAACAAGCAAATGATCAAACTCCCAGGCCAAACTCATCCTCACGAACTTCCTTAAGAAGTGCTTCGGTCACAGGATCAGCCGGACGCTCCGTGAGACCTCTGATGAGAAGGTTTCTTGTTGCAACAGCTGCAGTCAACTTCTTGTTCTGACCATGGTCTTTAGACCTCTTCACTCCAGCTCTGATTTCTAGCTCTGATATTTCCTTCTGGGCTGCTGCCAGGGCTTTTTCCATCTGCTCCATCTTGTCCTGAACTCTCTTGTCTTCTAGAGTACGGGCCTCAGTGATCCGGACCCACCTGGCCTGACTCTCTTTCAAATACAAGTCTGTTCTTGCTCTCTGGAACTGGGCTTCTTTACAAGCATTCTTCAGAATCTGCTCACCAGCTTTAGACTTGTTGATATAATCTCCAGACTTCTCAATTTTAGTCAAGTGTTCCACCCTCAGCTTCTCCAATCTTTCAATCTCCCTCACACCTTCACTCCTCTCCCGGAGGGTCTTCTGCAAGGCTTGGGATAACTTCTCATTCCTTTCCTTCAGGCTTTCAAACTCCTCCAGACTGATAGCAGCATGGGATGGTGCTGATGATGACTCAGGCATGTCTTCTATGGTGAAAGGCAATCCAGAGAATTGGGCTCTAGCATAAGACCACTCATGATATTGGGCTGATGCCACATTATTGCACTTCCCCAGAATGGTGATTCCCTTGGTTTGAACATGATCCCAGGCCCAGGCAGCCTGCCTAACAACAGTCAAACTGATCTTGTTCTCACAATAGAGAGTTTCCACCAAGTCCTGTGCTTTGGGAGTATGGACCAGAGCATATCCCAGCTGTCTCCTGAACAACAGAGGGTTGTAATTAATACTTCCCTTGACTCCTATTAAAGGCACATTGGGAAAGTGCCCACAGCTTGTGATGATATCTCTGCCCTTGGTGCTCTGAGTGCACCATCTGATGTCTGCTGAGGTGAGAGTAGTGAGCCTCTTAGCCCAGTTGCTCTGCTGATGAGGATTCAGGAATGCATCTGTTCTGGGTAGATGCTTGAGGAGCCAGGTATGGAATAATGGAGCACACATCCTTACTAACTTCCCCCTCTGCTTCTCATTCCTCTGATGCACTGAGTAATAAAGATCACCCAGCAAAGTTGGCACTGGGTTCTTCAGGATGAACAGGTGGATTGCATTCTTGCTGATGAATCGAGGCTCATCTGCAAACAACACAATTCCAAATACACTTAAGGCCAACAGAGCACAAACAGCTTTCCACTCCCCCAGGGAGGCCTTCAGAATAGCTTGAGAAATTAGGAAGTCCAGATGAAAACCAGGGATCCCAGCTTTAGAGGTCATGTGTTGCTCAATCAAAACAGGCTCCAGATGTAAAGCTTTTGCTATCTCTCCATTGCTGGGAAAGACCATTTCAGGGTTGAAAGGGATTTCTCTCCTGATAGGCAGACCAATCAATGATGAGTATTCTTCCAGGAGAGGACCCAACTGAAAGTCTCTAAAGGTGAAACACCTCAAAGGAGGGTCATAGAACTGAATGCAGGTATGGATGAGGCTCCTCTGAGATGGGTCCATATCCATAACCAAGTCCAGTATATCCCCATAATATTCTCTGAACAGAGGTATGTGCTCTGGAGTGATCAGGGTTTGAACCTTCCTGATGTCTGATAAGTCTGGTTGGAAGAAATGATAAGTGATGTTGCTTTTCTTTGGAGCCATGATGCTGAAGACTGAGTAGAATAAGTGCTGATGGAGATGCTGAGGAGTGAGCCACTGATAGGCTGGTGCAAGTGACTGAAGTATATGGCTGGCAGCTGAAACAAGTGCTGGTGGAGATAGGTCAAAACTGCAGATGGGGTCAAAACCAAAACCAGATGAGAAATGGATACCCTGAAACACAAATAAGCACATGTTAATATGATGCAATGAGTATGTATGCAAGATGAAATGCAAGGGTTTGTGACTGAGCTGGATCTGATTAACTGCCTTGGTATAGATCCATGTGTGTTCAAGAATTCCAGAGGGAGGCCTAAAAATCCAGTAACCAGGGTGGGGGACTCAAATAAAGAGCCACATGTCCAGGGTTTTAGAATCACAAGAACTGTCCTACATGGAGTACTCTTAACAAAGTCAAAGTAACAGGGTATTCTGAGGTCAAGGTACCTGCAAACCTGTAAACAGCCCAACCCCCTCACAGGTAGTGATCTAGAACAAGGATCCTCAGACTTGGATCAGTTATGAGAAGTGTAAACACTTCTAACCCGGAGGTACAGTGTTTACAATAACCATAACAATTCCTCCTCTAATTCACCTCAGTTTCTGAAGGTCAGTACTAAAAGGTCATCCAGACTTAGCAGGCTTCCCAGATAGCCCTAGCATTGCAGGAAATCTGCAACACAGAGTTCTCAAGAAGAAACCCATATCTGAACCGTGTTTCATATTCCCGCACCAGACCGAAATGGAATGGGAAAGAATATGATTCACTCTAGCCTAGGTGTCACTCAGGTCCCAGGTATAGGACCTTAACTCTCAATGGAACACCCACCCACCAAAGAAAAACCAGATCCAGCCAGCACAGTATGACAGTATGAAAATATAAAGCTATAAAGAAAGCAATAAATCAACTGTACATAAAGCAATAAACAAAAATAAATACAAGCACATACAAGCACATAACACCCCAGTAAACACAAATCAAACAAGCGCTAGGAGGAACCCACAAAAAGAACCAGAAGCCCTGGTTGCAACATAAGCTTCCCCAGCAGAGTCGCCAAGCTGTCGCTCCCGACAAGTGAAACCGGGTCACATGAAGGTACAGACGCGAGCGGTCGGCGAAGGGAACAGTGAGAACACACAGCCGTGAACTCGCTGGAGGATGAAAAGAGTCGCCAGCTAGGCATTTTTATCCCGGAGGAAAGGCAATGCTGCATAGACCTAGAAAGAGATGGATAAGACGGTTGCGAACCAGGGAGACTGAGAAAGGGGGTTGGTTACAACCTGGGAAGGTATTAGCACCCAAATTGTCCGTCGTACTCGACGGGATCCACGCTTAAAAGATTTGTGTTTTAAAGGGGTAGTGTCAGTGCAATCTGTGTATAGAATAGCTGGAGAAGAATGTACAGGTGTCAGTGTGAAGGAAGTGAAGTGTATAATGATGTGTCAGTGTAAAAGAGAAAGAGGTGAAATGCTCATGACAATGAGGCTTAAGAATGAAGCTGGAAAGAGGGGGAATGAACAGAGACTTTTGTTCGATAACTGTTAAGTTATGCCTACGTATCCTCTCGTGCAATGAGGAAGTCAGAACACCGTAGTTCGACCCAAAGAGACTGAAAGGTGAATTGACTGATGAACTGCTTGCTTGCCTATGCTCAAGTGTATGACCTGTCTGGCTCAGGTGCTAACTGTCTTGCATTAGACGGAAGAAGCAAGTTCTCGTTTATGAGTGAAGATGATGAGAAAAGAATCCCGGAGGAGACGATTATTGTTTGTTTTTGTGAGTTTTTAGTCTTTTATTGCCTTTGAAAGTTTGTCATAAGTTAATGAGCTTAAGCCTAAACCAATGGATTTGGTAAACTCATCACATCATCCCTCTGATTAGGGGTAATGAGAATTACCTTAAGTGTGAAGTCAGATTCTCACACTTAAACACCATGATGTAGGATTAAGATCATTAACCTACTTGTGATTATTTAGATGTTTTTGGTGTTTTTGTTTAGTGTTGAGTAATGAGGTTAAGCCATAATCAGGGATTAAACAGACTCATTACACCATCCTAATAGAAGGATAGTAGATGAGAATGTTTAAGCTGAGGAAAGCTCCTCAACTTAATCCATGATTAGGGATTAAACTCATGACATAACAAGCCTTTATGGAGTGGATTTTAGTTAATGATATGATGATGAAGTGAATTTTATGATTTGTAAGACAACTTGAGGGGGACTTGTCCATTAACACTAGGGTTAGTCCTTCTTAACCACTTAAGGAAGAATTAGAACCCTAATGCAAGGCCCAAGTTACAAGTGTGATGTCTTGATGATTATTAGATGAATTGATTAAGAGATTTAAACACCTTAAGGGTTTAATACTTAGGATTAAAGTTATACACTCCATCCTAAGAGAAGGATGCAGGCATAAGCTTAATCACAAAATCTTAAAGCCTTTAGGGTTTAGTCCCTGATTATGAGGTGAGAAGAGAAGACTCAAAGAGAGACACAAAGGTAAAAACTATGGGGGAGACTAATCAAAACCCTAATTCATTGACATGCTTGGTTGTTCCTAAGGTTTGTGAGGTTTTACAAGAGAAGCCTCCAAAAGAAGCACCAGGAAGCAGATGAACAGGATCAAAAGAAGCAAAGTGACTTGCTTCATTCAAGAAGTCAAGTCACTTGAAGAAAGAAAGTGAGAAGGAGAAGAATGAGCAAGCTCAATCTCAAACACAAACATAAAGGCAGCAATGGATGCAAGAGAGATGAAAAGGAAAGGTATGAGAAGTGAAGGCAAATCCACTTCTCAAGTTTACTTACCACCTGCAATGTTAGAAGGAAATGCAATGCAATGCAAGATGAGATGAAATGACATGATGCAAAGCAAAACCAGAAGCATGTTGATGATGATTATGATGGTATGAGGTGCTGCAAACATGAGGTAAGGCATGGGGATGTTCATACAAGGTTATGAATGCACATGATGTAAGCTAAAGAGCATGGACAAGCATGAAATGTTATGAAGCATATAAGGCAAATGGCATGGCAAATATGTAATGCAATGATCAATGATGCTTTCTACATGTCTTAAGATGTCAAATGCAACACAAGAAGGCACAAAATGCAATGACAAGTCAAGTTATGCAAGGAAATGCAAGAAGGATGCAAAAGAAAGCCCAAATTAGGGTTCATGGAACAAACATCAAATAATAACTCAAAACAGAAACAAACCCTAAGATAAAAAATGGAAAATGGTACCCAAAGAAACCCTAGACCTATAATAAACCACTGCCCAAAGGGGAGCTCCCAACTCTTTACCAATCTCAAGATATGATTTTTGCAAGTTATTAGGGTTTTTTAGGGTTCTTATCAAAACAAATGCCAATCAATTAGAAAATGAAAGATCAAATCATGGCCTTTTTATCCTTGAAAATACATGTCAAATGGAAAACAATGCAAGAAGAATCAATGTCTCAACCTTCACCAATAGGCAGAAATGAATTTTCAAACATATGATCAAAATAATGCACAAAATATGATTTAATTCCATGGAAAATTCTTAAAATGCATCAAGATCAAAAAAGAAATTTGGTTTGAAGGTTGGACAATGTTTCTAAATGTCTTAGAACATTTCATGAATTTTTTTGTAATTTTTAAATACCTAAAAGTATTTTTAATTAATTAATTCCCATTAATCAATTAAAAATAACCTTTTAAATATTTAAAAATACTTTTTTAATGAAAAAAAAATGAAATAAAAATATTTTTGGGTCATAAAAATTAATAAAACTTTAAGGAAAAAGTCTCATAATTTTTATGAATTTTTGACTATTTTTAATAAATCATGCAAGTTTAAATGAAATAAAATGAAATTAAACAAATAAAATGAGAAGTAATCAGATTGAATGGATGAGATTGCTCCTGGATTCAAACATGTTGACTGCGCGCGCTAGTGGAGGGCCAGGATTGCTTCAGACTTAATTAAATTAATTATGGATTAATTAGACCTAACACGTGGATTAGGGTTAATCAAACGCATCTGGGCCATCGAAACTGGAGGGAAGTCAAACATTCAACGCTCATCTACGCTCAGCATTCAAACTAAAGTTAATGACTGTAATTAGGGCAAATCACTCTCAGGTGGCCGGAGAAGACTTCCGGTCGTCTTCTCCGGCTAGAAGCTCACCTGAAAATCACCCAACTTCCTCAAAACGTTACAAAAATGAAATCCAAGACCAGGGAAATGATCCTTATCCTCTCACGAACCAAACCCCTCTCTCAAAACAAATTTAAAGTTCCTAAATCAACTGAATCGAAGCAAACAATTTCTAGGGTTCGTGAGCTTCAAACACAAATTAAATGCTCAAAACAAAACCATTTCAAAAACTAAAGGTACCAGAATGATCAGTGCATCATGAGGAACAAGTTTGTAACATAAAAAACCATTTCTGGAAAAATTAATTTCGAGCTACCTGAGATTTGGAGCTTTCAGTTTAGGAACTTTCTGGCCACTTCCTTTGATGCAAGCTGCTCTACTTGATCCCCCAAATGTGTTTGAATGCTCAAAATGAGTTTGTGTTGGCTGGAGAAGGAGATTCGAATGGAACTGCTTCAGTTCAGTCAACAATGGCCATGATGATTTTGGCACTTTCAGGCTGTGAAAAGGGGTTGTTTGTGATCTATGAAGTGTGTTGAGAAAGTTTGTGGTGTTGGTTGGTGTGTTTGTGGCTTGTGGAGAGAGATTCGATAGAATCTGCAGCTTGAGGTGAATAATGGCAATGGAGTTTTCAGGCTTGATTTAGGCTTGAGCTTTGGTGGTTTCTTGTCTGTGAGATGTGGTGAGTTGAATGATGATGAGAGTTTGAGTGTTCTATGGCTGTGGACAGAATTTCGAAGGAACTTGCAATGAGGTGAGTTTTTGTGAATGTGATGAGTGTGTGTGTTTTCAGCCTTGGCTTGTGTTATGTTCAACTTGCAAATTGAAATCATAAACAATTCTGATTGGCTGGCTGATGTGACTTGTGCTTTATGGATTGGTAGATCACTTTTTGCTCAAAAACCACTTTTGTATAAGATAGGGCATGGCTCCAAATCTAGGCAAGGACAAAGCATGGCTGGCGCAGCAAAAGGTGAGGGAGAGGCTAGCCAAAGTCAGCTTCCAATGTCATAAGTTGTAGGAAGTGAAATGAGTGGTTTTTGCAAGTTGGCTAGCTTTTGGTTCACATGTGAAAAATTCAAGTTACATGAACTAAACTATGGGCAAACTTGATCAAAAATCTGATTTTATGACTTAGGGAAATGTTTGTGTAATGGTTTGTAGTGAACTAGAGGCTGCAATGTGTTTTGATCCAAGACTTTGCAAAATTTCCACTTGGTGCCTAACTTGAAAATAAGTGATTTTTGGCAACTTTGCATGGTCATAACTTTTGATCCAAGAAGAATTTGATCATGTTCTTGTACTTTTTGAAAAGGGAAAGATGAGATCTACAACTTTCATGACCAAAGTTTTTCCATTTGAAGCCTTTTTGGATCATGAATCAAGGCTTGAAAATTGACCTAAAATGGTGCATTCTTGAAAAGTCAACTATGCCCAAAAAGTCAACATTTGCAAAAACTCCAAATTCTTGATTTTTATGAACTTCAACCTTATTCCATGATCAAATAAAGATCATATACACTCAAAATGATGAAGATCAACCATTGGTTGGGTCATTGGGGGCCTCAGATGCCCTGATTTTGCACTGACTTGTCTGAAAAGTCAACTCTTGATCAGATGACTTCCCCATGGAATTTCTTCATGAAAATTGATATGCATACTCCCTATACCATATAGAGATCAATGGAAACAAGAATGACCAAAAAAATTGGAGTTATGGCCTCTGAAACCAAAACCCTAATTTTCAGTCAACTGTGCAGTTCATCCTGGCTCTGCATCCACTCAAACCCTAGTTCTTGTGATTCCTCTGCAATTTGGACTTTGTGAGGATGTAACATGATACAAGAACACACATGGACCTCTTTGAGTTGATTGGTGGCCTTTGGAATGGCTCAAGAAGCATTGGGATTGCTCAGATCACAAACCCTAAGTGCAGATGACTTAGAAGCTATGCAGTGAATCAAAAATGTACTATGAGATGATATGATGGTGTATATGCATATGAGATGATCACAAGCCATGTGTGAATGGGTGAGGGCAAATTTGGGGTGCTTACAACAGGCTAGCTACTTTTTCTTCCACCAGCTTCGCTGACGTAGTCATAGCTGGAGAAAGAATTGAAAGCCTTCTGAAGATGGGTAAAATTTCTGATAATGGTGCAAGTTCGTCAAGTAATCCCAGGAAGCCTTTTGTGGGACCTAGAAGAACCGGTGAGACAAATGCCATTCATGCCACCAGGGGCAGGCCTCAGTACCTTCACAGATCAGTAGCAGTTGTCACTATTCCAGCTCCGATTCCTCAGCAACCAGCATATTAACCACCACAACAACCACACTATCAACAGCAGGTTCAGTATCCGCCACAGAGAAACTACAACAACAACAATCAACAGCAGAGACCCTTCCAAAAAAGACCATCACAGGCAAATAGGGTGATTGACCCTATCCCTATGCCTTATGCCGCTTTATTGCCACAACTCCTGAAACTCAACCTGGTTGAGCTAAGGACATTGGCACCACCAGATCCCTCCAATCTTCCAAGAAACTATGACGCCAACGCCAGGTGTTCTTTTCACTCCAATGCACCTGGCCACAATACAGAGAAATGCAGGGATTTACAAATGAAGGTACAAGATTTGGTAGATTCTAAATCCCTCAACTATGCACCCCCTCCAAATGTCAACAAGAATCCCATGCCCAATCATGGAGGACCAAGAATTAATGCTATTGAGGAAGATAAGCCATCTTTCTTAATCACTGGTGTTGGACAGATTCGGACACCTCTGGTAGAAATTAAAGCTCAGCTTCTAGAATGCCAGATGTTCCCCGGGTGTGAGCTCGGTTGTGGTTATTGTAGCATTTCGGTCAACGGGTGTGATAATTTGAGAAGCGCCATAGATGGTCTTATCAAAAGTGGAATACTTCGGATCACAACATCAGCGCCTACAAATCCAGCAATCCCTTTGACAACAATTCCTGACTCTTCTACAACTGCAACAACAATCATTCCAACCAATTCATCAATATCATCAACAATGGCTCCGTCCATCACTTCAACAAATCAGATGTCAACAACCATTTCTTCTACAACATCAGCACCCATTTATCCAGCAGAATCTTCTACAACGCCAACAGAAATTAACGAAGATATCTCAGCAGTCACCATTTACTATGATCCATCAGATGTTCCTCCAAACAACAACTTTCAACAACAAGCAGTGGCACCTCCTGCCAGGTCACCAGTCACCATGTACAACGATCCACACACCATTTCAGTACCCTCCTCTATAGCAGTCAGTCCAGTTACCATCACAGTGCCTGGACCTGTTCCATATGAAAGCAGTAATGCCATCCCTTGGCATTATGGCTCTGACCTCTACTGCAACGGGGAGAAAATCACTTTGGATTCTTCAACCTCTTCTCCACAGATTGATAATGTTGGGGGAGGCGGAGGCTTCACCAGAAGCGGACGCCTTTTTGCCTCACAAACTCAAAGACCTAATGCCGAAGCAGAAGATGCTGCCAAAGCAAAGGGAAAGAGTATGGTATTTGAAGAACCAATCATCAAAGAAACTCAGAAGACATCATTTGAGCAAGATGTAGACGAGTTTATGAGAATTATAAAAAGAAGTGATTACAAGGTGGTGGATCATCTTCACCAAACTCCCTCAAAGATCTCCATATTATCCCTGTTGATGTGTTCTGAAGCTCACAGGAATGCATTACTGAAAGTCTTGCACGCATCATACGTGCCAGAAGAGATCACTGTTAATCAGCTGGAAACCGTGGTAGCAAATGTCAACACCAGTCATGGGCTGGGCTTTACCAATGCTGACTTAATAACTGAGGGACGTAACCACAACAAGGCTTTACACATCACTCTGGAATGCAAGGGTGATGTTCTATCTCATGTACTGGTGGATACTGGGTCATCACTCAATGTCCTACCAAAGAAAGCCTTAGTGAAGCTGGAGTATGATGGCTTGGCATTGCGTCCGAGTAATTTGGTGGTGAGAGCTTTCGATGGCTCTAAAAGATCAGTGCTTGAAGAGATTGATCTGCCTGTGATGATTAGCCCGCAGACCTTCAAAATTACCTTCTATGTGATGGACATTCAGCCGGCCTACAGCTGTTTGTTAGGTAGACCTTGGATCCATGTCGCTGGCGCAGTTACGTCTACCCTTCACCAGAAGCTGAAATTCGAGTGGGAAGGCCAGATCATCACCATCTGTGGTGAAGAAGATATCTTTGTTAGCCATCTGGCTACGTACAAGTATATTGAGATGGATGGAGAAATCCATGAAACCATGAGCCAGGGATTTGAGGCCCTGAACATTAATGAAGCATCTGCTGTACTGGGAACCTCCATGACATCTTATCAGCAAGCCAGGAAGGTTGTTGAAGAGGGGACTGCCCAAGGTTGGGGCAAGCTGTTGCCTGTGGAGAAGAAGGAGGACAGATTTGGGTTGGGTTACAAACCAACTCAACAAGATCAATCAGAGGCTGCTAAGAAGCCCAATTTTGTCAGCGGGGGAATGCTCACCCCGGATGCAGTGAACAACTTGGAAGATGAGTCGGAAGATGAACGCAACCTGGAGAGCTGGATACGTCCAAGGACCCCGGGGAGCCATATCTCAAACTGGTCTTCCCAGGAAATTATAAGGGTTACTCCTGCAGAGTAATTATTATTTCCTGTATATTCTAAGCATGCATCAAGTCTTGCATCTTGCCCAAGATGACAAGACTCATTTTGTAATCGGGCCATCTTGTAATTTTGTGCAAACAGATCAATCAATGAATATCGGACATCTTTTGCAAATGAGTCTTTTTCTTTTCCGCTCACTGTTTTTCATTTTTCTTTTTGTACAAAAATAAAATGGCAATGTTTTCCAAAATGATAACTTCATTTCACTTTTTTCTAAACAAGATTAAAATTGATCACTAAAACGAACAATCTAAACCCTTGCAGAGAGTGCCTTTCAGACTGCACCGACAACAACACAACTATGACTCTGTATGACTTTGACAATCCGATCAATCAAGCCGATGAAGGGGTTGAAGAAGATTATGAGCTTCCTGAAGAGCTAGCTGGATTGTTAAGGCAAGAGGAAAAGGTTATCACTCCTCATCAGGAGGAGGTCGAAACGGTTAATCTTGGTACAGAAGAAGATGTGAAAGAGGTTAAGATCGGAGCCTGCTTACAAGACTCAGTGAAAGAACAGCTGATTGATATGCTTCGGGAGTATGTAGATGTCTTTGCTTGGTCTTATCAAGATATGCCAGGGTTGGACACCGATATTGTCATGCACAAGCTGCCTTTAAAAGAAGATTGCCCGCCAGTAAAGCAGAAAATGCGTCGTACTCTCCCAGAAATGGCAATGAAGATTAAAGAAGAGGTACAAAAGCAGTGGGACGCCGGGTTCCTTGCTGTGACTAGCTATCCGCCGTGGGTTGCTAATATTGTACCTGTGCCTAAAAAAGATGGCAAGGTGAGGATGTGCGTGGATTACCGGGATCTGAACAGAGCCAGCCTGAAAGATGACTTCCCTTTACCTCGCATTGATGTATTGGTGGATAATACGGCTCAGTTCTCGGTATTCTCCTTCATGGACGGATTTTCAGGGTACAATCAGATCAAGATGTCACCTGAAGACATGGAGAAGACCACTTTTATCACACTCTGGGGCACGTTCTGTTATAAGGTGATGCCGTTCGGACTGAAGAATGCGGGTGCCACTTATCAACGGGCTATGGTAACATTATTCCATGACATGATCCATAAAGATATTGAATGTTATGTGGATGACATGATTGCCAAGTCCCTCACAGAAGAAGACCACCTGGTAAATCTGTTGAAGTTATTCAAGCGTCTGAGGAAGTACCAATTGAAGTTAAACCCCAACAAATGCACATTCTGGGTACGATCTGGTAAGCTGCTGGGATTTATTGTAAGTGAGAAAGGGATTGAAGTTGACCCTGATAAAGTCAAAGCCATTCAAGAAATGCCTGCACCGAAGACTGAGAAAGAAGTTCGAGGTTTTCTTGCTTAGATTGAACTACATTTCACGGTTCATATCTCACCTTACAGCAACCTGTGAGCCCTTGTTCAAGCTGCTAAGAAAAGAACAAACGGTCAGGTGGAACGAAGACTGCCAGAGGGCTTTTGACAAAATCAAGGAATACTTACAAGAGCCTCCAATCCTTATGCCTCCAGTTGAAGGAAGACCTCTGATAATGTACTTGACAGTACTAGAAGAGTCGATGGGGTGTGTGTTGGGCCAGCATGACGAGTCTGGTCGAAAAGAGTATGCAATATACTACCTAAGCAAAAAGTTTACCGACTGTGAACAACGTTATTCACTGCTCGAGAAAACTTGATGTGCTTTAGCGTGGGCTGCTCGCCGACTAAGGCAGTATATGTTGACCCACACTACTTTATTGATCTCAAAGATGGACCCAGTCAAGTACATTTTTGAGAAGCCAGCACTTACCGGACGGGTTGCAAGATGGCAAATGATCCTCACAGAATATGACATCCAGTACACATCTCAAAAAGCCATCAAGGGCAGTGTATTGTCTGATTATCTTGCTGAGCAACCCATTGATGATTACCAGCCTATGAGATTTGACTTCCCTGATGAAGACATCATGTTCATAAAAGCAAAAGATCATGAAGAGCCTGTTCATACTGAAGGGCCTGACCCAGAAGAAGAATGGACTATGATGTTTGATGGGGCTGTTAATATGAATGGTCGTGGTGTTGGTGCAGTACTCATTACACCTAAAGGAGTTCACATGCCTTTCTCGGCAAAACTCACTTTCAACTGCACTAACAACAAAGCTGAATACGAAGCTTGCATTATGGGTCTTGAGGAAGCCATTGACCTCAGGATCAAGACTTTGACTGTATTCGGAGATTCAGCTCTGGTAATTAATCAAACCAACGGAAAATGGTACACTCACCAGGATCATCTGATACCTTACAGGGATTATACAAGGAGGTTATTGACTTTCTTTACAACGGTTAAGCTTGAGTATATCCCTCGGGACGAGAATCAATTTGCAGATGCTCTGGCTACCATTTCATCCATGATCAAAGTTCAAGCTGCCAACTTTGTGCCTTGGATTTCAGTATCCAGACTTGACAAACCAGCATATGTATTCTCAGCAGATATTGTTAAAGATGATAAGCCTTGGTTCCATGACATTAAGTGCTTCTTGGAGGATCAGACATACCCACCTAGGGCATCTTCCAATGATAAGAAGACATTGAGAAGGCTTGCTGGAAGTTTCTTCCTGAATATTGATGGTTCCCTATATAAGAGAAACTTTGATATGGTACTGCTCAGATGCGTCGATAGAACAGAAGCATACTTGTTGATGCACGAGGTGCACGAAGGATCCTTTGGTACCCATGTGGGAGGACATGCCATGGCAAAGAAATTACTAAGATCAGGTTACTACTGGATCACAATGGATGCAGACTGTTGTGCTTATGCCAGAAAATGTCACAAATGCCAGATTTATGCGGATAAAGTGCATGTGCCTCCCAACCCTTTGAATGTGATGTCTTCACCCTGGCCTTTTGCCATGTGGGGCATTGATATGATTGGCAAGATTGAACCGACCGCTTCAAATGGCCACAGATTCATCCTGGTTGCCATTGACTATTTCACCAAGTGGGTCGAAGCAGCTTCCTATGCAAATGTTACAAGGCAAGTGGTATCCCGATTTCTGAAGAGGGATATCATCTGTCGATACGGAGTTCCCGAGCGAATCATTACTGATAATGGTTCCAATTTAAACAACAAAATGATGGCAGAACTATGCCGGGACTTCAAGATCCAACACCACAATTCTTCTCCTTACAGGCCAAAGATGAATGGCGCTGTTGAGGCAGCAAATAAGAATATCAAGAAGATTGTGCAGAAGATGGTAGTTACCTACAAAGACTGGCACGAAATGCTACCATTTGCCTTGCATGGGTACCGCACGTCAATCAGAACATCCACTGGGGCAACACCTTATCAACTTGTGTATGGTATGGAGGCGGTCCTACCCGTTGAAGTTGAATTACCCTCCTTACGGGTATTAATGGATGTTAAATTGAATGAAGCAGAATGGGTCCGGTCCCGATACGAACAACTGAGTCTGATTGAAGAGAAGAGATTGGCTGCAATTTGCCATGGGCAGCTGTATCAGAAAAGAATGAAGAAAGCCTTCGATCAGAAAGTTAGACTCCGAGAATACCAAGTAGGAGATCTTGTGCTGAAAAGACTCCTCCCTCCTCATACAGACCACAGAGGCAAGTGGACTCCGAATTATGAAGGGCCATTCGTAGTAAAGAAAGTTTTCTCCGGTGGAGCACTCATGCTCAGTACTATGGATGGTGAAGATTTCCCGTCCCCTGTGAATTCAGATGCAGTTAAAAAATACTTCACATAAAAATGACCCGCTGGACATAAAAACAGAATGTAAGTCCAGGCAAAAATAGGGCATCCCGGCGAGTCAAAAACAGAATAAAAGACTCGGGCAAAAATAAGGGAAAATAAAATAAAAAAAATGTACACCCGCTGAGCTGAAAAGCCGCATTGGACAGCTCAGGCAAAAAAGGGTATCTCGATGGATTGAAAACCCGAAAGGGCGATCCATGCAAAATAAGGGAATAAGCGAACAATTGCATTCTGAATTCGTCTGTATCACTCACAACTTGGAAAGCTTCGAAAAGATCAAGCTTCTTTCAGAATCAGCCTTCTTCAGAAAGCAAGACGAGAAGAACGTCAAGTGTCATACGAGTCATAGCAAGGGGAAGCTCCCTGAAGCGTCATCAACATTGCCAATACCTTTTATTTCTCAATTTGTAACAATCTCCTCATTTCAGGGGATTTGTTTCTTTGACTGTATCTTGCCAATTCAGGACACATGAATTAATAAAGTCAGAATTTTAGTCATGTTTCGTCTCGTACATTTTATTTGCAAGGATGTCCGATGTCGTTAATATACTGGTTGAATAAATACAGATGCTTTTCTTCTAAAAATACATGCTTGCAGGAAATATACTCACTCCCGGGAGTGCCTAAACTCTTATGACGGAACCCAATAAGAGATATCTCGGGATACTTGTGCGTTTCTTTATCTTTTCAGGATTGCAGGTACTCAAAGCACAGCATGGGGCATGAAGGCTTCATCCCAGCAAGTTGGCAGATCATTGTCTACGCAGTCTTAGCACCGGAAGTGTTTTCTCCCCAGCTAGGTTGCCCTTTGATATTTCCTCCTCAGCCAAGTGCAAAAGCCAGGGAACCATCCCCCCACAGTTTGAGCCTCTATCCTGAAGAGCAATGCCTTTAGGATCTCACAACAGAGTGAAGAAAGCTTCTACAAACCCCAGCTGGGTCCCTCATTACAAAAATAGGTCTATCAGTGACCTATATCCCCAAGCAGAGTCCCATGTATCAGATCTGCCAATAATCTCATCCCCAGCTGGGATGTCCACTTCAAGCAGATCAGCCAGAGATCTTCATAGCAACGGGACCTGGATCCCGGATCGGTATCTTTGCATAATCATAGCATTCGCATCATATTTTCCCTACATAGTTAGCATTCCGTCTAATACGGAGCATTACGGCAAAAATCAAACATATTGCATAATCATAAGCCATGGTCTGAATCAAACACTTGTAAATTTCGACAATTCATCAAAGATATACAGAAAACTCTCCAGATTCCCTGGCAGGAAGCCAAGGCATTTGCCTTACACTCATAAATACAAATGCACACTCCTTTTGGCACTCGTCCGTGTCATCACTTCCCCCAGTAAATTCTCCCGAGCATTATTTACAAGCAGACACTTATATATTACAGATACTTCTTGACACCCATCCGTGTCATATCCCCAGTAGAAAGCCAAAGCGTCCTCTTTGCACTCACAGGTACATATATCCATGCAGATTCCCTGACACCCGTCTGTGTCAACCTCCCCAACATAACTACCTGAATACTTTGTAAAACATTTACTTGTTTATAATATACCTTTTGACACTTGTTCGTGTCATTTTCCCCAGCAAGTTGAACACTCATCTGTACACCACTCATACTTATTACTCCTGTTTCACTCATACAGATACTCGTTCGTATCTTGTATATACCACTTATACCCCCTCAGATTCGAAACTCGTCCATGTTCTTTGTTAACCAGTTGGCACTCGTCCGTATCATCATCCCAGAACATGCGTCAAGCGTTTGTTTCTACCCGATACTCGTTTGTATCGTAGTCTTAAGGATGCTCGTCCGCATCTTTAATCTACACACCGTGTCAAACACTCGTGTCTTCTTGAATTTAGACACTCGTCTGTGTCTACTATTCCCTAGAGGAGTCCCCACAGAATCAACACTCGTCCGTGTTCCTTGTTAACTAGTTGATACTCATCCGTATCATCATCTCCGAACATGTGTCAGTATTCGTTTCTACCTGATACTCGTCCGTATCATAGTCTTAGGGATGCTCGTCCGCATCTTTAATCTATACACCGTACCCAAACACTAATGCCTCTCATTTCTTGGATATAGACACTCGTCCGTGTTTACTTGTCCCAACAAATTCCAGTGAACTATTTCCTTTTCTATCTGACATTCGTCCTATGTCATGATACCTTGTCGGCAGCCGTACCCTTCCAGGTGATCGTCCTTCACCTTTGGATGACCGTCCCTCATCCTTTCCCCAGCGGAGTCTCCATTATTGGAACCCTTTTCTATCCGGCATTCGTCCTATGTCGTGATTTTTAGCAGCCGTACCCTGCTAGGTGATCGTCCTTCACCTTTTGATGATCGTCCTTCATCATTTTATCTGATGGCCGTCCCCGTCGTTGATCTTGTTATCTGACATTCGTCCTATGTCATGATAAACCCTGAGAGCAGCCGTACCCTGCTAGGTGATCGTCCTTCACCTCCTGATGATCGTCCTTCATCATGCTTATCCGATGGCCGTCCCTGTCGTCGACCTTTTATTTGGCATTCGTCCTATGTCGCGATATTTTTGGCAACCGTACCTTGCCAGGTGATCGTCCTTCACCCTTAGATGACTGTCCCTCATCTTATACCCAACAGAGCAGCCGTCCCCTGCTAGGTGATCGTCCTTCACCTTTGATGATCGTACCTCATCATTTATTTTTACCTATAATCCCCAGAGAATCTTTGTCACTTTATCTTGATGGCCGTCCCCATCATAATCTCTTATATCCCCAGCATGTTGGTCGTCCCCGTCATCACTCTTTCCCCAGCAGTCGTCCTCTGCTCGACAGTCGTCCTCCGTCGCCCGCACTTTATAATATACTTTATTTTCTTTTACAATCTATATCCCTTTTCTTCTTCATTCTGTGAGTGCAAATTTTGGACTGTCTTTGGTATTCAACCACAAGTTATCTTGTTTGCCTGTTAAGTCGTTGCTTACATCCTGCACAGCTAACTCATGTTTGAATAGGGGCAGTTGTAAACACTCCAAATTTTCCCTCACCCATTCACACCATGGCTTGTGATATCCTCATATACATAATTTCAATCATAGCATCCCGTATTGCATATTTGTTTCACTGCATTGTTTCAAAGTCATTTGCATCTAGGGTTTGTGATCTGAGCAATCCAAGAGCCATTTGAGCCACTCCAAAGGTCTTAAATCATTTCAAAGGGTTCCATGTATGTTCAAGCATCATATTGTATCTCCACAAAGTCAAGGAAGTCAAAAAATCACAAGAACTGAGAATGGCATGGAAGCAGAGCCAGGTTTGACTGCACAGATGACCTAGAATTAGGGTTTTGGTTTCAAAGGCCATAACTCCAAGTTTTTTGGTCATTCTTGTTTCTATTGGTCTCTATATGGTATAGGGATCATGCATATCAATTTTCATGAAGAAATTCCATGGGGAAGGCATCTAATCAAGAGTTGACTTTTTGAGCAAGTCAGTGCAAAATCAGGGCATCTGAGGCCCCCAATGACCCAACCAAAGGGTGTTCTTCATCATTTTGATTATGTATGATCTTTATTTGATCATAGAAGATGTTATAAGTTCACAAAATTGAAGAATTTCAAGCCATTTGCAAAGTTGACTTTTTGGGAAAATGACTTGTAATGGAAACTTGCCATTTTGGGAAACTTTTTCAACCCTTGCTTTTTGATTCAAAAATGCTTCAAATGGGAAAACTTTGGTCATGAAAGTTGTAGAATGGATCATTCCCTTTTCAAAAAGCACAAGAACTTGTCCTAATTCATTTTGGATCAAAAGTTATGGCTTGTCAAAGTTGGGAAAAATCACATAATTTCAAGTTTTCTACCAAAGAGGCAAAGTTGCAAAATCACTTGCCAAGGCAAATTGAGACCTCAAAGTGACTTCTAAACTTCATACAAACATGAACCAATGTCTAAAAGTCAGATTGCATCAAGAGTTTGCTCATTTTTATGACTTGTGGATCAAGAAACTTCAAAAGGGCCAAAGTTGAACAAAGTTGCAAAACCTCACTCAAACCCTAATCCATGTGCTGGCTGACTTCAAAATTGATCCTATGGTCCTCCTCACTTCTTGCTGCGCGGGACACCCCTCTTGTCCTTGGCTAGACATGAGCCCATACCTCTCTTACACAAAGCTTGACTTTTTTGCAAAAGACCCATACCAATCACAATAGGGCACACCAACTCCACAGACCTATCCATGAGTGATAAGTGGACAAAATGGAACTCAACACAACACACAACTCATGCTGAAACACACTTCAAGCCATAGTTACAAAAAATCCTCCAACTTGCAAAACCATTCGAAACACATAGCACAAGCATCAAGCACAAAAACAAACTTCATAAAACATCTCAGCACACTCTCCTGATCATTTCCCTGCCCTCATTCATCCCTGAAACCTCACATAAACAAAATACGATTTCTTCCCCTCTTTGAACAGAACTCAAGCAATCTCTCAAACTAGCCCAAATAAACTCCAGATAAGCTTTGCAAACACTTGAGGGAGGTCAGTGGAGTTGATTGGAAGCAAGGAACTGGTCCAGAAGCTCTTGGGTTGAAAGCTTCGATTCAGGTAGCCATGGAAATTCATTTTTCCAGAACTATTATTTCTTGTTTCTAAAATGATCTACATGCTTCCCTGAATGCACTGAACCTTTTATTTTTGAAAATGAGTGAGAAATGGCCATGTATGCTTGTTCTGAAACTTTGCCCGTGAAATGAGTTTTTCTTTGATTCTCATGATTCAGTGAAAATAAATGGTTTTTGGGGTGGGGTTTAGGTTTAATGATGTTTAAGGATGAAATCTGGTGATTTTAGTGAAGTTTTGATGCGTAGGGAGTGAGATAGCATGAACACCTTGCCGGAGAAGATGACCGGAACACTGTTCCGGTCATCTGAAAGTAATTAGGGCACAGGATTAGGGTTTAAGCGTAATTAGTGAGATTTGAATTCTGGCCGTCCAGATGCGCGCGCTGGTCAATTCCCGCGTCCTAGGTTTGAACCACAGCCCTCAGATCAGTTGACTTTCCTATTTTTCATTTAAAATTCATTTTATTTTCATTTGTTTTGATTTATTTTGCACGAATTGTTTAAAATAGCAAAAAATGTTTAAAAATTATGAAAAATTTTGTCAAGGTTTTCATTATTTTTCAGAACACAAAAACATTTTTATTTTTATTTTTTGCATTAAAATTTATTTTTAAATCATTTAAAAGTTTATTTTTAATTAATTAATGAAAATTAATTAATTAAAAATACTTTTAGGTATTTAAAAATCACAAAAAAAATTCACATAGCATTTAGATACATTTAGAAACATTGTCCAACTCTCAAAACAAATTTATTTTTTTGTTCTTGATGCCTTTTGATTATTTTCTTTGGAATTAAATTCATTTTGAGGTAATATTTTGGTTCAAACTTTGAAAATTCATTTCTGTCTAACCTTTGAGAGTTGGATCATGATTCTTTTTGCATTGAATCTTGCATAACATGTAGTTTATAGGATAAAATTGGCATGAATTGATCTTGCATTTTCAATTTGTTTTGCATTTTTCTTGACAAGGTACCTTAAAACCCTAGCAATCTTAGAAAATTCATAACTCTCACTAGGTTAAGAGTTAGATCCCCTCCTTTGGGCAGTGAGTTTGTGTAGGTTTAGGGTTCCTTTGATTGCATTTTCAAATTTTTATCATGTCATTTGCTTCTGGTTTTGGATTTTGCTTTGTGTGTTGATCATAAACCCTAATTTATGCCTTCCTTTGCATCCATCTTCCATTTATTTGCATACCATGACTTTCCATGACATTTTGTGCATCCATTTGATCCATGATACATCTTAAGACATATTAGAATCATGTTTGATCATTGCATCTTTCATTTGCCATGTTATATGTCTTTTGCATTCCATAACTTTTCATGAACATCCATGGTTCAAAACATGCTTCTTTTGCATCCATATGTTTGTATGATCATTCTAATGCCTTGCCATATGTTTGCATAATCTCTTAGCATCATTAATATCATACTTATGCTTCTGGTTTTGGTTTGCATCATGACATTGCATCTCATTTTGCATTGCATTTCATTTCTTTACTAACTTTTCAGGTGGTAAGTTGTATTGAGAAGTGAATTTGCCTTCACTTATCATAATCTCTTTTCATCTCTCTTATGCATCATTGCTGCATTTTTGTATGTGTATTGGATTGAGCTTGCTCAATCTTGTTCATCTCACCTTCTTTCTTCAAGCAACTTTCCTTCTTAAGTGAAGCAAGTTGTTTTGCTTCTCTTTGCTCCTTTCATCTGCTTCTCTCCTTGGTGGTTCCTTGAAGATTTCTTTCTTAAACCCCAAAAACCCTAGGAATGACCAAGCATGATAACAATTAGGGTTGATTAGTCCCCCACTTAGCTTTTACCTTTGTGTCTCTTTGAGTCTTCTCTTCTCATCTCATAATCAGGGACTAAACCCTAAAGGCTTTAAGGCTTTGTGATTAAGCTTATGCCTGCATCCTTCTATTAGGATGGAGTGCATAACTTTAATCCTAAGCGTTAAACCCTTAATGTGTTTAAATCCTTTAATCAATTCACTTAATAATCATCAAGACATCAAGCTTGTAACTTGGGCCTTGCATTAGGGTTCTAATTCTTCCTTAATTGGTTAAGAAGGACTAACCCTAGTGTTAATGGACAAGTCCCCCTCAAGTTGTCTTACAAACCATAAAACTCACTTCTTCATATTATCACTAATTAAAATCCATCTAATAAAGGCTTTGTTTTGTCATGAAGTTAATCCCTAATCATGGATTAAGTTGAGGAGTCTTCCTCAGCTTAAATATTCTCATCTATTATCCTTCTATTAGGATGGTGTAATGAGTCTGTTTAATCCCTGATTATGGCTTAATCTCATTACTGAACACTAAACAAAAACAACAAAAACATTTAACTAATCACAAGTAGGTTAATGATCTTAATCCTACACCATGGTGATTAAGTGTGAGACACTGACTTCACACTTAAGGTATTCTCATTACCCCTAATCAGAGGGAGGATGTGATGAGTTTACTAATCCATTGGTTTAGGCTTAAGCTCATTTTCTTGTGACAAACTACAAAAAGCAGTAAAAGACTGAAATCATCAAAAACAAACAATAATCGTCTCCTTCGGGATTCTTTTCTCATCTCACTCACTCACAAATGAGAACTCGCTTCTTCCGTCTAATGCAAGACAGTTTGCACCTGAGCCAGACAGGTCATACACTTGAGCATAGACAAGTAAGCAGTTCACAAGTCAATTTACCTTTCAGTCTCTTTGGGTCGAACTACGGTGTTCTGACTTCCTCATTGCACGAGAGGATACGTAGGCATAACTTAACAGTTATCGAACAAAAGTCTTTGTATATTCCCCTCCTTCCAGTTTCATTCTTTTAAGCCTCATAGTTTTGAGCATTTCATCTTTATTCCTACACTGACACTTCATTTACATACACTATACTTCTTTTACACTGACAGTTGCATTCTTTTCCAGCTTTGATACACAGATTGCACTGACACTACCCCTTTAAAACACAAATCCTTTAAGCGTGGATCCCGTCGAGTACGACGGACAATCTGGGTGCTAATACCTTCCCAGGTTGTAACCAACCCCCTTTCTCAGTCTCTCTGGTTCGCAACCGTCTTATCCATATTTTTCTTAGGTTTATGCAGCATTACCTTTCCTCCGGGATAAAAATGCCTAGCTGGCGACTCTTTTCATTCATCCTTCCTCCTTTTCGCCGACCGTTCGCGTCTGTACCCCTTCTGACCTTTGAGGTGTCATTTGGTGGGAGCGACAGATAGGCCACTCCCCCAATCCTCTGCATAATCTGATACGGACCGACAAAGCATGGAGTGAGCTTTCTAGACTTCAAAGCTCTTCCCACACTAGTCATAGGAGTAAATCTTAAGAACACATGATCTCCCTCTTAGAACTCAAGTGCTTTCCTTCTCTTATCGTGATAACTCTTTTGACGACTCTGCGACGTTTTCATCCTTTCCTGAATCATTTTTATCTTTTCAGTTGTTTATTGGACAATCTCTGGCCCAAGCACCAAACTCTCTCCTGACTCATACCAACATAATGGAGTACGAGAACGTCTACCATACAACGCCTCATATGGAGCCATCCCGATACTAGCATGAAAACAGTTATTGTACGTAAACTCGACCAACGGCAAATGAATATCCCAAGACCCTCCCTGATCTAATACACAAGCTCTCAGCAAATCTTCTAAAGATCGGATTGTTCTTTCCGTCTGACCATCCATCTGCGGGTGATAAGCAGAACTCATCCTCAATTTAGTACCCAAGGAATCCTGTAAACTCTTCCAAAACCTCGACGTAAACCGTGGATCTCTATCTGATACAATACTTGAAGGTACACCATGCAACTTCACAATTTCCTCAATATAAATCTCAGCTAACCTTCGCATGGAATGGTTAATCTTCATCGGCAAGAAATGTGCCGATTTAGTTAACCGGTCAACAACTACCCAAATCGAATCATTACCTCTAGCAGTCTTAGGTAACCCAGTCACGAAATCCATGGAAATACTATCCCATTTCCACTCAGGAACATTCAACGGTTGCATCATACCTGAAGGTCTCTGATGTTCTATCTTTGACTTCTGACATGTCAAACAAGCATATACAAATTCGGCAATGTCTCTTTTCATACCCGGCCACTAAAACAACCTGCGTAAATCCAGATACATCTTCGTAGCACCAGGATGAATACTCAGTCGACTCTTGTGACCCTCTTCTAAAATAATCTTTTTAATTCCTATAATATCCGGAACACATACTCTATCTTGGAATCTCAAAACTCCATCTTCATCAACTCAAAAGTCACCTGCATTACCTTGATCAACCAACATCAATTGATCAACTAATTTCAAATCAGATTTCTGACCCTTACGAATCTCTTCCAAAATCTCACTGGTCAGCTTTAACATTCCCAATTTCATACTATCAGTAGTAATTTCACACAACAAGCTCATGTCTCTGAATTGCTCGATCATTTCCAATTGTTTCACCATAAGCATTGAAATATGCAAAGACTTCCTACTCAAAGCATCAGCCACAACATTTGCCTTACCCGGATGGTAATTCAAATCAAAATCAAAATCCTTCAATAATTCAAGCCATCGCCTCTATCTCATATTTAACTCTTTCTGATCAAACAAGTACCTTAAACTTTTGTGATCACTGAATACTTCAAATTTCGAACCAAACAAGTAGTGCCTCCAAATCTTAAGCACAAACACCACAGCTGCTAACTCTAAGTCGTGAGTAGGATAGTTCCTCTCATGAACTCTTAACTGTCTAGAAGCATAAGCAACCACCTTATTATCCTGCATCAAAACTCCACCAAGACCCATCTTGGAAGCATCACAATAAACTACAAAGGACTCATCTGGATTCGGTAAGACCAACATTGGCGCGGTCGTTAATGTTTTCTTCTGTTCTATAAAACTCTCTTCGCAAGAAACATCCCACACATACGCTTGACCCTTCTTATTCAATTGCGTCAACGGTAAAGCTATCTTAGAAAAACCTTCAATGAACTTACGATAGTAACCAGCCAACCCAAGAAAACTACGAATTTCTGTAACTGACTTCGGAGTCTCCCACTACAATACCGCATCAATCTTTGAAGGATCCACCGAAATTCCACCACTTGAAATTACATGGCCGAGGAAACTCACTTCCTTTAACCAGAACTCACACTTAGATAATTTAGCAAACAATTTCTTTTCTCTCAACACTTGCAACACAACCCTCAAATGCTCGGCATGTTCCTCTTCTGATTTAGAATATACCAAGATATCATCTATGAAAACCACCACGAACTTATCAAGATACTCATGAAAGATCCTATTCATATATTCCATAAACACACCAGGCGCATTAGAAACCCCAAACGGCATCACTGTATACTCGTAATGCCCATATCTCGTCCTGAAAGCTGTCTTCGAAATATCATCAGCTTTAACTCGAATCTGATGATAACCAGACCTCAAATCAATTTTGCTAAAGACACAAGCACCTACTAGCTGATCCACCAAATCATCGATCCTCGGAAGTGGGTACTTATTCTTGATAGTCACTTTATTCAATTGTCGATAATCGACACACAATCTCATACTACCATCCTTCTTCTTAACGAGCAACACCGGAGCACCCCAAGGAGAAATACTGGGTCTAATGAACCTCTTCTCTGACAATTCTTCTAATTGTTTCTTCAACTCATTCAACTCTGAAGCCGACATTCTATAAGGAGCCATCGAATCAAGGCCATTTAATCCTAGAAACTACATGCTAAACACAATGCAATGCAAGAAGAATCAATGTCCAACTCTTCATAGATAGGCAGAAATGATTTTTTGAACTTAGGATCAAAATAATGCACAAAAATGATTTTAATTCAAAGAAAAATTCTCAAAGTACATCAAGATCCAAAAAGAAATTTGGTTTGAAGGTTGGACAATGTTTCTAAATGTCTTAGAACATTTCATGAATTTTTTGGTGATTTTTAAATACTTAAAAGTATTTTTAATAAATTAATTTCCATTAATCAATTAAAAATAATCTTTTAAATATTTAAAAATGCTTTTTAAATGCTAAAAATGGAAATAAAAATATTTTTGTGTCTTAAAAATTAATAAAACTCATGGGAAAAAGTTTCATAATTTTTAGACATTTTTTACTATTTTAAATAAATTATGCAAGTTAAATGAAAAGAAATGAATTAAAAATTAAAATAAAAGAAAGTAATCAGAATGGAGGGTTGAGATTGGTCCTGGGTTTAAACGCGTTGACTGGCGCCATATCTTGTGGCCAGGATTGGTTCTGAGTCAATTAACCTAATTATGAATTAATTAAACTAAATAATTAAATTAGGGCTAATCAAAGTGATCTGGGCCCTCTATCCACGCGGGAAGTCAACATTTTCAAACAATCCAACGCCCAAGATTCAAATCTCCTTAATGACCTGAGATTAGGGCAAAACAGATTCAGGTGACCGGAGAGAAGCTCCGGTCATCTTCTCCGGTGGTATCCAAACCCTAGAACATGATTCAAGCATCTATTTCACAAATTAAACACACCTAAGTGATCCTCTAACAACCTAGGTCATGAATCCATGCTCAAACAACATTTAAACACCATGAATCAAACGAATCGAAGAAAACAAAATCCACGGGCAAAATTTCAGAGGGGTCATACAAACTCATTTCTCACTTATTTTTGATTCTGAAACCATCCCCATGATTAGCAATACATGAGCAATCATATTAGAACTTAAAATGCAAGCTTTGGAAGAAAGTGTTCATGTTCATACCTGAGCTGGAAAGCTTCAAAACTGAGCTTCCAGGGCCTCTTTTGCGTGCAAATGGACTTCTTTGTCTCCCCTGATGCTAATGGAAGGCTTCAAAGCTCTTGTGGATGGCTGATTTGAGAGGAACAGCTCTGGTGTAGCAGATAGCACAGTCAAGAATGGGGAGGTTTCAGGCCATTCCAAAGGTGGATTCCTGCTCCTTCAGGTGTGCTTGACTTGTTGGTGAAGAAAGATGATGTGTTTGATGGCTGGATAAAAGGATTCGAAGAGTTCTGGTTTTGGAGGTGAGGAATGGTGAAGCTTAGTTCATGCTGCTTTCAGGCTTGAATCTTGTTGGTTTCTACTCAATGAAACATGGTGAGATGATTGGTGAAAATGGTTTGGATGTTTTAGGTTTGTGGAGGCAGATTCGAAGAGTTTTGCAAAATGAGGTGGTTTTTGGAATGTGATCTTGTGGTCTGTTTTTGCTTGGCTTCTTGAGTGTTATGGCCAGCATTTGGATAGTATATTTTAATCCTATAGGTCAGATGATTTGACATGGCCTCTATTGATTGGTAAGTTTGCTTTTGCCAAAAGTCCACTTTTTGTGTAAGAGAGGTATGGCTTGGTTCTAGGCTAGTACAAGGCATGGGGCTGCGCAGCAAGGGTGAGGGGAAAGGCTAGCCAAAGTCAGCATCCAATGTTGCAAGTTGTAGGAAGTGTGATGAGTGGTTTTGCAAGTTGGCACACTTTTGAAACTTCATGGAAAAGTCTTGTTACACAAACCATAACCATGTGAAACCTTGGTCCAATTCTGATTTTTAAGGCTCATAGAATGTTTGTGTAATGGTTTGATGTCAACTAGAGGTCACAAACAGCCTTGGTTCATGGTTTTGCAAAATTCTCATTTGGTGCACATCTTGAAAATCAATGATTTTTGCCAACTTTGTCACACCATAACTTTTGATCCAAGAATAATTTGATCATGTTCTTGTACTTTTTGAAAAGGGAAAGATGTAATCTACAACTTTCATGACCAAAGTTTTTCCATTTGAAGCATTTTTGGATCAAGAATCAAGGCTTGAAAAATGACCTAAAATGAAGCATTCTTGAAAAGTCAACTATGCCCAAAAAGTCAACACTTGCAAAGACTCCAAATTCTTGATTTTTGTGAACTTCAACCTTCTTCCGTGATCAAATAAAGATCATATACACTCAAAAGGATGAAGATCACCCATTGGTTGGGTCATTGGGGGCCTCAGATGCCCTGATTTTGCACTGACTTGTCCAGAAAGTCAACTCTTGATCAGATGACTTCCCCATGGAATTTCTTCATGAAAATTGATATGCATACTCCCTATACCATATAGAGACCAAAAGAAACAAGAATGACCAAAAAATTTGGAGTTATGGCCTCTGAAACCAAAACCCTAATTTTAGGTCAACTGTGCAGTCTAGCCTGGCTCTGCTTCCATGCAAACCTCAGTTCTTGTGATTCTTTTGAAATCTTGACTTTGGGAGGATGTAACATGATACTTGAACACACATGGACCCCTTTGAAGTGATTGATGGCCTTTGGAGTGGCTCAAGAAGCTCAGGATTGCTCAGATCACAAACCCTAGATGCAGATGACTTTGAATCTATGCAGTGAATCAAAACTGTGATATGAGATGTTATGATTGAGTTTATGCAAATGAGATGATCACAAGCCATGATGTGAATGGGTGAGGGCAAATTTGGGGTGTTTACAGCTGCCCCTATTCAAACATGAGTTAGCTGTGCAGGATGTAAGCGACGGCTTATCAGGCAAACAAGATAACTTGTGGTTGAATACCAAAGACAGTCCAAAATTTGCACTCACAGAATGAAGAAGAAAAGGGATATAGATTGTAAAAGAAAATAAAGTATATTGTAAAGTGTGGGCGACGGAGGACGACCGTCGAGCAGAGGACGACTGCTGGGTAAATAGCAATGACGGGGACGGCCGACATGCTGGGGATGAAAGGTAAAGCTAAGACGGGGACAGCCGGCTAGCTGGGGAAAATAGAGATATGATGGGGACGGCCATCAAGATAAAGTAGGATTCTTTGGGGATTAATGAAAAATGATGGGGACGGCCATCAAAGTTCATAAAGTAAAGAAACCAACGATGGGGACGGCCATCGGGCTAAAAAGAAAAGGGACCACGACGGGGACGGCCATCGGGTTAAAGAATAAATGAAATAAGCTGGTGATGAGGTACGGTCATCAAAGGTGAAGGACGATCACCTAGCAGGGGATGGCTGCTCTGTTGGGTTAAAATGAGGGACGGCCATCTAAGGTGGAGGACGACCACCTGGCAGGGTACGGCTGCTAAGTATCACGACATAGGACGAATGTCGGATAGAAAATCAACGATGGGGACGGCCATCGGATGAGCATGACGGAGGACGACCATCAAGAGGTGGAGGACGACCACCTAGCAGGGTACGGCTGCTCTCAGGGTTTATCATGACATAGGACGAATGTCAGATAAAAGGAAATTTGTTTTGTTGGCGATTTACTGGGGAATAGTAAACACGGACGAGTGTTTATCCAAGAAATAAAAGGTATAAGTGTTTAGACGTTGTGCATAGATTAGAGATGTGGACGAGCATCCCTAAGACTATGATACGGACGAGTATCGGGTAGAAACAAATACTGACACGTGTTCAGAGATGATGATACAGACGAGTATCAACTGGTTAATCAGAGAACACGGACGAGTGTTGAATCTGAAGGGACTCTTCTGGGGAATAGTAGACACGGACGGGTATCTATATTCAAGAAGACATAAGTGTTTGGCACGGTGTATGGATTAAAGATGCGGATGAGCATCCTTAAGACTATGATACGGACGAGTATCATGTAGAAACAAACGCTTGACGCATGCTCTGAAATGATGGTACGGACGAGTACCAACGGGCTAACAAAGAACACGGACTAGTGTCGAATCTGCGGGGATATAAATGGTGTATATGAGATACGGACGAGTATCTGTATAAGTAAGTATGAGTATGAGTGATGTATAGATGAGTGATGTACAGATACGGACGAGTATCTGTATAAGTAAGTATGAGTATGAGTGATGTATGGATGCAATCTTTTTGTTTTTTTTTTTTCTTTTTTCAATGCAAGTAAAGAAAAATGAGCGAATGCGACATGATTGATTCAAAAGTGCAAGATCACTACATTAACATTACCATTTAAAATAACAATGCTTAAAAGACAAGTAGCTGCTAACAGGAAATAAGCTACAATGCAAATGATAAAAGGATACATTGATCACCAACTCTGCTGACATACTGTTGTCTGAGCCACTGAAATCAAGATACGCTTCTTCTGAAGTCTTTGAACTCAATCAGGTGAAAGGTTGACGTGCACAACCAAGCTTCCTTCTGGAAAGGAGATGTAGCCCTTGTCGATCAATTGTTGTACTTTGGCTTGAAAAGCTTTGCAATCTTCAGTTGAATGTCCCATTGATCCACCATGATACCCACACTGCTCATGGGGATTGTAGTCTAGAGGGTACGGCTCTGACAACGGCTTGAGAGGCTTAGGAACCACCAAAGAGCTCTGAACTAGATGTGGCAAGAGTTCACTGTATGCCATGGGGACTAGATGAAGAGGAGAAATCCTTCTTTCCAGATTGTTACGAGGCCTAGGCTGGCTCTGAAGTTGATTCTGAGGTCTTAGACCATGAGATTGCAGATTTGGACGAGGAGGAGCCCAGGGTTTCTGACACGGTGTTCTGAGCACTGCCGAATGCCCGCAAGAGTAATCAGATTCAGGAAAAGATGATCTCTTAGAAGATGTTGTTCTAGAATATTCGATATTTGCCATGACGACACTGACGTCATCCCATTCTTCCTCTTGGGAGCTAACAACAGACTCAACTTCACTAGCTGGGATATTCGAAAAGTCTTGGATCTTTCCACTTTTGAGCAGGCTCTCAATGCGTACTCCAACTATCATCAAATCAGAGAAGCTTGTCATCCCAATGCTACTCATTCTTTCCAAGTATGGACCCTGCAAGGTGCCCACGAACAGGTCAATTAATTCTCTGTCTGAAAGTGGTGGTTGCACTTGGGCTGCCAGTTCTCTCCACCGCTGTGCATATTCTCTGAAAGATTCACCACTCCTCTGGGATAGGCTCTGCAAGTGCGTGCGATTGGGCGCCACGTCCATATTGTACTGGTATTGCTTTACGAAAGCTCTGGATAAATCATTCCAAGATCGGATATGACTACTTTTCAAATCCATGTACCAACTTAAAGATGCCCCACTTAAACTGTCCTGAAAACAGTGAATCATCAACTTATCATTGCAGGTATGGGAAGTCATTTTTCTACAGAACATCACCAAATGACGCTTCGGGCAACTGACACCAGTGTATTTTTCAAACTTCGGAGTCTTGAAATCTGGAGGAATGACAAGACCAGGCACCAAACACAGGGTTAGAGCATCAAAACTGAAGGTATCAGGATCCGCTAAGGCTTTGAGTTGCTCCTCCAACACATGAAACCTTTCAGCAGGATCAATGACTTGTGGATCCTTGGTTTTCACAAGAGGGATTTCCCCTTGGAAGTATGGCATAGGGAAGGCAAAACCCTGATAATCTGTAGAATCAGAAGAAGATGAAGGTCCACCTCGGACAACACATGGTTCAGGTACTTTCTGATTCACGATCAGGGTCTGTGCAGGCTGAGCTTGAGCAAGATTGTTCACTTGTGGAAGATCCTCATCAGGTGAAAGACCATACAACGGATTGGTCACCGAAGTGAAACCAGGTGGAAACTCAACATTCTGACGATTGCTCTCTGACATAGCTACTGACGGCTTCCAATATGACCCTTCTTAACTCTTGACACTGCTCGGTCTTCCTTCAAACACTGTCGTCTTCCAACAATTAACACTTGTTCAAACTGAGTACCGGGAAATCAGCTGGCTGGTCATGGACAAAAGAGGAAGGATGAGCTCTTTGGAGGAGGAAAATGCAATGCAGATGCAAATGCAAAATGCAATATGATGATGCAAAAGATGCAAAGACATGGGATCACAGCTGGAAACTGCCTGGAATCTGGAATGTCGGACCAAGAATCGAGTGTCTGTAACCACAAGATCTCTGTATAGTAACCCGAAATAGTAACTGAAAACCAGAGGTCAATAGCTTCAGGATCATAGTGACCGGATCAAACAATTGTACTGGTAATGAGGGTATGTTGAGGTCAAGGGTACCTGCAAACCTGTAAACAGCCCAACCCCCTCACAGGTGGTGTTCTAAAACAAGGATCCTCAGACTTGGATCAGTTATGGGAAGTGTAAACACTTCCAACCCGGAGGTACAGTGTTTACAATAACCATAAAAAATCCTCCTCTAATTCTCCTCAGTTTCTGAAGGTCAATACTAAAGGTCATCCAGACTTAGCAGGCTTCCCAGATAGCCCTAGAATTGCAGGAAATCTGCAATACAGAGTTCTCAAGAAGAAACCCATATCTGAATCGTGTTTCATATTCCCACACCAGACCGAGATGGAATGGGAAAGAATATGAACCACTCTAGCCTAGGTGTCACTCAGGTCCCAGGTATAGGACCTTAACTCTCAATGGAACACCCACCCACCAAAGCAAACAAACAGATCCAGCCAGCAGCACAGTATGACAATATGATATAATGCAAAGCTATAAAGAAAGCAGTAAACAACTGTACATAAAGCAGAAATAAAACATATACAAACACAGATAGCACATAACACCCCAGTAAACACAAATCAATCAAGCACTAGGAGGAACCCACAAAAAGAACCAGAAGCCCTGGTTGCAGCATAAGGGTCCCCAGCAGAGTCGCCAAGCTGTCGCTCCCGATAAATGGGACTTACCCAAATAAAGGTACAGACGCGAACGGTCGGCGAGAGGGACAATGAGAACACACAGCCGTGAACTCACTGGAGATGAATAGAGTCGCCAGCTAGGCATTTTTATCCCGGAGGAAAGGAAATGCTGCATAGACCTAGAAAGACATGGATAAGACGGTTGCGAACCAGAGAGACTGAGAAAGGGGGTTGGTTACAACCTGGGAAGGTATTAGCACCCAGATTGTCCGCCGTACTCGACGGGATCCACGCTTAAAAGATTTGTGTTTTAAAGGGGTAGTGTCAGTGCAATCTGTATATAAAAGAGCTGGAAAAAGATGTACAGGTGTCAGTGTAAAAGAAGTGTGAAGTGCATAAGTGAAGTGTCAGTGTAAGGAAAGAGTATGCTCATGATCATGAGGCTAAGAGAATGATGTTGGAAAGAGGGGGAATATACAGAGACTTTTGTTCGATAACTGTTAAGTTATGCCTACGTATCCTCTCGTGCAATGAGGAAGTCAGAACACCGTAGTTCGACCCAAAGAGACTGAAAGGTGAATTGACTTGTGAACTGCTTGCTTGCCTATGCTCAAGTGTATGACCTGTCTGGCTCAGGTGCTAACTGTCTTGCATTAGACAGAAGAAGCAAGTTCTCGCTTGTGAGTGAAGGTGATGAGAAAAGAATCCCGAAGGAGACGATTATTGTTTGTTTTTGAGTTTTCAGTCTTTTATTGCTTTTTGAAGTTTGTCATAAGTTAATGAGCTTAGGCCTAAACCAATGGATTTAGTAAACTCATCACATCTTCCCTCTGATTAGGGGTAATGAGAACACCTTAAGTGTGAAGTCAGATTCTCACACTTAATCACCTTTGGTATAGGATTAAGGTCATTAACCTACTTGTGATTATTCAGATGTTTTTGGTGTTTTTGTTTAGTGTTAAGTAATGAGATTAAGCCATAATCAGGGATTAAACAGACTCATTACACCATCCTAATAGAAGGATAATAGATGAGAATGTTTAAGCTGAGGAAAACTCCTCAACTTAATCCATGATTAGGGATTAAACTCATGACAAAACAAAACCTTTATTAAGTGGATTTTATTTAATGGTATGATGATGAAGTGGATTTTATGATTTGTAAGACAACTTGAGGGGGACTTGTCCATTAACACTAGGGTTAGTCCTTCTTAACCAATTAAGGAAGAATTAGAACCCTAATGCAAGGCCCAAGTTACAAGCTTGATGTCTTGATGATTATTAAGTGGATTGATTAAAGGAGTTAAACACATTAAGGGTTTAACACTTAGGATTAAAGTTATACACTCCATCCTAAGAGAAGGATGCAGGCATAAGCTTAATCACAAAGCCTTAAAGCCTTTAGGGTTTAGTCCCTGATTATGAGATGAGAAGAGAAGACTCAAAAGAGACACAAAGTTAAAACTAAGAGGGGAGACTAATCAAAACCCTAATCATTGTCATGCTTGGTTGTTCCTAAGGTTTGTGAGGTTTTCAAGAGCAATCTTCAAAGAGAACCACCAGGATGCAGATGAACAGGATCAAGAGAAGCAAAGTAACTTGCTTCATTCAAGAAGTCAAGTCACTTGAAGAAAGAAAGTGGGAGGAACAAGAATGAGCAAGCTCAAACTCAAGCACATATAAAAATGCAGCAATGGATGCAAGAGAGATGAAGAGAAAAGTCATGAGAAGTGAAGGCAAATTCACTTCCCATCATCACTTACCACCTGAAATGTTAGTGAGAAAGATGCAATGCAATGCAAGATGAGATGAAATGACATGATGAGAAACAAAACCAGAAACATACACATGATGCAAATGATGTTATGAGATGCTACAAACATGAGGCAGCACATGGAAATGGTCATACAAGTTCATGGATGCAAATGGTGCAAGTTAAGAAGCATGAACATACATGAAAAGTTATGAAGTGCACATGGCATACAACATGGAAAATACATGATGCAATGATCAAACATGCTTTCAATATGTCTTATGATGTCAAATGAAACAAATAGATGCTTGAAATGTCATGACAAGTCATGTTATGCAAGAGAATGCAAGAGGTATGCAAATGAAAGCCCAAATTAGGGTTTATGAACCAAACATCAAACAAAAACCAAAAACAGAAGCAAACCCTAAGATAAAAAATGGAAAATGCCACTCAAAAGGCCCCTAATCTTATACTAAACCAATGTCCAAAGGGGAGGTCTCAACTCTTAACCAATCTCAAGTTATGATTTTTACAAGTTATTAGGGTTTTTAGGGTTCCTAAACAAAAGAAATGCCAAACAAATTGAAAATGACGAATCAAATCAAGGCCATTTAATCCTAGAAACTACATGCTAAACACAATGCAATGCAAGAAGAATCAATGTCCAACTCTTCATAGATAGGCAGAAATGATTTTTTGAACTTAGGATCAAAATAATGCACAAAAATGATTTTAATTCAAAGAAAAATTCTCAAAGTACATCAAGATCCAAAAAGAAATTTGGTTTGAAGGTTGGACAATGTTTCTAAATGTCTTAGAACATTTCATGAATTTTTTGGTGATTTTTAAATACTTAAAAGTATTTTTAATAAATTAATTTCCATTAATCAATTAAAAATAATCTTTTAAATATTTAAAAATGCTTTTTAAATGCTAAAAATGGAAATAAAAATATTTTTGTGTCTTAAAAATTAATAAAACTCATGGGAAAAAGTTTCATAATTTTTAGACATTTTTTACTATTTTAAATAAATTATGCAAGTTAAATGAAAAGAAATGAATTAAAAATTAAAATAAAAGAAAGTAATCAGAATGGAGGGTTGAGATTGGTCCTGGGTTTAAACGCGTTGACTGGCGCCAGATCTTGTGGCCAGGATTGGTTCTGAGTCAATTAACCTAATTATGAATTAATTAAACTAAATAATTAAATTAGGGCTAATCAAAGTGATCTGGGCCCTCTATCCACGCGGGAAGTCAACATTTTCAAACAATCCAACGCCCAAGATTCAAATCTCCTTAATGACCTGAGATTAGGGCAAAACAGATTCAGGTGACCGGAGAGAAGCTCCGGTCATCTTCTCCGGTGGTATCCAAACCCTAGAACATGATTCAAGCATCTATTTCACAAATTAAACACACCTAAGTGATCCTCTAACAACCTAGGTCATGAATCCATGCTCAAACAACATTTAAACACCATGAATCAAACGAATCGAAGAAAACAAAATCCACGGGCAAAATTTCAGAGGGGTCATACAAACTCATTTCTCACTTATTTTTGATTCTGAAACCATCCCCATGATTAGCAATACATGAGCAATCATATTAGAACTTAAAATGCAAGCTTTGGAAGAAAGTGTTCATGTTCATACCTGAGCTGGAAAGCTTCAAAACTGAGCTTCCAGGGCCTCTTTTGCGTGCAAATGGACTTCTTTGTCTCCCCTGATGCTAATGGAAGGCTTCAAAGCTCTTGTGGATGGCTGATTTGAGAGGAACAGCTCTGGTGTAGCAGATAGCACAGTCAAGAATGGGGAGGTTTCAGGCCATTCCAAAGGTGGATTCCTGCTCCTTCAGGTGTGCTTGACTTGTTGGTGAAGAAAGATGATGTGTTTGATGGCTGGATAAAAGGATTCGAAGAGTTCTGGTTTTGGAGGTGAGGAATGGTGAAGCTTAGTTCATGCTGCTTTCAGGCTTGAATCTTGTTGGTTTCTACTCAATGAAACATGGTGAGATGATTGGTGAAAATGGTTTGGATGTTTTAGGTTTGTGGAGGCAGATTCGAAGAGTTTTGCAAAATGAGGTGGTTTTTGGAATGTGATCTTGTGGTCTGTTTTTGCTTGGCTTCTTGAGTGTTATGGCCAGCATTTGGATAGTATATTTTAATCCTATAGGTCAGATGATTTGACATGGCCTCTATTGATTGGTAAGTTTGCTTTTGCCAAAAGTCCACTTTTTGTGTAAGAGAGGTATGGCTTGGTTCTAGGCTAGTACAAGGCATGGGGTTGCGCAGCAAGGGTGAGGGGAAAGGCTAGCCAAAGTCAGCATCCAATGTTGCAAGTTGTAGGAAGTGTGATGAGTGGTTTTGCAAGTTGGCACACTTTTGAAACTTCATGGAAAAGTCTTGTTACACAAACCATAACCATGTGAAACCTTGGTCCAATTCTGATTTTTAAGGCTCATAGAATGTTTGTGTAATGGTTTGATGTCAACTAGAGGTCACAAACAGCCTTGGTTCATGGTTTTGCAAAATTCTCATTTGGTGCACATCTTGAAAATCAATGATTTTTGCCAACTTTGTCACACCATAACTTTTGATCCAAGAATAATTTGATCATGTTCTTGTACTTTTTGAAAAGGGAAAGATGTAATCTACAACTTTCATGACCAAAGTTTTTCCATTTGAAGCATTTTTGGATCAAGAATCAAGGCTTGAAAAATGACCTAAAATGAAGCATTCTTGAAAAGTCAACTATGCCCAAAAAGTCAACACTTGCAAAGACTCCAAATTCTTGATTTTTGTGAACTTCAACCTTCTTCCGTGATCAAATAAAGATCATATACACTCAAAATGATGAAGATCACCCATTGGTTGGGTCATTGGGGGCCTCAGATGCCCTGATTTTGCACTGACTTGTCCAGAAAGTCAACTCTTGATCAGATGACTTCCCCATGGAATTTCTTCATGAAAATTGATATGCATACTCCCTATACCATATAGAGACCAAAAGAAACAATAATGACCAAAAAATTTGGAGTTATGGCCTCTGAAACCAAAACCCTAATTTTAGGTCAACTGTGCAGTCTAGCCTGGCTCTGCTTCCATGCAAACCTCAGTTCTTGTGATTCTTTTGAAATCTTGACTTTGGGAGGATGTAAAATGATACTTGAACACACATGGACCCCTTTGAAGTGATTGATGGCCTTTGGAGTGGCTCAAGAAGCTCTGGATTGCTCAGATCACAAACCCTAGATGCAGATGACTTTGAATCTATGCAGTGAATCAAAACTGTGATATGAGATGTTATGATTGAGTTTATGCAAATGAGATGATCACAAGCCATGATGTGAATGGGTGAGGGAAAATTTGGGGTGTTTACAGCTGCCCCTATTCAAACATGAGTTAGCTGTGCAGGATGTAAGCGACGGCTTATCAGGCAAACAAGATAACTTGTGGTTGAATACCAAAGACAGTCCAAAATTTGCACTCACAGAATGAAGAAGAAAAGGGATATAGATTGTAAAAGAAAATAAAGTATATTGTAAAGTGTGGGCGACGGAGGACGACCGTCGAGCAGAGGACGACTGCTGGGTAAATAGCAATGACGGGGACGGCCGACATGCTGGGGATGAAAGGTAAAGCTAAGACGGGGACAGCCGGCTAGCTGGGGAAAATAGAAATATGATGGGGACGGCCATCAAGATAAAGTAGGATTCTTTGGGGATTAATGAAAAATGATGGGGACGGCCATCAAAGTTCATAAAGTAAAGAAACCAACGATGGGGACGGCCATCGGGCTAAAAAGAAAAGGGACCACGACGGGGACGGCCATCGGGTTAAAGAATAAATGAAATAAGCTGGTGATGAGGTACGGTCATCAAAGGTGAAGGACGATCACCTAGCAGGGGATGGCTGCTCTGTTGGGTTAAAATGAGGGACGGTCATCTAAGGTGGAGGACGACCACCTGGCAGGGTACGGCTGCTAAGTATCACGACATAGGACGAATGTCGGATAGAAAATCAACGATGGGGACGGCCATCGGATGAGCATGACGGAGGACGACCATCAAGAGGTGGAGGACGACCACCTAGCAGGGTACGGCTGCTCTCAGGGTTTATCATGACATAGGACGAATGTCAGATAAAAGGAAATTTGTTTTGTTGGCGATTTACTGGGGAATAGTAAACACGGACGAGTGTTTATCCAAGAAATAAAAGGTATAAGTGTTTAGACGTTGTGCATAGATTAGAGATGCGGACGAGCATCCCTAAGACTATGATACGGACGAGTATCGGGTAGAAACAAATACTGACACGTGTTCAGAGATGATGATACAGACGAGTATCAACTGGTTAATCAGAGAACACGGACGAGTGTTGAATCTGAAGGGACTCTTCTGGGGAATAGTAGACACGGACGAGTATCTATATTCAAGAAGACATAAGTGTTTGGCACGGTGTATGGATTAAAGATGTGGATGAGCATCCTTAAGACTATGATACGGACGAGTATCATGTAGAAACAAACGCTTGACGCATGCTCTGAAATGATGGTACGGACGAGTACCAACGGGCTAACAAAGAACACGGACTAGTGTCGAATCTGCGGGGATATAAATGGTGTATATGAGATACGGACGAGTATCTGTATAAGTAAGTATGAGTATGAGTGATGTATAGATGAGTGTTTAACTTGCTGGGGAGAGCGTGACGCGGACGAGTGTCAAAAGGAGAAGAGTATAGTATAAACAAGTATCTGGTATACAAAGTGTTTACATTACTGTGTTGGGAAAATGACATGGACGGATGTCAAGGAAATGTATATATGGGCATATGTGAGTGCAAAGAGGATGTCTTTGGTTTTCTGCTGGAGTTATGACATGGACGGGTGCCAGGAAGTATCTGTAATACGGGTGGTATTGTTTGCAAAGAATGTTCAGGCGACTTTACTGGGGAAAGATGACACGGACGGGTGTCAAAAAAAAAGAGTATATACTGGTGTTTGTGAATTGTAGGGCAACTGCTTTTGCTGGGGACTCTGGTGGGGATTTTGGGGAAAGTATTCTGTATACTGCTGACGGGTTGAAAGCTTTTAACTCTGATGGGAACGAAGTGTTGGCAACCTGATGCTTGTTGGAGAAGTTTTCACTGGAGGAAAGACGACTCTGCTTTTGAATATCTGCTGAGGATCTGATCATCCTGCTCTGACTCCACTGGGGAGAATTTCTTCTTGTTCTGTTGGGGAAATCCCTTGGAAATGAGAATCCCGATGACTCTATGGGGAAAGATCATCTTTAGACTTGGCTAAGGAAGATGCTTGATCACACAATCCCGCTGAGGAGGGAATTCTGATAATTCTAACTTTGTGGGGAAGCAAGGCCTTCAGCTGCCTGTTGGGAAAACTTCACTGTGGACAGATAAGTCCGCTTGGGGATAAGAACGATTCAATTAGCCTTGAAGTTCTGTTGGGGTTATCATTTGTTCCAACTCAGCTGGGGATGTGTCAACCTTCTGGCATGGTTGAGAAAAGATTTGGCCGTGCTCTACTGAGGAGAGACTTTGTTGGAGAATTAGAGATCGAAATAAGCCAAATTAAGCCCCATGTATAGCATGACATCTGTGCTGGGAAGATATGCCAATGAAAATTGGCTTTGACTGAATGCGAATAACCAACTCCTCATGAGGGAATCTTGTCGGCTGAAAAAAAAGATCTTTACGCTCGGGGAAGAAATAAACTTCCAATGCCCTGCTGGTAAAATAAATACCAGGCATTCCCTGAGGATTAACACAGTGCTTCAAACTTCTGAGCTCAACAAAAGCATTACTGATCATCCGGAGTGAACTATCATTCCCTTAACTCCTCAATTATACCATACTGCATCATCCATAAAAAGATCGTCTTCAGAGGATTTTACAGAAGACTTGGCATCCAGGATTGCCTCAGTGTCTTCAAACTCTTGCAGAAATTCAACAAGTCTTGAGATAACTTCCCCAGATTACGTCTTGAAACGATTCTTGCCCCACATCAGAGCTAAAACAGAAACCATGCGGTATGAAGATGCAATGCAAATGATGTACAATGCAGACGTATGCTCATAACCTAAGATATGAAACAAGGATGGTTGGACGCTAGGGCCAGGTTGATAGATATATATATTTTTTGGTTGCCAAGAAATTGGACTTTTGAAGGTGAATTACCAGACGAGAACTGGTTTATTAAAGGTAGGCCAACAGACGAGAACTGATGGGCAAAGAATAAGTCGTCAGACGAGAACTGACTACTTAGGTTCATTGTCAAACGAGAATTGACTCTGAAAAAGAATGACTACCAGACGAGAACTGGCGTTCAACAGGCTAAATGAAAAGGTGACCAGACGAGAACTGGTAAAAGGGTTCGCCTACCAGACGAGAACTGGTATTTGAAGTTGGTTTGCCAGACGAGAACTGGACTTTGGGTTTGCTTGCCGGACGAGGACTAGACTTTAAAAGGGTCTGCCAGACGAGAACTGGACTTTGAAAGGGTCTGCCAGACGAGAACTGGACTTTGGGTTTGCTTGCCGGACGAGGACTAGACTTTAAAAGGGTCTGCCAGACGAGAACTGGACTTTGAAATGTTTTACCAGACGAGAACTGGACTTCGGATTGATTTGTAAGCTGGGGTTACGGGGCCCTGGATGTGAGATCTGATGATTGTGGGGTTATGCTCAATGCAATGATGATGCATATGCTCTATATGCGACATGAATAACGTATGCCAATGATTTATGCAATGATTATGAAAGGCCGGAAAAACTCCCGAGGTGGGAAGAAAGGTCTTAGTGACAAGGCTTCTTGTTGAGAAGGGTGACAAAGGCGACGGTGGGTAGCACGATTTCCCGACACTCGTCATGAACTCGAAGATTACTGATACAAATTGCTCTGGGTAGCTAAAATTTGCCCCTGTTGGGTGAGTCTCTGAACAGACTGTTGCTGATTATCCAATTACTGGAATAGCAAACTTGGATGTTCTCTCGAGGAGAGTTGCACTTAGTGATCTCTGGAAGTGTCCTGCCCCGGTATGAACGTGGAAGCGACTTGACTCATTCTGACTGAGCATTGGAAGAATTCATCCTGGGTTCACAGAAACTCCGGGTGTCCTGCCCCTGCTTGGCAGATTCAGCTCTGATTAACTGACTTTGAATGACGTTCCTCGATCAACTGATGCTTGGGAACTCTCTTTACCCTGACAGATTCCTTGGTCAACAAAACCACTGGATGACATGCCTCTGATTCATAGGCCTATAAGATGCTCTTGATTCTGGTCATCATTGTTGAATAATCAAGTTTTCCTCTGATTGCTCTTGGTAGGAACTTTCCTGATGACACAGGCTGACTTGCAATTAAAACTGTTCATTTACAAATGGTAATTTTAATGCAGTACACATGCAAGTTTTTGAAAATTTATTTATTTTTGATGCTGTGACAGTGTGTGACGAATGGACGATTAGTCCAAACGTAGTGTTAAGTTAGCAAATCGTTAGGAGTCAGTTTACGCAACCTTGTCGTAATATGCTTTCAGAATTGAACCCGATTCAGTTAGGACTTTCAAGGGTTATGACGTAGTCTGGTTCACGGTTTTAGAAAGAAGGATTTATGGCTCAAAGTTTATTTGTGCCCACCCATTCTCCTTGATGTCCTCCAGTCCTATGTTCAGCTAATTCGACTTAAGCGCTCGCTTCTCACAAGGGTTTTGTAATGATTGAGGAACCAATGACGTTGATGGTTTACGCACCAATGAGGTTTCTTGGAGTAACAGTCACCCATTCTGACTTTGTGTCTGGTCACACGACTTTGTTCTTATGAAACTTTTTCTTTTTTGATATTTTTACTCCCTAATTTTTGCCTGGACTGATTCTTTTTTGAATTTTCGATTTTGAAGTCCAGCGGGATGCCCTAACTTTTGCCTAAGTCATTGGTTTTCACATTTTTTCGACTTAGCGGGCTTTATTTCTTTTTTTTTCTTTGATTTTTGTTGAACAAATCGTGTGACACTGGCTTGTCATGACTTGCTGAAAGGGTTGACTGCCACATTCCTTTGTTGGTGAGGGATAACCATTGTGGTTTCACGTCCCTTGACCTCATGAGGTGTAATGAATAAAGGTAATGGATCCTCGGATGCACACTCCTTTGGAAATTTGAACGCTCGGTCAAATTGACTGATAACTACCCTGCCCCGGGTTAAATGTGAGGGTTTTTTCGTTCAGAAAAGAAACTCCTGCTTCAAGGCTCAAAGGGGTTGACGAGGGTCTATCTCCCTTATATCTCCGGTGTTTGGGAATTGAAGCAATGCCTGTACATCGTCAGCAGGTTCTACTCTGAAAGCATACCTTCAACAATTATGAGTATTCAGTTGTCATCATCCTCCCTCAAACCTGCTAAACAACAGTGACATAGATGGGAGGTAAATGGATGCAATCTTTTTGTTTTTTTTTTCTTTTTTCAATGCAAGTAAAGAAAAATGAGCGAATGCGACATGATTGATTCAAAAGTGCAAGATCACTACATTAACATTACCATTTAAAATAACAATGCTTAAAAGACAAGTAGCTGCTAACAGGAAAGAAGCTACAATGCAAATGATAAAAGGATACATTGATCACCAACTCTGCTGACATACTGTTGTCTGAGCCACTGAAATCAAGATACGCTTCTTCTGAAGTCTTTGAACTCAATCAGGTGAAAGGTTGACGTGCACAACCAAGCTTCCTTCTGGAAAGGAGATGTAGCCCTTGTCGATCAATTGTTGTACTTTGGCTTGAAAAGCTTTGCAATCTTCAGTTGAATGTCCCATTGATCCACCATGATACCCACACTGCTCATGGGGATTGTAGTCTAGAGGGTACGGCTCTGACAACGGCTTGAGAGGCTTAGGAACCACCAAAGAGCTCTGAACTAGATGTGGCAAGAGTTCACTGTATGCCATGGGGACTAGATGAAGAGGAGCAATCCTTCTTTCCAGATTGTTACGAGGCCTAGGCTGGCTCTGAAGTTGATTCTGAGGTCTTAGACCATGAGATTGCAGATTTGGACGAGGAGGAGCCCAGGGTTTCTGACACGGTGTTCTGAGCACTGCCGAATGCCCGCAAGAGTAATCAGATTCAGGAAAAGATGATCTCTTAGAAGATGTTGTTCTAGAATATTCGATATTTGCCATGACGACACTGACGTCATCCCATTCTTCCTCTTGGGAGCTAACAACAGACTCAACTTCACTAGCTGGGATATTCGAAAAGTCTTGGATCTTTCCACTTTTGAGCAGGCTCTCAATGCGTACTCCAACTATCATCAAATCAGAGAAGCTTGTCATCCCAATGCTACTCATTCTTTCCAAGTATGGACCCTGCAAGGTGCCCACGAACAGGTCAATTAATTCTCTGTCTGAAAGTGGTGGTTGCACTTGGGCTGCCAGTTCTCTCCACCGCTGTGCATATTCTCTGAAAGATTCACCACTCCTCTGGGATAGGCTCTGCAAGTGCGTGCGATTGGGCGCCACGTCCATATTGTACTGGTATTGCTTTACGAAAGCTCTGGATAAATCATTCCAAGATCGGATATGACTACTTTTCAAATCCATGTACCAACTTAAAGATGCCCCACTTAAACTGTCCTGAAAACAGTGAATCATCAACTTATCATTGCAGGTATGGGAAGTCATTTTTCTACAGAACATCACCAAATGACGCTTCGGGCAACTGACACCAGTGTATTTTTCAAACTTCGGAGTCTTGAAATCTGGAGGAATGACAAGACCAGGCACCAAACACAGGGTTAGAGCATCAAAACCGAAGGTATCAGGATCCGCTAAGGCTTTGAGTTGCTCCTCCAACACATGAAACCTTTCAGCAGGATCAATGACTTGTGGATCCTTGGTTTTCACAAGAGGGATTGCCCCTTGGAAGTATGGCATAGGGAAGGCAAAACCCTGATAATCTGTAGAATCAGAAGAAGATGAAGGTCCACCTCGGACAACACATGGTTCAGGTACTTTCTGATTCACGATCAGGGTCTGTGCAGGCTGAGCTTGAGCAATATTGTTCACTTGTGGAAGATCCTCATCAGGTGAAAGACCATACAACGGATTGGTCACCGAAGTGAAACCAGGTGGAAACTCAACATTCTGACGATTGCTCTCTGACATAGCTACTGACGGCTTCCAATATGACCCTTCTTAACTCTTGACACTGCTCGGTCTTCCTTCAAACACTGTCGTCTTCCAACAATTAACACTTGTTCAAACTGAGTACCGGGAAATCAGCTGGCTGGTCATGGACAAAAGAGGAAGGATGAGCTCTTTGGAGGAGGAAAATGCAATGCAGATGCAAATGCAAAATGCAATATGATGATGCAAAAGATGCAAAGACATGGGATCACAGCTGGAAACTGCCTGGAATCTGGAATGTCGGACCAAGAATCGAGTGTCTGTAACCACAAGATCTCTGTATAGTAACCCGAAATAGTAACTGAAAACCAGAGGTCAATAGCTTCAGGATCATAGTGACCGGATCAAACAATTGTACTGGTAATGAGGGTATGTTGAGGTCAAGGGTACCTGCAAACCTGTAAACAGCCCAACCCCCTCACAGGTGGTGTTCTAAAACAAGGATCCTCAGACTTGGATCAGTTATGCGAAGTGTAAACACTTCCAACCCGGAGGTACAGTGTTTACAATAACCATAAAAAATCCTCCTCTAATTCTCCTCAGTTTCTGAAGGTCAATACTAAAGGTCATCCAGACTTAGCAGGCTTCCCAGATAGCCCTAGAATTGCAGGAAATCTGCAATACAGAGTTCTCAAGAAGAAACCCATATCTGAATCGTGTTTCATATTCCCACACCAGACCGAGATGGAATGGGAAAGAATATGAACCACTCTAGCCTAGGTGTCACTCAGGTCCCAGGTATAGGACCTTAACTCTCAATGGAACACCCACCCACCAAAGCAAACAAACAGATCCAGCCAGCAGCACAGTATGACAATATGATATAATGCAAAGCTATAAAGAAAGCAGTAAACAACTGTACATAAAGCAGAAATAAAACATATACAAACACAGATAGCACATAACACCCCAGTAAACACAAATCAATCAAGCGCTAGGAGGAACCCACAAAAAGAACCAGAAGCCCTGGTTGCAGCATAAGGGTCCCCAGCAGAGTCGCCAAGCTGTCGCTCCCGATAAATGGGACTTACCCAAATAAAGGTACAGACGCGAACGGTCGGCGAGAGGGACAATGAGAACACACAGCCGTGAACTCACTGGAGATGAATAGAGTCGCCAGCTAGGCATTTTTATCCCGGAGGAAAGGCAATGCTGCATAGACCTAGAAAGACATGGATAAGACAGTTGCGAACCAGAGAGACTGAGAAAGGGGGTTGGTTACAACCTGGGAAGGTATTAGCACCCAGATTGTCCGCCGTACTCGACGGGATCCACGCTTAAAAGATTTGTGTTTTAAAGGGGTAGTGTCAGTGCAATCTGTATATAAAAGAGCTGGAAAAAGATGTACAGGTGTCAGTGTAAAAGAAGTGTGAAGTGCATAAGTGAAGTGTCAGTGTAAGGAAAGAGTATGCTCATGATCATGAGGCTAAGAGAATGATGTTGGAAAGAGGGGGAATATACAGAGACTTTTGTTCGATAACTGTTAAGTTATGCCTACGTATCCTCTCGTGCAATGAGGAAGTCAGAACACCGTAGTTCGACCCAAAGAGACTGAAAGGTGAATTGACTTGTGAACTGCTTGCTTGCCTATGCTCAAGTGTATGACCTGTCTGGCTCAGGTGCTAACTGTCTTGCATTAGACAGAAGAAGCAAGTTCTCGCTTGTGAGTGAAGGTGATGAGAAAAGAATCCCGAAGGAGACGATTATTGTTTGTTTTTGAGTTTTCAGTCTTTTATTGCTTTTTGAAGTTTGTCATAAGTTAATGAGCTTAGGCCTAAACCAATGGATTTAGTAAACTCATCACATCTTCCCTCTGATTAGGGGTAATGAGAACACCTTAAGTGTGAAGTCAGATTCTCACACTTAATCACCTTTGGTATAGGATTAAGGTCATTAACCTACTTGTGATTATTCAGATGTTTTTGGTGTTTTTGTTTAGTGTTAAGTAATGAGATTAAGCCATAATCAGGGATTAAACAGACTCATTACACCATCCTAATAGAAGGATAATAGATGAGAATGTTTAAGCTGAGGAAAACTCCTCAACTTAATCCATGATTAGGGATTAAACTCATGACAAAACAAAACCTTTATTAAGTGGATTTTATTTAATGGTATGATGATGAAGTGGATTTTATGATTTGTAAGACAACTTGAGGGGGACTTGTCCATTAACACTAGGGTTAGTCCTTCTTAACCAATTAAGGAAGAATTAGAACCCTAATGCAAGGCCCAAGTTACAAGCTTGATGTCTTGATGATTATTAAGTGGATTGATTAAAGGAGTTAAACACATTAAGGGTTTAACACTTAGGATTAAAGTTATACACTCCATCCTAAGAGAAGGATGCAGGCATAAGCTTAATCACAAAGCCTTAAAGCCTTTAGGGTTTAGTCCCTGATTATGAGATGAGAAGAGAAGACTCAAAAGAGACACAAAGTTAAAACTAAGAGGGGAGACTAATCAAAACCCTAATCATTGTCATGCTTGGTTGTTCCTAAGGTTTGTGAGGTTTTCAAGAGCAATCTTCAAAGAGAACCACCAGGATGCAGATGAACAGGATCAAGAGAAGCAAAGTAACTTGCTTCATTCAAGAAGTCAAGTCACTTGAAGAAAGAAAGTGGGAGGAACAAGAATGAGCAAGCTCAAACTCAAGCACATATAAAAATGCAGCAATGGATGCAAGAGAGATGAAGAGAAAAGTCATGAGAAGTGAAGGCAAATTCACTTCCCATCATCACTTACCACCTGAAATGTTAGTGAGAAAGATGCAATGCAATGCAAGATGAGATGAAATGACATGATGAGAAACAAAACCAGAAACATACACATGATGCAAATGATGTTATGAGATGCTACAAACATGAGGCAGCACATGGAAATGGTCATACAAGTTCATGGATGCAAATGGTGCAAGTTAAGAAGCATGAACATACATGAAAAGTTATGAAGTGCACATGGCATACAACATGGCAAATACATGATGCAATGATCAAACATGCTTTCAATATGTCTTATGATGTCAAATGAAACAAATAGATGCTTGAAATGTCATGACAAGTCATGTTATGCAAGAGAATGCAAGAGGTATGCAAATGAAAGCCCAAATTAGGGTTTATGAACCAAACATCAAACAAAAACCAAAAACAGAAGCAAACCCTAAGATAAAAAATGGAAAATGCCACTCAAAAGGCCCCTAATCTTATACTAAACCAATGTCCAAAGGGGAGGTCTCAACTCTTAACCAATCTCAAGTTATGATTTTTACAAGTTATTAGGGTTTTTAGGGTTCCTAAACAAAAGAAATGCCAAACAAATTGAAAATGACGAATCAAATCAAGGCCATTTAATCCTAGAAACTACATGCTAAACACAATGCAATGCAAGAAGAATCAATGTCCAACTCTTCATAGATAGGCAGAAATGATTTTTTGAACTTAGGATCAAAATAATGCACAAAAATGATTTTAATTCAAAGAAAAATTCTCAAAGTACATCAAGATCCAAAAAGAAATTTGGTTTGAAGGTTGGACAATGTTTCTAAATGTCTTAGAACATTTCATGAATTTTTTGGTGATTTTTAAATACTTAAAAGTATTTTTAATAAATTAATTTCCATTAATCAATTAAAAATAATCTTTTAAATATTTAAAAATGCTTTTTAAATGCTAAAAATGGAAATAAAAATATTTTTGTGTCTTAAAAATTAATAAAACTCATGGGAAAAAGTTTCATAATTTTTAGACATTTTTTACTATTTTAAATAAATTATGCAAGTTAAATGAAAAGAAATGAATTAAAAATTAAAATAAAAGAAAGTAATCAGAATGGAGGGTTGAGATTGGTCCTGGGTTTAAACGCGTTGACTGGCGCCAGATCTTGTGGCCAGGATTGGTTCTGAGTCAATTAACCTAATTATGAATTAATTAAACTAAATAATTAAATTAGGGCTAATCAAAGTGATCTGGGCCCTCTATCCACGCGGGAAGTCAACATTTTCAAACAATCCAACGCCCAAGATTCAAATCTCCTTAATGACCTGAGATTAGGGCAAAACAGATTCAGGTGACCGGAGAGAAGCTCCGGTCATCTTCTCCGGTGGTATCCAAACCCTAGAACATGATTCAAGCATCTATTTCACAAATTAAACACACCTAAGTGATCCTCTAACAACCTAGGTCATGAATCCATGCTCAAACAACATTTAAACACCATGAATCAAACGAATCGAAGAAAACAAAATCCACGGGCAAAATTTCAGAGGGGTCATACAAACTCATTTCTCACTTATTTTTGATTCTGAAACCATCCCCATGATTAGCAAGACATGAGCAATCATATTAGAACTTAAAATGCAAGCTTTGGAAGAAAGTGTTCATGTTCATACCTGAGCTGGAAAGCTTCAAAACTGAGCTTCCAGGGCCTCTTTTGCGTGCAAATGGACTTCTTTGTCTCCCCTGATGCTAATGGAAGGCTTCAAAGCTCTTGTGGATGGCTGATTTGAGAGGAACAGCTCTGGTGTAGCAGATAGCACAGTCAAGAATGGGGAGGTTTCAGGCCATTCCAAAGGTGGATTCCTGCTCCTTCAGGTGTGCTTGACTTGTTGGTGAAGAAAGATGATGTGTTTGATGGCTGGATAAAAGGATTCGAAGAGTTCTGGTTTTGGAGGTGAGGAATGGTGAAGCTTAGTTCATGCTGCTTTCAGGCTTGAATCTTGTTGGTTTCTACTCAATGAAACATGGTGAGATGATTGGTGAAAATGGTTTGGATGTTTTAGGTTTGTGGAGGCAGATTCGAAGAGTTTTGCAAAATGAGGTGGTTTTTGGAATGTGATCTTGTGGTCTGTTTTTGCTTGGCTTCTTGAGTGTTATGGCCAGCATTTGGATAGTATATTTTAATCCTATAGGTCAAATGATTTGACATGGCCTCTATTGATTGGTAAGTTTGCTTTTGCCAAAAGTCCACTTTTTGTGTAAGAGAGGTATGGCTTGGTTCTAGGCTAGTACAAGGCATGGGGCTGCGCAGCAAGGGTGAGGGGAAAGGCTAGCCAAAGTCAGCATCCAATGTTGCAAGTTGTAGGAAGTGTGATGAGTGGTTTTGCAAGTTGGCACACTTTTGAAACTTCATGGAAAAGTCTTGTTACACAAACCATAACCATGTGAAACCTTGGTCCAATTCTGATTTTTAAGGCTCATAGAATGTTTGTGTAATGGTTTGATGTCAACTAGAGGTCACAAACAGCCTTGGTTCATGGTTTTGCAAAATTCTCATTTGGTGCACATCTTGAAAATCAATGATTTTTGCCAACTTTGTCACACCATAACTTTTGATCCAAGAATAATTTGATCATGTTCTTGTACTTTTTGAAAAGGGAAAGATGTAATCTACAACTTTCATGACCAAAGTTTTTCCATTTGAAGCATTTTTGGATCAAGAATCAAGGCTTGAAAAATGACCTAAAATGAAGCATTCTTGAAAAGTCAACTATGCCCAAAAAGTCAACACTTGCAAAGACTCCAAATTCTTGATTTTTGTGAACTTCAACCTTCTTCCGTGATCAAATAAAGATCATATACACTCAAAATGATGAAGATCACCCATTGGTTGGGTCATTGGGGGCCTCAGATGCCCTGATTTTGCACTGACTTGTCCAGAAAGTCAACTCTTGATCAGATGACTTCCCCATGGAATTTCTTCATGAAAATTGATATGCATACTCCCTATACCATATAGAGACCAAAAGAAACAAGAATGACCAAAAAATTTGGAGTTATGGCCTCCGAAACCAAAACCCTAATTTTAGGTCAACTGTGCAGTCTAGCCTGGCTCTGCTTCCATGCAAACCTCAGTTCTTGTGATTCTTTTGAAATCTTGACTTTGGGAGGATGTAACATGATACTTGAACACACATGGACCCCTTTGAAGTGATTGATGGCCTTTGGAGTGGCTCAAGAAGCTCTGGATTGCTCAGATCACAAACCCTAGATGCAGATGACTTTGAATCTATGCAGTGAATCAAAACTGTGATATGAGATGCTATGATTGAGTTTATGCATATGAGATGATCACAAGCCATGATGTGAATGGGTGAGGGAAAATTTGGGGTGTTTACACTCAACCTAACTCAAAACCCCAAAAACTCCTAAAACTCATACCATCATAATCCATTCATATTCCAATTCCTATACATTTATCATAGATTATAAAAACTCCTCATACCTTAGAGAATTTTGCCGCTTTACACTCTTCTCTGGGGTTCTCCACAACCTCCTGACTCTGAGCGTCCTCTTTCTTCAGAGCACTTCACCAAAAACGATAGAAAAACCAAATGAGAAAACTGATCGTGTATTCCTTTTTACCAAAACACATTCCAGTTGAGTCTTTTCCCCCTTTACCCTCATATATTTCACAAAAGGACCACCTTACCCTTTTCTTTAATATATTTTTAATAATAATAATAAAATAGTATAATAAAACACTATTTATCCTTATTATATAAAAATACTCTTTTTCTCCAAAATTCTCTAATTAACCCAAACTCTCCAAATTTTATAAATTAATTAAATAAATGACTAAATAATCAAATTTAGATTTCAGGGAGTTACACAAGTCACCACAACACCCTCATCCTCTAGACGCTGACGAGTATTATCCCACCAGTCTTCAGCTTCCTCAGACAACATATGAGTCCCGAATTGAATTTTCTGCGCGTCAGCACACGCCATCACTCTGAAAATCTTCTCAATTGCCCTGAGCCACTTCTGTGCGCTCGCCGGGTCATGAGTTCCTTCAAACACAGGTGGATTATTCCTCTGGAATTTCTCCAAGGCACGAAACTCATCATGCGCATTGATTCGAGCAGCAGTCTGAGGAAGAGTTGCAATAGCATCAGCGAGAGCACGCGCGTTGTTTTTCAGCCATTCTGTACAACACTTACCACATCAGAAGAGAATAATTGTTAAGTAAATAACGACTTGACAACAGATTGACAACAACAAGACTTGGTCGGACAGACCGACCTGCTCTGATACCACTAATGTAACACCCTTCTACCCCAAAACAAAATATTTAAATATTATCAGAGTAATCATCTAAAAAGGGTATCACATATCATCATAATTCAACACAAACAGTGTCATGTCCCGTAACACGGGTTAATCAACGTCAAAAATATCATAAATCATTTCGCAGCGGAATTTAAACTTCATAAACATAATTTTCACCATCCTGAATTTAACATCATAAAATAGGAAAACATTTATCCAAACCATAACATAACAGAAAACAATTTAACAATAAACCTCGTCCCAGTATTACATGACACAGAGCAGGACACATAGACCAGGACCACTTCTAAGGAACACTAAAGCACGCTCTGAGACTCATGAAAAACTCCTCTTGCACTGCAATCCTATTCTTTATCATCTGCAAGTTACCCACGAAAGAGACAACATTTCCAAGAAGGCAGGGTGAGTAATCATAATATATCATAAACGTACAAGAATATAGAACATAAATAAATTAGTGCACATATCATGACATCATCGACTATAAAATTCAGCAACAACAACAACACGATCATGAAATTAAACAACACCAACACAGTCATGAAAATTCATCCAGAATATGTAATTCTAACATCCTGATATGCAATATGAATGTGGTACCATTTTCATCGTGAGATGGATTCATGACCATCAACCCTCCACAAAGGAGCACATCGTAAATCATCGAGACACTACAATCCTCACAATGGGATTGAAGCAAAATAAATAGGCCGAAGCCCCATCGTGAATGTTATGAAATGCAATGATGCGCTACATCGTAAATTCATCAAAATAATTTGCATCATCCATTTCAATCAGCAAAACAATCATCAAAATAATCATATATATCGTCATGACATTACACCCAGAACATTGGTTCTATAACCACTCTGACACATCAAGAATTGACCTGTACCCGGTAAATTATGAGGCAATTACAAGGTTATTTCATAAATTCATTTATAAAAACTATTGCATTTTTCTCATTTTTATTCATCAAAATAAAGTTTAATTTATGCTTTTTCTGACGCTTCAAACGGAATGCGAATCGGACTTACGGTTTGAAAGTTACGGATTTTTCAAGATTTTAAAATTGCCACTCAAACAGTGTTAATCGGTTAACCCATAGCGTTAACCGGTTAACGCCTACGAAATTCCAGAATTTTCACCAAAATTACAATGGTTAACCGGTTAACCCATAGCATTAACCGGTTAACGCACATTTTCCAGCAATTCTCTGTTATACAATTGCAGACTGTTTCAACACCCAAAAACCCTCAAATCCCATTACGGGTTTCACATCAAAACACTCAAAAACCATTCAAAAACATCAATCAAACATCATCAACATCAAGATAACAATTATACCAACAAATATATGTTTATAACTCATTCTAATCCCTCTAATTCATCAAGATTTCTCTCAAAAACTCCACCTAAATCAAAAACCCCTAAAACTCATAAACTCATACAATCCTAATCTATTCATGATCTAATTCCTACACATTTATGATAGATTATAACAACTCCCCATACCTTAGAGAATTTCGCCGCTTTACACTCTTCTCTGGGGTTTTCCACAGCCTCCTGACTCTGAGCTTCCTCTTCCTCTCCCTTTTTCCTTCAGAGTACCTCTTTTCCCCAAAAACACGATAATGTTAGAAAACTAATCGTATTCCCCTCTTTGGATACATTATCCCAGCTAAGTCTTTTCCCACTTTACCCTCATAATTTCACAAAAGGACCACCTTACCCTTTTTCTTTAACATATTTTTAATAATAATAATAAAATAGTATAATAAAATACTATTTATCCTTATTATATAAAAATACTCTTTTTCTCCAAAATTCTCTAATTAATCCCAAACTCTCCAATTTTTTTCTAAATTAATTAAATAAATGATTAAATAATTAAATTTATATTTTTGGGGCGTTACACCTTATACGAGGAAATGAAGTTTAAAGACTAACTTCTAACTAGATAATTAACAAAGTTTATAGTGGATATCCTCCAAACCAAATAAATATTTTCCACAGTATGATCTCAAATGATATGGAGTTTTGCACTAGATATCATGTGAAGAGATATGAAGTTTTAAGTTATCTATATTATGAATCAAACTAGGGTTTTACACTGGCCAATATGAGAATTTACACAAGCGAATCTCAATCCAACTGGGCTTTTACACAAGGCTTAACTCAAGAACCAAAAAAAAAAGATTTAACATAGGATAAACTCAAACCTGATAGAGATTTTAATCGGGTTGAGCTCAAGAATATTTGTGGAGATTTTAATGGATGACCTTCACAAATAAAAAGAGAGTTTTTCTTCTTGGTAAAACTCACATACCAAACGGAGACTTCTTAATACACTACCCCAAAACAAACAAGAGTTTTTGCTAGTTTAGCTTGCAATCAAACAACTTCTTATAGAGGAATATTTTACTCAAGATATAATACACTCTTGGTAAATTACATTTAAGCCTTCATCCAGAATAATGATCCTCGCTTATGCAAAAAAAAAATTACTCTCAAAACGCTAAGGCAAAATATATGTGAAAAACTGGAAGATTTATAGAAAATGAGAGAAAATAAGAAAGTAAGTTCAAAGTTTGTTTCTTGGATGAAATGAAATGATAGATAACTCTCTATTTAAAGTTCATATTTTGATTTAAATTTGGAAACAATCAATAGGGAAAATTAATGCCATACTCGATTAGGCTTATTGATTATTGATCCCCCAATGATCGATTGTTCAAGCCATAAATGAAAGGTTTTGATATTTAGATGTAACCAATCATTAAGAGACATTCCCAATCGATTTTAAACTCAAAAAATATAAAATAATCAATTATATGATTATAGATAATTGATTATCTAAGTGAAGAAAGTCGTCCAATTGATCATACAATCCCCTAATCAGCTACCTAGACCTTAAACACAAGTAAAGGTTGTTTTAGGAAAATAAGAACGACTTCTTAAAAAAAATTAGTGTGTGTGAATTTTCCATAGTATTTTCAAAATTACCCTTGTGTCTTTACATAACACTGGTGTAACACGGTGGGAGAACTGACTTTAGTTATGTTGCGGATAGCAAGAGTCGCCACCGACTTTTATTTTATCCAAAGGAAAGGCATAAAAGAACAGGAAAGACCTTTTAAAAAGATTTTTGGGTCCGGGGGTAGGTTATGTAAAGGGAAGGTGTTAGCACCCTTTACATCCATGGTTATCCATGGGCTCTTAGTTACTTAGCTCACTTTAAATTGTTTTTGAAAAGGTGAAGTGTGTGAATAGAAATTTTCATAAGAGTTTGATAATGATCCATGTACGGATGCGTAAAAAACTTGTGTTTGAAAATTGTTTGAAAATTGTAAAGTGTTTGAAATTTGTTTTGAAATAGTGAGCAAGTAACTATGAGGAACCTACCCTAAAGTTTAAGTCTTTCTGTTCTTTATCCTTTAAATGGTAAGACTATCCCTATTATTAAGGAATAGGTAGTCATTGCCTTGGATGTGAGGGACATATGAAGGGACATCTGTTTAATGAAGGCAACTGTAGGGTGTATTAAGCACTTTTGGAGGGACTGTCATCTTTATTCGAAAGGGACAAGATCATTACGAAGGCAACATTCGAAAAGGGACTTGATCTTTTATTGTTAAGGGACTAGATGACTTTATTTTGAGGGACTTTTGCTTTATACACCCTACTTGACCTTTTTGATTAGGCAACATGAGAGGTATCCCTAAGGAAGTGAGATGGCGATCAAAGATCGACTTACGTGTGTGAGTGTACAATTTTAAATATTTATCTTTTGAATTAAGTGATCTAAATTAATTTTAAATAACATACATGTTTACACTCCCTATTTTTACTAACCATGACATAAAAATAAATAATTTAAATATTACAAAATATTACATCCAGGAGCAATTACAATAATAATAATAAAGCAAATTAAATAAATAGCAAAATAAATAAATAATTATAATTGGGTTAGTGAAAATAATAATAATAAAAATAATATCAAATTTAATGGGGTTAGTAATAATAATAATAATAAATCACAATATCTATAAATGGGGTTAGTAATAATAATAATAATAATAAATCACAATATCTATAAATGGGGTTAGTAATAATAATAATAAATATGAAAATAAATAGCATTAATGATAAAATAAATAAGAATATTAGCATAATAATTACAAGATCAAATTTTTATGAACAATTATTATTTAAGATTGCGAAGAAAATATAAACAATTAATTATCATAAAGTCTTAAATGCTATAAAAATTAAGTTAATTATAAACATATTATGAAAATGAATTATATTAAATTAACAAGTTTTAATTATTTTTTAAAACATATATTAAAAAAATTATTTACATACATAACTAGATTATAAACAATTATAGAATATTTACATATTATAAAAAAAAAAATTAAACATTTTAATTTTTAGATTTTATGTACAAAATTTTAAATTATAAACAATGTAGGTCATATTTACATATTATAAAAATAGGATCAATTATGATTATATTTACAAAATTTAATAAGATAGATACATGAATGAAGATATGATCATACAATTATATTTACAAATTTAAAGATTATAATAAAATTTTATTCACTAATTAAAATATAAACAAGAATTACAATTAGGTTTTTTTTAGAAAAATATTTTAGAGTTTTGAAAATAATTAGGATTTAATAATTTATAAAATTGCATTAGGGTTTTAAAAAGATATTATGATTAAATTAGAGTTTTCAAAAATAAATTAAATTTTATATACAACAAAATATAAATCTAATTATTATTATATACATGTTTTTAATTTTAAATGTATAATTATAAAAACTAAGTTTAGAATTAGAAAACATTTACATGTTATTTTTTATAAAATTATCTAAAAATACTAAACATGATTATATAACAATATAATTAACAAAACAATGAAATAATAAAAAAAATTGAAACTTACCTGGGGCAGGGATTGAACTCAGGATGCCTTGCTTGACAACACCCATGCCATACCACCAGGGTCCTTAGCCTCTTTCATGCGCGTACCAACCACCAGGCCACTTATCATCCTTGGGTTCGCAGGTTTTCCTGCGAATTTATCTACAACTTTTCCTGCGATTATTCCTACCAATACAACCTGCGAACATCAAACACAATTCAAACAGCACAATTTTATCAAATTAAAAACATCTTTAACTTCCTTGCAACCTGTACAATCCAATTATGTCAACCAAATTCATTTATATTGTGTAAATTGAAGAACCCAAATTTAGAGCTTTAAACCCTAAACATGGTATACTCATGATTCGGCCATAACTCTTCACCAAACTATCCAGACTTCATCTTCAAATGTCCTGGAAGATTGAAACCGAATGTGAGTTTTTGAGAGGTTTTTTGGTTTATGAAACTTACTCTTGGGAGGCAGAAAATTTTTTGTCTTGGTGATTGAGTTGTGTTTAGTACTTATAGGTAAATGAATTTAGGTCATAACATTGAATGGTTGTGTGGAAATTTTGATATGAAAAGATTCAAATTGATCATGCCTTAAAAATCCAATATTCTTGTATGAAGGTTTACTATTTTTGGACCAATCTTGTGATTTCATTCCTCTTCAATTCCAATCATCATTTAAGATCTTCTAGAAACTCGATCTCCATCAAATATTACATTTTCATATTTTATTTTTATTTAAAATGATTTTTAATGAATTAAATCAAAATAAATAAAAATAAAATAATAAAAATTCTGATTTTTAATGGTTTGGGTCGTGCATGAAGTCAATGTATGGATTGGGTCATCATTTGGCAAGCCCATTTGGAAGAAATTGGTTTTAGACCCCCTTTTTCATCATAAACCAACTCAAAATTTCCCAACTTTGCAAGGGCGCATATCCTTCAATTTTAATGCTATGAGGGTGTTCTTGGACATTTTGGAAAGCTTGAAGAGTCTTCTAAACAACCCCACTGGTTTCATGTCCATATCATTTACCAATCTCAAGTTATTCCCTTTTGAAGTTGTTGACTTTTTGTTGACTTTCAAAAGGACCTATAATGTCTTAGCTCATACCTTCCAAATGAAGCATTTTTGGGCTTGGCTTGTGAGACACAAAGTTGTAGAGAATTAAATTTCCTTCAAAATGAGATTTGAGTGGAGACTTGGTGATGAAGTATGTGAAAGTTATGGCTGGTCAAAGTTCAGTTGACTTTTACTGAGGAAACCCTATTTTAGAAACTCCTGATTATTGATGATCTGGAATCTCCTTGATGAATCATGATCAACCCTTGATCAAATAATGAATTTTACTTCATATACTTGATGTTGGCAAAAAATCATGAAGTTTGACTTTGGTTTGACCACAGTTGACCTCAGTTTGACTTTTTAACTGCATTGACTGATTTTGACTTATCTGATCATCTGACTGAGCAAACTTTTGAGAAACGTCTTGAAACTTGTCATGGGGGTTCTTACACACATATAAGATGTTATGAAGCTCACTTGAAGTCTTGGAAGTCCATTTAGCCTGATTAAAGTCAAAACCCTAGTTTTGGATGCACTGCTTAGGAGGTGCATTGTCTGAGGGAATTGTCAACTCTTCTGACCAATTGTGAATTTTGTGAACCTTGTGAACCATCATAAAATGTCTTGTGAACCTCATGGGAGGTATTGTGAACCTTGTGAACCATCATAAAATGTCTTGTGAACCTCATGGGAGGTATTGTGAACCTTGTGAACCTTGTGAACCTCATAAAGTGACTTGTAGACTTCATGAACCTCATGAAAGGTTTTGTAAGCATTGTGAATCTTGTGAACCTTGTGAACCTTCATAAAGTAACTTGTAGACTTCATGAACCTCATGAAAGGTCTTGAAAGCATTGGGAAACTTGTGAACCTTGTGAACCTTCATAAAGTGACTTGTAGACTTCATGAACCTCATGAAAGGTCTTGTAAACATTGGGAAACTTGTGAACCTTGTGAACCTTCATAAAGTGACTTGTAGACTTCATGAACCTCATGAAAGGTCTTGTAAACATTGGGAAACTTGTGAACCTTGTGAACTTTCTTAGCACACAAAATCTTGTATTGTGAGGGCAAATTTTGGGGTGCAACAACTGGTCACTCACATGGACACGATGTAAACACCCCAAATTTGCCCTCACCCATTCACACCATGGCTTGTGATCATTCTCATATGCATAAACACAATCATATCATCTCACATTTCATTTTTGAGTCACTGCATAGTTTCTAAGTCATCTGCACCTAGGGTTTGTGATTTGAGTAATCCAAGGGTTGTTTGAGCCACTCCAGAGGCAACCAATCACTTCAAAGGGGTCTATGTGTGTTCAAGCATCATGTTACATCCTCACAAAGTCAAAAATGCAAAGGAATCACAAGAACTAGGGTTTGAGTGGATGCAGAGCCAAGTTTGACTGCACAGTTGACCTAAAGTTAGGGTTTTGGTTTCAGAGGCCATAACTCCAAATTTTTTGGTCATTCTTGTTTCCATTGGTCTCTATATGGTATAGGGAGTATGCATATCAATTTTCATGAAGAAATTCCATGGGGAAGTCATTTGATCAAGAGTTGACTTTTCAGACAAGTCAGTGCAAAATCAGGGCATCTGAGGCCCCCAATGACCCAACCAATGAGTGATCTTCATCATTTTGAGTGTATATGATCTTTATTTGATCATGGAAGAAGGTTGAAGTTCATAGAAATCAAGAATTGGGAAGTTTTGCAAATGTTGACTTTTTGGGCATAGTTGACTTTTCAAGAATGCCTCATTTTAGGTCATTTTTCAAGCCTTGATTCTTGATCCAAAAATGCTTCAAATGAAAAAACTTTGGTCATGAAAGTTGTAGATCTCATCTTTCCCTTTTCAAAAAGTACAAGAACATGATCAAACTCTTCTTGGATCAAAAGTTATGGTGTGGCAAAGTTGGCTAAAATCATTGATTTTCAAGATATGCTTCAAAAGAGAATTTTGCAAAATCATGTACCAAGGCAAATTGCAACCTCTAATTCACTTCAAACCAGTTTGCAAACATCACATAGACACTAAAGATCAGATTTGGACTAAGAATCCCTCATGTTTATGGTTTGTGTAGCAAAATAGTCACATGTGAACCAAAAGCCACAACTTGCAAAAACTCATGATCATTCTTCCTACAACTTGCTGCATTGGTTACTGCACTTTGCTAGCCTCTCACCTCATCTTGCTGCACCAGAGCCATGCTTTGTACTAGCTATAGGTCAAGCCATACTTTCTCTTACAAAGAAGTTGACATTTTGGCAAAAGGTGACCTACCTATCACAGCAGGCCATGTCACATCCCCTGACCTATGGGATTAAAATATACTTTCCATATGCTGGCCATAACACTCATCTAGCAAGGCTGAAACTGATCCATCCATCACATACACAAAAACACTCCATCTGGCATCTTCCTTCGAATTTGTTTTCTCAGCTTGCAAACATAAAAACCATTTCCATAGATCAACTCACCATACTTCATAGACCAAAAACCACCAAGAGCCAGGCCTGAAACAAGCAAGAACACCCCATTGCCATTTCTCACCTCAACTTGCAGTTTCATTCGAAACTCTTTCCACAGCACACAAACATACAAACAAACACCACAGATCTTCTCCACTCACCATCTGAATCACAAAGAACCTTTTACAATGACCTGAAACTGCCTGAAACTCCATTGCCATTTCTGACTGAGCTTGAGCAGAAGCTTGTCAAACTCCTCATCCAGCCAACATAAATTCCTTTTGAGCATTCAAACATCATCTGGGGATCAAGTGGAGTGGATTGCACTGAAGGAAGTGGCCAGAAAGTCATCAGAGTGAAAGCTTCGAATCTCAGGTAGCTCGAAAAATATTTTTCCAGAAATCATTTTTCTTGTTCTAAACTTGCTCTTTGTGCCTTCCTGATCATGAATATGCTTTTAGTTTTTGAAATGGCTTTGAAATGAGTATTTAATTAGCTTCTGAAACCTGCGTGCCCTAGTTCTTATTTGCTTCGATTCAGCTTTGTTAGGGAAAATAAATTTGTTTTGAGTGAGGGTTTTGGTTCGTGAGGGTGTAAGGATCATTTCCCAGTTCTTGGATTTCATTTTAGTTAGGTTTTGGGGTTTTTTGGGGATTTTCAGGGGAGATGCTGGCCGGAGAAGACGACCGGAAGTCCTCTCCGGCAGCCTGAAAGTGTTTAAGCCCTAATTGTGTAATTAATTGCCATTTGAATGTGGACCATTGGATACGTTGAAAACGTTGACTTCGCGCGTGAGTGTGTGGCCTGGATCTTCCTGATTAGCCCTAATCCACGTGTTTAATATAATTAATCCATAATTTAATTAATTAAATCAGAAACAACCTGGACCCTTGGATGACGCGCGTGGTCAACAGATTCAAATCCAGACTCAATCTCATCCCTCCATTCTGATTACTTTCCCTTTTATTTAATTTTAATTCATTTTCTTTTCATTTTATTTGCATAATTTATTAAAAATAGCAAAAATGTCTTAAAAATTATGAAACTTTTTCTTAAAAGTTTTATTAATTTTTAAGACCCAAAAATATTTTTATTTTATTTTTTATCATTTAAAAAGTATTTTTTAAATATTCAAAAGATTATTTTTAATTGATTAATGGAAATTAATTAATTAAAAATACTTCTAGGTATTTAAAAATCACCAAAAAATTCATGAAATGTTCTAAGACATTTAGAAACATTGTCCAACCTTCAAACCAAATTTCTTTTTTGATCTTGATGCATTTTGAGAATTTTCCATTGAATTAAATCATTTTTGGTGCATTATTTTGATCATAAGTTCAAAAATTCATTTCTGCCTATCTAAGAGGAGTTGGACATTGGTTCTTCTTGCATTGTTTTGTGTTTAGCATGTAGTTTCTAGGATTAAAAGGCCATGATTTGATCTTGCATTTTCAAATTGATTGACATTTCTTCTGTTTAGAAGCCCTAAAAACCCTAATAACTTAGAAAAATCATATCTTGAGATTGGTTAAGAGTTGAGACCTCCCCTTTGAACCTTGGTTTAGTATAGGTTTAGGGTTTCTTTGGGTGGCATTTTCCATTTTTTATATTAGGGTTTGCTTCTGTTTTTGGCTTTTGTTTGATGTTTGTTTCATAAACCCTAATTTGGGCTTTCATTTGCATACCTCTTGCATTCCCTTGCATAACATGACTTGTCATGACATTTCAAGCATTCATGTGATTCATTTAACATCATAAGACATGTAGAAAGTATGTTTGATCATTGCATTACATATTTGCCATGTCATATGCTTTGTATGTTTCCTAACTTTTCATGTATATCCATGCTTCTAAGCTTGCATCATTTGCATCCATGAACTTGTGGAAGCATCTCCATGCCTTGCCTCATGTTTGCAGCATCTCATAGCATCATTATCATTATTAACATGCTTCTGGTTTTGTTTCTCATCATGTCATCTCATTTCATTTTGCATTGCATTGCATTTCTTTCTAACATTTCAGGTGGTAAGTGAACTTGAGAAGTGAATTTGCCTTCACTTCTCATAACTTTTCTTTTCATCTCTCTTGCATCCATTGCTGCATTTATGTATGTGTTTGAGATTGAGCTTGCTCATTCTTGCTCCTCCCACTTTCTTCCTTCAAGTGACTTGACTTCTTGAATGAAGCAAGTCACTTTGCTTCTCTTGATCCTGTTCATCTGCTTCCTGGTGGTTCTCTTTGAAGGCTGTTCTTGAAAACCTCACAAACCTTAGGAACAACCAAGCATGACAATGATTAGGGTTTTGATTAGTCTCCCCTCTTAGTTTTACCTTTGTGTCTCTTTTGAGTCTTCTCTTCTCATCTCATAATCAGGGACTAAACCCTAAAGGCTTTAAGGCTTTGTGATTAAGTTTATGCATGCATCCTTCTCTTAGGATGGAGTGTATAACTTTAATCCTAAGTGTTAAACCCTTAATGTGTTTAAATCTCTTAATCAATTCACTTAATAAGTATCAAGACATCAAGCTTGTAACTTGGGCCTTGCATTAGGGTTCTAATTCTTCCTTAATTGGTTAAGAAGGACTAACCCTAGTGTTAATGGACAAGTCCCCCTCAAGTTGTCTTACAAATCCTAAAACTCACTTCATCATCTCATCATTAAATAAAATCCACTTAATCAAAGGCTTGTTTTGTCATGAGTTTAATCCCTAATCATGGATTAAGTTGAGGAGCATTCCTCAGCTTAAACATTCTCATCTATTATCCTTCTTTTAGGATGGTGTAATGAGTCTGTTTAATCCCTGATTATGGCTTAACCTCATTACTCAACACTAAACAAAAACACCAAAAACATGTAAATAATCAAGTAAGATAATGATCTTAATCCTACACCAAAGGTGATTAAGTGTGAGAATCTGACTTCACACTTAAGGTACTCTCATTACCCCTAATCAGAGGGAGGATGTGATGAGTTTACTAATCCATTGGTTTAGGCTTAAGCTCATTAACTTACGACAAACTTTCAAAAGCAATAAAAGACTGAAAACCAAAAACAGACAATAATCGTCTCCTTCGGGGTTCTTTTCTCATCTCATTCACTCATAAACGAGAACTTGCTTCTTCCGTCTAATGCAAGACAGTTTGCACCTGGGCCAGACAGGTCATACACTTGAGCATAGGCAAGTAAGCAGTTCACAGGTCAATTCATCTTTCAGTCTTTTTGGGTCGAACTACGGTGTTCTGACTTCCTCATTGCACGAGAGGATACGTAGGCATAACTTAACAGTTATCGAACAAAAGTCTCTGTATATTCCCCCTCTTTCTAGCCTCATTCTTTTAGCCTCATGATCTTGAGCATTTCATCTTTGTTCTTACACTGACACTGTACATTTATACACATCACATTTCTCTTACACTGACACCTGTACATCTTTCCATCTCTTTTACACACAAATTGCACTGACACTACCCCTTTAAAACACAAATCTTTTAAGCGTGGATCCCGTCGAGTACGGCGGACAATCTGGGTGCTAATACCTTCCCAGGTTGTAACCAACCCCCTTTCTCAGTCTCTCTGGTTCGCAACCGTCTTATCCATCTTTTCCTAGGTTTATGCAGCATTACCTTTCCTCCGGGATAAAAATGCCTAGCTGGCGACTCTATTCATCTCCAGTGAGTTCACGGCAGTGTGTTCTCATTGTCCCTTTCGCCGACCGTTCGCGTCTGTACCTTCATATGATCCATTTCCCATTTGTCGGGAGCGACAGCTTGGCGACTCTGCTGGGGAACCTTATATTGCAACCAGGGCTTCTGGTTCTTTTTGTGGGTTCCTCCTAGCGCTTGATTGATTTGTGTTTACTGGGGTGTTATGTGCTTATTTGTGCTTGTATTTATCTTGTTTATTGATTTATGTACAGTTGCTTTACTGCTTTCTTTATTGCTTTTGTATATATCATACTGTCATGCTGCTGGCTGGATCTGGTTTTTCTTTGGTGGGTGGGTATTTCATTGAGTGTTGAGGTCCTATACCTGGGACCTGAGTGACACCTAGGCTAGAGTGAATCATATTCTTTCCCATTCCATTTCGGTCTGGTGCGGGAATATGAAACACGGTTCAGATATGGGTTTCTTCTTGAGAACTCTGTGTTGCAGATTTCCTGCAATGCTAGGGCTATCTGGGAAGCCTGCTAAGTCTGGATGACCTTTTAGTATTGACCTTCAGAAACTGAGGTGAATTAGAGGAGGAATTGTTATGGTTATTGTAAACACTGTACCTCCGGGTTGGAAGTGTTTACACTTCTCATAACTGATCCAAGTCTGAGGATCCTTGTTCTAGAACACCACCTGTGAGGGGGTTGGGCTGTTTACAGGTTTGCAGGTACCTTGACCTCAGAATACCCTGTTACTTTGATTTATTAAGAGTACTCCAATTTGGGACAGTTCTTGTGATTCTAAAACCCTGGATATGTGGCTCTTTATTTGAGTCCCCCACCTTGGTTACTGGATTTATAGACCTCCATCTGGATTTCTTACACACTTGGACCTATATCAGAGTTTTGATCAGATCCAGCTCAGTCACAGACCCTTGCATTTCATTTGCATACATAACCATTGCATCATGTTGACATTTGCTTATTTGTGTTTCAGGGTATCCATCTTCATTTGGTTTTGGTTTTGACCCCATCTTCAGTTTTGACTTGTCTTCATCAGCTATCTGCTTCAGTTATCTCCTGCACCAGCCAATCAGTGGCCCACTTCTTCAGTATTATCATCAGCACCTGTCTCTATTCAGGCTCAGCATCATGGCTCCTAAGAAGAGCAATATCACCTATCACTTCTTCCAACCAGAGTTATCAGATATCAGGAGGATTCAAACCCTGATCACTCCAGATCACATACCATTGTTCAGGGAAAGTTATGGAGATATACTTGATATGGTCATGGATCTGGACCCATCACAGAGAAGCTTGATCCACACCTGCATTCAGTTCTATGATCCCCCACTGAGATGTTTCACTTTCCAAGACTTTCAGTTGGGCCCACTATTAGAAGAATACTCATCATTGGTTGGTTTGCCTATCAAGGGTGGAATCCCTTTCAACTCAGAGATGGTCTTTCCTGCTAATGGAGAAGTAGCAAAAGCTTTGCATCTGGAACCTGTTGTGATTGAGCAGCATATGACCTCTAAAGCTGGAATCCCTGGCTTTCATCTGGACTTCTTAATTTCTCAAGCTACCCTGAAAGCTTCTTTAGGAGAGTGGAAGGCTGTCTGTGCCTTGTTGGCTTTGAGTATATATGGAATTGTATTGTTTGCAGATGAGCCTCGATTCATTAGCAAGAATGCAATCCATCTGTTCATCTTGAAGAACCCAGTGCCAACTTTATTGGGGGACCTTTACTATTCAGTGCATCAGAGGAATGAAAAGCAGAGGGGAAGGTTAGTAAGGTGTTGTGCTCCATTGTTCCATACTTGGCTTCTCAGGCATCTACCCAGGACGGATGCATTTTTAAACCCTCATCAGCAAAGCAACTGGGCTAAAAGACTCACTGTTCTAACTTCAGCAGACATCAGATGGTGCACTCAGAGCACCAAGGGCAGGGATATCATCACTAGCTGTGGGCATTTTCCTAATGTGCCTTTGATAGGAGTTAAGGGCAGTATTAATTACAATCCTCTGTTGTTCAGAAGGCAACTGGGCTATGCACTGGTCCATACTCCTAGGGCACAGGACTTGGTTGAGACCCTCTATTGTGAGAACAAGATTAGTTTGACTGTTGTTATGCAGGCTGCCTGGGCCTGGGATAATGTTCAAACCAAGGGAATAACCGTTCTAGGGAAGTGCAACAATGTGGCATCAGCACAATATTATGAGTGGTCCCGTGCCAGGGCCCAATTCTCTGGGATGCCCTTTACCATAGAAGACGTGCCTGAGTCATCTTCAGCACCGCCCCCTGCCACTATCAGTTTGGAGGAGTATGAGAGCTTGAAGGAAAGGAATGAGAAGCTAACCCAGGCCTTGCAGAAGACCCTCCGGGAGAGGAGTGAAGGTATGAGGGAGATTGAGAGATTGGAGAAGTTGAGAGTAGAGCACCTGACTAAGATTGAGAAGTCTGGGGATTATATCAAAAATTCTAAGGCTGGAGAACAAATTCTGAAGAATGCTTGCAAGGAAGCCCAGTTCCAGAGAGCAAGGACAGACTTGTATCTGAAGGAGAGTCAGGCTCGGTGGGTCAGGATCACCGAGGCTCGTACTCTGGAAGACAAGAGAGTTCAAGACAAGATGGAGCAACTTGAAGCTAATGCAAAAGAACAACAAGAAGCCCTGGCAGCAGCCCAGGGGGAGATATCAGAGCTGAAAATCAAAGCAGGAGTGAAGAGGTCAAAGGACCAAGCTCAGCACAAAAAGCTAACAGCAGCTGTTACAACCCGGAATCTCCTCATCAGGAATCTCACGGAACGTCCGACTGATCCTGTGACCGAAGCACTTCTCAAGGAAGTTCGTGAGGATGAGTTTGGTCTTGGTGTTTGACCATTTGTTTGTTGTTGCTTTCTTTCTGTGTACTTTTATTTTCTTGTAATGTATTTTGACCCCTTAGAGGGCTTGTGTTGTAAAATGAACAAATTGTATCATTTCACCTTTTGTAATATATTTGTGTTAGTTTGCTTCACCTGAGTTTTCTTCAAGCAACAACGACAGCATCTTCAAGGGTCTGGAAGGGTCAAAACTGAAGGCCAAACCGGATACCTTGAGAACAAATAAGCATAACTGCATTGCATGCTAACCCTTTGTTTGTTTTGTAGGTTTTGTTTTATTGTTGCTAACCTCTGTTGTGATAAATCAGGAACTATTGCTAGGCGCCGAGTATTTCCCCTCAATCGTCCGCACCGTTATCCAACCCGAAATAACCTTCCGGGAATTCAAATGGATCAGGTACAGCAGGACCTTGCAGAGGTCAGAAATCAGATGGCAAACGAAAGATTAGAAATGAGAACGCAGATGACGCAGTTCATGGAAGTTATGAACAACATGGCTCAGAGCCAGGAGAGACTGAGGGCCATGGTGGAAAGGCAGAATCAAGAGGATCCACATATAGGGACTGCCGATACCAGTAACAATGAAAGGGTACAACCTCATGTTAACCCCCCTGTGTTTGGACCACATCTGCATCCCGAGATCAACATTCCTGCAAATGTTCAAGGGACCGCCACTGCAGCCAGGGTATTGCAAGAAGACCCTCAAGAGGATCAATTTACAGTAATGGGTGCTGGAGAAGAAGCTTATGATAGGAGGTTGGATGAGATAGCTGAGAAATTGAGGTCTCTAGAATCTCAAAATTCTTTGGGCTTCGACGTGATGGATATGGGCTTGGTAGACGGGGTCAGGATCCCCCATAAGTTCAAGCCTCCTTGCTTTGAAAAGTATAATGGGACTTCATGCCCCCGGACTCATTTACAATCATTTCTGGGAAGGCTGAAGGCCTATACAACGGATGAGAAGCTGTGGATGTTCTATTTTGAGGACAGCTTGACTGGAGCATCAAGGGAATGGTATTCCCATTTGACAAGGGCAACTATTAGATGCTGGAAGGACCTGGCAGAGGCATTCATCAGACAGTATCAGTATAATCTAGACATGGCACCCAACAGGACCCTCCTGATGGGAATGTCACAGTCGTCAAGGGAAAGTTTCCGAGAATATGCCCAGAGATGGAGGCAATTGGCTGCTGCTGTTCAACCCCCTATGTCTGAAAGGGAAATGGCAGATATGTTCATGAACACCCTTCAGGGAACATATATTGACAGGTTGGCTGCTTTCTCTTCCACTAGCTTTGCCGATGTTGTCATAGCCGGGGAGAGAATTGAAAGCCTGTTAAAAATGGGAAAAATCTCGGACAACGGTGCAAGCTCGTCCAGTAGTACAAGAAAGCCTTTTGCAGGCCCGAGAAGAACTGGCGAGACCAATGCCATCCATTCAAACAGGGGCAGGCCCCAATATGTTCAAAGGTCAATAGCAGCAGTCACCATTCCTGCTCCAGCTCATCCTCAACCTGTCTATCAACCTCCGCAGCAAAACTATCAGCCGCAACCTCAGTACCATCAGCAAAATCAGTATCCTCCAAGAAATTACAACAACAGCAACACCAACAACAATAACCAGCAAAGGCCATTCCAACAGAGGCCATCTCAAGCTAACAGAGTGATCGATCCGATCCCCATGCCATATGCTACATTGCTGCCACAGCTTCTGAAACTCAACCTAGTTGAGCTAAGAACGTTGGCGCCTCCGGATCCCAACAGTCTACCAAGGAACTATGACTCCAATGCTAGGTGTGCTTTTCATTCAAACGCACCTGGCCACAGTACAGAAAAATGCAGGGCTCTGCATATGAAGGTACAAGACCTGGTAGACTCCAAGGCTCTGAATTTCGCACCTCCACCCAATGTCAACAAAAATCCCATGCCAAACCATGGTGGTCCCCGGATTAACGCTATTGAAGAAGACAAGCCGTCTTATTTAATAACCATTGTGGGACAGATCAGGACGCCATTGGTAGAAATCAAGGCTCAGCTCTTGGAATGTCAGATGTTCCCAGGGTGTGAGTTAGGTTGTGCTTACTGCAATATCTCTGTAAATGGGTGCGATAATTTGAGGAATGGTATAGACACCCTTATTCAGAGTGGCCAACTTCAGATCACTACATCATTTCCAACAAATCCAGCAAACTCCTCGGCAACGGTTTCAGAACCTCCTACAACAACAACAATATCTCCTACAACACCAGCAACAAATCATGAAGATGTCTCTACTGTCACAATATTTTATGATCCTGAGAATAACTCTGCCTACCATTCGGAAGGTGCTGCTCCCACCAGAGCACCAGTTACAATCTTTTATGATCCACAAACAATTACAGTCCCTTCAGCAGCAACAATCAGCCCAGTCACTGTCACGGTGCCTGGACCAGTACCATATGAAAGCAATAGGGCCATCCCTTGGCACTATGGCTCAGACGTGTACTGCGAAGGAAAAAGAATCACTCTTGAAACATCAACACCTGCACCACAAGTAGATAATGTGGGTGGAGGCGGAGGCTTCACTCGAAGCGGACGTCTCTTTGCTCCACCAATTCAAAGGCCTACTGCCGAAGCAGAAGCTGCTGCCAAGGCAAAAGGAAAGAGCCCGGTGCAGGAAGATCAAGCCGTTAAGGAAGCCTTGAAGACGCCGTTCGATCAAGAAGTTGATGAGTTTATGCGAATCATCAAAAAGAGTGATTACAAAATTGTGGATCAGCTTCACCAAACGCCATCCAAAATCTCTATCCTCTCACTGCTTATGTGCTCCGAAGCCCATCGGAATGCACTACTCAAAGTCTTGCACGCAGCTTACGTGCCTGAAGAGATTACTGTCAACCAGTTGGAAACCGTGGTTGGAAATGTTACTGCTAGCAATGGGCTAGGGTTCACCAATACTGACTTGACAGCGGATGGCCGCAACCACAACAAAGCCTTGCACATCACCATGGAATGCAAAGGTGCTGTCCTTTCACATGTATTGGTAGACACGGGGTCGTCCCTTAATGTCTTACCAAAGAAGGCTCTGGTGAAGTTAGAATATGATGGATTGGCATTGAGACCCAGCAACCTGGTGGTAAGAGCTTTTGATGGCTCTAAGAGATCGGTTCTGGGAGAGATTGAGCTGCCTGTGACAATTGGCCCACAGACCTTTAAAACTATCTTTTATGTGATGGACATTCAGCCCGCCTACAGCTGTTTGTTGGGTAGACCCTGGATTCACGCCGCCGGCGCAATAACGTCTACCCTTCACCAAAAGTTAAAATTTGAGTGGGAAGGCCAAGTTGTCACAATCTGTGGAGAGGAGGACATTTTTGTCAGCCACCTGGCAACCTATAAGTACATTGAAATGGATGGGGAGATCCATGAAACAATGAGCCAGGGGTTTGAAGCTTTGAATGTAAATGAGGCATCTGCTGTATCTGGTACTCCAATGTCATCATACCAACAAGCCCGGAAGGTTGTTGAGGAAGGAACTGCCCAAGGCTGGGGCAAACTGCTATCGGTGGAGAAGAAAGAAGACAGATTTGGGTTGGGTTACAGACCAACTCAACAAGATCAAACAGCGGCTGCGAAAGAGCCCAATTTTGTGAGTGGGGGGATGCTTACCCCTGATGCTATCAACTGTCTGGAAGACGAGCTGGAAGAGGAACGCAACCTGGAAAGCTGGATTCGTCCAAAGATCCCGGGGAGCAGTGTCTCGAACTGGTCTTCCCAGGAAATTATAAGAGTTACTCATACAGAGTAATTATTATTTCCTGTATTTTTATAAGCATGCATCAAAGTCTTGCATCTTTCCCAAGATGACAAGACTCATTTTGTAATCGGGCCATCTGTACTTTTTGTGCAAACAAGATCAATTAATGAAATATCAGACATCTTTTTGCAAACGAGTCTTTTTCTTTTCTGCTCACTATTTTTCCATTTTTCTTTTTTGTACAAAAAATAAATGGCAGTGTTTTCAAAATGACAACTTCATTTCACTTTTCTAAATAAAAATTAAAATCAGATCACTAAAATGAACAAACTTAACCCTTGCAGAGAGTGCCTTCCAGACAGCACCGACAACAGCACGGCTATGACTCCATATGACTTTGACAATCCAATCAATCAAGCTAATGAAGGGGTTGATGAAGAATATGAGCTTCCTGGAGAGCTAGCCAGGTTGTTAAGACAAGAGGAAAAGGTTATTACTCCTCACCAGGAGGAGGTTGAAGTGATCAATCTTGGTACAGATGAAGACGTGAAAGAGGTTAGAATCGGGGCCTGCCTGCAAGACTCAGTGAAAAGACAACTGATTGACCTGCTTCAAGAGTATGTGGATGTGTTTGCTTGGTCGTACCAAGACATGCCAGGGTTGGATACCGATATTGTCGTGCACAAGCTGCCTTTGAGAGAAGAATGCCCACCGGTCAAACAGAAACTGCGCCGTACTCGTCCAGACATGGCTATGAAAATCAAGGAGGAGGTACAAAAGCAATGGGACGCCGGGTTCCATGCTGTGACCAGCTATCCGCCGTGGGTTGCTAACATAGTACCTGTGCCTAAGAAAGACGGTAAGGTAAGGATGTGCGTTGACTACCGGGATCTGAACAGAGCCATCCCGAAAGATGACTTCCCATTACCTCACATTGATGTATTGGTGGATAACACGGCTCAGTTCTCGGTATTCTCCTTCATGGACGGATTTTCAGGATACAACCAGATCAAGATGTCACCTGAAGACATGGAGAAGACAACGTTCATCACACCCTGGGGCACGTTCTGCTACAAAGTGATGCCATTCGGACTTAAGAACGCTGGTGCAACATATCAACGGGCTATGGTGACATTATTCCACGATATGATCCATAAGGAAATAGAGTGTTATGTGGATGATATGATTGCCAAGTCCCTCACTGAAGAAGAACATCTGGTAAATCTGCTCAAATTGTTCAAACGTCTGAGGAAATACCAACTGAAGTTGAACCCCAACAAATGCACATTCGGGGTGCGATCCGGTAAGCTGCTGGGATTTATTGTAAGCAAGAAAGGGATTGAAGTTGACCCTGATAAAGTCAAAGCTATTCAAGAGATGCCTGCACCGAAAACTGAGAAAGAAGTTCGAGGGTTCTTAGGTCGACTGAACTACATTTCAAGGTTCATATCTCACCTGACAGCAACCTGTGAACCCTTGTTCAAGCTGTTAAGAAAGGAACAAACGGTCAGGTGGAACAAAGACTGCCAGAAGGCTTTTGACAAGATCAAGGAGTATTTACAAGAACCTCCAATCCTCATGCCGCCAGTTGAAGGAAGACCTCTGATTATGTACTTGACAGTATTAGAAGAATCAATGGGGTGTGTGCTGGGCCAACATGACGAGTCTGGTCGAAAAGAGTATGCAATATACTACCTGAGCAAAAAGTTTACCGACTGTGAACAACGTTATTCACTGCTCAAGAAAACTTGTTGTGCTTTAGCGTGGGCTGCTCGCCGACTGAGACAGTATATGTTGACCCACACTACTTTGTTGATATCCAAAATGGACCCAGTTAAGTACATTTTCGAGAAGCCAGCTCTTACCGGACGGGTTGCAAGATGGCAGATGATTCTCACAGAATACGACATACAGTACACATCTCAGAAAGCCATCAAGGGCAGTGTACTATCTGAATATCTTGCTGAGCAACCTATTGATGACTACCAGCCTATGAGGTTTGACTTCCCTGATGAAGACATCATGTTCATTAAAGCAAAAGATCATGAAGAGCCTATTCACACTGAAGGGCCTGACCCGGAAGAAGAATGGACTATGATGTTTGATGGGGCTGTTAACATGAATGGCCGTGGTGTTGGTGCAGTACTCATCACGCCCAAAGGAGTTCACATGCCATTCTCGGCAAAACTCACTTTCAACTGCACTAACAACGAAGCCGAATACGAAGCTTGCATTATGGGTCTTGAGGAAGCCATTGACCTCAGGATCAAGACTTTAACTGTATTCGGAGATTCAGCTTTGGCAGTCAATCAAACCAACGGCAAATGGTACACCCACCAGGATCATCTGATACCTTACAGGGATTATACAAGGAGGTTATTGACTTTCTTCACAACGGTCAAGCTTGAGTATATCCCTCGGGATGAGAATCAGTTTGCAGATGCTCTTGCTACCATTTCATCCATGATCAAAGTTCAAGTTGCTAACTTTGTACCTCAGATTTCAGTATCCAGACTTGATAGACCAGCATATGTGTTCTCAGCAGACGTTGTTAGAGATGATAAGCCTTGGTTCCATGACATTAAATGCTTCTTGGAGGATCAAACATACCCACCTGGGGCATCTTCCAATGATAAGAAGACTTTGAGAAGGCTTGCTGGTAGTTTCTTCTTGAACACTGATGGGTCTTTATACAAAAGGAACTTTGATATGGTACTCCTCAGATGTGTGGATAAGACGGAAGCAGATTTATTGATGCATGAAGTGCACGAAGGCTCCTTTGGTACCCATGCTGGAGGACATGCAATGGCTAAGAAGTTGTTAAGATCAGGCTATTATTGGATCACAATGGATGCAGACTGTTGTGCCTACGCCAGAAAATGCCACAAATGCCAGATCTACGCAGACAAAGTACATGTGCCTCCCAATCCTTTTAACATCATGTCTTCACCCTGGCCCTTTGCTATGTGGGGCATTGATATGATCGGCAAGATTGAGCCAACTGCCTCAAATGGTCACAGATTCATCCTGGTCGCCATTGACTATTTCACCAAGTGGGTTGAAGCAGCCTCGTATGCAAACGTCACAAGACAAGTGGTAGCCAGATTTCTGAAGAGAGATATCATCTGTCGATACGGAGTTCCCGAGCGAATCATTACTGATAATGGTTCCAACTTGAACAACAAAATGATGGCTGAATTATGTCGGGACTTCAAGATCCAACATCACAATTCTTCTCCTTACAGGCCAAAGATGAATGGCGCTGTTGAGGCGGCAAACAAGAATATTAAGAAGATTGTGCAGAAGATGGTAATCACCTACAAAGACTGGCATGAAATGCTACCATTTGCCTTGCATGGGTACCGCACATCAATCAGAACATCCACTGGGGCAACACCGTATCAACTTGTGTATGGTATGGAGGCAGTCCTACCGGTTGAAGTTGAACTACCCTCTCTGCGGGTATTGATGGATGTTAAGCTGAACGAAGTAGAATGGGTTCGGGCCCGATACGAACAACTGAGTCTGATCGAAGAGAAAAGATTGGCTGCAATCTGTCATGGGCAGCTATATCAGAAAAGAATGAAGAGAGCCTTCGATCAGAAAGTCAGGCATCGAGAGTACCAAGTGGGGGATCTTGTGCTGAAAAGAATCCTCCCTCCTCATACAGACCACAGGGGCAAATGGACTCCAAATTATGAGGGACCATTCGTGGTAAAGAAAGTTTTCTCTGGTGGAGCACTGATGCTCAGCACCATGGATGGTGAAGATTTCCCGTCCCCTGTGAATTCAGATGCAGTTAAAAAATACTTCGCATAAAGTGACCCGCTGGACACAAAAACAGAATGAAAGTCCAGGCAGAAATAGGGCATCCCGGCGAGTCAAAAACAGAATAAAAGACTCGGGCAAAAATAAGGGAAAATAAATGAAAAAATGTACACCCGCTGAGTTGAAAAGCCGCATTGGACAACTCAGGCAAAAATGGGTATCCCGATGGATTGAAAACCCGAAAGGGCGACCCATGCAAAATAAGGGAATAAGCGAACAACTGCATTCTGAATTCGTCTGTATCGCTTGCAACTTGGAAAGCTTCAAAAGGATCAAGCTTCAATCAGAATCAGCCTTTTTCAGAAATCAAGACGAGAAGAACGTCATTGTCATACGAGTCATAGCAGAAGAGGAAGCTCCTTAAAGTGTCGTCAACACTGCCAGCATTTTGTTTCTCAATTTATAACAATCTCCTTATTTTAGGAGATTTGTTTCCTTGCCTGTATCTTGCCTATTCAGGGCACAAGAATTAATAAAATCATATTTTTCAGTCATGTCTCGTCTTGTACATATTTCGTTTGCAAAGAATGTCTGATGTCTCTAAAACTAATTGCATAAGTATAGATGTTTTTCACTAAAATTAGAAACACATGCTTGCAGGGAATATACTTGCTCTTGAGAACGCTTAACTCCTATGACGGAATCCAGTAAAGGATACCTCGGGACCTTTTGTGCGTTTCCCTATCTTTACAAGATTGCAGGTGTCCAGAACGCAACCTGGGGCATGCAAGTTACATCCCAGCAAGTTGGCAAATCAACAAACAGTTTTAGCACTCAAGTTGCTTTCTCCCCAGCTGAGTTTGCCTCTCACAACTCTCCCCAGCTGAGTTACCAACAATTCTCCCCAGCCATAGTGCCCATCATTCTTTCTCAGTAAAATACAGGAGTCAGGGAATCATCTCCCCACAGAATCTTCAGCCTCTATCCAGAAGAGCAATGCATGAAGATCACAACAGAGTGAAGAAAGCTTCTGCAAACCCCAGCTGGGCCTCTCATTTATCAGGATATGTCAATCAGTGACCTATATCCCCAACAGATACATCTCACCAGATCTACCAATAATCTCACCCCCCAGCTGGGATGTCCACTTCATACAGATCGATCGAAGATCTTCGCAGCATCGGGACCCGAATCCCGGATCGATATCTTTGCATAATCATGGCATTTGCATCATATTATCCCCTCAGAGCGTAGCATTCCGTCTAATACGGAGCATTACGGCAAAAGTCAAACGCATAGCATAATCATAAGCCATGTTCTGAATTAACACTTGTGAATAATAGCAGTTCATCAACATACAGAAGAAAAATCCCCACCAGAGTTACCAGCAAGAGCAGTTGCCTCATAAATCACAAACACCGGTATATACACCTTTTGGCACCCGTCCGTGCCATCTTTCCCCAGTAAAGTCGCCTGAACACTCTTTACAAACAAATCACCCATATCACGGATACTTCCTGACACCCGTCCGTGTCATATCACCAGCAGAAAGCCAAAGACATCCTCTTTGCACTCACACTTACACTTTCTTGACACCCGTCCGTGTCATATCCCCAGCGCAGTCGCTTACACTTTACAACTCATATACTTGTTGATATCATACTTTTCTCCTTTTGACACTCGTCCGTGTCACCTTCCCCAGCAAATAAACACTCATCTATATGTACTCATGCTATCTCATACTTATACAGATACTCGTCCGTATCTTGTATACACAACACATATCTCCCCACAGATTCGGCAACGGTCTTTGTTCTTTGTTAACCAGGTGGTACTCGTCCGTACCATCATCTCAGAACATTGCGTCTAATGTTTGTTTCTACATGATACTCGTCCGTATCATAGTATTAAGGGTGCTCGTCCGCATCTTTAATCCATACACTGTGTCAAACACTTTTGTCTTCTTGAATATAGACACTCGTTTGTGTCTACTATTCCCCAGAAGGGTCCCTTCAGATGCAACACTCGTCCGTGTTCTTTGTTAACCAGTTGATACTCGTCCGTATCATCATCTCTGAACATGTGTCAGTTTTGTTCCTACATGATACTCGTCCGTATCATAGTCCTAAGGATGCTCGTCCGCATCTTTAATCTATACACAATACCAAATACTTATACTTTCCTTTCTCGGTTGTGAACGCTCGTCCGTGTTCACTATATCCCCAGTAGATCGCCAACAAAGCTTTTTCTTTTATTTGACACTCGTCCTGTGTCATGATAACCCTGAGAGCAGTCGTACCCTGCTGAGTGGTCGTCCTCCACTTCTTGATGGTCGTCCTCCATCATGCTCATCCGATGGTCGTCCCCATCGTTGATTTTAGCAGCCGTCCCCTGCTAGGTGGTCGTCCTCCACCTTTTGATGATCTTCCTTCATCATTTTATCCAATGGCCGTCCCCATTGTTGATTTTGGTTATCTGGCATTCGCCCTATGTCATGAGAAACCTCGAGAGCAGCCGTACCCTGCTGAGTGGTCGTCCTCCACTTCTTGATGGTCGTCCTCCATCATGCTCGTCCGATGGCCGTCCCCATCGTTGACCTTTTCTATCCGATGGTCGTCCCCATCGTTGATATTTTCGGCAGCCGTACCCTGCCGGGTGGTCATCCTCCACCTTTGATGGCCGTCCCCATCATGATTCCTTTATTACCCAACAGAGCAGCCGTCCCCTGCTAGGTGATCGTCCTTCACCTTTGATGGCCGTCCCCCATCATCTGTTTATTTCATTTATTCTTTAACCCGATGGCCGTCCCCGTCGTGGTCCCTTTTCCTTTTCTTTTAGCCCGATGGCCGTCCCCATCGTCGGTTACCTCGCTTTATGAACTTGATGGCCGTCCCCGTCATGTTTCGTTAAATCCTCAGAGAATTTTACAGCTTTATCTTGATGGCCGTCCCCATCATGATTTGATTTTCCCCAGCTAGTCGGCCGTCCCCGTCTTGGCTTTACCTTTTATCCCCAGCATGCCGGCCGTCCCCGTCATTGCTATTTACCCAGCAGCCGTCCTCTGCTCGACGGTCGTCCTCCGTCGCCCATACCTTACAATGTACTTTATTTCCCTTACAATCTATATCCCTTTTCTTCTTCATTTCGTGAGTGCAAATTTTGGATTGTCTTTGGTATTCAACCACAAGTTATCTTGTTTGCCTGTTAAGTCGTTGCTTACATCCTGCACAGCTAACTCATGTTTGAATAGGGGCAGCTGTAAACACCCCAAATTTTCCCTCACCCATTCACACCATGGCTTGTGATCATTCTCATATGCATAAACACAATCATATCATCTCACATTTCATTTTTGAGTCACTGCATAGTTTCTAAGTCATCTGCACCTAGGGTTTGTGATTTGAGTAATCCAAGGGCGGTTTGAGCCACTCCAGAGGCAACCAATCACTTCAAAGGGGTCTATGTGTGTTCAAGCATCATGTTACATCCTCACAAAGTCAAAAATGCAAAGGAATCACAAGAACTAGGGTTTGAGTGGATGCAGAGCCAAGTTTGACTGCACAGTTGACCTAAAGTTAGGGTTTTGGTTTCAGAGGCCATAACTCCAAATTTTTTGGTCATTCTTGTTTCCATTGGTCTCTATATGGTATAGGGAGTATGCATATCAATTTTCATGAAGAAATTCCATGGGGAAGTCATCTGATCAAGAGTTGACTTTTCAGACAAGTCAGTGCAAAATCAGGGCATCTGAGGCCCCCAATGACCCAACCAATGAGTGATCTTCATCATTTTGAGTGTATATGATCTTTATTTGATCATGGAAGAAGGTTGAAGTTCATAGAAATCAAGAATTGGGAAGTTTTGCAAATGTTGACTTTTTGGGCATAGTTGACTTTTCAAGAATGCCTCATTTTAGGTCATTTTTCAAGCCTTGATTCTTGATCCAAAAATGCTTCAAATGAAAAAACTTTGGTCATGAAAGTTGTAGATCTCATCTTTCCCTTTTCAAAAAGTACAAGAACATGATCAAACTCTTCTTGGATCAAAAGTTATGGTGTGGCAAAGTTGGCTAAAATCATTGATTTTCAAGATATGCTTCAAAAGAGAATTTTGCAAAATCATGTACCAAGGCAAATTGCAACCTCTAATTCACTTCAAACCAGTTTGCAAACATCACATAGACACTAAAGATCAGATTTGGACTAAGAATCCCTCATGTTTATGGTTTGTGTAGCAAAATAGTCACATGTGAACCAAAAGCCACAACTTGCAAAAACTCATGATCATTCTTCCTACAACTTGCTGCATTGGTTACTGCACTTTGCTAGCCTCTCACCTCATCTTGCTGCACCAGAGCCATGCTTTGTACTAGCTATAGATCAAGCCATACTTTCTCTTACAAAGAAGTTGACATTTTGGCAAAAGGTGACCTACCTATCACAGCAGGCCATGTCACATCCCCTGACCTATGGGATTAAAATATACTTTCCATATGCTGGCCATAACACTCATCTAGCAAGGCTGAAACTGATCCATCCATCACATACACAAAAACACTCCATCTGGCATCTTCCTTCGAATTTGTTTTCTCAGCTTGCAAACATAAAAACCATTTCCATAGATCAACTCACCATACTTCATAGACCAAAAACCACCAAGAGCCAGGCCTGAAACAAGCAAGAACACCCCATTGCCATTTCTCACCTCAACTTGCAGTTTCATTCGAAACTCTTTCCACAGCACACAAACATACAAACAAACACCACAGATCTTCTCCACTCACCATCTGAATCACAAAGAACCTTTTACAATGACCTGAAACTGCCTGAAACTCCATTGCCATTTCTGACTGAGCTTGAGCAGAAGCTTGTCAAACTCCTCATCCAGCCAACATAAATTCCTTTTGAGCATTCAAACATCATCTGGGGATCAAGTGGAGTGGATTGCACTGAAGGAAGTGGCCAGAAAGTCATCAGAGTGAAAGCTTCGAATCTCAGGTAGCTCGAAAAATATTTTTCCAGAAATCATTTTTCTTGTTCTAAACTTGCTCTTTGTGCCTTCCTGATCATGAATATGCTTTTAGTTTTTGAAATGGCTTTGAAATGAGTATTTAATTAGCTTCTGAAACCTGCGTGCCCTAGTTCTTATTTTCTTCGATTCAGCTTTGTTAGGGAAAATAAATTTGTTTTGAGTGAGGGTTTTGGTTCGTGAGGGTGTAAGGATCATTTCCCAGTTCTTGGATTTCATTTTAGTTAGGTTTTGGGGTTTTTTGGGGATTTTCAGGGGAGATGCTGGCCGGAGAAGACGACCGGAAGTCCTCTCCGGCAGCCTGAAAGTGTTTAAGCCCTAATTGTGTAATTAATTGCCATTTGAATGTGGACCATTGGATACGTTGAAAACATTGACTTCGCACGTGAGTGTGTGGCCTGGATCTTCCTGATTAGCCCTAATCCACGTGTTTAATATAATTAATCCATAATTTAATTAATTAAATCAGAAACAACCTGGACCCTTGGATGACGCGCGTGGTCAACAGATTCAAATCCAGACTCAATCTCATCCCTCCATTCTGATTACTTTCCCTTTTATTTAATTTTAATTCATTTTCTTTTCATTTTATTTGCATAATTTATTAAAAATAGCAAAAATGTCTTAAAAATTATGAAACTTTTTCTTAAAAGTTTTATTAATTTTTAAGACCCAAAAATATTTTTATTTTATTTTTTATCATTTAAAAAGTATTTTTTAAATATTCAAAAGATTATTTTTAATTGATTAATGGAAATTAATTAATTAAAAATACTTCTAGGTATTTAAAAATCACCAAAAAATTCATGAAATGTTCTAAGACATTTAGAAACATTGTCCAACCTTCAAACCAAATTTCTTTTTTGATCTTGATGCATTTTGAGAATTTTCCATTGAATTAAATCATTTTTGGTGCATTATTTTGATCATAAGTTCAAAAATTCATTTCTGCCTATCTAAGAGGAGTTGGACATTGGTTCTTCTTGCATTGTTTTGTGTTTAGCATGTAGTTTCTAGGATTAAAAGGCCATGATTTGATCTTGCATTTTCAAATTGATTGACATTTCTTCTGTTTAGAAGCCCTAAAAACCCTAATAACTTAGAAAAATCATATCTTGAGATTGGTTAAGAGTTGAGACCTCCCCTTTGAACCTTGGTTTAGTATAGGTTTAGGGTTTCTTTGGGTGGCATTTTCCATTTTTTATATTAGGGTTTGCTTCTGTTTTTGGCTTTTGTTTGATGTTTGTTTCATAAACCCTAATTTGGGCTTTCATTTGCATACCTCTTGCATTCCCTTGCATAACATGACTTGTCATGACATTTCAAGCATTCATGTGATTCATTTAACATCATAAGACATGTAGAAAGTATGTTTGATCATTGCATTACATATTTGCCATGTCATATGCTTTGTATGTTTCCTAACTTTTCATGTATATCCATGCTTCTAAGCTTGCATCATTTGCATCCATGAACTTGTGGAAGCATCTCCATGCCTTGCCTCATGTTTGCAGCATCTCATAGCATCATTATCATTATTAACATGCTTCTGGTTTTGTTTCTCATCATGTCATCTCATTTCATTTTGCATTGCATTGCATTTCTTTCTAACATTTCAGGTGGTAAGTGAACTTGAGAAGTGAATTTGCCTTCACTTCTCATAACTTTTCTTTTCATCTCTCTTGCATCCATTGCTGCATTTATGTATGTGTTTGAGATTGAGCTTGCTCATTCTTGTTCCTCCCACTTTCTTCCTTCAAGTGACTTGACTTCTTGAATGAAGCAAGTCACTTTGCTTCTCTTGATCCTGTTCATCTGCTTCCTGGTGGTTCTCTTTGAAGGCTGTTCTTGAAAACCTCACAAACCTTAGGAACAACCAAGCATGACAATGATTAGGGTTTTGATTAGTCTCCCCTCTTAGTTTTACCTTTGTGTCTCTTTTGAGTCTTCTCTTCTCATCTCATAATCAGGGACTAAACCCTAAAGGCTTTAAGGCTTTGTGATTAAGTTTATGCCTGCATCCTTCTCTTAGGATGGAGTGTATAACTTTAATCCTAAGTGTTAAACCCTTAATATGTTTAAATCTCTTAATCAATTCACTTAATAAGTATCAAGACATCAAGCTTGTAACTTGGGCCTTGCATTAGGGTTCTAATTCTTCCTTAATTGGTTAAGAAGGACTAACCCTAGTGTTAATGGACAAGTCCCCCTCAAGTTGTCTTACAAATCCTAAAACTCACTTCATCATCTCATCATTAAATAAAATCCACTTAATCAAAGGCTTGTTTTGTCATGAGTTTAATCCCTAATCATGGATTAAGTTGAGGAGCATTCCTCAGCTTAAACATTCTCATCTATTATCCTTCTTTTAGGATGGTGTAATGAGTCTGTTTAATCCCTGATTATGGCTTAACCTCATTACTCAACACTAAACAAAAACACCAAAAACATGTAAATAATCAAGTAAGATAATGATCTTAATCCTACACCAAAGGTGATTAAGTGTGAGAATCTGACTTCACACTTAAGGTACTCTCATTACCCCTAATCAGAGGGAGGATGTGATGAGTTTACTAATCCATTGGTTTAGGCTTAAGCTCATTAACTTACGACAAACTTTCAAAAGCAATAAAAGACTAAAAACCAAAAACAGACAATAATCGTCTCCTTCGGGGTTCTTTTCTCATCTCATTCACTCATAAACGAGAACTTGCTTCTTCCGTCTAATGCAAGACAGTTTGCACCTGGGCCAGACAGGTCATACACTTGAGCATAGGCAAGTAAGCAGTTCACAGGTCAATTCATCTTTCAGTCTTTTTGGGTCGAACTACGGTGTTCTGACTTCCTCATTGCACGAGAGGATACGTAGGCATAACTTAACAGTTATCGAACAAAAGTCTCTGTATATTCCCCCTCTTTCTAGCCTCATTCTTTTAGCCTCATGATCTTGAGCATTTCATCTTTGTTCTTACACTGACACTGTACATTTATACACATCACATTTCTCTTACACTGACACCTGTACATCTTTCCAGCTCTTTTACACACAAATTGCACTGACACTACCCCTTTAAAACACAAATCTTTTAAGCGTGGATCCCGTCGAGTACGGCGGACAATCTGGGTGCTAATACCTTCCCAGGTTGTAACCAACCCCCTTTCTCAGTCTCTCTGGTTCGCAACCGTCTTATCCATCTTTTCCTAGGTTTATGCAGCATTACCTTTCCTCCGGGATAAAAATGCCTAGCTGGCGACTCTATTCATCTCCAGTGAGTTCACGGCAGTGTGTTCTCATTGTCCCTTTCGCCGACCGTTCGCGTCTGTACCTTCATATGATCCATTTCCCATTTGTCGGGAGCGACACACGACTATGTGAGCATTCACATTTCCCCTCTTTCATAACATTAAAGCTTCAAGTCTTGGCACCATTACCTTTGAGTTTAGCATCCCACAATAACCTTGAGTATTTTGACTTAATGTGGTTTGAGATATCTTCAAGTTGGTTACCATCATTAAAAAGTTGATAAGATTAACCACTAATGAACCTTGCAACAAAATTGTTCACTTGAATGTTGTCTGACCATAATGATTATTTTAAAGAGATGACTTGATCTTTAAGAGTATTGTCAAAAGGATAGCTTGATTCAAGTGGATAGCTTGATAAAGCATCTTGAGCATCTTTGACCGCTTGAGCTATCTTCAATAGATAAAGACTTCATTGGATGTCATTTGATATTAGTTGTTTCAATCATTAAAACCAAATGGCTAATTAATTGATTGCATCTTTGCTATTAAGAAACTTCACCACCTTGGATCGCCTTATGATACTTGAAAGAACATAGATCTACATTCTCTCTTTTTTTATGATGACAACACATGTCTCAGGGATATGGTTAAATAGTTATAAAAAAATGGATAAATTTTGAAGTGGTTAAAATCCCCCTCACATGAGTAGATATTATACTCTACTCCCTCTAAGATTATCTCCCCATTTGGTATAATCAAAAGTGAGAAAAATATGTTAGAAACTAATTATAAACATGAAATCATATAATTCATATAGATTAACCATGTGTAGGGATGTAACATCCCAATTTCATAATTTAATTATTAGGTAATTATTTATGAAATAAGTGAAAGTAAGTGGTGCTTTGTGGAGAATAAGGAATTATTTTATTTGAGATAATGATATAATAATATTGGGAATTATTTAATTATTATTATTATTAAGAAAATAAAATAAAAGAGTTTGGAGGTCTAAGGGGCAAGATTGTCTTTTTAGTAGTTTATGAAATAGAGGTTACGATCAAAGAGTTCTCACAATCGTGTTTTCTGGAAAAAGGTTAAGGTTGCTCTGAAGAACATGGAGACTAAGAGGGATTGTGATCAAAGATAAAGAGAAAAGCTTCAATAACCGAGGTATGGGTAGATTTCTTGTTCAATAATCATAGGATAGGGATGTATTATGGGAATTAGGGGTTTTAGAATGGAAACCTAAGTATTTGGGATGATTTTTGGTAGATTAGTGTTAAATTGGTTGTCGTATGTTGTTAATAATGGTGAATTCATGATGATAATGTAGTAATTTGATGTTTCTGTTGTTTTACTGATGTTTGGTGTGGTTTAGAGGTGTTTTGGTTGGGTCTGGGTTTCTGAAGAATCGCAGGGTTTATTCTACGAATTGCGTTTCTCGCTTAGCGAGAAGAGTCAGGGAGTTTTCCGCTTAGCGAGTTATCCCCCTCACTTAGCGAGAAGAGTCAGGGAGTTCTCCACTTAGCGAGTTGTCCCCCTCGCTTAGTGAGCATTGTAATTTCCAGAAAATCATGTTTATTTTTTTGTTGATCTTGATGTCTAATCTTTTGTACTGTGTTGCTATGTTATTGCTGGAAGAATTATTATATGTTAAGTATGCTAGGCTTAATAGTAATAGTGATGATATGAGATAATATTGATGAATAAGTAGTGAAAATGAGGACATAATGAAAAAATAGTATATATGCAATTATGATGATGATGAATGATGAATGTTGATACACGTATTGATGAATAAAGATGATGATGATGTTGCTTTGTGTATCCCGCATTCATGGAATTCCCTATGTTTATTTGAGGCTTCAATCCCATTGTATGGATTGAGGAGTTGTTGATTATGTTGTGCTCACTTGTGGAGGGTAGATGGCCAGTGTCCATCACACGTTGAAACCGGTAGCACATGCATTTATGAAGTTGCATTCCATTCTATGTGGCATAGCAGTTTGTTTGATGATGTGTAATTGTTGATGATTATATGTGAATAAATTTTTGTGGTGGTTGTGTGTTTATCTGTTTCTTATGATTCCGCCTTGTACTATTATTATTGAATTTGGATTATTCACCCTGTCTGCCGTTGGTGATGGTCTATTATGCCATCCTGCAGATTCTGAAGCTTAGTGGAAGATTTTCGGAGGTAGCTGGAGTGCGTTCCATTGTGTATAGAGTTAGGTGGTGTCCTGCTCTGAGTCATGAAACACTGGGAAACACTTGGGTTTTGTTTGTTATTTCGGTTGTTTTAATACTGGAGGATGATGTCGATTATATATTGGATTCTTTTTATCTTGTTGATTAAAATATTGAATAATGATCCGCTGCGAATACTTAGAATATTTTATTGTTATTATGAATTAAAGTTGTAATCTGTGTTACTGGACAAGACACATATTATGTTGATATTATGATGACATGTTGAAAATGTGATGCCCTTTCATGTTGAACTCTGATTTTATTAAATAATATACTTAATTGTATTGTGGGTAGAAAGGGTGTTACATTAGTGGTATCAGAGCTGGTCGGTCTATCAAGTCGTATGTTGTTGTTGTCAGCCTGTGTCGGTCGTTATTATTAACAATTATTCTTATCGTATGCGTGAGTGTTGTGCAGAATGGCTGGAAACAACACGCATGCGCTTGCGGAGGCAGTTGCGGCTTTAGCAGAAGCTACTACTCGGAACAACGAACAGGATGAGTTTCGTACTTTGTAGAAGTTCCAGAGTAACAATCCACCGGTGTTTGAAGGTGATCATGAACCGCTTAATGCTTAGAAGTGGCTCAAGGCTATTGAGAAGATATTTAGGGTGATGTCATGTACCGATGCACAGAAGGTGTAGTTTGGCACACATATGTTGTCTGAAGAGGCTGAGGACTGGTGGGATAATACCCGTCATCGTTTATAGGATGCTGGTACTGTAGCGACTTAGGAAGTGTTCAGAAAGGAGTTTTTGGGAAAGTATTTTCCATAAGATGCTTGTGGCAAGATGGAAGTAGAATTCCTTGAGCTGAAACAAGGGAATGGGTTGAGACCGGAGATCAAGCAAGGAATTGGATGTCAACAAATCCGTAGATATGCTGAACTTATAGATAAGAGCAGAATCTATGATAAAGATAGCCGAGCTCGATCTAACCACTGCAAACAGTTGGGTGAGAAGAGAGAGAAAGGTCGGTTCAGAGGAAAGCCTTATGTGACTCCAACTAAGAAGGGGAAGCAGAAGAGTTATGAGGGGAAGAAGACAAGTGGGGAGCGGGTTCTAATCCTCCTAAGTGTCATAAGTGTGGTGAATCCGGTCACAAGGCAGATGTTTGCACTAATCCGGTGGTGTGATGCTATAGATGTGGCAAGAGAGGTTATAAAGTTAGTGATTGTCCAAATGAAGATCCAACTTGCTTTAATTGCGGTGAACAGGGACATATCAGCACCCAATGCCAGAAGCCTAAGAAGACTGCTTCTGCTTCTCAAACCAATGGCAGAGTGTTTTCTTTGACTGGTTCCGAGGCTCCTAAGAAGGAAAATATAATCTGAGGTACTTGTTTTATTAACAATGTTGAGTTGATTTCTATTATAGATATTGGCGATACGCATTCTTTTATTTCTCTTAAATGTGCTAATAAGTTGGGTTTGAAGTTGTCTAGTATGAATGGTGGTATGGTAATAGAGACGCCAACTAATGGGTCTGTTACTACTGCTTTTGTTTGTCTTAAGTGTCCTTTGACAATTTTTGAGAAGGATTTCCTTATGGATCTGGTGTGTTTGCCTTTGCACCAAATTGATGTTATTCTTGGAATGAACTGGTTGGAGTTCAATTTTGTGCATATCAATTGTTATGCGAAGACTGTTGAATTTCCTGAAATTGGTGATCATGGCAAGTTGTTGTTCTTGATGGCTAGACAAGTAGAGGAATTATTAGAAGACAATGCTCAGATGTTTGCAATGTTTTCATCGTTGCAAGTCGAAGAGAAGACTTCGAGTATGGAGATTCTAGTTGTTCACGAGTTTCCTGATGTATTTCCAGAGGATATAAATGATTTACCTCCAGAGTGTGAAGTTGAGTTCACAATGGATTTATTACCTGGTACTAGTCTTGTGTCAATGGCTTCGTATCGGATGTTTGCTGTAGAGTAGAGTGAGTTGAAGAAGCAACTAGAAGAGTTGCTAGCGAAGAATTTTGTTCGACCTAGTGTTTCTCTGTGGGGTGCTCTGGTGTTGTTGGTTAAGAAGAAAGATGGTAGATGTTCGCTGTCGATTTTAACGAACAATATCTGATTTTCCAATATTACTGAATTTGGATAACTTGCAGGACCAACCAAACAAGTCCTATGACACATGTGCTATGATTTGAATGTATTTTATGAACTCTTAAAACAAACGTTCTTTGAATCTTCTATACAGTGTCTTGATTCCTTTTTCTTAGAAATGATTTGTGATTATAGGATTAAGTTAACGTTCTTAATCTAATAATAATAAACAAAAAACTTAAGAAGTGTTTATGAAAATAAATGCTGAAAAGGAAATTGAATGGTAAATCGAATGATAGACATAATAAGAAATAAATAAAACTGTAAAACTTTCATAAAGGCGAATAAAATATGGTGTTTAACCATACATTTCCAAACAAATCTCTTTTTCTCTTTCACATGAGTATTCAGAGTATTTTCACTGGAATTTTCTGTACAGTTTTTCACATACTAAAACTTAACAAATGCTACCCTATTTATACAAAATAACATAACTGCTAACTAATGGAAAAACTCTACAAACTTGACACTTGGCTTTCTGCATGTTCCTAAAACATCCACGTATTCCTTTGCCAAACGAAACCAAGGTTCAAATTTGAACTCCTCCTTAAGTCTGAAACAACACACCTCTTCCCCATGTCGAAACAACAAGATAACAACTTCTCTGTCAAACTGTCGAATATCCCCACGTTACTTGTCAAATTTGTCGAATGATTTGCCTTCATTTTCCTTATTTTGCAGATCTTGTCAAAAATATTTATTTCAATACTAATCCTTCATCACCATACATATAAAATTCCAACTAGTAAGAACACCACATAGTTTCAAGTAAAAACAACCCATGATACGTATTAACCACTGTCGAACACTATCAGCTGATCTTAGTGCTCTGTTATTGACAAAGTCTATTGTAGCACTAAAATGCATCCTTTATTTCGCTCGTAGGCATAGCATACATTTAGGAATATGAAATGATCTTTAAAAAATCCTGGTGTCGAAAACACATGTATACAAATTGCCCCCCAGCAAAGATGTTTCGACTGTTATTAGAGAAACCATCATTTGTTGTCGAGTCATGTTTCGACTCCATACTATTTACATTAAATGCGATGATTCCCAAAATCTTTTTGTCAGATCATAAGGCAAATTAATCATCACACTTTTCCTAAAACATCATGTCTAACCCACGTTTGACACGACCTCCATCACCATATTCACCTAGGCTTGTCACGTTCTTTTCAACTTCCACTACTTTTCTTTATTGCCAATGAAATTTTTACACGTGCCATAATTGTTTCAAAACTAAAACATTTTTTACTTGCCTCCCCATATAAATACTCAGTTTCTCTTTCTGAAAAACTTTTCTACACTCTTTGAACTTTCTTCTTCATAGCTCACTCTTAAACCTTCTTATTTCACTCCAACTTCCTCCATTAACAATGGCGTCTTCAAGCAACCAACACGTCAAAGACAAAACAATTATCCCATATGCATATAGACTTCCTGGACCAGAGATTGTAGGTAATCAGCAGTACGTGCCAGATCCTCCAAATAAACGAGAGAAAGCCAGCATTTATCAATCCCATGTACTCATTCCAGTTCTTATCTTAGGGACTTGTCATGCCATGTTAGGTCCATTGCCTAACCCAAACATTGACCAGGCTAGATTAAAAGAGTTTTTTTCCTGTTTATTCTCGTTCTAAACCCATAGGTGTTGTCCTGAATCTTAACCCTAATAGAGAACCCATAGGTCAAACTGAAAATCCCCCTAGTCCTACAGAGCTAGACTTTACTTATTTAAATCAACCTAGGATTTTTAGGAGTTGTCCGCTAACCAAAGACCCTTCTGATTACCTAGACTGGTTAGCCAAGGTCGAAAAGGCCAAAGGTAAATTCTGGAAGCAAACCGGTATCTTCGACATAATACAACTGTCGAAAGTAGGTCCTAGTTACTGCACCAACATTATTATGGCTTCCCTTTATTTTTTGAATAACACTTATAACACTTTTCACCTTCCCTGTGGAATGGTGAATCCTACCCTCTTTGACATAGCTGCCATAGTTGGCCTTAGTCCAATAGGAGAAGATTTCGACCCCACTGTTTTGGGTGAAAACACCATAGCTTTTGAAACCAGTTTTGCTTCCTACTCTTTGTTTATCGCCCATTACCATGACAAGAGCTCCTCTGAAGTACCTGATATAGAACATATAGCCTTTCTAACCCTTTGGCTATCAAAGTTCGTGTTCTGCTCAAGATCCCTTCAGGTGGCTAAAAAATATCTCACCATAGCTAACCAACTTCACGCTGGTAATAAACTCTGCCTAAGTGAAATGATCTTGGCGAATCTCTACGAATCAATCAGCGAGAGCATCGAGTCTTTAAAGTTAATAAAGGAGAAAGGCAAGTTAAGCTTAGCAAGCCCTTTCTGGCTCCTGCAATTGTGGCTTAATGCCACTTTTGAAGCCTCACTTCCTATCAAGAACACAGTGGACGAAGAGGGTGTCAATCCTAGAACTGTCGAATGGTCTCGGTTAGCGCAGCTAACCCCCTCTGAAGAAGGAATTGGCCTTCGACGCTCTTTTACCAGCTACTTGACAATGTTTGCCAAAAGGTACAATTTCACCCCCATCATGGCACCCTTTATCAACAGAAATGTTGGGCCTAAGTGGTTTACCAAGAAACCCCCTTTTGAACTACAGAAAGATGAGGATACCTTTTTGGACCTTTGGGAATCATTTCTGACACCAAGGCTTCTATTTTCCCACCAAAACATGACTAATACCAAAATTGCCTTGATTGTTTATCAACCCAATTTGGTCGCTCGACGGTTTGGATTGATCCAAATAAAACCCAAACCCATTTATCCAAAGAAGGGCTCCATCCTTTTTACAACTCTTTCTTCAATGCATCAAAAAGCCTGGAGGTATCAAAGAAATTGAATTATGCGACTTTCGAAATTCGACCAGTGGTCTTTCGACCCACCTTTCTTTGCACTCAGGAGTTCGACGTTTGGTGGAGGGATTACTATCTTACCAGATTTTATGACGTAACGACCTTTCAAACTCTCCTGAAGAACGCATTTGCTTTTTTGCAGGATCGAACTAAAAAAGGTACTCAACAGCATATTAAGGAGATTCAGAAATTTCAAAAATATTTTGAAACTATTTATAGGCCAAATGATATTAGGCGAACCATAGGTGACGAACCATAGGCGAGGCAGCGGTGACTCTGAAGCATAAATTCACAGAAAAATTGGGGAAATTAACAATGTCTTCATATGTTCTACCAGACATGCGTTATGACTTGGCGTATAGTTATTATCCACCAAACTTTCCCCCTCTACCAAATGTTGAATTTGGTGTGGCATTGAGCCCTCCATTTCCAAATTGGTTTGTTTGTGGATCTGATTTGAAGTTGCTTCAAGAGTCTCGTAAAAAACCTGATGAGCGTGTGGTTCCAACCAAATATCATTTGGATAATTACCCAGGGCACCTTCATGTTGGAATAAAACACGTACGCGTGGAATCTCCTATTCTTGAAGGTGCTAAATAAAAACAATTTTCTTTCATTTCATTTATGCTTATGTATTTCCTGACTTACTTTCTTACTTTTTCTTTCTAGTTGTCAAGATTACTGCAAAAAAGGCCACTGTCGAAAGCAAACCTGGAAAGGCAGTCGAAAAGTCTCTTTCTACTGTAAAAAAGGTTTCAACAAATATCCACCTTTGGTTATTTTATTTATAATATGAACTTATTACTTATTATTGTCACCTAATTTTTTGGTATTTTAGGTAAGTCGAAAACCACCAACCCCTCGAAAGAGAAAACAAGACGAAGCGCAAGTGATTCCTGACGAATCTGAGGATGAATATCCAGACCAACAACCCATTAAACGAAAAAAAAGGTCTGAAGATAAAAACAGTTGCTTCTCAAAGGTCCATTGTCCAATTTGTGAAGAAAAATCCTCCTTCCAGCCCAATAGTCAAAGCTACACAAGATGTAGAGAGTGAGGACTCTAGCGTCCATACTAAGATTCCTCAGGTAAGTTATATTTCGACTAGTGTTATTTTCTTGCACTTTCTTTTTCTTACCCTCTTTCATTTCCAGGTTCAAGTCATGGTTGAAGAACGTCCTACCAGTTCTACTCCTCATTCCCCAAAGGATTTGACTAAGGAATCAAGCGCAGCAGAGGATCTGGACAAGACCCAAACTCATGGTGAGACCAAACTGATGGAGGAAGTTCAAGAAGAAGAAGAAGCTCCCACAGATGATGAACCTGAGCGCCAAACTGTAGCTGAATTCGACACCAATATGGATGATCCATCTGGTGACAATTCTCCTCTTCACCCAAAATCAGATATTGGCGAAGATGAAGGTTCTGTCAAAGATGATAAAGGTGAAAAGGATGATGGCGAACCAAGCGTCGAAGAAAAGGAACAGGAGAAGGAACCAGATGCTGAAGCTGAGGAAAACACCAAGGCAAAAGTTTTTGAGGCCAAAGATCAGTCAAAGAAAGAAACAAGATCTTCTGTTGGACCTAGTTTCCAACCAATTTCTTCCCAGCCTCAAAGCACTCCTCCATCCACTGGTTCGACTACATTTTCACATGAGGAGCTTGAAAGTTTGAAGGTGAGGAAATCTCTAGATTACCTGAAAGCCATGCTCAGTAACTGCTACAACTTTTAAGATTCTTCTTATAGTAGTTTGACTACTTCTGGAGCCACCTCTGAAGTTAGATCCCTGAACTCTATCATAACTGAAGTCAAAACCAAAATACTTGGTGTGGATCTTTTCAAAATTTTGGAAGAAAGTCCTACTGCTCAGTTTGAACTGAAGAAACTCCTCAAACAAGTTAATGTCTTGGAGGCTTCTGCTGACGAAACTCGTTTGGTGATGGATTTGGCCCAAATAATTGATACAGTGAGTGCATACCTCAATCATCTAAAAGAGTTTTCTCAACATATTTCTAACAAGACTGAAAATCAAACTGCTGAATGGGATGTTGTAGCTGTTTCGACTGACAGAGTTTCAGAGTTGCAAAAGCTTTCAAAGACTTATTCCACAAATGTTGTTGAATGTGATAACAACATTCGAAGCTTTGAAGAACAAATAGCTCAACTTCAATTCAATAATTGCCCAAGAAAAGCAGCCCAAAGCAAAACTTCAGCAACCCAAGGATGAGGAGATTGACGAAGAAATCAAAGTGGGACTTCACCATGCAGACATGGCCCAACAATTACGTCAGGAAATTGACAATATCTCTTACAACAAAAGCCTATGTGACTGTCGAATTAATGTTCAGAAGAGGAAATTTGAGGAACTGAGAGAGTCTTTCCTTAAGGACTAGATTGTACTATAAATAGTTTTTTCTTAGCAGCCTTTGAGGCATTTTCTTGTAATGACTTTAACGCCATTTATTTGGCGAATTATCTTATTTGTTTTATATAATCACTCTATTTTTATTTTCAATTCCTGCAAAGTTGGATTATATTTCTTTAAATACTTGCCATTTATTTTTAGTATCCTTTTGTCTTTACCTATTTCTTCGGCTTCATACGCGCCATTTAAAAAAACTTGTAGGATTTTGAAAGGTCCTTCCCACTTAGGGGACAACTTTCCCATTAATTTGTCTTTTCAATCCATGGGAAGTATTACTTTCCAAACAAGAATGCCCATACAAAGGCTCTTGTGTTTTACTTTTTTGTTGTAAAACCTTTCGACTCTTTCTTTCTGTCTTTTTATCAACTCCAACGCGTGTAACCTTTCTTCATCTAAATCAACTAATTCATCCATAATCATGCTCCAATATGTTTCTGATGGAATTTCATGATGCCTTTGAACTCGTATAGATTGTAAATAAATTTCGACTGGTAACACTGCATCATGTCCAAAAGTTAATTTAAATGGAGTAGAGTTTGTAGCTTCTTTAGGAGACGTTCGACAAGCCCATAAAATCTTATCCAAAGTCTTGTGCCAATTCCTGGGTTTTTTACCCACGTGATTTTTTATCAAGTTTATCACAACCTTGTTTGCTGCTTCGACTTGTCCATTTGCTTGGGCATAATAAGGTGTAAAAGTCAAAATCTTAAAACTTGTCTCCTTTGCAAATGTTTGCATGTTTCTTCCAGTAAACACAGATCCTTGATCGGTGGTTATTATTTCTGGTATTCCAAATCTATAAATTATATATTTTTGGATGAACTCTATGACTGCTTCTTGGTCCACGTTTACCAGAGGTATGGCTTCAATCCATTTAGTGAAGTAATCTACCCCAACCAAAATGTATTTATGTCCTTTCGACGAGGCTGGTCGAATCTATCCAATTAAGTCTAAAGCCCAACCTCTGAAGGGCCAAGGCTTTATGATTGAATGCAACTCACTTGCAGGGACATATGGTATACATGCATGTACTTGGCATTCCTGACACCCTTTTGCAAATTCGACACGGTCCTTCAGCATTGTTGGCCAATACAGACCTTGTCGAAATAATAACCATTGCATCTTATGCCCTAAATGGTGTGCGCTACACACACCACTGTGCACATTCGACAAAGATATGTAAGCTTCCCCTTCACCCAAGCATTTCAATAGAACTCCTTTTGCAGTCTTTTTAAATAACTCATTTCCCAAGAGTATGTAACTTAGGGCTCTATACTTCACTTTTCTTTCTACTTTCTGGTTTGGGTCTTGTAGATACTCCTTAATAGGCCTTCTCCAATCCTTAAATTCTGGATTATCTATGTTGAAAATTTCAAAATTTTCCTCATCCCCATAACCTAATTTTATTGTCTCTAAATCTGATGGGGCTAATTTGGTGTATATAACCCTTCCCCTTACTTCAATAGCGTTCTCCAAATTTTCCTTCGACACTTTGTAGCCTGATGCAATTTGGGCTAGATCATTGGCTTCCTGATTTTTTATCCTAGGAATATCTTGAAGGATTACATTGTCGAACACTTTGAGGATTCTCTTGGCTATTACAAAGTATATAATTAGATTTTCTTTGACACATTTATATTATTTGGTTAATTGTTTTATTACCAATTCAGAATCACCCATTATTTCGACTCTTGTTGCCCCCATATCCAACAATATTTCAAGTCCAGCTATCAGGGCCTCATATTATGCCTCATTATTTGAACATAAGCTTTCGACCCTGTACTTAAATTTTTTTAGGATTTTGTCAGGAGAAATAATTAATATTCCAATGCCAGTTCCATTCTTATGACTGGAACCTTCAAAATACAATCTCCATGGCCTTAATTGGACATATTTTATCTCATTTTCCTCTATTGAGTGGTCAGCTATGAAGTCAGCAACCACTTGCCCTTTAACAGCCTTTAAAGGGAGATATATTAAGGAATATTTTGTTAATTCCAGAGCCCATTTCCCAATTCGACTATGTAAAATGGATTTAGATAACATATACTTTATTACATCGAAATGAGAGGAGACATATACATCAACTGGTTTTATATAGTGCTTTAATTTTGTACAAGAAAAATATACACACAAACATAATTTTTTTATTACACTATATTTAGTTTCATCATCGTTTAAGACTCTGCTGAGGTCATAAATGGCTCTTTCGACGCCATTCTCATCTTCTTGACATAACATGCTTCCTAAGGTTTTGTCTGATGCTGAGATATATAATCTCATACTTCTTCTTCTACAAGGGGGCATCAAAACTGGAGGACTGGCTAGATATCCTTTGATCTTGTCGAAAGCATCTTGTTGCTCTTGTCCCCATGTGAAGTCTTCCTTTTTTAGTCGAAGCAGAGGTGAGAAAGCTTGCGTTTTTCCACTAAGGTTGGAAATGAATCTTCTGAGGAAGTTGATTTTCCCTAGCAGAGATTGCAATCCTTTCTTTGTTGATAGTGCTTTCGCTTCCATTATGGCTTTGGCTTTGTTGGCGTTTATTTCGATTCCTTTTTTGTGGACCACAAAACCTAGGAAATCACCTGCATTCACACCAAAAGCACATTTAAGGGGATTCATTTTCAAACCAAACTTCCTCATTCTTTCAAAAGATTGTCGAAGATGGTCTAAATGATTTTTTCCTGAAACAGACTTTATTACAATATCATCAATGTATATTTGCATGAATGTTTCAATAAAATCATGAAAGATAGAATTCATAGCCCTTTGGTAAGTTGCTCCAGCATTTTTCAAACGGGCCTTACTACCCATTCGTAAGTCTCTATGGCTCCAGGACAATGAAAGGTTGTTTTGGGAACATCTTCTTCTGCAATAAAAATTTGATTATAGCCAGAGTATCTATCTAACATGCTTAGGTACTCATGGCCTACTACAGAATCTACTAGCATTTCTTCTACTGGCATAGGATACTCATCCTTTCGGGTGGCTGAATTCAGGTCTCGGAAATCAATACACACCCTTAAACCGCCATTTTTCTTAATCACAAGTACTATATTAGCAATCCATTTAACATACCTGGTAGGGCGAATGAATTTTCTTTTGAGAAACCTTTCGACTTCTTCTTTTATTTTTGACAGGACTTCCGGCGTGAAGCATCTTGGAGTTTGCTTTACAAGCTTCTTTCCTTCTATTATAGGCAGCTTTAGTTCGACCAGATTCCTGTTTAAACCAGGCATTTCGTCATAGTCCTATGCGAAGCAGTCTTTGAACTCTGACAACAAACGAACTAATTCGACTTTGAATTAAGGCTCCATCCTAGCGCTTATGTAGGTTGGTATTTTTTCTTCCCCCAGCCCCATATTAATTTCTTCTAATGGGTCTTGTGCCACCATCTTCAGGCTTGTTGACACTGGATCTTTTCCGAACCCTAATGGTTTGTCATCATAGATGGCGTCAAGCTTATAGTTCTGCCATTCGCCCATCTGGTTATTATTATCATTTTCGTCAATGTCCCCTTGAGCATATTGTTTGTTTAATTCTTCTTTGTTGGCTTCGACAACCATGTACTTTATTTCGGCTTCAAGAGCCATTTTGAGTTTATTTTCGGCCATATAGGTCGTCAGTATTTTCAATGTTGCTTCTTCAGTCATCATCGTCAAATTCACTTCCCCAACCTGTTGGCTCAATAGGAGAAGTTCCCCATAAGTGGCTTGGTTCTCCAATTACCTCCTTGTCCCACTGAAAACCATGTGTTGGGTGAAGGTACATGGAAAAATAGGCATTGTCAATTGCTTTCAAGTCAAATTTTGCTGGATTGCAAGGGGGTATATGAGCCAAATTTCCGTGGAAGCTTCGATTGTTTGCATTGTTTATTTTAGTCATGAAATAGCTCTGATCTGCTTTTATGTTTTCGAAAATTCCATCAGGACGCCAGATGACTATGCGTTGGTGCATTGAAGAGGGTACAGCCCCTACTCCATGAATCCATTCCCTTCCAAGAAACAAGTTATAATTAGCTCTGGAAGCGATGACTATGAACATTGTTGGCCTAGTTATGGTTCCAACTGTCAAGTATACTTGGATAACTCCCATGGTGGTGCCCACTTTTCCTTCATAATTTGACAGTACCATAATATGGGGTTTCGCGTCAGAATCATCCTTTCCAATTCTCTTTAACATGTAATGGGGCATTAAATTCACTACAGCTCCCTCATCCACTAGTATTTGTTTCACGCCAACATTTTCGACCTTCCTTTTTATGAACAAAGGTTTCAAGTGTCCCTTCATTGATTCGTCTGGCTTTTCAAAGAAGGCGTTTTGTTCTTCGATGCAACCGTTGTTCATTATGTAGTAACATACAGGTTTAGGTGCCACTGTGTTATCCACCATGTTCTCCTATTCATCTTCGACTTCCATGATCCTGTCATAGTCTCTAGGGAGGACAGACACTATGTTGCAAACCATGTCGAATGATCCTCCTGAGTCAGACTTGAAATCATCAGTTAACTCATCATCTTCTAGAACTATGTTGTTGAGTGTTGATATTTGTGACAAGCTGCTTATGTTATTCTTTTGAGAAAATTCCCTTTCGCCTGCAACTTGAGCGTCCTTGCTTGACTCTGCTTTATCTTTGTCAACACCTTTTTCCTTGACGATGATTCCTTCTGCAACTTCTTTTTCATTCTTCTTCTATCCTTGGAATCTTCTCCATTGGGATCTTGACATAGGATTTTTTTCCTTTGTAGTTATCTGATGGATATGGTCTAGATTTTGGTTTTTCAGTTTCCTGCTTTCCCTCTACAGAAGATCCTCTTTGAATTTCAAAGTTTCTCCACTTATTTGACCCTTGATCACCCCTAATGGGGTGGACCCATCTATTACCAACAAATTCGCTAGAAGGTTTGTAAGTATTGTAGTGCCTTTCTCCAAATGTTTGGAGGTGGTACTCAGTTCTTCTTGGGTCATATCTTCCAGTTTTGATTGCTGGGGTTTTCCCCCAGTTTCCCTTTCTCTGGGATTTATACACTGCTTCTAAGTTTGTTGATGCCTTCCTGTCGAAGATTGCACTGCAACATGGACATAACATCACTTCAGTCTTCTTTCTTTGACATCTTTGAATGAATTCTGCCAGATTTTCTTCCTCCTTTGGATATGCTAGCTTCTGGTGTTCTTCTAGACGGTGATCATCATCAGCCTCCTCTTGGGTCTTGTGAGACCAATCCACCATTTTGATATCTATTTTTTGTCCGTCATTAATACTTAATATGTTCATCTTCCTAACAAGAGCCTCATCTACTTTACTTTGGCCTTTTGTCAGAAAAAGACTATTTTCTTTGAATTGTTGCTTTCTTAGATCCTCCATGGTGCTGCGTAGTATCCCATAAGGGACCGGTTTTGCAGGACCTTCAACAGATTCTGCCTTAATTCTTGCAATGTCTTTGTTGACAAGTCTTACAGTGTTGGCGTAGCCTATAACATCTTTTTCTTTTGTTTGATCAGGGTCGAAACCGTCATCAATTTTGTATCCCAAGGTGAGGCCCTCAGTAACCTTCTTTTTTATCATATAAGAACTATCATATTCTTCTTTATTGTTCACAGGTACATTTTCACATCCAGTTGGTTGGATTTTGTTGATGTCAACATGAGAACTTGCAGGGGCAGTGTATTTCACAAGGTAATCAAACTTCCCACTAGGCTCTCCCAGGGTATCCCATATTATTCTATTCTTAGGCATGTTGTTATTTCGTTTGTTGAGACCTTCAGTGGTTTCTACCTTGTTTTTCCTGTTGAAATCCTTAGTAACTTCAACATTAGGTGGGATGTAGAAATTCTCAGTAGTCTCAACACTGTTTGGATTGTTTAAATCTTCAGTGATCTCAACGTGGCCTGGGTTGTCGAAACTCTTAGTAGTCTCAACATTGTTTTGGCTGCAGTCACTCAGGGTCTTTTCATCAAGATCATCAATAATCTTTGTCACCATTGGCATGGTCACATGGTCTTTGGTTACCTACTCCACTTTGGCCTGGTCTGGAAGATCCTCAGCAATCCCCACCATGTTGATGTGGGTGTCTAAACCTTCAGTGGCTTCTATCATCTCAAAGTTGTCTTCAGACATCTTTTCGATTTCGACCATGTTCACATTGAATGGTTCAGCATAGTTGGCCTCCATCACCTGCATAGGATTGGTGTCAATCCTCATTTTTTGCTTTGGTTTGTTTCCAAACTTCAGCCTTCCATCCTGAATTGCGTTCTGAATAAGATCCCTGAAAAGGAAACATTGAGAAGTTTTATGACCAAGAAAGTTGTGGTATTTGCAAAAACCTCTCTTTTTCAGTTGGTCAACAGGAGGTTCTTTAACTCCTGGTGATCTTATTAACTGACCATCCTTAACCAATAAGTCGAAAATTTCGTCACACTTGGTGACGTCGAAAGTATACGTTCTTTTAGGGAACTTGTTATTCTTTTCTGGTTCGACTGGAATTTTTCCGTTCGACGGAGTTAGTATTTTACAAGCATATGGTGGGACTTGTTTCAATTCTGCCAAATCAATTTCCTGTACGTCGAAGGTAATCGGCTCATCCTCATCACCCTCGTCCTCATGGCATATTCCTACGTAGGCCACTCTTTCCTTTATACTTTTGTTTGCCCTAAATTTCTCAGCTTTTAGTCTTTCAATTTGCCTTACCCTATCTGCTAATTGTGCCATGTCTCTCAAATATTGGGTATCTAGTTTCTTTCTTATGGAATAATCTAGACCTCCTGCAGCCATTTTGACTAGTTCTTGTTCTGGCACTTGTGTGAAACATCTTGCTTTCAGCAATCTGAATCTATTTAGGTAATCATCTATGGGCTCTGAAAACTTTCTCTTAACACTGGTTGATTCCTTCGAACTTATCTTAGTTTGTCCCATGTAAAATTGTTCATGGAACAATCTTTCCAACTGAGTCCATGTATATATGGAGTTTGCTAGCGGGGATGTAAACCAAGTAAATGCGTTCTACGTCAAAGAACTTGGGAAGTATTTCATTCTTAGATTTTCATTATGGGTTATTTCTCCTGATTCGATTAAATAACGTGTTATATGCTCTATTATGGATTCACTAGTATCCCCTAAAAATTTGGTAAATTTGGGGATTTTCCACCTTGGAGGTAACTCCTTTTGTAAAACATATTCAGATAGTGGGGAAGTATAGCTAGGCCTTTGAAATCCTATATTTACCCCCATTTTGCGCCATTATTCTTTCGACCATGACTGCCAAATTATTTTCGACGGGTAAATTATTATAGCGCATTCTCTGTTGCAAGACATCATCAGTGTCTTAACCTCTCTGGACTACTACCCTTCTAGGCTCTTGTTGAACAGGGACTTCGACATGAGGTTGTTCGACCACCTCTTCTTGGATCCTAAGGTTAGCCTGGGGATTGTTTAGAGGCCTCTGGTTTATTGTAGGCTCTTCTTCGATATTGACCACTGGGTTCTGAATTACAGGTTCTCTCTGTCGAATCTGAGGGATACCAAAGAAATCAGCAATACGCGCCATCTGCGCTGCCAATACTTGGTTTGTTTGGGTAGTATTTTGTATTAAAGGATTGAAAACTACTCCCATTTGTTGTGTCAACATTTGGACCATATCATGGTTACTTTCATCCATTTGTTGTCGTATTATTTGCGCAGAATTATTTGCAATTGTTGGCATTTGGAAGCTTGATGAGGTTTGATTTAATCTCATGTTCCCACCAGATCCTGATCCTTGTAATAGTAATTACCTATTCAATAAGGAATTAGAATAGATTGCAGATGCATTTTGTAAATTTGCTATAGTGGTAGTAAGCATCCCATACGATTGTTCCCTACCAAACGAAGACATTGTAAAGTTTGTTACAAAAGGCCTGTGAATGTTTCCTATAGGGGGTGTTCCTATGGACATTTAGGGCCCATGGAAGAAAAACTAGGCGCACTTTGAGACAATGCAAATGCATGTGTTGACCCTGACGAAGAGGATATGGTTTCTGACACAGAAACTGGCCCTGTATTTCCTCCAGTCGAAGGAGTGGGGGTAAGTATTGTATTATTTTCATTCTGGTTATGTGTTGAATTTTTCATTCTTATTACTCTAGTTCTTTTTGGTCTCTCTATGTCAGTTACGGCTAATTTACTGCTTCTCAGAATCATACAACGTAGTAAACGTTTTCAAATTTAAGAGTCACTTTATTGAATTCTTTGAGAATTTTAGCACTGGTCCCACTGGGCGTGCCAATTTGTGCTGTTGATTTTAACGAACAATCTCTGGTTTTCCAATATTACTGAATTTGGATAACTTGCATGACCAACCAAACAAGTCCTAGGACACATGTGCTAAGATTTGAATGTATTTTATGAACTCTTAAACCAAACGTTCTTTGAATCTTCTATACAGTGTCTTGATTCCTTTTTCTTAAAAATGATTTGTGGTTATAGGATTAAGTTAACGTTCTTAATCTAATAATAATAATAAATAAAAAGCTTAAGAAGTGTTTATGAAAATAAATGCTGAAAAGGAAATTGAATGGTAAATCGAATGATAGACATAGTAAGAAATAAAGAAAACTGTAAAACTTTCATAAAGGCGAATAAAATATGGTGTTTACACATACATTTCCAAACAAATCTCTTTTTCTCTTTCACACGAGTATTCAGAGTATTTTCACTAGAATTTTCTATACAGGTTTTCACACACTAAAACTTAACAAATGCTACCCTATTTATACAAAATAACATAACTGCTAACTAACGGAAAAACTCTAAAAACTTGACACTTGGCTTTCTGCATGTTCCTAAAACATCCACGCATTCCTTTGCCAAACGAAACCAAGGTTCAAATTTGAAATCCTCCTTAAGGCTGAAACAACACACCTCTTCCCCATGTCGAAACAACAAGATAACAACTTCTCTGTCAAACTATCAAATATCCCCATGTTACTTGTCAAATTTGTCGAATGTTTTGCCTTCATTTTCCTTCTTTTGCAGATCTTGTTGAAAGTATTTATTTCAATACTAATCCTTCATCACCATACATATAAAATTCCAACTAGTAAGAACACCACATAATTTCAAGTAAAAACAACCCATGATACGTATTAACCAATATCGAACACTATCAGTTGATCTTAGTGCTCTGTTATTGACAAAGTCTATTGTAGCACTAAAATGCATCCTTTATTTCGCTCGTAGGCATAGAATACATTTAGGAATATGAAATGATCTTTACAAAATCCTGGTGTCGAAAATACATGTATACAGTAGCATAAGGTTGTGTGTTGATTATCGGCAGTTGAACAAAGTTACTATCAAGAATAAGTATCCACTTCCGAGAATCGATGATTTGATGGATCAATTGTTAGGAGCTTGTGTATTCAGCAAGATTGATTTACAATCTGGTTACCATCAGATTCGTGTTAAGTCTGATGATATTCCGAAGACAACTTTCAGAACGATGTACGATCATTATGAGTATACAGTGATGTCGTTCGGTGCATCCAATGCACCCGGTGTGTTCATGGAATACATGAATAGAATCTTTCATAAGTATTTGGATAAGTTTGTGGTAGTATTTATCGATGATATTATGATTTATTCTAAGACAGAGGAAGATCACGAGAAGCATTTGAGGATTGTATTGCAAGTGTTGAGAGAAAAGAAGCTTTTTGCTAAACTGTCGAAGTGTGAGTTCTGGTTACAAGAAGTGAGTTTTCTGGGGAATATAATTTCTAGTGGTGGGATTTCTGTTGATCCTTCGAAAATTGATGCAGTGTTGCAGTGGGAAACTCCCAAGTCTGCTACCGAGATTAGAAGTTTTCTGGGTTTAGCGGGTTACTACAGGAAGTTTATCGAGGATTTTTCGAAGTTGGTGCTACCTTTAAATCAGTTGACTCGAAAGAGCCAAGCTTATGTGTGGGATTTTGCGTGTGAAAAGAGTTTTGTGGAGTTGAAGAAGAAGTTAACAACTGCTCCGATGTTGATTTTTCCAAATCTGATTGAACCGTTCGTAGTATATTGTGATGCTTCGAAGATGGGACTTGGAGGAGTTTTGATGCAAAACGATAAGGTGGTTGCTTATGCTTCTAGAAAATTGAGAATTCATGAAAGGAATTATCCTACGCATGACTTAGAGTTAGAAAATGTGGTGTTTGTGTTGAAAATCTGGAGACATTATCTATTTGGTTCAAAATTTGAGGTGTTCAGTGATCATAAAAATTTGAAATACATGTTTGATCAGAAGGAACTAAATATGAGGTAGAGGAGATGGTTGGAATTGTTGAAAGACTTTGGTTTTGATTTGAATTACCATCCTGGTAAGGCGAACGTAGTTGTAGATGCTTTGAGTAAGAAGATATTTCATATGTCGATGCTGATGATGAAGGAACTTGAAATGATTGAACAGTTCCGAGATATGAGCTTGTTATGTGAGGCTACGTCTGAAAGTGTAAAGTTGGGAATGTTGAAATTGACTAATGAATTTGTGGAAAGGATTCGTGAAGGACAACAATATGACTTAAAGTTTGTTGATCAGTTGACCTTGATTAACCAAGGTAATGGAGGTGAATTCTGAGTTGACTTGAATGGTATGATAAGATTCCGGGATAGAGTGTGTATTCCTGACGTTCCAGAAATTAGGAAGAGTATTTTAGAAGAAGGACATTGTAGTCGATTGAGTATTCATCCTAGTGCTACGAAGATGTACCATGATTTACAGAAATTATTTTGGTGGCCCGGTATGAAGAAGGATGTTGCTGAATTTGTGTATGCGTGTTTGACTTGTCAGAAGTCAAAGATTGAACACCAGAAACCGCTAGGTATGATGCAGCCGTTGAATATTCCATAGTGGAAGTGGGATAGTATTTCTATGGATTTTGTAATAGGTTTGCCGAGGACTTCTAAGGGAAATCATTCTATTTGGGTAATCATAGATAGATTGACTAAGTCGGCCCATTTCTTGTCGATGAAAATTAATCTTTCTATGCAGAAACTAGCTTAGATGTATATTGAGGAAATTGTGAAGTTGCATGGGATACCATCGAGTATAGTATCGGATAGAGGTCCGCGATTTACATCGAGATTTTGGAAGAGTTTGCAAGATGCTCTGGGTACTAAGTTGAGGTGATCTCTGTTTATCATCCGCAGACAGATGGTCAGACTGAGAGGACTATCCAATCCTTGGAGGATTTATTGAGGGCTTATGTGTTGGATCAAGGAGGATATTTGGATAGTCATTTGTCGTTGATTGAGTTTACTTATAACAATAGTTTTCATGCGAGCATTGGTATGGCACCATATGAAGCATTATATGGTAGAAGATGTCAGACTCCATTGTGTTGGTATGAGTCGGGCGAAAGTGCAATACTTGGACCTGAAATCGTGCAAGAGACGAATGAAAAGATTAAGATGATATGTGAAAGAATGAAGGCTTCTCATAGTCAACAGAAAAGTTACCATATCAAAAGAAGGAAAGCACTTGAGTTTCAAGAGGGAGATCATGTATTCTTGAGGGTTACTCCGGTAACGGATGTCGGAAGAGCCTTGATGTCTAGGAAGCTTACTCCGCATTTTGTTGGACCATATCAGATTTCGCAAAGGATCGGAGAGGTAGCATATCAGATTGTGTTACCTACGTCGCTTGCGAATTTGCATGATGTGTTCCATATGTCGCAGTTGAGGAAGTATGTGTGTGATCCATCGCATGTGATTCAGATGGATGATGTTCAGATGAGGTATAATCTGACTGTTGAAGTTTTACCATTGAGGATAGAGGGCCGAGAGATGAAGCGGTTACAAGGAAAAGAGATTGATTTAGTAAAAATATTGTGGGGTGGACCAACAGGTGAAAGTTGGACTTGGGAACGTGAATATCAAATGAAGGGGTCGTATCCGACTCTGTTTACTTCAGGTAAGATTTTCGAGGACGAAAATTCCTAAAGTGGATGAGAGTTGTAACATCCCAATTTCATGATTTAATTATTAAGTAATTATTTATGAAATAAGTGAAAGTAAGTGGTGCTTTGTGGAGAATAAGGAATTATTTTATTTGAGATAATGATATAATAATGTTGGGAATTATTTAATTATTATTATTATTAAGAAAATAGAATAAAAGAGTTTGGAGGTCTAAGGGGCAAGATTGTCATTTTAGTAGTTTATGAAATAGAGGTTACGATAAAAGAGTTCTCACAATCGTGTTTTCTGGAAAAAGATGAAGGTTGCTTTGAAGAACAAGGAGACTAGGAGGGATTATTATCAAAGAGGAAGAGAAAAGCTTCAATAACCGAGGTATGGGGAGAATTCTTGTTCAATAATCATAGTATAGGGATGTATTATGGGAATTAGGGGGTTTAGAATGGAAACCTAAGTATTTGGGATGATTGTTGGTATATTAATGTTAAATTGGTTGTTGTACGTTGTTAATAATGGTGAATTCATGATGATAATGTAGTAATTTGATGTTTCTATTGTTTTACTGATGTCTGGTGCGGTTTAGAGGTGTTTTGGTTGGGTTTGAGTTTATGCAGAATCGCAGGGTTTATTCTGCGAATCGCGTATCTCGCTTAGAGAGCCGGAGCTCGCTTAGAGAGAAGAGTCAGGGAGTTCGTCGCTTAGTGAGTTATCCCCTCGCTTAGCGAGAAGAGTCGGGGAGTTCTCCGCTTATCAAGTTGTTCCCCTCGCTTATCGAGCATTGTAATTTCCAGAAAATCATGTTTATTTTGTTGTTGATCTTGATGTCTAATCTTTCGTACCGTGTTGCTATGTTATTGCTAGAAGAATTATTATATGTTAAGTATGCAAGGATTAATAGTAATAATGATGATATGAGATAATATTGATGAATAAGTAGTGAAAATGAGAACATAATGAAACAATAGTATATATGCAATTATGATGATGATGAATGATGAATGATGAATGTTGATACATGTATTGATGAATAAAGATGATGATGATGTTGTTTTGTGTATCCTGCATTCATGGCATTCCCTGTGTTGATTTGAGGCTTCAATCCCATTGTGCGGATTGAGGAGTTGTTGATTATGTTGTGCTCCCTTGTGGAGGGTAGATGGCCAGTGTTCATCACACGTTGAAATCGGTAGCACATGTATTTATGAAGTTGAATTCCATTTTATGTGGCATTGTTCGCACTGGTTTCTGGCGAACAACCTCTGGTTAACCAATCTCTTCAGAAAACTGGGTTACGTGCAGGACCAACCAAACAAGTCCTGGGATACATGTGCATTTGATTCTGTCGAACTATTCTTAGAGTTTGTGATAAATTTGTGGTTTGTTTTATCAATATTGTCAAAGTACTAAGAACTTTTGATTTTTTGCAAGTAAAGTAAAGTTTTGAACTTAAAGATGAAATAAAGTTAAAAGTTTAAACAAGAACAAAAGATATGTCGAAGGCTGTAAACTTGCATAAAAATAAATAAAGCTTGAAAATGACATTAAACTTGATAAATGAACAAGTAATTTAAATGACTTTGAAATATAACTGGTGTTCAAACGTACATTGTTCCAAATCTTAGACTCATTTTCTCTCACACTGGGTACTTAGAGTTTTTAAACAGGAATTTTGTATCAATTTTCACACACACATTCTAACCACAAACTATCCTATTTATACATAAACAAAATAACTGCTTAGAACGGAAAAACTATAACTAAACGACAAGTGTCAGCCTGCATGTAAACTTCTTCACTGAAACCTCCATGTGTCCAACTGCCAAAGGTTACAACCTTTTGAATTTGAATCTCTTCCTTGGTGGCGAAAACCTTGTAACTCTTCAAAACTGTCGAAACCCTTTTAAAGAAGAGAAACTCTTCAGCACTTGCCAAATATTCTTTTGTCAGATGTCCCCTTCTGTCGAAATCATTGAAAGGCTATCTTCTGTCGAACCGTCGAAAGAGAACTTTCTTCTGCCAAATACTTGGTCACAAATACCTTCCCAACTTTATTCTGCCAGAACAACATTTACCTCTCTGTCGAAGTAATGGGGTTTAAACCCTGTCAGCAATCCTTGAAATTTCTTCCTTTTACTATCTTTCGACAAAGATAATCTCAAAACCCTTAATTTCAGTCTTGTCGAAATTATGGGTGTACAAATTGCCCCCCAGCAAAGATGTTTTCGACTATCCTTGGAGAAATATCTTTTGCTGTCGAAATGACCTTTGACTTCCTGTCAGTTGCATTTATTGTAAAGTGATTTTTTTGAGTCCCAAGAAAACATCATGATTTCCACTTTACCAAAACGTCATGTCTAGCCCACGTTTTTACACAATCTCCCATAACCCTAGATTATAGGTAAATCATGGCCTCCCACCAACTGCCATTTTCTAACTTCCACTAAAGGCTCAAAAACACACGTTTCCACTTCCCAATTAAAAGAAATCTTTTCATTTTCCCTCTATTTAATATTAATCATTTATTTCAAACTCTATAAATACCACTTTCAATAACATTTCACACTTTCCACCTTCTCAACTCTTCTCTTCCAAACGCAAGACTCCATTTTAAGACCTCTCAAGCTTCTGTTTCTTCAAACTCTTCATCAACTCAATGGCTCCTCCAAAGACTACCACTGGACAAAGTTCAAAGAAGACAAAGAAGACCATGAATCTTCCTCCTGCTCACGTGTTATCTGGGCCTACACAAACACAGCACCAACAATACTTCCCAGAACCCCCAAATGAAAGGGAAAAGGCAAGCATTTACAGGTCACAGGTAATGATCCCCATTTCTGTTTCTGGAATTCATCATGCTATGTTAGGTCCTATTTTTGATCCCACTGTGGACCCTAACCGTTTAAAAGAATTTTACCCATGCTATTCTGCTTCCAAACCCATAGCTGCTAACAAAAACCCTAAACCTGTCGAAGCCTCATCAAAAGAACCTGAAGTCCTTATGGCTTCGACAGAAATAGATCTGTCTTATCTAAATCAAAATAGGATTTTTAGGAGTCCCCCTTTGACGAAAGATCCCTCTGAGTACCAAACATGGCTTACTAGGGTCGAAAAAGCCAAAGAAAAATTTTGGAAGAAAACTGGCATTTATGACTTAATCCAATTGTCGAAGGAAGGTCCCCGTTATTGCCAAAACATGTTGTTAGCCTCCTTGTACTTTTGGGATAGTACTTACAATACTTTCCACATACCCTGTGGAATGATGACTCCCACCCTATTCGACATAGCAGCCATAACTGGCCTTAGTCCTTTAGGGGAGATATTTAACCCTGAACACTTGAACAAGGATCCCATAGGCTTCGACACAAAACATGCTGGGTATTCAGTTTTCATAGCCCATCACCAAGGTGAAAGCAATGAAGAAGTCTCTGATAGAGAGCACATTGCCTTCCTCAGCCTGTGGTTGTCTAAATTTGTCTTCTGTACAAGGTCCCTTCAGGTGGCCAGAAGTTTCATCATTATGGCTAATCAACTTCATAATGGAGTTGCATTCTGCCTGAGTGAGCTACTTCTAGCAAACCTTTATGAATCCTTAAGTGAGAGTGTAAGCAACCTCAAAACCCTTAAGGATAAAGGTAACATTAGCCTTACAGGCCCTTTTTGGCTCCTACAACTATGGCTGAATGCCACTTTTGAACACTTCATCCCCAACAAAATGCCAATTGTCGAAGAAGCAGTAAAGGAAAGGCGTGTCGAATGGCCTAGGCTAGTTCAACTGACCCCTACAGATGATAACACAAGTCTTCAACAAGCATTTACTGGCTACATCATGATGTTCGCCAAACGCTACAAATTTTCCCCTTCAATGGCCCCATTCGCCAAAAGACAAGTAGGTCCAAGATGGTTTACCAGAAGACTCCCAGTAGAGAATCAGAAAGATGAGGACTCCTACATTTCCATTTGGGAAGCTTTTCTTATGCCCAGACACTTCTTTTCTCATCATAGCCTCAACAACACAAAGGTATCTCTTATTGTCTACCAACCCAATCTGGTAGCTAGGCAGTTTGGATTAATTCAGACGAAGACGAAGCCTATCTACCACAAGAAAGGTGCTATTATTTTCTACAACTCATTTCACCATTTCGACAGAAGCTTAGAGCTGTACAACAAGTTTTTCGACCCAACTCTGGAAGTTTATCCCACCATCTTTATACCAAACTTCCTCTGTACTGAAGAGTTCGACGTCTGGTGGAAAGAATATTACATCAACAGATTTTTCGACGTAGCAACTTTCACTACTCTTCTGACAAATGCTTTTACCTTTGTGCAGGACAAGAAGAAAAAAGGTACAGACCAACATATCAAAGAAGTTCAAAAGTTTCAAAAATATTTTGAAACTATTTACAGGCCTGATGATCTTCGTCGAACCATAGCTGAAGCAGCAGTATCTTTAAAATTCAAATTCACAGAGAAATTAAATAAGTTGTGGTTTCCTTCATCCCTTCCACCACATGCACATTACGACTTTGCATTCACAACCTTTCCTCCAAAATTCCCTCCACTCCCTTCTGCAGAATTTGGAGTGGCCTTGTGTCCTCCATTTCCAGATTGGTTTGTATGTGGATCAGACTTAAAATTGCTCCGTGAAAGAAACAAAAAACCTGCCGAACGCGTGGTTGCGACGAAGTATCATCTGCACAACTTCACTGGGCACCTTCATATTGGGATTGAACATGTTACTGTAGACGAACCCATTCTTGAAGGTGTCGAAGAGACTACATTTTTTCTTTTTGCTTCTAACTCCTTTTATTATTATATCAATGTTCATGCAACTTTTCTTTTTCAGCTGTTAGAATTGTCAGGAAGACTGCTGGTGAAGGAACTTCTTCCAAGACAGTCGAAAAGTCTCCTACAACTGCCAAGAAGGTTTCGACAAAAAAAAAACATCCCTCCTTATTTGTGCACTTCATATTTTCTTATACTGAACATTTCTTTTCTTTCTCTTGTAGGTAACTCGTACCCCAGCAAAGAAAAGGAAAACAGAAGAAAAGGAGGCAAGTGTCGAAGAGTCTGAAGACGAATCCCCTGAACCCCAGCCTTTGAAAAGAAACAAAGGTCTAAGGATCAAAACAGTAGCATCTCAAAGATCAATAGTCCAAAGACGAACTCCACCTGCCAGCCCAGTTAACCAAATTCCTACAAGGAGTGAAAGAAGTGGAGACTCAAGTGCACACACTGAAATCCCTCAGGTAAATACTTCGACAAACAATCTTCTCAACCTTGACTTTATGTACTCATCTCATAACTTTCTTTCATGTTTTCTGCAGGTTGTCATTGATGTCTAAGAGACTTCTACAATCCAAGAAGAGCATGCTCCTTCTAATTCTGAGAGGACTTTGGCTGAAAGACTCCAAGATGATGCCACTCCAGATGCAGGTGTCCATGGACCTCAAACCTTGGATGAATTCGACCTCAGTGATGCTGAGTCTTCTGACAACAACTCTCCTTTTCGACCAGATCCTACTGCGGAAAAAATAATTCCAGATCAAGATGCACCACTTCCACCACCAGCTGCTATACCAGAAATTAATGAAGATGTCCCTGCTCAAAATGTACCAACTCCAGACCCAACTGACACCACACCAGCTGACCAAGAAAATGTCGAAGAAGAGGTCACTCTGTCGAATCAACCAGAAGTCAACCTGAGCATTGGAGGAACTTCTCAAAACATTCCTTCTTCATCAAAGGTTCCTGTCGAAACCTCTCTGGGTACTGATTCGACAAGTTTATCACATGAAGAGATTGAGAGCTTGAAGGTCAGAAAACCCTTTGAATACTTGAAAGCTTTGCTCGACATCAGGTATAACTTCCAAGATTCCTCTCCCAGTGGTTCGACAGCTTCAGGGGCTACTTCTGACCTTCAACCAATCAGTGTCATTATGGATGAGATCAAGACAAGGATCCTTGGAGTTGACCTGTTTGAAGTCTTGGCTGAGAATGCTTCTGCTCAACATGATCTGAAGAAGCTCCTGAAAAGTGCCAACTTGCTGGAGGCTTCGACTGAGGAAAGCCGTTTGGTGATGGATCTGATATCTTTGATTGATTCTGTTAGCGCTGATCTGGTTCGACAAAAAGACTTCTCCCAAAAAATCACAGCCAAGTCTGAAGAGCAAGTTTCAGCATGGAACACAGTGGCTTCTTCGACAGAAAGGATTTCAGAGCTGAATAAGCTTTCTGACGAATACACTAAAGCTACTGCTGAGTGCGAAAGCAATATTCAAGCCTACCAAGCCCAGATTGCTGATCTCCAAAGAAAAATTCTTCAGGAAAAAGAACGCCAGACCTCTCTCCAAAAACCAAATCAGGAAGCAATAGACAGTGAACTCCAGAAGGGGCTACAACACGCAGAAACAGCCCAGCAACTTCACAAGGAGCTTGACGAAATGACTGTCAGCAAGAGCCTTTGTGAGCGTCGAATTCAACTCCAAAAGAAAAAATTCGACGAGCTCAAAGCCACATTCTTTCGACAGTGATTTTGTAATAGGACTTAGGAATTTTATTTGTTTTGGGATATTTCCTTTTAGCACTTTTATATGTAATGTTATTTTACGCCATTTGTTTGGCAAAGACAAGTTTCGTTTGCAATTTTAATTTGTTCTTATTTTTATTTCGTGCAATGTTGGTTTATACTTCTTTAAGTACTTCCCATTTATTTTCATCACTCTTCTATCTTTTTCTATTTCTTCGACTTCGTATGCACCATTGGAAAAAACTCTTAGAATTTTAAAAGGTCCTTCCCACTTAGGGGACCATTTTCCCATCACTCTGTCTTTCTTCTCCATGGGCAAAATCACTTTCCAAACTAAATCATTCACTAAAAAGGCTTTGAAACTTACTTTTTTGTTATAAAACTTTTCAACTCTCTCTTTCTGCCTTCTTATTAATTCTAAAGCATGCAACCTTTCTTCGTCTAAATCAACCAATTCATCCATCATCATACTCCAATAAATTTCAGATGGAATCTCATGATGTCTTTGAATTCGTATTGACTGTAAACAGATTTCGACAGGCAATACTGCATCATGTCCATAGGTTAATCTAAATGGGGTGGAATTAGTTGCTTCCTTAGGAGATGTTCGACAAGCCCAAAGGATTTGATCCAGGGTCTTATGCCAATTTCTGGGTTTTTTACCCACATGTTTCTTTATCAGGTTTATTACTACTTTGTTGGCTGCTTCGACCTGGCCATTTGCTTGGGCATAATAGGGTGTCGAAGTCAACAACTTAAAACCTGTCTCTCTTGCAAATGCTTGCATATTTCTGCCAGTAAACACAGATCCTTGATCAGTGGTTATAGTCTCTGGTATTCCAAATCTATACATTATGTGTTTCTGGATGAAATCTATGACTGTTTCCTGATCTACATTTGTCAAAGGTATGGCTTTAATCCACTTAGTGAAATAGTCTACTCCTACTAAAATGTACTTCTGCCCTTTTGAAGAAGCTGGTCGAATCTCACCAATCAAATCTAAAGCCCAACCTCTGAATGGCCAAGGCTTTATAATAGAATGTAACTCACTTGCTGGCACATGAGGTATGCCTGCATGGATTTGACATTCCTGACAACCCTTTGCGAATTCGACACAATCTTTCAACATGGTTGGCCAATACATTCCTTGTCGAAATAATAGCCATTTCATCTTATGTCCTGCTTGGTGAGCACCACATGCACCACTGTGCACATTCGACAAAGCTACATAAGCTTCAGTCTCTCCTAGGCATTTTAGTAGAACTCCTTCTGTAGTCTTTTTAAACAGTTCATTTCCAAAGAGGACATAGCTTATGGCTCTGTACTTTATCTTTCTTTCGACTGTTTGGTTTGGATTTTGTAAATAATCTTTGATGGGTTTTCTCCAATCTCCAACTTCTAGATCACCTACATTGAAAATTTCAAAGTTCTCTTCATCACCATATCCCAATCTCATTGTCTCCAAATCAGATGGGGACAGTTTGGTGGATAAGACTTTGCCTCTCACTTCGACAACCTTCATCAGATTTTCCTTCGACACTTTATACCCTGAAGCCAACTGAGCTAAGTCATTTGCTTCTTGATTTTCTAATCTGGGAATATGTCTAAAAACTACACTGTCGAATCTCTTGAGGAGTCTATTGGCTATCACAAAGTACATGATCAAATTTTCTTTGACACATTTATACTCTTTTGTCAATTGTTTTATCACCAACTCAGAGTCACCCATTATTTCGACCTCTGTTGCCCCCAGTTCCAACAAAATTTCAAGTCCAGCAATTAAAGCTTCATATTCTGCCTCATTATTTGAACAGAATCCTTCTATTTTATACTTGAACTTTGTTGGAATTTTATTGGGAGAAATAATTAACACCCCAACTCCTGTTCCATTTTTATGACTGGAACCATCAAAATACAACCTCCAAGGCTCTTTTTCGACATAATTTGTCTCATCTCCAAGTATGGAGTGGTCAGCTATAAAGTCAGCAACTACTTGCCCTTTAACAGCTTTTAGAGGCATATATTTTAAAGAATACTCAGTCAAGGCTAAAGCCCATTTTCCAATTCGACTATGTAAAATAGACTTAGACAACATATGTTTTATTACGTCGAAATGAGAAGATATATGTACATCAACGGGTTTTATATAATGCTTCAATTTTATACAAGAGAAATATACACATAAACATAATTTCTCTATCATACTATATCTAGTTTCAGCATCATTTAAGACTCTGCTGAGATAATAAATGGCTCTTTCGACGCCATGTTCATCTTCTTGACAAAGCATACTTCCTAATGTTCTGTCAGATGCTGATATGTAGAGCCTCATGCTTCTTTTTCGACAAGGAGATATTAAAACTGGAGGATTTGCCAGATACTCCTTGATCTTGTCGAAGGCATCTTGCTGCTCTTGCCCCCAAGTGAAACCTTCCTTCTTCAGTCGAAGCAAAGGTGAGAAGGCCTGAGTTTTTCCACTAAGGTTGGAGATGAACCTTCTGAGAAAGTTGATTTTCCCTAGTAGAGACTGCAATTCCTTCTTTGTCGATGGCGCTTTTGCTTCCATTATTGCCTTAGCTTTGTTTTCATTAATTTCAATCCCTTTCTTGTGGACCACAAAGCCTAAGAAGTCCCCTGCCTGCACACCAAAAGCACATTTAAGAGGATTCATTTTCAAACCAAACTTCCTCATCCTTTCAAAGGACTGTCGAAGATGGTTAATATGGTCCAAGCCTGAAGCAGATTTAATCACAACGTCATCTATATAAATTTGCATAAATGTTTCGATGAAATCATGAAAAATAGAATTCATAGCCCTTTGGTAAGTAGCTCCAGCATTTTTCAAACCAAAGGGCATGACTACCCACTCATATGTTCCTATTGCTCCTGGACAACGAAAAGCTGTTTTTGGAACGTCTTCTTCAGCAATGAAAATCTGGTTGTAACCAGAATAGCCATCAAGCATACTTAAATACTCATGGCCTGCTGCAGAATCTACTAGCATTTCTGCTACTGGCATAGGATATTCATCCTTAGGGGTGGCTGAGTTCAGATCTCTAAAATCAATGCACACCCTTAGTTTGCCATTTTCTTAATCACAGGAACAATATTAGCAATCCATTCGACATACCTTGTTGTACGGATGAATTTGCATTTTAGAAGCCTTTCGACTTCTTCTTTGATCTTCGACAGAATTTCAGGTGCAAAGCGTCTGGGGGTCTGCTTTATTGGCTTCTTCCCTTCCAGTATTGGCAACTTCAATTCCACCAAACTTCTGTCTAAACCAGGCATTTCGTCATAATCCCAGGCGAAACAATCTTTAAACTCATTCAGCAGTTGGATTATTTCGACTCTGAGTTGAGGATTCAACTTGGCACTGATGTAAGTGGGCCTCCTCTCTGCCCCCAGTCCCAGATTAATCTCCTCTAAAGGATCCTGTGCCACCATTTTCATATTGGTTGAGGTTGGATCCTTTTCGAACCCCAAAGGTTCGTCATCATAAATGGCATCAAGTCTCTGATCCTGCCATTCGCCATTAGAGTCTTCTTCAAAACTCTGATTTGCATGTTGTTCCTCAATATTTTCTTGAGGATGTTGTTCTCTGACAACTTGAGTGCTGGCTTCGACAGCCATATTCCTAATTTCAGCCTCAAGGGCCGTTTTGAGTTGTTTTTCGGCTATATAAGCCGAAATCCTTTCCATGGCTGAAACTTCAGTCATCTTCACTGAATTCACTCCCCCATCCAGTTGGGTTGACATGGGCAGTTCCCCAGGTGTAATTTGTCTCCCCAATTATTTCTTTATCCCACTGGAAACCATGCGTAGGATGGAGGTACATGGAACAGTAAGCATTGTCGGAAGCTGTTAGGTCGAAAGCAGCAGGGTTGCATGGTGCTATATGGGCTAGGTTTTTGTCGAAGTTACGACTAGTGACATTGTTCACATCAGCTGTGAAGTAACTCTGATCTGCTTCAATGTTTTCGACAATCCCATCTGGCCTCCAGATTGCTATCCTTTGATGCATGGAGGATGGCACAGCTCCAATCCCATGGATCCATTCTCTTCCCAACAGCAAGTTGTAATTTGCCTTTGATGCTATCACCACAAACATGGTAGGCCTGGTGATGGATCCTACAGTCAAGTTTAGTTGTATTACCCCCAGTGTTGTCCCTACTTTACCTTCATAGTTGGACAACACCATATTGTGAGGCTTAGTGTCAGAGTCATCTTTTCCAATCCTCTTTATCATGTAATGAGGAATTAAGTTTACCGCTGCTCCACCATCTATCAGAATTTTGTTGACCCCCACGTTTTCTACCTTTCCTTTTATGAAAAGAGGCTTCAAGTGAGCCTTCATTGCATCATCTGGCTTTTCGAAGAAAGCATTTTGCTCTTCGACACAGCCATTGTTCATTATGTAGTAGCATACAGGCTTCAAACCTATGCTATCGTCTACCATGTCATCCTCCTCGTCTTCGACTTCCATTATCCTGTCATAGTCTCTGGGCAGCACAGAAACCACATTGCAGGTTACGTCGAAAGAGGCATCTGATTCTGAACTGAATTCATCTGTGACTTCTTCGTCCACTGGCATTCTGTTGTTTGTTTTCAGCACTTCTGTGGTGTCACTAGATCCATTCTTCTCAGGGGTTTCTTTTTCTGCCAGAGGTATCCCCTTGTGTGTGATTTGCACACATTTGCTTGATTCAGCTTCCTTCTGCCCAACCTTTTTGTGTTCCACACTTTCCTTTCCAATTTTCTTCTGCCTTTGGAATCTTCTCCATTGGGATCTGGACATAGGATTCTTCCCTTTGTAGTTTTCAGAGACGTATTTTGGCTTTGCCACCTTTTTAACTTCCAATGAGGGACCCCTGTTCACTTCAAAACTCTTCCATGTCTTCTGACCTTGGGCATCCCTTATAGGTTGAACCCATTTGTCATCATTGGGTCTGTTGGATGGTTTGTAGGTGTTGAAACGTCTTTCTCTCACCCCTTGACTGTGATACTTCCCTCTTCTTGGGTCAAATCTTTCATCTCTGGTTGGTGGGATTGTTCCCCAATTTCTTTTCCTCTGGGTCTTTTCTGCTGCTTCTAAGTCATCAGCTGCTTTCTTGTCGAACACAGCACTGCATCTTGGGCAAAGCATGACTTCTGCATTTTTCCTTTGACACCTCTGGATGAATTCGACAAGACTCTCGTTCTCTTCTGGGTAAACCAACTTCTGATGCTTTTCTTGATGTTTCTTTCCCTTGTTGGTGTCTGGTCCTCCCTTTTGAGTGATTTCCACCATATGAATCCCAGCACTCTGTTCAGTTGTAATTTTCAATTTGTTCATTTTTTCGACTAGCCTGATTTCCTCTGGGATGTCCTCCTCTGACTGACTTACATTGCCTTTTGGGTGTAAGCCCTTATAGATATATTTGCAGCAATATGCAACCCTTTCGACAGGATGTCCTTCAGTTCTGGTGGTACCACTGTTTATTGGTTCGACAGTGAGGGGATTGTCATCAGCCCCTGCTGTTTTGATCTCCTCTTGGTCAGGGCCTTCAGTGGCCTCTGTTTGGACAGTGAGGGTTTTGCTATCCTCCTCTTCGTCATCCCTTTTGAAAGAATCTCCCCATCCTGTGGGTTTGATTTTGTTGATATCTGTTTTGGAGCTTGGTGGTGCTGAATATTTCACCATGAAGTCGAACTTCCCATTTGACTCTCCCAAAGTGTCCCAGATCACCCCTTGCTCAGCATCTCTTTCACAGTTTTTCTTGTCGAAGCTTCTTCCCACTTTGACTGCATTTCTTCCGTTGAAACCTTCAGTAGTTTCAGTGGCATTCTCACTGTCGAAGTCTTCAGAAACTTTGACTTCTTTTGCCTCAGCCTGGTCAGCAGAATTATCACCTTCTTCCACCACATTGACATGGGTGTCGAAACCTTCAGCAGCTTCTATCATGGTGAAGTTGGTGTCGAAGCTTTCAGTAACTTCTACCATTTCAAAATTTTCTTCTGCCATGATCTCCATTTCGACCACGTTTACCATTTCTGGCTCAGCATAATTGGCCTCCACAATCTGCATGGGATTGGAGTCAATCTTCATCTGCTGCTTGTCTTTGTCTCCAAACTTCAACCTTCCATTTTGGATTGCATTTTGGACAAGATCCCTGAAAAGGTAACATTGAGAAGTTTTATGACCCAAGAAATTATGGTATTTACAAAAACCTCTCTTTTTCTGTTGGTCTACAGGAGGCTCTTTAGTGCCTGCTGGTTTTATTAACTGACCATCTTTGACTAGTAAATCAAATATCTCATCACACTTGGTGATGTCGAATGTATAGGTTCTTTTAGGGAACCTGTCATTCTTTTCCACTTCGACTGGATTTTTTCCATTCGACGGGGCTAAAACTTTACAAGAATATGGAGGGCCTTGTTTTAATTCTGCAAGATCAATTTCTTGCTGGTCGAAAATGACTGGTTCGTTTTCGTCATAATCATCTTCTTGAATTACTCCTACGTAGGCCACCCTTTCCTTCTTGTTTTTATTTGATCTAAATTTTTCATTTTTTAGTCTTTCTATTTGCCTCACTCTGTCTGCCAGTTGTGCCATGTCTCTCAAGTACTGGGTATCCAGTTTTTTCCTTATGGAATAATCTAGACCCCCTGCAGCCATTTCGACTAGTTCTTGTTCCGGCACTTGCGTAAAGCATCTGGCTTTTAATAATCTAAACCTATTCAAATAGTCATCTATAGGTTCAGAAAATTTTCTTTTGACACTTGCCAACTCTTTCAAACTTATCTTGGTTTGTCCCATATAAAATTGTTCATGGAACAATCTCTCTAATTGGGTCCAAGTAAAGATTGAAGTTGCAGGAAGTGATGTAAACCAAGTGAAAGCATTTTTCGTCAAAGAACTTGGGAAATATTTCATCCTTAAGTTCTCATTATTAGCAATCTCTCCTTCCTCTATCAAATAACGCGTCACATGTTCTATGGTGGATTCACTAGTATCCCCTGAGAATTTTGTGAATTTGGGGACTTTCCACCTTGGTGGTAACTCTTGTTGTAAGACGAATTCAGACAAAGGGGACGTATAACTAGGCCTTTGTAATCCTACGTTTACTCCATTTTGTGCCATTATTCTCTCAACCATGGTGGCAATGTTATTTTCGACAGGCATGTTATTGTAACGCATTCTCTGCTGTAATACTTCGTCAGCATTTTGGTTTCTCTGGACTATTATCCTTCTTGGTTCCTGTCGAATAGGCTCTTCTACATTAGGTTGTTCGACTATCACCTCTTGCCCCCTGGGATTTTCATGAGGGTTCCCTAAGGGCCTTTGGTTTATAGTAAGTTCCTCTTCGACAGCCCTATTGGCAGGATTCTGGTTTAATTGCATTCTTTGTTGTGCTTGCGGGACTCCAAAAAAGTCAGCAATGCGTGCCATCTGTTCTGCCAATATTTGGTTTGTTTGGGTAGTGTTTTGTATTAAGGGATTGAACACGTCTCCCATTTGTTGTGTCAAAGCCTGCACCATATCATGATTGCTTTCATCCATCTGTTGACGAATTACTTGTGCAGAATGGTTTGTCAAAGCGGGTATATGGAAACCTGGTGGAATTTGATTCATTCTATTTCCATTTCCACCATATCCTGATCCCTGCAATGGTGATGACACTTGAACCATAGCATCAGAGAATAATGGTGACGAATTATGTAGGCTTGCCATCATTGAAGTTGGCATTCCATACGGTTGTTCCCTCCCAGTCAAAGGCTGAGAATAATTCAGATATGGCCTGAATGTATTTCCTCCAGGGGGAGGGGTTCCAAGGGGTCTGGCTTGTCCCATGGTGGAAGAACTAGGCATATTTTGGGATCCTGAACCCGTTGGTATGGAATCTCCCAAAGGAGGCCTAATTTGTTCTAAAACAGGGCCAGACATTGGTATTGCTCCTGACGAAGGGATAGGGTTGGAAACTGGTATTGTTTCGTCAGGAATGTTTGAAGTATTTGGCAAGTTAGCCATGTTTCTTCTTTTTGTTCTCTTTGGTCTTTCTACGTCGGTTACGGCTAGTTTACCGCTTCTAAGAATCATACAACGTAGCAAGGAACAAAATGTCTAAGAAGTTCTTTATTAGATAATTGTCTTAATGCACTAGTCCCACTGGGCGTGCCAATTTGTTCGCACTGGTTTCTGGCGAACAACCTCTGGTTAACCAATCTCTTCAGAAAACTGGGTTACGTGCAGGACCAACCAAACAAGTCCTGGGATACATGTGCATTTGATTCTGTCGAACTATTCTTAGAGTTTGTGATAAATTTGTGATTTGTTTTATCAATATTGTCAAAGTACTAAGAACTTTTGATTTTTTGCAAGTAAAGTAAAGTTTTGAACTTAAAGATGAAATAAAGTTAAAAGTTTAAACAAGAACAAAAGATATGTCGAAGGCTGTAAACTTGCATAAAAATAAATAAAGCTTGAAAATGACATTAAACTTGATAAATGAACAAGTAATTTAAATGACTTTGAAATATAACTGGTGTTCAAACGTACATTGTTCCAAATCTTAGACTCATTTTCTCTCACACTGGGTACTTAGAGTTTTTAAACAGGAATTTTGTATCAATTTTCACACACACATTCTAACCACAAACTATCCTATTTATACATAAACAAAATAACTGCTTAGAACGGAAAAACTATAACTAAACGACAAGTGTCAGCCTGCATGTAAACTTCTTCACTGAAACCTCCATGTGTCCAACTGCCAAAGGTTACAACCTTTTGAATTTGAATCTCTTCCTTGGTGGCAAAAACCTTGTAACTCTTCAAAACTGTCGAAACCCTTTTAAAGAAGAGAAACTCTTCAGCACTTGCCAAATATTCTTTTGTCAGATGTCCCCTTCTGTCGAAATCATTGAAAGGCTATCTTCTGTCGAACCGTCGAAAGAGAACTTTCTTCTGCCAAATACTTGGTCACAAATACCTTCCCAACTTTATTCTGCCAGAACAACATTTACCTCTCTGTCGAAGTAATGGGGTTTAAACCCTGTCAGCAATCCTTGAAATTTCTTCCTTTTACTATCTTTCGACAAAGATAATCTCAAAACCCTTAATTTCAGTCTTGTCGAAATTATGGGTGTACAGGCATAGCATGATCGCATAGTTTGTTTGATGATGTGTAATTGTTGATGATTATATGTGAGTAAATTGTTGTAGTGGTTGTTTTTTTATCTATTTCTTATGATTCCGCCTTGTACTATTTTTATTGAATTTGGATTACTCACCCTGCCTGCCATTGGTGATGGTCTATTATGCTATCCTGCAGATTTTGAAGCTTAGTGGAATATTTTCGGAGGAAGCCGGAGTGCGTTCCGTTGTGTATAGAGGTAGGTGGTGTCCTGCTCTAAGTCATGTAACACTGGGAAACGCTTGGGTTTTTTTTGTTATTTCGGTTGTTTTAATACTGGAGGATGATGTCGATTATATATTGGATTCTTTTTATCTTGATTAAAATATTGAATAATGATCCGCTGCGAATACTTAGAATATTTTGTTGTTATTATGAATTAAAGTTATAACCTGTGTTACTGGACAGGACACATATTATGTTGATATTATGATGACATGTTGAAAATGTGATACCCTTTCATGTTGAACTCTGATTTTATTTAATAATATGCTTAATTATATTATGGGTAGAAAGGGTGTTACATAGTGTTAGGGGTCCTAAAATAGGGCGCCCTCGTCAAACAACAGTATTGCCTAGGAGGATTCTATGTGACTCTCCTATAGGCATCCCCAATGTAGGGGTCAAAGAAGAGAGTGTTGTCACTAAATCCTAGAAGATAAGTGGTCAATAAACTCCCATAGTAAGAGGGGAGAGGTTAAGGCCATGAAAGGGGGTAAAAATCATAGGTTTAAAGAGGCTTTTAGAAATATATATCCCTTTGAAGGGGGAGCACAAACTCTAAGTCATACGCATTCTCCACAACTAAAAGAGGACCATACTCATCAGTGCCTTAACACACACGAATAAACTAACTGCCTCCCTACAATCAAGAAGCATCGGCCACCAATAGGGTCTCTCACCTCACATGAGTTGGTCCCTTGAATATCCTCAAAACACCATCGTACAAGTCTTCTCACCACTGTGAGTAGGCCCTCACCACTAAAACGTGTTATACACCTACTAAGGTCTCAGAGTCTCTCTTACCTTACAATAAGGACACACACACCTATACTTTTTTACCAGTATAGTGGTGCCCCAATGAAACTCACCTGGGTCATACCTTCTCTTATCACTTTATCCTTCCTGTTATTATTCTTTGTTCCTACATTTATCCACCCTTAAATATGGTTTCTATAAGATCTTTATCCCATATGCCAGAAGGCACCAACAATAGCGATAATGATGATGCCATGGTGGAGATTTTCATCACCATGGATGAACTACAACACCATAACCAAATGTTCGAAAATGACCTCCACAACATCAGACAACGCCAGTAGAAGATCAATCCCCCAAAAGAGGTGGAACTGTTGGATCCTCAACCACTCTTAGATGAAATATGGGGGCACCTATTCCAAGTGATTTCAAACCTCCCTCTTTGTCCAAGTTTAATAGATGCATAGGTCCCTACAAGTGTGTGTAGCCTCAATCAACACGCAGATGGCCATCATATAAGCGTCAGACTCTCTGAAATACAACTTGTTATCAGGAACTTTCAGAGATGTTACCCTCATATGGTATGTGGGTCTTCCTTGTGCTTCCATTAATAGCTATCACGAACTGGTAAGGAAGTTGGCACACCAATTTGCCTCCAGTCGCCATAGGAATATGTCCACCACCAACTTGTTTATCATTCGCCAGGGTTCATCGAAATCACTAAGGGACTACCTTGTCCTCGCCCGCTTCCAGAATAAACTTAAGGTGGGACACTTCAATGAGTCCATCGCCCAAAAAGTTGGCACTCATATTGGCTGAGGTGGTCACTAGGGTTGAGTGTTACTTCAAAGGCGAGGAAAACAACTCTAAAATGAAAGCTCTCGACATCAAATAGCGTATCTCTTGCACTGAGAGTTCACACTCTCATAGGAAAAAAAATTACACCTTGCCCTAAGAGATAATACCATGTTCCAAATAGTAGGGATGACAACAAAAAGTTTGACGCCTCTGAATACTCGGCGAGACCATATTTGGCGCGAGGTTATCCACCTATATAACATCCCTACATCACATTCTCCAAAGGCTTTGGATTTGAACCAAGAAGATGGTGCAAATTCCATTGAGTCAAGGGACATCATACCAAGGATTGATACTAGCTCAATACGGAAATAGAATAGTTGATACATGAGGGGCACCTCAAGAAATATGTGAAGGAAGACTCTTCCAACCCAATAGAAAAATCTAGTCCGCGCGGGCGAGAAAGTTTCGGAAGCCCCAAGTCAAACAAAACCAAAGATATGTCCCATGGAAAGGTTAACAAAGAAGCATGACACACACTTAACACCATAGCAAGAGGGTTTTCTGGAGGTGGTAAAACCAACTTCGCTCACAAAAGGTATGCTTGCCAGATCCTGAACGTAGAAAATCTCGTCGAGATAAAGATTGTGGAGACACCATAAGCTGTGATTTCCATCTCGTATAAAGATGCATTCGACAACCACCCCCACAATGATGACCCCGTGGTCATCTCAATCAAATGTGAAGAATGGGAGATTAAAAGAGTTCTGGTGGATCTTGGAAGCTCCACCAACATACTATATTTGGACTCTTTCGAGAGACTGTGTCTCGAACCCGAAGACCTGAAGCCTTTCAGAGGATCATTGGTCGGATTGTTTAGGAGAATAGGTGCAGTTAAAAGGGTACCTAACCATGTGAAACACATTTAGAGAACAGGATCAAGCCAAAGAAATATATGTTAAGTATCTAATCATTGACGTCCCCTTTTTGCATAATATGATTATTAGGCGACCGACCTTTCACCGACTGGGAGTCGCTTTATCTACTTTGCATATGTGCATTTAGTATCCACTCCCTAATGGGCAAGTAGGGGTTGTATAAGGAGATCAAGAGATCGCCAGAAAGTGTTTGCATAAATCCTTAAGTTAAAGAGGGATTGTTTTCCAAACGTGAAAAAAAAAGGTCAACTTTGAATAACGCTGCCCGAAGAGGCAAGCGAGAGTCAGGAAGTTTCTTATCCAACCTCGCAAGACGATGAAGTTTGAGATCATGATGTAATGCCCCCTTCTCTTGGAGTCATTGGTGTAATCATTTAGTTTTTTTATTTGCTTACTTAAGTTGACAATTTTTTATAGGCAAGTATCAAAACTCTATCGATTGTAATGACAAGATGTTTATCTAGGTGCATTATTTCCCTCTATGTTTTACATGGAGCAATGGTTTTAATGAGGCATCTCGTTCTTATTTATCTATATATGTTGGTTATTCTATATTTTTGCAGGAAATTCAGGCTTAAAAGAAAGCCTCCCATTGAGGCGACTAACCATGTTGGATCCCTAAGATGAGATCCTTGTCGTCCATTGAGGAAATTAACCATGTTGGATCCTCGAGATGGGACCTTTGTCACCCATTTAGACGATTAATCATGTTGGATCCCTGAGATGGGATCCTTGTCGTCCATTGAGGATATTAAATATGTTAGGTCTCAAAGAAGGGATCTTGGCCGCCCATGGAGACGATTTAATACGCTGGATCCCCAAGATTGAATCATTTTCGTCCATTGAGGTGATTAACCATGTTGGATCCCAAATATGGGATCCTTGTTGTCCACATAGGCAATTAAATATGTTGGATCACCAATAAGGGGTCTTAAATGCCCATCGAGACGATAAAAAATAATGGTCTGCCATAAATGATTCTTGATGTTAGATTGACTGCTAGATTAATATGATTCAATTTAAATATCTTGTATAAATTATTTTTCGTTAATTGACACATTGCTTATGTAGCATCTTCTTCTCTTATGTTTGTTGTATTTTTTTATATTCTGAGTAAACTGTGAAATCAAACCAAATGCATCTTGTGTAAAAATTCTGCTACCGCCCTTTTTGTAAAATTCTTATTTTTTTTTAAATTATTTTCAAACTAAAATTAATTTTTATGAAAATGATCCAAAAATTTAACGATAAATTATATTTAACGAAAATGATCCAAAAATTTAACGATAAATGATCCAAAAATGTAACGATAAATTATTTTCATATTCCATACAAACAAACAAAAATTTAAAAAAAAATATCAATTGAATATTTAAATTGTTTAAAATTTTAAATTCTTTAAAATTTCTCAATTATCTTTTCAAACAATATCATATTTATCTTTTTTAAAATTTTCAAAAATTATGAAATTTGAAGGGACATATCGGAGATTTTGAAAAATACCGGGATTTTCAAAATTACAGGTAAAAAGTATCGGAAATTTCAAAATTACCAGTAAAAAATGATATTTTTAATTTTTTTTTTTTTATTATCGGAGATTTCAAATTCCCGAAATTTTTCACACGATACCAGAAATTTGAAATTCCATGTAGTGTAAAAAAATTTGCTTTTTGTTTTTTTATTTTTACACTACCAGAGATTTCGAATTCCCGAAATATTTCACTCAATACCGAATTTTTAAAATTCTCGTTAGTAAAAAAATTTCACTTTCTTCAAAAATATTCAAGGACTATGTTAGAATTTTAAAAGTTTTGGAAGTGTCAGATATAAGTGTAGGGATGACAAGTAGAATCCTCGTAATATTGTTTCCAAGGTCCATTAATAGTGTAAGAAACTATAAAGATCGAAGGATTCTACTTGTCACTCCCCACTTATACCTGACACCCCTCATTTTTAACGAAATATGTCACTCACCACATATACCTGAAACCCCCATTTTTAACGAAATATCATATTTATTTTTTAAAAAATTCCAAAAAATATGAAATTTAGGGATTTACGGAAGATTTTAAAAAATATCAGAGATTTCGAAATTATCGATAAAAGATATCGGAGATTTCAAAATTACCGTTAAAAAGTACCGGAGATTTCGAAATTACCGATAAAATATAACAATTTAAATTTGATTTTTTTTCACTATCGAGGATATCAAATTCTGGAAAATTCACACAATGCAGGAATTAATTTCCGGTAATGTAAAACATTTCACTTTTATTTTGTTGACATTTTTTTACTACCGAAACTTTCAAATACCCCGAAATTCCCATAAAATTTTTGGGAATTTGAATTCCTCGGTTGTAAAAATTATTTTAATTTTTTTGAAATTCTTTTACTACTAAGGATTTCAAATTCTCAAAATTTCACTTAATATTAAAATTTAAAATTTCCGGTATTGAAAAAAAATTTACTTCAAAAAAATTTCAAGGATGGATAGAATTATGAAAGTTTGGAGAGATGTTAGGTATAAGTGAGAGATGGCAAGATGGCAAGTCGAATCTCATGTTGAAGGTAGATAATGTTGTCTCCAGGGTCCACTAATAGTATAAGAATTGATTTTAAGTGTAAGAATAAAATAAGCACATCGAATTCTTAGTTTATGAAAAAACAGTGACTCAATCTTTCTCACCTGACTAAATTGGTATAAACAGCAAAGCAAGTTGTGATTCACGGAAAGAAAAACAAAATTTCCTGTCTTTAATCCAAACTGGCTGGCTAAATTCAAGGTATTTTTACAATACATAATTCCTTTGTCAAACACATGACTAAACTTACGAAGCTTCAATCATTACAATTACACGTTAGTAAATCTTACAACAATCATACATAAACATCAAATATAAATGCAAATCTGTACCTCACACCACCCCGTTACTTAGCACAGTAGTTCCTCCAAAATAGGTTTTAGAAAAACTACACACATAAACAAACAAAATGCAAATCTGGATGGATTCGAACCACCACCTCTCAGAGAGTTTATTCAATATAAATGCTCTGTGCGCTCTGCCTATTTGAGCTACAGATCTATGGAGTTCTATGGAAATGATGAGTTAAGAAATATCAAGAATTATCGTCCACCAATTAAAAGATAAATATCAGACCAGTTATAATTCAATATTAGAAATGTCACATCTTTGACTCTGCGAGTCAATTGACTTTGACATATTATATAAAAAGAATTAATGAGAAAAAGCTCAACGAGTTTTCGGCGTTGAGGACTTCAACAAAATGACAAGTTCTCAGCTGTACATCCAGCCAAAACTCAAAAATACTGGCTATCTCTAATTTTCTTATCCTATAAACGAACAGGCCTATGAGAATTCCTGTTTCAAGAATAAATAACTCTGAAAAAACTTCATGATAGTGTGAAGATGCAAAAAGAAAAAAAGAAAAACCACCTCGCATAGATATAAATTTAGACCAATTCTAATTTGTACCTAAAGAAAGTAGTCAGATATTAACTGTTTAGATACATAACAAAACTAATGGATAAAGATTTGAAAACAGGAAGAACTTCTTCGAAAACAAAAAGAACTTCTGACTTTGAAAACTTAACAGTACTTGAGAAGAGAATAAAATCCATTTTCTTACTATTAAATAAAATAATAGTGTAGTGTAAAAAAACAGAAGGTATGAAACAAGAACACTCTTCTGTATAAACACTTCTGCAAATTTGTTTTAACTTTATCTAAAAATTTTGAAAAATTCTACCAGACTTTCTTAAAAAGATCATGGTGATAAATTTTTTATGAACAAGAATTTTAAGATCGGTAAAAATTAACAAACATGTATATCAAAACAATTTTCTGTATCAAAATCAGTGATTTGATTAGAACATATAGTTAAAAGTTGCCCTACATTAGAGTTTCAAATTCCAAAAATTAAAAGTAGGGCACTCAGGGTAAAGCAATCTTAAACCATCATCCAAATTGACGAAATACACAACCCTCATTAGTTGAGGGTGTAAAAAGTATTGATGTGGCTTGGCAAAATTCATGTCCCTCATTAGTTGAGGGTGTAAAAAATACTGTCTATATGATGCATCTTTGGCAACCAGATTCACATATGCAATAAAAAACAAAAGAACACATGTTCTAACGATTTAAACAGTAAAAAGGATAATAAACTAATCACTAAGAACTAAGAATAATTGAAATGAAAAAGATAATAAATATAAAACAGGCATTCTTTGAACGAATTACAATTATCATGAGATAGTAAAATAAACGAATTACACTTATCATGAGATAGTAAAATAATGTATTCTGAAGACTGAATATGAAAGTAATGAAATAAGGTTGAAATATAAATTCGAACATAGTGGTATCAATTTGAAATTCTCAGAATACTCAATCTAATCCAATAATAATTGAACTAAAAATTGAAAATATAAAATTGCATTACCAAAATATCATGAAAAGCATATGTGAGAGATCTATAGTTATCTTCACCTTGAAGATTGAAGAGGATGGCACTAAACAGAAGTTTCTTGAATCCAAAGCATTTATGCATTCAAGCAGTTGTCACGTTGCAATTACATTCCCAAAGTCGGTGGTAGTAAATGGTAGTTCCCCAATGAACATCTAATATATATCAATGACCAAACTATTTAGATGCAAATGAATATCATTGGACAATAGATGCACAGGTGCTAACAGAGACCACAACATTTGAGATAACACTTGTGTATATCATATTAGGATATTATCAACTCCAATTTAGACTAATCTTATGTTACATGAATTGAATTTCATATGATATGAAAGTATAACCACAAAACATAACCTTATCTGAAAATATTCAGAATCCTGCACTACAACATTTGGTTCATGTTACAATTCTTGAAATACTTTAATGCAACAAAATACTGTCTTTCAAATTATTATTAATATCTATAATAGGATTTGATACCGTACAACAGTTGATGAACGCTGATTCTGAATTAACAACAGAAATTAACTAAAATTGAAATTGAAGTTCATAACAGATAAACCTAGAATAACAAAAATTAAAATTGATATCTAAATTATTATGAAATTAAATTGTTAATTACCATTGATAATTGATGAATAATACCTTGATATGGAATCCAAGAATTTGTTGAACATGCTATGGAGAGTAAAGCGAGTTACGTAATGATAAAAAGCATGAAAAAAGAGAGACACACACCACACGTGGGAGAGAACCCGGGCAAAATCCCCATGCGATCTCTCCCAAAAACCAAAAATCTTTATTTATTTTATTTTTTGACCTGCCAAGCAAGCGCACCTGACATGGCAAAGGTCGGATGACAAGATAAATCAGAATATAATCTCAACACTCTCAGGCATCAAGAAATATAATCCTGGTACATCCTACATCCATTCTACCTCTCCTTCAAAGCTATCAATCATATACATAATTAAAACATCAAAGATCTGCAACATCAATGCATCATGTATCTAACTTCATTCGGTGCCTACAGTTCAAAAGCTGAATCATCCGTAAATCTGCTTCCAATATGCTTTGCGATCAGCCTCCATACCTGCAAAAAAAAAAACTATATAACCTTGATTTACAAAAGAATCAATGACTTCTCAGACGAAAAACTTCAGAAACCGAGACAAGCATCAAGATCGCATCTATGCACCGTGGATCTGACGGATGAAGAATCAGATCTATATAAAACGAGAAAACAGAATCAAATAATAACAATTAACGATCAAGAAAATCTATCAGAAACGAAACGAAACAAAATTCGATCCAACAGCAACATACCTGAACGAAACCATAATCGGCATGTATATCTCCATCGAATATGAATTAAAGGTGCCGATTGTCGTTAAACATGGATAGGTTAAGGACGATATCGAAAAGAGGCGAAACCCTAAAAACCGTTGAATGTAACGAAGAATAGCATTCCCAATCTTTCTTTTATAATTGATTTTTTTGGGAACGAACGGCTGAGATTACTTGTGTTGGCGTGATTAATTGGTGACGTGTAACGTTTTATGCGGCACGTTTAACAGTAGGTATGATATTTATTATCTGTCACGTGCTAAACAAGTTACAAGGGCATTTTAGTAAAATATTGGTCATAGGTCACGCGCTATAAGATTGTATATTTATAAAAAAAACATATCAAAAATTTATTAATATATGCACACAAAAATCACCAAAGAGAAAGAAAAAAAAAACACAAATAAATAAGACAACCAAGATCTCTGAGCATAGAACCCAAACCGAAATCCAAAAGCCATAAATAAAACTACACCACCTGCAAAACAAAATCTCTGAGCTTTTGGCATATAAACATTCAAACAGCAATCATACAAGAGTTTATCAATTCACAAGATTTTGATAAACAAAAATCAAGCAGGCGACATATAAAGGCCAACAAGCATAAAAAAGCATAAGAAAACAAGACAACCATTTAACTAGTCATCTCTCAGTCCATATAAGAGTGATTTCATTTCTTCCACCATACCAGATCAAGTCAAAAGTATAGGTTTTTAAGGTTTAAAAGTAAGTAATGTTATTATCTCCAAGGTGTCACACCTAATTGATTAATTAAATTTGCATAAATGGCAAAGCAAGTTGTAATTCTCCAACAATAACAAAATTTACTCTTTCAAATTACCCGCGATTAATTAATCGAAATTCAAGGTATATTAACAAGGAATAATGCCTGAGTCAATCAAACACATGACTAAAAGGTATATTAACAGGGAATAATGCCTGAGTCAATCAAACACATGACTAAAACTTGCTAAAGCTTCAATTATTACCATTACACATTACATCTTACAACAATCAAATATAAACATCAAAATTTGCAAAAAAAAATGCACACAATTCCTTGTTACAAATAAACAAACAAATTTCAAATCTGAATGGATTCGAACCACTACCTCTCAGAGATTATAATATGCTAGAACAAAATGCTCTGAGTGCTCTACCAATTTGAGCTACAGATCTTTCATGGCATGAGATAAGAAATATCCAATGGTTAATTGACAAATTATAATAAGAACTAATGGAATAAGCTCCATGAGATTTCATCATTGAGTACTTCAACAAAATGAAGTTCTGACCAGCACATCTCGCCAAAACTCCAAAATACTGCCTCACTCAAAAGTTAATACCGTGTAAAAGAAAAGGGCTATCAAAAGTTAATAACGTGTAAAAGAAAAGGGCTAACCCTATCCCTTATTCCCCGTTTTGGAATTTACCAATCGGGAAGAAGTCAGTTAAAAATGAGGTGAATGTGTAAGCTATAGACCCAAGGGTGACAAAGCCCCATTCTGACATGAAATTCTAACTGCAGTCACACACGATCATTCCGTCAAGCCCCATTCTGACATGAAATTCTAACTGCAGTCACACACGATCATTCCGTCAATCTCACCATAAAACCAATTAAGCATTGTGAAGCTCTGATTAACCAGAAAATCCACCTTGAAACCTCTAACAATATAAATTTTAGGCATTGTGCAACTCTGATTAACCAGAAAATCCACCTTGAAACATCTAATGATATAAACTTTAGGCATTGCACAGCTCAGATTAACCAGAAAATCCAACTGAAACATCTAACGATATAAACTTTAGGCGTTGCACAGCTCTGATTAACCAGAAAATCCAACTTGGAACATCTAACAATATAAATTTTAGACCAATGCTACCTAAATAACAGTCAAACTTTAACTGTTTAGACAAAGTAACTAGACTCAAATGGCTAAAGATTTGAGAATAAACAGAGAACTTCTGCCTTTTGAAAACTTACTGGTATTTTAAGAGAATAAAATCCATTTCATTATTAATTAGAATAAGAATGTCACACTCACAAAAAATAGAATGTTCATAAAAATGTTTGAATCAAAACACTATTTTGTATAAAAAAAACCTCTAAAATAATTAGCTTCCATAAATCTTAAAATTTTTGAAAATTTTTATTACTGTGTTCTGAAAAGGATCATGGTAATTATTTTTTAATGGACAAGGATTTTAAAATCAATAGAAATGATCAAACTTCCTTATATCAAACATCACTTGCAACACAGAAATGCATATAAGTACTGTAACTGTAATAAAATAATGTATTCAGAATCCTGAATATGAAATTAATGAATATGAAAATTTTTATTACTGTGTTCTGAAAAGGATCATGGTAATTATTTTTTAATTGACAAGGATTTTAAAATCAATAGAAATGATCAAACTTCCTTATATCAAAACAATTTACCGTAAAAAAACAAATCCCTGATATCAAATCATATCAGTGTTTTAAAAGTATTCTATATGATGATGCATCTTTGGCATCTCTATTCACATATGCAACAAAAAAAATCACATATTCTAACAATTTGAACAGTAACAAAGATAGTATACTAATCATTAAGAATAATTGAAATGAAAGTCTAAAACAACGCATTCTTTGAATTAATTACAATAATCATGAGACAGTAAAATTTAAATAACAAATCTCGACATCACTTGCAACACAGAAATGCATATAAGTACTGTAACTGTAATAAAATAATGTATTCAGAATCCTGAATATGAAATTAATGAATTTGATGATCTCATAATAATCAAAGTTGAATTCTCGGCCTAATCTAATCATAATTAGAACTAAAAATTGATAAACATAAAATAAAATTGGATTAACAAAACATCGTGAAAACCATAGGGAGAACTTTAGTTATCTTCACCTTAAAAATTGTAGACGATGGCCATAAACAGAAGTTTCCTATATCCAAAGGATTTCTTCATTCTTCATTCAAGATGGGTTGTTCTCACGTTGCAGTTAAATTCCCCGAGTTGGCATAGTAAATGATAGTTTGCCAATGAACATCTAATATACATCTGTAATCAAACTATTTAGATGCAAATGAATGCCGCTGGACAATAGATGCACAATCGATGCACAGGTGTTAACAGAAGCTACAACCATAATATACATTTGAGATGACACTTATATATATATATATCATATTAGGGTGTTATCAACTCCAGTTTAGACTGAAGTTATGTGAAATAACAAATGAAACGAATTCATATGATAAGAAGAAACTATCACCATAAAACATAAAATTTAAAACTATTGTATATATTCTAATTCAACACTAAAATAGAAATAATTATACTTTAATTCAACAAAATACTGTATTTCAACTTGTGACCCTGATGAATTGTACAATAAATTTTAAATTATTGTATTAAATGGAGTTGAAACCAGTTTTATGACAACTGATGAATGCTAATTCTGAATTGACAACTCTGAAATTGATTTTAACATAAAATAATTAAATTCAAAAGCTAATATCAACCTGAATCACAAAAGCTAATATCAATCTAAATTAATATCAAATTAAATTGTTATTTGACATTAATAGTTGATGAATAATACCTGATATTAAGTTGGAGAATTTCTTCGATGTGCTATAGAGAATAAAACGAGTAGCGAAATTATAGAAAAGCATGAAAAAGAGAGACAAACACCACGAGGGAGAGAACCCGGGCAAAAACCCCGTGCGATCTCTCCCAAAAACCAAAAAAACTTCTTTTATTTTATTTTTTGACCTGCCAAGCAAGCGCACCTGACATGGCAAAGATCGGATGACAAGATAAGTCAGAATATAATTCTCAACACTCTCAGGCATCAAGAAATATAATCCTGGTACATCCTACATCACAAAGCTCTCAATCATATACATAATTAGAATATCAAAGATCTGCAACGTCTGATGTACAAGAGCTGGATCGTCCGTATAAACTGAAGACACCATTATATAAGTTTGCTTTCCAATATGCTTCGCGATCCGCCACCATACCTGCAAAAAAATACTGAATAACCTTGATTTACTAAACAATCAAGGACTTATCCGATGAAAAACTCCAGAAGCCAAGACACGCGTGAAGATGGAATCTATGCACCGTGGATCTGACAGGGGATGAATCAGATCTATATCAAAAGAGAAAATAGAATCAATCAATAAGAATTCACGATCAGGAAAATCTACAAGAAACGAATTCGATCAAAAAAGGGACATACCTTTACGAAATCAAAATCGGCGTGTAAATATCAATCGGATATATGTGCTTCCGATGCCGTTAAGCGTTATCGGAAATTAGAAGAGATCGGAGGTACGAAAATAGGGCGAAACCCTAAAAACCGTTGAATGAAATAAAGAATATCCTCCCATCTTTCTTTTATAATTGAGTTTTGGGGGAACGAACGGCTGGGATTAATTGTGTTGACGTGTTTAATTGGTGACGTGTAACGTTTTATGCGGCACGTTTAACATTAGGGGAAGTAACGTTTATTATCTGTCACGCCCTTAACAATTTAAAAGGGCATTTTAATAAAAGTATTGGTCTCGGTGGTTTGGTATCCCGCGCTCCAAGTAAGGCATGGATGAAGGGAGCTGGCAATTGTGAATATTTCACATTTTTCTTTTTCTTAGTGTGTGTTTAGATGAAATATTAATAATTTTTTTAGAAAATTTGAAATGACTTGATCATAATTCATTTTTTGAATAAAAAATATGAAGAATAGTTAAAATGATATAAATTTATGGAATATTTTATTCATGTAAAATTTAAAGAATTTAAAATGACATCAAGAAAGCAAAGAATTTCAAATTGATTTCACTCTATATAATATGAATGTTAAATTGTTTATTATTAAATTTTCAAATTTTAAAAGATGGTCCTCATATTTTATGAAAATATCAAATTCATCCCTATTTTTTAAAAAAAGTTGCAAATAAGTCCCTAATAATTTTTAAATTTTATAAATTGGTCCTTCAAATTTTCAAAAATTGCAAATTGGCCCCTATTTTCATTTTTTAAATTTGACCCAGAAGTTTTAAAAATGATGAAAATGACCCCAAATCTTTTACAATGAATCATTTTAATAGTTTATCCAAACAAAAGAATTTAAAATTGAATGGATTCTAATTAAATAATTTGAATTACCTAGAATTTTAAATTCTTTAAAAATTATCAACTTACTTCATCCAAACAAACTCTTAAGATTGCATGATTCATGCTCTATCTCTTGCAGTTCCGATAACTAAAAACTAAAAAATTATGCATGTACGTAGATTCAACAACATTTGAATTTATTGTCAAAATTTTCAAAGTTTTGTGCGTAACCAGATACTCACTCGGTGATAATCAGTTACACAATACATAATTTGAAAAATATTATTTTTTTTAATACTGGTATAATTTCGGTTCGATTCTTTTACTCGTCAAAGAATACATGGAAATAAACACATGAACCTTGGAATTCCTTGAATAATAATAAATAAAACTCGGAAAAAAAATTATAAGATGAATTTGAATTAATTGCATATCAACTTTGACTTTGTTCGGATGAATTTCATTCGAGTTGTGGGGTTGTTTTGATATTTTTGCTTTCTTCCAAAAAAAGTTAATAAAAATGGAAAATAATTTTTTTATTTTGATTAGATGTTAGTAAACATAAACAAATAAAAGACATACAAAAGTATGGTGATCCCCTATGAGACATAAACCTGCAACTGAGAATGATAAAATAACCAATACGTGATATTTTTTCTATTCAATGATGCAAATGAACAATATTCAAAAATCTTAGGGGGGGAATTAAGGTGTTACACTCATTACTAATGTTCCTTAGAATTGTTGTATTAGAAACATTTTTTAGTATTGGCGTTATCAAGTGTACAACAAATGTTTTCATCTAGAGTGTTTGAGACTATAAACTAATGACGTCACGCGCCTTCCTTCAGGGTTAGAATCTTTCTAGCAACAACTACACACTAGATAGAATCCATAAGTACATAATTGTTCTCATAGATAACATGTGCAATTATCATCAAAACTCAAGGCCAGATGTAGAACTCGTCTTGTTCTTACAATCTTTTTTTCTTTTATGATGACAAACATTGTATTTAATAGACAATTTTTACAGGGTAATCACCATAACTTTAGAGTCAGAGTTGAGCTTAACAGGTCCCCCTAAATCAATTACTCACAAAATTCATTTATGCTTGTTCAGTGTCTCCCCTTGATCCCAAGATTCATAAAAATAATTTTGAAGTAAGAAAATTTGAACTGAGAAGGAATACTTCTCGAGAACATTTCATCAGAATCTGGCTAGAATTTCCAGGTCTTCATCTCAGAACCTTGTCTTACTAACATAATCATGACAACATTTTAGAACCTGATTTATGACAATTTTGATGCTTCGCATTATTATCAGATTTAGGTTCTTTTCAAAAACTTTCATATGTCACCAGAAGGTGCACATAGTAACATATCATCAGATAGTTCAACGCATGAACTCTTTCTGAATGACCATATCTTGAGTTCAAAATTCTAATTGGTGGTTTATCAGTAATGGTATTGATTGGCACGGGCATCGCTCACAATATTCTACAGTCGTGAATTGCTCACCAATCTTAAGGCAACTCATATTCCTCAATTTTGAGTCATGTTGGGTAATGGCTTGTATTTATAGTGTGAAGGAATTTGCAATAATGTTCAAATTGTTTTACAGAATAAACCTTTCCAACTCCCTTTTTACTTGTTGCCAATTGAAGACACTGATGTGGTTTTGGGCATGGCTTGGTTATGCACTTTATGCCCAATTCAAGCAGATTTCTCTATACCCTGAACACTTTTACCCATCTAGAAAAATACATAACTTTAAAGGGAAACCTTACCTCTCACCCCATTCATACTACTTTCCACCAACTTCGCCACCTCATTCACACCAACTGTGTTTCCTCATTCCACTTGTTGGCCTTCCAACCAATTCCTTTCTCCCCAACCATTGGTTCTACCACATAATCCACCCTTGAGCCTTTACCATCAGACCTTCACCCAAAAATCCATGACTTTATACAAAACTACCAATAAATCTTTCAACAAAATTCTGACCTACCACCCAAACGACCATATGACCATAACATTCCTCTTGAGCCCAACACAAAACCTATCAATGTAAAACCTTACCTTTATCCCCACTCACAAAAAATGTTATGACGACAATCATCCAAGATATGTTGAAACAAGGTGTTATAATTCCTAGCCATAATTCATTTTCCTCACCCGTCTTACTTGTAAAAAAAGGATGGAACTTGGAGGTTTTGTGTGGATTATCACGTTCTCAATGTTGTTACTATTACAGACCGTTTCATAATCCATACCATAGATGAACTTGGTTCAGCCAAATTTTTCACCAAGTTAGACTTACGTTCAGGTTACCACCAGATTCAAATTGCATCAGAAGACACACATAAAACAGCTTTTCATACTTTTGATGGGCATTACGAATTTCTCGTTATGCCTTTCAGGCTCACTAACACTCATTCCATTTTTCAGTCTGCTATGAACGATTTACTAAGACTCCATTTACAAAAAATTTTGTTTTGGTTTTCTTTGATGACATTATGATTTATAGTAACAATTTCGTTGACCATCTTACTCATTTACAGGTTGTGTTTGACTTATTGAAATCTCATTTTTTTTCTCGTTAGGTTATCAAAGTGTGTTTTTGCAGTTGATAAAGTTAATTACTTAGGGCATGTGATTTATGTGGGTTGTAACAGCTCGGGCCCCTCACAAGGCAATCCTAGCACTGCCACCTCACGAACTTCTCTACCCCCATCACTAGTAGAGTTTTTGCCTTTCGTGGGAATCGAACCTTGTACCCTGAGGTTCAAGTATATGTTCAATCCATTCCCACTACCACTAGTGGTAGTGGGAATGGATTGAACATGTACTTGAACCCTATGGTATAGGGTTCAATTCCCACGGAAGGCAAAAACTCTACTAGTGAAGGGGTAGAGAAGTTCGTGAAGTGGCAGTGCTAGGATTACTTTTTCCTTTACATAGTTAAAGAAGCAAATGACTAACACTAAGGGTGGACAAGCGATCGGGTAGGGTTGGGTTTGGGCCCAAAATCTCGAACCGACCCAAACCTCGGGTAGCATACCAAAACCCAATTTCGACCGTACAAAATTCGGTTTGATCGGGTTACGGTTTTGTCGGGTTACCGGTTTGTACGGTTCGGTTAGACCAGATTACTTGACATTAAAAATCATTGCATTCTTTGACAAAAATATAAAAAATTTATATAGCATAAATGATATAGCAGAAAAATTCATAAATTATAAGCACTCTACAAGTCAGAGTAGTTTTTATTGAAGCTTAAATACTAGTTGTTGAAGCTTAAATACAATGTTAATACTTAAATTACATTCATCCTTCATATAAAAATTAACATAATCCAAGTCATGTCATATCTACAAGATATTAAACATAATCCAAGCCATGTCATATCTACATGCCACTCACTGTCAGTCCATATAAAATAGCCAAATTGTATGTGTACTGGTTTTCTTCATCTGCTCTAAATTATATAGACAAAAAAATAATACATTCCAACATTAGTGACAAGAGTAAGCAACAAAAAAAGGGGAATTAAACATGCCTTGGCTAATTTATCTGAAAGATTTGATAAATTAAGAATTCCAGCAGATAAATGTAAGCATATTTATCACACCCACACAATACTAGCAGGGAGGACTGGCTGACCCAAATACTCCTTCCAGTCCAGCTTGATGGCTTCCAGACCTTTAACTACGAAAATTCCAGCAGATAGATGTAAGCATATTTATCATATCCAAGAAAATGAAAATATCTAAAGAAAGAGCACTTTAAATAGTATATATACTCTCAACATCTGGTACAAAATCTTCATTGTATGATCTACCACAAGTTTGTGATGGCTTGAGAGTTATAGTCTGCAAATTAAGAATTACAAGTTAAAATTATAATGAATTCATATCCTGACCAAAGGGAGTTATAGAACAAGAAAAGTTGATAACTTATTGTAACAGGCAGTAATCCAATCATTAAGCCAGAAGCAAATTTTAAACAGGTTACATGATGAAATTTGGAAAGAAGGATTCCAAACAACAATGCTCAATCTATCTGAAAACAACTTTTTTGAGAAATATATAAGCAAGCTAATTAACTTAGAGCAACTATTTATAAAAACAACTCAGATAAGAGATCAATTCGATTTAGAAAAGCATTTGTGTGTGCAAAAGCAACTGGCCTATTTACTCCTGTGAGCTGTGAAAATACCAGCACAACCCAATCACGTTCATTCCGAGCACGGTCAAACATAACAGTTTCTCTTCTGTAAACTTTTAAAAGAAACAAAATTGTTATAAGTTTTAAAGAAATTCATGACAGAAACATAATTACATGTAGTGTGCAATTGTAACATTGATTCCTTACCCAAAACAAACTTTGACACTAAATTACTATGAAACCAGCAGTGGCAGCCCAAAATGTTATGAGTTCATGGCTTTAAAACAAACTTACTAATTATAATATCTTAAATATTATGAGTCGTTCAAAGACTCCAAAAAATTCAAAATGTGTATGCAAGTACAAGAGAAAAAATAGTTTAGTATGTTAAAATAGTTGCTACATATAGAATGGAAAGAATTTAGAATATACCTAAAGGTGATTTAAACAGGTCCAACCTGTTCAGGAGCAGTTGCTCCAAGGGTAACACCTACTTGAAACTGCAAGATACCACAAGTTTTGCACAAAGATCTGAAAGTCCTTTTAAATTTGCAAATTTTGGGTCACATCGAACATTTCTAACATAATTCTGAAGTTGATGTTACAACACCACTTCCGGCACGTCTACAAAATCATTTGGATAAAGTTCAACCATCCTTAATAATTTTTTCACATAAAAAGCTGCAAATGACGATGAAGGACTCAAACATGAAACACATTCTAAAAGTTCAGTATTCTCTTCATCAAACCTAGCATTGAGCTCGTGCAACTACAAATCTAAAACACTAAACAAACAATCATGCTTATAATGATAACCAAAACTTCATTCCTTTCATCGAAAAGGAATGGAAAGGCATAAAGGTGGAAGGTATAAGCGATTTTATTCTTAAGAAGTTGCAGATTCTTAAAGGTAGTATTAGAAGATGAAATACATAGGTTTTTGGCATATTTGATTTGGAGGTTGAGAATTATGTGAAGAAGTTAAATGATGGGGATGATGAGGCGGAGTTGGCTAATGGAGATTTATCGGAGGATACTCTAGGATACCGGAAACTAGCATCGATCCGGTTTTGGTTAAATCTTATTCAAAAGTCGAGGGTGAAGTGGATTAATGATGGAGATAATAATAACTGTTACTTCCATTTTATTATGAAGTGTAGAAGAAGAAGTAATTTTATTGGAGCTAACAATATGGATAGAGGTGTGATCGAGAAGGTGGAAGAGGTGAAAGAGGATGTGAGACATCATTTTTCTAATAAGTTCTTGGAACCAAACTTTTCTAGACCTACTTTGGATGATTTTCACTTCAATTCTCTAAGTAAGGAGGATAAATGGTCTATTGAGAAACCTTTCTCGGAGGAGGAAATCAAAAAAGCGGTGTGGGGATGTGATGGTTTGAAGAGCCCAGGTTCGGATGGGTATTCCTTTTTGTTTATAAAAAGATGTTGGCATTTGATCAAAGAGGACTTATTTCGGTTCTTTAAAGATTTTCATGAAGGGGCTAGATTATCTAAATCTATAGTTTCTTCTTGTTTGACTTTTATCCCTAAGTGTGACAATCCTTTAAGCCTTGATGATTATAGACCTATTTTCCTAGTGGGTTGTGTATATAAGGCTATTTCCAAACTCTTAGTGGCTAGATTGAAAGCGATTTTGCATTCGTTAATCTCTAGTTGTCAAAATGCGTTTGTGTCGGGTAGACTAATGCTTGATGGAGTGGTGGTTGCTAATGAAGTGGTGGATTATGCGGATAAGGAAAAAAAGGTGATTACTCTTTTTAAGGTGGATTTTTAGAAAGCTTACGATAAAGTTAGTTAGGATTTCCTTAGATACATTATGAGGAGGATGGGTTTTGGTGATCGCTGGTTGAGATGGATGGAAGCCACAATTTTCTCTAGTAAAATGTCTGGTTTGGTAAATAGCATTCCGACTAAAGAATTTTTTATGGAGAAAGGCTTGAGACAAGAAGATCCTCTTTCTCCTTTTCTCTTTTTTATGGTGGCGGAAGGATTATCTAGACTTGTCAAATATTTGGTGATTTGAATGAATTTTCGGGCTTCAATTTAAAAGGTAGATTTTTCATTGACATTCTTCAATTTGAGGACGATACTCTATTGGTGGGGGATTGTAGTTGGAGTTATTTGTGGGCTATTAAATCGGTATTAAGAGATTTTGAATTAGTTTTCGGGCTTGGAATTAATTTTCTAAGAGTAAACTAATTGGTATTAACACTCCTCCTAATTTTTTAGAATCCGCGTATTTGTTTCTCTCTTGTAGGACGAAGAGAAGAAGTTCAGTTTCCTTGGTATTCCGATTGGTTCAAATCCTATAAGAATTTCAACTTGGGCCCCTTTAGTGTCAAAATTGGAGAAAATACTTTTTAGTTGGAAGAATAAATTGTTGAGCATTGGAGGGAGAATCACTCTTATTAAATCGGTGCTAAGTAGCCTTTCGATCTTTCAATTGTCTTTCTATCTAGCACTAGTTCAAGTTCAGAAGGAGATCACCAAGATTCAAAATGTTTTTCTTTGGGGTAGCTCAGAGACAAAAAGAAAAACTCATTGGTTTAAATGGGAAGATCTTTGGGGTAGCTATGAAAAGAATCAAAGAATTCAATTTAGCTCTCCTCAACAAATGGAGATGGAGGACTCTTTGAGGTTCCGATGATTTATGGTTTAAGGTCTTGAAAGCTCGTTACAGAGATGTATGCCTAAGCGTATCGGGTTATGTCTCTTGTAGATATTTTTGGAGTTCCCATTCGGTTTGGTGGATGGACATCATTTCCATACCGGGAAAACTTTTGGAGGACTTTTTTTTTTGAATAGTTGCATTTTTGAGGTGGGAAATGGTTATTCTACACCCTTTTAGCAAGTGAATTAGACTGGTCTTGGTAGTTTAAAATCTTTATTTTCAAATCTGTTTAATTTATCGTGGTTAAAGGAGGTTTCGGTAGGAGGAATAGGAGGTTAGAGTGACGACGTTTGGAAGTGGGGTGATCTTGGAGTTATTTCTAGTGGAAGGCATATTTTTCTTTCCTCCGAATTTGCTATTACTTTGGATCCTTCTGTGCATAGGGGAATTAACAACAATTCTTCTATTAATGATTCCAAGAATACTAGCTCTGACTCGATTATTTTTTATAGCAGTTCTGGGTCTGTTTTTTTGGTGCAGGTCCATTCGGTTTAGGACCATTCTACTGATCCTTCCCTGGTTCCGACTTCTTGGACGGATGAGAGCTCCAGTCAATCAGTTATGTTAGCGCAAACAGTCACAGTCGTTTCCCCCATGGATGATATCTCTTCTGACCGGCAGCAGGCACCATCGGTGAATCCTACTTCTTCGATTCAGCAAGCAGTGGAGGAGGAGGGAACTGCTTTGCTCAGAATTCTCCAGGACGTCATGCTGGAGTTTAGGAAGAAGGATATTATTCATTGGTCTATGGAAGGAAACAATTTATTCTCTTTTAATCTGTGTTATAGAATCATGAGTAAGTATCACATTTCGTACGGGCCTCTGAACAAGTTCGATCTAGCTTATAGCTTGCTTTGGAGAATAATTGCTCCTTCAAAGATCAAGGTTTTCAAGTGGAGGAGTTTTTTTAACAAACTTCCGTTGAAGGACATCTTAATTTCTAGAAATATCATTCCAACGAATAACGATTTGAGGTGTGTTTTTTGCAACAACCACGGAGAATCCCGTAATCATCTCTTTTTATCGGATTGGGTCGGTTTTACAGGGCTTAGGGATAATTCGATGGAGGGATATTTTTTTGGAGGGGTATCGTTTTGGGAAATCCAATTCCGTTAAATCTGGAAGAGAGGATTGCTTTTGGTTGGCGGTTGTTTGAAATTTTTGGATTCTCATAAACAACATTATTTTTAGAAGAATATGATGGAAGTTTTAGACACGGTTTGGTCGATCAAATATATTGTTTGGAGATAGACGTTCATTGGCAAAACTATTCATTCCAAATGTAACTAATACGAATTCAACAAGAACCCTTTGTTTTAAATAAATAGATATATTATTTGAATCTTTACCTCAAATATTATTTTAAATAAATAGATATATTTTATTAAATATAATTACATATAATGTATAATAATAATAATAATAAATATTATGAATTTATACTATAATATTTTATGTGAAATTTTATAAATCAAAGAAGTTATTACAACATGAAAATCAATATTATTCAAAACTTATCTAAATTACATATGAATGATAAAAATTCTAAAAATAATAATCAAATATATTCAATACCATATAGTTACATATAACGTATACTCATAATTTAATATAGTTATATATTTAGTATCAAATATATTCAATACCATAATTTAATATAGTTACATATAATAATAATAATAATAATAATAATAAATATTATGAATTTATACTATAATATCTCCCGTAAAATTTTATAAATCAAAGAAATTACAACATGAAAATCAATATCATTCAAAATTCATATATATATATATATATATATATATATATATATATATATATATATATATATATATATATATATATATATATATATATATATATATATATATATATATATATATATATATATATATATATATAAAATCAACTCCCTTTTAAACATTAAATAATTATCATCAAAGAACTTATTTATTAATTACTATAGAATAGAAAATAAAAAATTTGTCTAATACATAAAGTATATTATTTCATATTTAATTATCAATTTAGAATATGCATAATAAAAAATTAAAATTTATCAGTTTTAATAGAATGAATTTTTTAATTCAGCAAACAAACAATTAAAAAAATCATAACTATGATAATAAATAATGGATTGTCAATTATAAAGACAATATGAGATTTTTTTAGTTAATTATATTTTCAAATAATGTAATAATTAGCCAATATCTTCAAAAACATACCTTACATATTTTATTTAATGAAATAAAAAATATTTAAAGAGCTCAAGTATTTATTTTAAAATTAGTATCAAATATCCTTTTTAAATAATATTTTTCATTCTATAAAATAAATTATTTTAGAGTAAAAAGTATTTTAATCCAAAAATATAATTATTTTAGTATAAATATATTTAATACCATAAATTTATTATAGTAATACTAAACATTATGAAAAAAATATCCTTCTTCTTATACCACTTATTTTTCACTTGACAATCATCTAAATCTCTGATAATATCTAATTGGTACATAATGTTAATATAATTCTCTTCAAAACAATCAACTTAAAAAGTGAATTAAAATTTTAAAATGAATATAATATAAAGAATTCCAATACTATAAATTTATTATGATAATACAATTTTTATTCATTAAATTAATTTATAATATATCAATATTAATTATATTTAAATTAATAATAAACTCAATCACATCTTATTAACAAAACATATAATATTTGTTATAATAAATACAATTTAGTTAACAAAAAGAAGAAAAAAATTACAATAGTGGAAGAGCGACTCATATCCCACTTTATTAAAAAATGAAAGCAAAAATAAAAGTAAACAAATAAAAGCTGAAAAGATCAATTATAAATAAAAAACTAAATCAGTGAGGTCAAATGATTCTTGAAAAAACTTTTATATAAAATGTAACCATACCACCAAAAAATTATTTGTAGACAATGATGATAACTCAATATCACATATTTATATGTATTGTAGAGTGATTATGGATAGAATAAAATATATGATTATGAAATTAAAGAAAAAGAGTTATAAAATATCATAAACCTATGAACTACTTATAATTAAAAGGAGTTACAAAATATGTGATTATGTAACTCATAAACCTTTGAATTACTTAAAATAAAAGGAGTTACAAAATATCATAAACCTTTGAATTAATTTTTTTTTGTAACTACTATTCTTTAATTATATTCATTCACTCATTTATATATTAATATATATTTTAATTAATAATTTAAATTATTATTATTTTATTATTTATTATTGTTCTATCCATAATCATAAACATTTGAATTGCTTTTTTATTTTTTTATTTACTTTAAAAAAATATATTATCATAAATATATAATTATAGTGTATTAGTTATAATTTTAATAATTATTAAAATAAAATTTAATAAACATAATTATATTTCTGATTTGTATTTATTATTTAGAAAAACTAAGTAATTCAAAATTTATATAAAAATTTATAATTATAATATTAACAGAATAATTAAAAGATAATAATTTAAAAAATAGTTAAAGGAGAATTAGGACTATAAGATATAATAGTGTTAATTGAATATAATAGTGTTAATTAAAAAAATGTATTATTATTATTATTATTTGATAATTAAAAAAATTGTACAGAAAATGAGTATTTGGATAATACAATATAATAGTGTTAATTTAATATATTATTATTATTATTTAGAAAAACTAAGTAATTTAAAATTTATATAAAAAATTATAATTTTAATATTAAATTGAAAAATTAAAAGAGAATAATTTATAAAATAGTTAAAGGAGAATTATGATTATAAGATATAATAGTGTTTATTGAATATAATTGTGTTAATTAAAAAATTGTATTATTATTATTATTAATATTTGATAATTAAAGATTTTTTTGTATAAAAAATAAGAATTAGGATAATAAAATATAATAGTGTTAATTGAATATATTATTATTGATCTTACCTGATCAGGAGGGCCTTCCAAGGATTGCAGACTGGGCCAGGAAATATGAGTGAGGAGGGGGGTGTACCTGCAAGGTGCTCCAATGCTTAAGTCAGAAGAGGTACAGAATAAGGTTATCAGAGTGTAAGTAAGAATACCTGACCCTTTGCCATGAAAGGGTATTTATATTGAGCCCCCAGCGCTGGGCCAAGGCTCCCAATGGGCTGGATTAGCTAGGCCCAAGGAGGAGCTTCCAGGGGACGCGTAAGAAGCGTGAAGACCTAGACCAAGGTCTGCTCCCTGGTCCAACTGCCCCTATCCCTAAGGAGACAATGTAGGGGAGTTGGGTGACGTGTCAAGTGAGGTGCAGTTGTGGATCTGCTCGACATAACCCAGGTGCCCGTGACATAGGTTGATGATATGTGGATGACGACCATGGGACGGGCACCACGTTATTTGCCCGACATATCCTCAGAAAGTCGAGGAGACGTTCCTCGGGTGAGAAGACCTTAGCCCGACGTATTCACGTGCTTGCTTGTTTGGGCTTGGACCTGACGAGCGTTGGGCCATGCCGTGCATAATGTCATGGCCCAGTCCAGAACAGGAGCCCCCCAAGTCGAGTCTCTGAGCCAGAGCGATGACTTATGTTGCAACTGGGGGTTCCCCGAGCTGACGGGGAGGTGTGGTCGTTCGGCAGGTGAGGTTGTAATAGACTTGTTCACGAATTCCTCCTTCCACGGTAGTGCCGGGGACGGAAAGTGATCGGTTGGTATGCATCTTCTTAGCAACAGTCGAGGGTATGACGCGGGGACATGGCGTCCTGATGAGTCGGGGATACGGACAGGTGCCCGGCGTCGTTTCAGTTCCTTTTTTGGATAGACGTGTCTCAGACTTAATGGCGTCGCTTCGTTTTGTGTGCAAAGACGGCATAGGCAGAGTAGGCAATGATGACCTAGCGCGTTGGTCCACGCGCCAGGCATTATAAAAGGGGGTTGAGTAACTTCATTTCTACTTTTTTGCACCCACGTTCACCGAAAGTTCTCCATATTCTCTCTTGTTTGCTCGTTCAACCGTCTGAACCGTCGTCTCCGCCCGTCTCCCTGCCTGAACCACCGTCCGTTGCCCGTGCGCCACCGTCTCCTTTTCAACTTCTCTATGTCAGGTATGATTTTTCCTCTGTGATTCATCATTTTCCTTTCTATTTTCCGTCAAATGCATGTTATCTCTGTAGAAATGTGGTTAGGTTTGACTTAGGAATAGTGTAGTGGACTGTAGATGTATTGTAGATGGTAGAAAATAGGGTTAGGATCATACTGTACCGGACAGAAATCTCATATGTCGGGCAATATTTGCATAGGCTGTATGAATTTTCTGCCCGGTAACTTAAGAACGCGCGTGTCTCTGAGTTGAGCACAGTTAGTGTCTGTCGCCGCCACGCCCTTTCACTTGACTTGCGGTGGAAGGGTGGATTTGATATGACGTCGAATTCACTCTTTCTGTCTGCGTTTCAGGTGCTACCGGGCGCTTACGACCGAGGAGGGAAGATTCTGGGTCCTCGACCGAAGATGCGACAATCGCTCGTCTCCCTGTTGGGGATGGGAGTGTCCGGGATGGTACCGAACACGCCTCCTCTTCCGGGCAGGCTGACTTCTCCTGGGTTGCTGACGAGCCTTTGGAGGAGGAATCATGTTTCTGCGACGAGGCCATCTCTGCTTACGCTGTGGTCGAGAACATAAGCCGGGAGGATCCACCGAACTGGTATTGCTGCGCCCCCAAGGAAGAAGACCGCATCTGCCATCATTTCCCGGGGAAGCAGTTCACCATGTATGAATTTGCTTTCCGTGAGGTGGGGATTAGACTGCCCTTCAACTCCTTCCAGATGTCGGTCTTCAAATGGCTTCGGCTGGCGCCGTCCCAACTGCATCCTAATGCTCTCGCCTTTATGCGGGCATTTGAGTTGGTCTGCCAGTTCCTCGGCATTGGTTGTACCCGGGCCCTCTTCTTCCACGTCTTCCATCTCCAGCGGTTCCGACTTCTTGGACGGATGAGAGCTCCAGTCAATCAGTTATGTTAGCGCAAACAGTCACAGTCGTTTCCCCCATGGATGATATCTCTTCTGACCGGCAGCAGGCACCATCGGTGAATCCTACTTCTTCGATTCAGCAAGCAGTGGAGGAGGAGGGAACTGCTTTGCTCAGAATTCTCCAGGACGTCATGCTGGAGTTTAGGAAGAAGGATATTATTCATTGGTCTATGGAAGGAAACAATTTATTCTCTTTTAATCTGTGTTATAGAATCATGAGTAAGTATCACATTTCGTACGGGCCTCTGAACAAGTTCGATCTAGCTTATAGCTTGCTTTGGAGAATAATTGCTCCTTCAAAGATCAAGGTTTTCAAGTGGAGGAGTTTTTTTAACAAACTTCCGTTGAAGGACATCTTAATTTCTAGAAATATCATTCCAACGAATAACGATTTGAGGTGTGTTTTTTGCAACAACCACGGAGAATCCCGTAATCATCTCTTTTTATCGGATTGGGTCGGTTTTACAGGGCTTAGGGATAATTCGATGGAGGGATATTTTTTTGGAGGGGTATCGTTTTGGGAAATCCAATTCCGTTAAATCTGGAAGAGAGGATTGCTTTTGGTTGGCGGTTGTTTGAAATTTTTGGATTCTCATAAACAACATTATTTTTAGAAGAATATGATGGAAGTTTTAGACACGGTTTGGTCGATCAAATATATTGTTTGGAGATAGACGTTCATTGGCAAAACTATTCATTCCAAATGTAACTAATACGAATTCAACAAGAACCCTTTGTTTTAAATAAATAGATATATTATTTGAATCTTTACCTCAAATATTATTTTAAATAAATAGATATATTTTATTAAATATAATTACATATAATGTATAATAATAATAATAATAAATATTATGAATTTATACTATAATATTTTATGTGAAATTTTATAAATCAAAGAAGTTATTACAACATGAAAATCAATATTATTCAAAACTTATCTAAATTACATATGAATGATAAAAATTCTAAAAATAATAATCAAATATATTCAATACCATATAGTTACATATAACGTATACTCATAATTTAATATAGTTATATATTTAGTATCAAATATATTCAATACCATAATTTAATATAGTTACATATAATAATAATAATAATAATAAATATTATGAATTTATACTATAATATCTCCCGTAAAATTTTATAAATCAAAGAAATTACAACATGAAAATCAATATCATTCAAAATTCATATATATATATATATATATATATATATATATATATATATATATATATATATATATATATATATATATATATATATATATATATATATATATATATATATATATATATATATATATAAAATCAACTCCCTTTTAAACATTAAATAATTATCATCAAAGAACTTATTTATTAATTACTATAGAATAGAAAATAAAAAATTTGTCTAATACATAAAGTATATTATTTCATATTTAATTATCAATTTAGAATATGCATAATAAAAAATTAAAATTTATCAGTTTTAATAGAATGAATTTTTTAATTCAGCAAACAAACAATTAAAAAAATCATAACTATGATAATAAATAATGGATTGTCAATTATAAAGACAATATGAGATTTTTTTAGTTAATTATATTTTCAAATAATGTAATAATTAGCCAATATCTTCAAAAACATACCTTACATATTTTATTTAATGAAATAAAAAATATTTAAAGAGCTCAAGTATTTATTTTAAAATTAGTATCAAATATCCTTTTTAAATAATATTTTTCATTCTATAAAATAAATTATTTTAGAGTAAAAAGTATTTTAATCCAAAAATATAATTATTTTAGTATAAATATATTTAATACCATAAATTTATTATAGTAATACTAAACATTATGAAAAAAATATCCTTCTTCTTATACCACTTATTTTTCACTTGACAATCATCTAAATCTCTGATAATATCTAATTGGTACATAATGTTAATATAATTCTCTTCAAAACAATCAACTTAAAAAGTGAATTAAAATTTTAAAATGAATATAATATAAAGAATTCCAATACTATAAATTTATTATGATAATACAATTTTTATTCATTAAATTAATTTATAATATATCAATATTAATTATATTTAAATTAATAATAAACTCAATCACATCTTATTAACAAAACATATAATATTTGTTATAATAAATACAATTTAGTTAACAAAAAGAAGAAAAAAATTACAATAGTGGAAGAGCGACTCATATCCCACTTTATTAAAAAATGAAAGCAAAAATAAAAGTAAACAAATAAAAGCTGAAAAGATCAATTATAAATAAAAAACTAAATCAGTGAGGTCAAATGATTCTTGAAAAAACTTTTATATAAAATGTAATCATACCACCAAAAAATTATTTGTAGACAATGATGATAACTCAATATCACATATTTATATGTATTGTAGAGTGATTATGGATAGAATAAAATATATGATTATGAAATTAAAGAAAAAGAGTTATAAAATATCATAAACCTATGAACTACTTATAATTAAAAGGAGTTACAAAATATGTGATTATGTAACTCATAAACCTTTAAATTACTTAAAATAAAAGGAGTTACAAAATATCATAAACCTTTGAATTAATTTTTTTTGTAACTACTATTCTTTAATTATATTCATTCACTCATTTATATATTAATATATATTTTAATTAATAATTTAAATTATTATTATTTTATTATTTATTATTGTTCTATCCATAATCATAAACATTTGAATTGCTTTTTTATTTTTTTATTTACTTTAAAAAAATATATTATCATAAATATATAATTATAGTGTATTAGTTATAATTTTAATAATTATTAAAATAAAATTTAATAAACATAATTATATTTCTGATTTGTATTTATTATTTAGAAAAACTAAGTAATTCAAAATTTATATAAAAATTTATAATTATAATATTAACAGAATAATTAAAAGATAATAATTTAAAAAATAGTTAAAGGAGAATTAGGACTATAAGATATAATAGTGTTAATTGAATATAATAGTGTTAATTAAAAAAATGTATTATTATTATTATTATTTGATAATTAAAAAAATTGTACAGAAAATGAGTATTTGGATAATACAATATAATAGTGTTAATTTAATATATTATTATTATTATTTAGAAAAACTAAGTAATTTAAAATTTATATAAAAAATTATAATTTTAATATTAAATTGAAAAATTAAAAGAGAATAATTTATAAAATAGTTAAAGGAGAATTATGATTATAAGATATAATAGTGTTTATTGAATATAATTGTGTTAATTAAAAAATTGTATTATTATTATTATTAATATTTGATAATTAAAGATTTTTTTGTATAAAAAATAAGAATTAGGATAATAAAATATAATAGTGTTAATTGAATATATTATTATTGATCTTACCTGATCAGGAGGGCCTTCCAAGGATTGCAGACTGGGCCAGGAAATATGAGTGAGGAGGGGGGTGTACCTGCAAGGTGCTCCAATGCTTAAGTCAGAAGAGGTACAGAATAAGGTTATCAGAGTGTAAGTAAGAATACCTGACCCTTTGCCATGAAAGGGTATTTATATTGAGCCCCCAGCGCTGGGCCAAGGCTCCCAATGGGCTGGATTAGCTAGGCCCAAGGAGGAGCTGCCAGGGGACGCGTAAGAAGCGTGAAGACCTAGACCAAGGTCTGCTCCCTGGTCCAACTGCCCCTATCCCTAAGGAGACAATGTAGGGGAGTTGGGTGACGTGTCAAGTGAGGTGCAGTTGTGGATCTGCTCGACATAACCCAGGTGCCCGTGACATAGGTTGATGATATGTGGATGACGACCATGGGACGGGCACCACGTTATTTGCCCGACATATCCTCAGAAAGTCGAGGAGACGTTCCTCGGGTGAGAAGACCTTAGCCCGACGTATTCACGTGCTTGCTTGTTTGGGCTTGGACCTGACGAGCGTTGGGCCATGCCGTGCATAATGTCATGGCCCAGTCCAGAACAGGAGCCCCCCAAGTCGAGTCTCTGAGCCAGAGCGATGACTTATGTTGCAACTGGGGGTTCCCCGAGCTGACGGGGAGGTGTGGTCGTTCGGCAGGTGAGGTTGTAATAGACTTGTTCACGAATTCCTCCTTCCACGGTAGTGCCGGGGACGGAAAGTGATCGGTTGGTATGCATCTTCTTAGCAACAGTCGAGGGTATGACGCGGGGACATGGCGTCCTGATGAGTCGGGGATACGGACAGGTGCCCGACGTCGTTTCAGTTCCTTTTTTGGATAGACGTGTCTCAGACTTAATGGCGTCGCTTCGTTTTGTGTGCAAAGACGGCATAGGCAGAGTAGGCAATGATGACCTAGCGCGTTGGTCCACGCGCCAGGCATTATAAAAGGGGGTTGAGTAACTTCATTTCTACTTTTTTGCACCCACGTTCACCGAAAGTTCTCCATATTCTCTCTTGTTTGCTCGTTCAACCGTCTGAACCGTCGTCTCCGCCCGTCTCCCTGCCTGAACCACCGTCCGTTGCCCGTGCGCCACCGTCTCCTTTTCAACTTCTCTATGTCAGGTATGATTTTTCCTCTGTGATTCATCATTTTCCTTTCTGTTTTCCGTCAAATGCATGTTATCTCTGTAGAAATGTGGTTAGGTTTGACTTAGGAATAGTGTAGTGGACTGTAGATGTATTGTAGATGGTAGAAAATAGGGTTAGGATCATACTGTACCGGACAGAAATCTCATATGCCGGGCAATATTTGCATAGGCTGTATGAATTTTCTGCCCGGTAACTTAAGAACGCGCGTGTCTCTGAGTTGAGCACAGTTAGTGTCTGTCGCCGCCACGCCCTTTCACTTGACTTGCGGTGGAAGGGTGGATTTGATATGACGTCGAATTCACTCTTTCTGTCTGCGTTTCAGGTGCTACCGGGCGCTTACGACCGAGGAGGGAAGATTCTGGGTCCTCGACCGAAGATGCGACAATCGCTCGTCTCCCTGTTGGGGATGGGAGTGTCTGGGATGGTACCGAACACGCCTCCTCTTCCGGGCAGGCTGACATCTCCTGGGTTGCTGACGAGCCTTTGGAGGAGGAATCATGTTTCTGCGACGAGGCCATCTCTGCTTACGCTGTGGTCGAGAACATAAGCCGGGAGGATCCACCGAACTGGTATTGCTGCGCCCCCAAGGAAGAAGACCGCATCTGCCATCATTTCCCGGGGAAGCAGTTCACCATGTATGAATTTGCTTTCAGTGAGGTGGGGATTAGACTGCCCTTCAACTCCTTCCAGATGTCGGTCTTCAAATGGCTTCGGCTGGCGCCGTCCCAACTGCATCCTAATGCTCTCGCCTTTATGCGGGCATTTGAGTTGGTCTGCCAGTTCCTCGGCATTGGTTGTACCCGGGCCCTCTTCTTCCACGTCTTCCATCTCCAGCGGTCCGGCTCCCGTGGGCGTCACAGTTGGGTCTCTTTCAAACAGCCCGTGCGCCTGTTCAAGACGTACGTGGACTCTGTTCGTCACTTCAAAAGCCGATGGTATGTGGTGATGCCGATCACCCGTGCCGCCCTTCACTCCCTGTATTATTATCAACGAAAACCAGACGGGGAGGAGACCTTGATGTCGAAGATACCGCTGAGGTGGCAGCGTGATCATTTCGACCTCTCCACGGCCCATTACCGGATCAAATACGCGATGCTCGGCACTGAGGACAGGCTCGCGTATAAGAAGCTGGTTGATTACGTGCAGAGCTTCAGTTTGGGGTTCTGGGCGAATCGACAGGGCGTGCCCTATCTGGATGAGGCCGGGGAGCTAATAACCGAGACGCGCTACATCAATACCAAGGCTCTGCTCGAGTGTGATACCGAGGAGGAGGCTCTAGCATTATTGAGTAGGCAGACTTTGTTTAGTCTTTATTTTTGTTTATGTTTTCACTCGCTAATGTTTGTGTGTAATCTTTTGCAGGTGCCATGCCCAGTACACGTGATCGGGTTTTGAAGCTGGCGAATCAGGTCGGTGCACCTGACCGGGTGCCCAAGAAGAAAAAGAAAACTGTGGCCCGTGTCTTGGAGACTGCTGGTGATGCTGGGGCTGGTACTTCGAATGTGGCGAGCGTGACTCCTCCCTCTCCTCCTCGGGCTAACCCGATCGATATTCCTGACAGTCCGTCGCCAGCGGCCTCCCCCCTCCACAAACGGAAGCGTCCGGCGGGGACTCTTACAAGGTCGTCACTAGGAAGTCCGAATGGACCGGGTAGCTATCTGCTACCTCCTTACTACGTGGAACGGTCGTTCTTCAAGGCTGAGGAGGCGATTGCTGTGCCGGCGCCCGAGGCCAAGACTATTCTGGATCAGGATGCTGGTGCCCGGAGAAAAGATCTGGCTAGGGACATTGCCGCTGTCATCCGGGTAATGGAGACGGCCATGGTCTTGACCGAGACTTCGGTCTCCACTGCCTCGCTGGAGGATGCCCTTTTTCAGGTTCGGACGGAGAAGGACAAGCTGTCCAAAGACCTGTCGGACTATAAAGAGGAGCATCAGCTGCAGGAAGGGCTGAGCCAGAAGCTGGACGAGGCAGAGAAGGAGAGGGACCAGTTGAAGGCCGCTAAGGCGAGCTTGGAAGAGCAGATGGCCGATCATCAGAAGCTGACCGAGGACAATGCTGGCCTGCGGGCTCAGATTGAATCTCTCGAGGAAAAGGTCCGTTCACTGGCCGACGAGACCGAGGAAGAACGTGCCTTTGGTTCGCGCGGTGAGCTGCTGGGGCATATCCGCTCTCTCAACCAAGATCTTGTGGCTGTTTTCAAAGAGGGTTTCGACAATGCTGTCGAGCAACTTGGGCTTCTGAACCCTGAGTTGGTGACAGCGGGGTCGGCCCATAACTACTGTGTCAGGGATGGTGAGATCGTCTGCCCGTTTGAAGCGGAGGAAGAGCTGGGGGGTGAGGAAGAAGAGGTGCTCCGAGCGGAGTCTTAGTTTATTTGTTTTTCTTTGGTTTTTTGATTTAGTTGTCATGGCCTGCGTGCCTTATTATGTGGCCTGCGTACCCGTTATATATTTTGGCCTTCGGGCATCTGTAATATGGCCTTCGGGCGTACTTGGCTTCGGCCGTTGTTATTGTTTTTAATGTATGAATGTTTTTGTTGTCATTCATTGTGTTCGTTTATGTTTGATATTTGCTTTTATGAATTCTTACTCTGCTCGACCTCGTTAATCTCCTCGGTTTAGGGAACCGACGAATTGCCGGGCTTGGTGCCCGTTGGGATCGAAGCCCGGGTCCGTTGTTTGAACCCTGGTCTCGAGGCTTGGGCTTTCCCATCGCGAGCTGGGTGCCCTGCCTGTCCTGGTACTTCGACGTTGAGTCTCGGTCAAGATCCCAATCGTCGGGGAGGGTTGTGTTCGCTATGTGACCCCGGCTCGTTCCCGGGTCTCGCGGTTCCTCTCTGGGGTTTTGGAGACGAAGAGCGTGGTCGTACCACCCACGTCTCCCCGTGATACATTTAGCTGTAGTATTGTCTAAGTTTTTCTGCGTTCCATGGTCGAGCGAGTTGTTCCCCTTGTAGGTTTTCTAGGTAATAGGCCCCGTTGCTCGTCTTGTCGCGGACGCGGTAGGGGCCTTCCCAGTTGGCTGCCAGTTTGCCCTCTTTTGGGTTTTTCTGGTTTCTTCTGAGGACCAGGGTGCCGACCTGGAACTCTCTTCTTATGACCTTCGCGTCGTGGCGTAGTGCTATTTTTTGTTTGAGGGTCGTTTCCCTGAGGGCTGCTTCGGAACGAATCTCCTCGACCAGGTCGAGTTCGGTTCTAAGGGTTTCGTCGTTCATTTCCTCGTCTAGGGGTTCCTCTATCCTCCTCGTTGGCGCCCGTATTTCCCTCGGGATGACTGCTTCGGTGCCGTAAGTCAGTCGGAATGGGGTTTCCCCGGTGGTAGAATGCGGTGTTGTGCGGTAGGCCCATAGGACGCTATGTAGTTCCTCGACCCATGCTCTTTTCGCGTCGCCGAGTCTTCGTTTAAGGCCACGTAAGATTACTCTGTTGGCCGCCTCTGCTTGCCCGTTCGTCTGTAGATGTTCGACAGACGTGAAATGCTGTTTAGTACCTAGGCTGGCGACGAAGTCCTGGAATCCTCCGTCCGTGAACTGTGTCCCGTTATCCGTGACAAGTGTCTGGGGTATGCCGAACCGAGCGAGGATGTTGCGTTTAAGGAACCGGAGAATGTTCTGCGCGGTTATTTTAGCCAGTGCCTCCGCTTCGATCCATTTGGTAAAGTAATCCACCCCGACGATGAGGTATTTATTCTGGTATGATCCGGTGACGAAGGGTCTGAGGATGTCCATGCCCCACCACGCGAAGGGCCATGGGGAGGATAGTGATTTTAGGTCGTTCGGGGGTGCGAGGTGCATGTCGGCGTGTCGTTGGCATTTGTCACACCTTTTGACGTGCTCTTTTGAATCGCTTTGCATGGTCGGCCAGTAGTAGCCTGCTCGGAGGGCCTTTCGTGCGAGCGATCGCCCGCCGAGGTGTTGAGCGTTAATTCCCCGGTGTATCTCTCCAAGTATGTCGGGGACTTTCTCTTCCTCGACACATTTAAGTAATGGGATGGAGAACCCTCTCCGGTAGAGTTTACCTTCGAGGAGTACGTACGAGCACGCTCGTCGTTTGACAGTGGCCGCCTCTTTCGGGTCAGCGGGGAGTTCGTCTCGTGTGAGGTAATTGTAGATGGGTGTCATCCAACAGTGAGCATCCCCGATAGCGTTTACCTCGAATGGAGGAGGTAGTTTGTCGATGCTGGGTCGAGGAAGGATTTCTTGAATTACTGATTTATTCCCACCCTTTTTCCTCGTGCTGGCTAGTTTCGAGAGGATGTCTGCCCGTGTGTTGTGCTCGCGAGGTATGTGTTGAACTTCTCACTTTTCAAATTTATCAAGTCTTTCTTTGACAAGGGACAAGTACTCGACGAGGTTGTCGTTCTTGGTTTGGTATTCTCCTCGCACTTGTGAGGCCACGAGCTGGGAGTCTGTGGATATTTTTACTTCTTTTGCTCCCAGGTCCTCGGCTAACCTCAGGCCTGCGATAAAAGCCTCGTATTCGGCTTGGTTGTTCGACGTCGGGAAAGCCAGTGCTAATGAAACCTCGATCAGGATCCCATCCTCGTTCTCGAGGATGATCCCGGCTCCGCTGCCTGACGTGCTAGAGGCGCCGTCGACGAAGATCGTCCATTTGTGGGCGCCCTCTGCTGGTGTCGGGCAGTGGGTCATTTCTGCGACGAAGTCGGCCAGTGCTTGGGCCTTCAAGGCTTTCCTGCTTTCGTATTGTATGTCGAATTCGGAGAGTTCTAGCGACCACTTGAGCATTCTCCCGGCCATATCTGGTCGTCCGAGTAGCTGTTTGATTGGCTGGTCGGTTCTCACCTTTATCGTGTGTGCGAGGAAGTAGTATCGTAGTCTCCTCGCCGCATTGATGAGGGCCAGGGAAACCTTTTCGATTTGCTGATATCGGAGCTCGGGGCCTTGGAGTGCTTTGCTCGTAAAATAAATGGGCTTTTGTCCCTCGTCGGTCTCTCTTATTAGAACGGCGCTGACGGCCTCGGTCGCCACGGACAGATATAGGTATAGGGTTTCCTTTTCTAATGGTCGCGATAGGACCGGGGGTTCGGATAGAACCTTCTTCAGATGGAGTAATGCTTGCTCGCATTCGTCGGTCCAGTCGAAGGTAGCCTCTTTGCGAAGGAGTCTGAAGAATGGTAATGCGTGCTGGGCGGATTTGGCGATGAAACGGGAGAGTGAGGCGAGCACTCCATTGAGGGATTGGATCGATTTCTTGGTCCTCGGGGTCGGGAATTCCGAGAATGCCCGGCATTTGTCGGGGTTGGCCTCTATTCCTCTTTCGGTGAGGTAGAACCCGAGGAACTTTCCTGCCCGTACCCCGAACGTGCATTTTTCGGGATTGAACCTCATTCTGCACTGCCTCGCTTGCTCGAACACTTTGGTTAAATGTCGAGCATGGGTAATCTCCTTGTGTGATTTGACGATCATGTCGTCCATGTATACTTCGAGCATGTCCCCTATTTCGGCCTTGAAGACTTTGTTCATCATGCGTTGGTATGTAGCACCAGCGTTCTTGAGCCCGAACGGCATGACGTTGTAATAGTAATTGCCCGTTGGAGTCATGAATGCTGTGTGTCTCTTGTCTGTGGGCGACATAGGGATTTGGTTGTATCCACTATATGCGTCCATGAAGGACAAGAGTTTAAAACCTGCAGAATTGTCTACGAGCATATCTATATTAGGGAGGGGGAAAGCATCCTTCGGGCAAGCCCTATTGAGATCAGTATAATCAACACACATACGCCATTTTCCATTATTTTTCTTAACGAGGACTACATTAGAGAGCCAGGTTGTGTACTGGGCTTCAGAAATAAAATTTGCCTCTAAGAGGTCTTTTACAGCTCGTTCGGCAGCCTCTGCCTTCTCGGGCGACTGTTTGCGCCTACGCTGTGCTATGGGCTTGGCTGCCCGGTCTAAAGCTAGCTTGTGACACGCGATCTCAGGATCCAGCCCGGGCATTTCTGCGGCATTCCACGCGAAGAGGTCAGCATTCTCTTTGAGGCATGCCACGAGCTTCTCCCTTGTCTCCTCGAGTAGTCCTTTGCCTATCTTCACTGTCCTTTCTGGATCGTCCCCGAGGGGAATGAGCTCGAACTCTCCGTCGGGGATTGGTCGAACCGGGTGTTCGAGAGATCTTTCCTTGGTGGACTTCCCTTCTTTGGTTTCGTCTAGCCCAATACGACAGTCGAGGTCGATGGTGTTAATTCCCCGAGGAGGGTCTTCGGTCCTGAGTTTTTTGTTGTTGGAGCTGCTCTTTGTGTTGATCACGGCCTGTCCTTTTACTGCAGCGTCGTAGCATCGCCGGGCAGCTTCGATGTCGCCGTGGATGGTGACCACGCGGCCCAATTTGGTGTAGTATTTCATCTTTAGGTGGACGGTGGACGGGACCGCAGTAAGTTCAGCCAGTGTTGGGCGTCCAAAGATGCAATTGTACAGGGACGGGCAGTCCACGACCAGGAATTGGATTTTGATTTCCCTGGCCGTTTCCTGCTCCCCGAAGGTGACGAGGAGCTCGACATACCCCCATGGCCTTGTCGTGGCGCCATTGAATCCTTGGAGGTCGGATCCGACGTAGGGGGCCAGGTTGGTCTTGTCTAATTTCAGAGTGTTGAAGAGGTGGACGTACATGATATCCACCGAGCTGCCTTGATCGACTAGGATGCGTCGGACGTCGAACCGGGCCATCTTTGCTCTGATCAATAGTGGGATGCTCGAGTTCGGGGATCCGCCCGGGAGTTCCTCCAGGAAAAAGGATATTGGGTTGGATTTTCCCCGGTACTTTGTCAACGTCGCCTTTTGCTCGGGGGCGGTTAATAGGAGTTCATCGAACTTGCGTTTGACTGAGAGGGCAGTGGTTTCGCCGTTAACTCCCCCACCTGATATTACCAGTGCGGCTGGGAAGTCTTCCCAGGGGCTGAGTGCAGCGATTCTTCCTTCGGGCAATGGCTCGGGGAGGAAGAAATCTTTCGGGCGTGACACGCAGAGGGCCACTTGGTACGGAGAGTTGTCAAGGGGCGTTTCTTCCCGGGGTCTCTTCTTTTCTTCCTCGTCGTGTCTGGGGGTTTCGTTCTTCCTCGTATACTGCTTTAGGTGCCCCTCTTGGATTAAAATCTCTATTGCATCCTTCAGGTGGACGCAGTCTTCTGTCACATGCCCGTGACTTCTGTGGAACCGACAGTATTTAGATTTGTCGGTGTGAGGCTTTGGTGCAGATGGTTTTGGGAACCTGACTCTGCCCTGTTTGAATTCAGAGTTGATGCATTCTGCGAGGATGCGTTCTCGAGGAGCTGTCAGTAAGGTGTACTCGCTGTATCGGCCCGCGGGGCCTCTTCCTTCTCGGAGCTCGCGAGGTCTTTCTTCTCTTCGCTTGTCCCCGTTGCGACGGGGAATGTTTGGGTCCTCGCGTTTGGAATGTTCGGTATCTCCAGCATTACGTCCGCTGCGGGCGTTGTGTGCCACCTGTTTTTCCTCGTATCTAATGTAGGCCTGGGCCTTGTGCAAAAGTTCGTTCAGTGTGCGGGGAGGCTCGATCCCGACCGCTCTGCTCAGCTCACTACCGGGCAAGAGTCCTCTTTCAAGGAGGTACTTCTTCATGTGTTCGGTAGTATCCACCTCGACAGCTTCTTGGTTGAATCGCTCGATGTATGAGCGCAGTGTTTCATTCTTCTTTTGTACTATGGCTTCGAGGGTAGCCTCAGTCTTGGGGTGGCGACGGGAGGCAGTGAAGTGCCTGGTGAACATGGACCTCATAACCCTCCAAGAGGTAATGGATTCGGGGGCCAAGCTTTTGTACCAAGCCATGGCCCCTTTCCTGAGGGTTGTTGAAAACAGTCGACATTTGAGGTGACCGGTGATATCGTTGCGGTAGTCGAGCATTGCGTTGACGTTGTCGACGTGGTCGTCGGGATCGGTGGTCCCGTCGTACACGGCTAGATTGGGTGGTTTCTCCATGCCTTTGGGGAGCGGGGCTTCCATTATTGCCCGAGACAGGGGGCAGTGCAAGTCTTCCTCGTCGCTCCTCAGTGGAGATAATTCATTGTTGTCGGGGCTATGCCCGCGCCTTGGTGAAGTTCCTGCTCGACCATTGTCACGACGGGCGCGTGCCCTGCTGACGTGGGGTTCGGGAGAGAGACGCCCGCGCTTTTTAGTTGGCTCTGGACGTTGCTGTGTCCTCCTCTCCCGCTGAGATCGGGCTTCTTGTCGCTCGGCCTCGAGGGCCATGATTCTTTCGTGCTGCTGACAGAGCATAGATCCTGCTTGGTTGAGGGCATTTACCATGGCGATCATCGTGGCGTCTCCTTCAACGGGGATGGGAATGGGATGAAATGTCTCTGCCCCTAGGTTTGGAGCGTGAGAGGCATCCCCGTTATTTTGGGGTTCTGGAGACGGGGTGGATGGACGACCGTCTCGAGCGTCTGCTTCATGGGATTGCGGGCCGTCGTCCATGGTATAGTCGACGAGGGGACGGCTGCGTTCTCCAGGTTGTTCTCCGGCCATGTTGGAAGGACAGAAATGAATGAGCTTTTGATCCTCTGTTGATGAAGATGGGGATAGCTATTCCCACAGACGGCGCCACTGATCTTACCTGATCAGGAGGGCCTTCCAAGGATTGCAGACTGGGCCAGGAAATATGAGTGAGAAGGGGGGTGTACCTGCAAGGTGCTCCAATGCTTAAGTCAGAAGAGGTACAGAATAAGGTTATCAGAGTGTAAGTAAGAATACCTGACCCTTTGCCATGAAAGGGTATTTATATTGAGCCCCCAGCGCTGGGCCAAGGCTCCCAATGGGCTGGATTAGCTAGGCCCAAGGAGGAGCTGCCAGGGGACGCGTAAGAAGCGTGAAGACCTAGACCAAGGTCTGCTCCCTGGTCCAACTGCCCCTATCCCTAAGGAGACAATGTAGGGGAGTTGGGTGACGTGTCAAGTGAGGTGCAGTTGTGGATCTGCTCGACATAACCCAGGTGCCCGTGACATAGGTTGATGATATGTGGATGACGACCATGGGACGGGCACCACGTTATTTGCCCGACATATCGTCAGAAAGTCGAGGAGACGTTCCTCGGGTGAGAAGACCTTAGCCCGACGTATTCACGTGCTTGCTTGTTTGGGCTTGGACCTGACGAGCGTTGGGCCATGCCGTGCATAATGTCATGGCCCAGTCCAGAACAATTATCATCATCCTTATTATTATTATTATTATTATTATTATTATTATTATATAATTGTAGTAGTTAGTTATTATATTATATTTTGTTATTATTATTATTATTTTAATATTATCATTATTTTTTATATTTATATTATTATTTTTATATTATTATTAATTGCCCTCAAAATGTTAGAATGTTTATCCAAATTTTCGGATACAGTTAGAACATTAATTGGCCTCAAAACGTTCCAAATATAAGTATAATAAATTTGAATGAAAATAAATTAATATTAAAACAAATTAAAGTCATTCATTCTTTGATTGTAACATTCCAAATATTATTGTTCTATCCATAATCATAAACTTTTGAATTACTTATTTATTTATTTTTAACAAAAAATTATATTATCATAAATATATAATTATAGTTTATTAATTATAATTTTAATAATTATTAAAATAAAATTTAATTAACATAGTTATATTTCTGATGTGATGTGTATTTATTATTTAGAAAAACTAAGTAATTCAAAATTTATATAAAAAATCATAATTTTAATATTAAACACAATAATTAAAAGATAATAATTTAAAAAATAGTTAAAGGAGAATTAGGATTTTAAGATATAATAGTGTTAATCGAATATAATAGTGTTAATTAAAAAAATGTATTATTATTATTTGATAATTAAAAAATTGTATAGAAAATGAGTATTAGGATAATACAATATAATAGTGTTAATTTAATATATTATTATTATTTAGAAAAACTAAGTAATTTAAAATTTATATAAAAAAATATAATTTTAATATTAAATTGAAAAATTAAAAGAGAATAATTTAAAAAATAGTTAAAGGAGAATTATGATTATAAGATATAATTGTGTTAATTGAATATAATAATGTTAATTAAAAAAATGTCTATTTTTATTATTATTTGTTAATTAAAGATTTTTTTTTGTATAAAAAATAAGAATTAGCATAATAAGATATAATAGTGTTAATTGAATATATTATTATTATAATAATAATAATAATTATTATTATTATTATTATATATAATTGTAGTAGTGGATTATTATATTATTTTTTGTTATTATTATTATTATTATTTTAATATTATCATTATTTTTCATATTTATATTATTATTTTTATATTATTATTAATTGCCCTCAAAATGTTCCAAATATATACCGTTAGAATATAATTGACTTATATTACGCTAGAACATAATTGGCCTCAAAATGTTAGAATGTTTATCCAAATTTTTGGATACGTAAATTCTTATCAATCTACCTCAAAAAGTTGGATAAAGTTATTCATAATGTAATTTACATTGGAATTACTTTGGAAATCTAAAAAATTTGAGCTATTAAATAAGTAAATAAATAAATAAATGCAATAAAATGATATGACATTATTTGATTGGAGAAATGTACATTACCCAACTTTTTGAGGTGAGTAGATAAGTTATCCCATTCGATACAGTTACAACATTAATTGGCCTCAAAATAATTCAAATATAAACATAATAAAGTTGAATATAATAAAGTTGAATGAAAATAAATTAATATTAAAATAAATTAAAGTCATTCATTCCTTTGATCGTAAACATTCTAAAATATTGAATATTATAATAAAATGAAACATAGGCGTACAAGGTTAGGGGAGATGCCATCTAGATATTTAGATTCTAAAATATTGAATATTATAATAAAATGAAACAAAGGTCTATAAGGTTAGGAAAGATATCATGCAGATATTTAGAGTTAGGATTATGATCAAGATTGTCATAATTTTAATATTAAATAGAATAATTAAAAGATAATAATTTAAAAAATAGTTAAAGAAGAATTAAGATTATAAGATATAATAGTGTTAATGGAATATAATAGTGTTAATTAAAAAAAATATTATTATTATTTAATAATTATAAAAAAATTGTATAGAAAATGAGTATTAGGATAATACAATATAATAGTGTTAATTTAATATATTATTATTATTATTATTTAGAATAACTAAGTAATTTAAAATTTATATTAAAAATTATAATTTTAATATTAAATTGAAAAATTAAAAGAGAATAATTTTAAAAAAAATAGTTAAAGGAGAATTATGATTATAATATATAATAGTGTTAATTGAATATAATATAATGGTGTTAATTAAAAATATATTATTATTATTATTTGATAATTAAAGATGTTTTTTGTATAAAAAATAAGAAGTAGGATAATAAGATATAATAATATTAATTGAATATATTATTATTATTATTATTATTATTATTATTAAAATGTATTATTATTATTTGATAATTAAAGTTTTTTTTGTATAAAAAATAAGAATTAGGATAATAAGATATAATAGTGTTAATTGAATATATTATTATTATTATTATTATTATTATTATTATTATTATATATAATTGTAGTAGTGGGTTATTATATTATTTTTTGTTATTATTATTATTATTATTTTAATATTATCATTATTATTTTTATTTATATTTATATTTTTATATTATTATTAATTGTCTTTAAAATGTTCAAAATATATACGGTGAGAATATAATTGGCCTGGCCACAAAATTATCTAATTAAGCAGATAACATTATCTATGATATCATTAAAAAAAATATACACATCATCCTTTTAATCCAAAATTATTAAAAAAACATAAAAATAAAATAGAAGTATTAATTTTGGGAATAGACTAAAAATGGAACGAAAATATAACTTATTTAAATATATATATATTTTTAAAAGAAAATTATTATTATACCACATGTTTAGCCTATACCACACCCTCTCACTTTATTGATGAGCGATTTATTACCATTTTATCTTCTTTTTGTTTTTCAAGAAATATTATGTGTTTGTTTATTTATTTATTTTTTTGATTTATCACCACCGATTTAGTCCGGTTCCAGGACCGGCCCAACATATCTTGAGACCGGAGACAAAAATGTAAATTAAATATTTATTATAATAAAATATTTTTATTTTAAATTAATTAATTTTAAATTTTAAATTATTAAAATGTAAAATTATTAAATTATTCTAATTATTTTTATTTAATATTTTATTTTTATTTAATAATAAAATCAATAGATCAAAACACTCTGCAAATCATTTAAAAAAATCATAATTGAAAAGAAATTACTAAAAGAATTTAAAAATTTTAAATATTAAGTATTCTTTTATCTAAGTTATAAATATGATTTTTAAAAACGTCCAAGACGGATTGTCGAACAGGGTCCAAAAAATTTCAATTGAGACGAAAAATACCTAAAACATATTAATTATATTTAAACGATAACAAAATAAGATCCTGTTTTATTTTTCAAAGTTAAATCATAATTAACCTAAATAAGATATACGAAATTTAAAATCGACTTACTTTACAAATTAATCAATTATACAATATATATCATAAATTACTATTATTATTATAAAATTCTTAACCAATGATATAATTGATATAAAAAATAATTTTAAAAAAAAATTCAAAAAATATTAATGAATTAAAAACACATAAAAAATATTTTTTTTAAATGAGACCCTAGGCGTGCCTTGATGGCCTACCTCTAAGGCTGACCCTGTCCGGTTCGAGGTCAGTTCTGACATCAAATGGTTCCAGCGAAGTCCAACATTAATCATCACTGAATCAATGAATCAAATGGAAATTTTGCAAAGTCATGGACCAATGCCTTTTGTAACCTCTAGTTCACCTCAAACCAGCACACAAACATTCTCTAAGTCATGAAAATCAGAATTGAACCAAGATCACATGTTCATGGTTCATGTAACAAGGCTTTCTTTCATGAAGTACAAAAAGGCAACAACTTGCAAAAACACTCATGACACTTCTACCACTTGATGCATTGGCTGCTGAACCAAGCTAGTTTCACACACACACCATGCTGCACCAGAACCAGCCTTGTACTAGCCTAGATCATGAGCCATACCTTCCTTACACAATTTTTGACTTTTTGCAAAAGGTGACTTACCAATCAATAAAGCACATGTCCAATCATCTGACCAATGAGAGAGAGTTATGTGGACAAAGTGCAAGCCATTTCATGTACAAGGCAAGGCTGAAACATCTCATACGATCACATTCACAAAAACACACCAAGCTGCAAGTTGCTTTGAATCTCTCTGCCCAGCCTTCAAACACTCAAACCATTTTCACCATTCAACTCATCACACTTCATAGACCTCAAACCACCAAGAGTATGGCCTGAAACAAGCAAGAACATCCCACTGCCATTCTTCACCTCATTTTGCAGTTTCCTTCGAAACTCTCACCATAGCTCACAAACATACCAACAAACACCACAGACCTTCTCCATTCACCCTCAGGATCACAAACAACCCCTCACAATGACCTGAAAGTGCCAGAATCACCATAGCCATTTCTGACTGAGCTTGAGCAGGAGCTGTCGAAACTCATTATCCAGCCAACATAAACTCTTCTTGAGCATTCAAACATCATCTGGAGAGCAAGTGGAGTGGTTTGCACTGAAAGAAGAGGCCAGAAAGTCATCAGGTTGAAAGCTCCAAATCTCAGGTAGCTTGAAATTTATTTTTCCAGAAATCGTTTTTCATGTTATAAATTTGTTCCTTATGTTTCACTGAGTGTCCTGGTGTTTTTAGTTTTTGAAATGGCTTTGAAATGAATGTTTAATTAGCTTCCGAAACCTGCGTGCCCTAGATTTTGTTTTGTTCGATTCATGGATTTGAGGAAGAAGAAATTTGTTTTGACTTAGGGTTTTAGTTCAGGGGATCATGGGAATCATTTTGGTGTGCTTAGGTTTCATTTTTGTTACGATTTGAGGGAGTTGGGAGTTTTTCAGGGGGGATGCTGGCCGGAGAAGACGACCGGAAGTCTTCTCCGGCCACCTGAGAGTGATTATGCCCTAATTGCGTAATTAATTCCAGTTTGAATTTGAGCCGTAGATGGCCTTTGACTTGTTGACTTCCCTCCAGTTTGGATGGCTCAGATCATTTCGTTTGCCCTAATCCACTTAATTAGTTTTAATTAATTCGTAATTAAATTAATTTGGCCAGAGTGAATCCACACCCTTCATTTGCGCGCTGGTCAACAGATTCAAATCCAGAGTGCATCTCAGCCTTCCATTTGGATTACTTTCATTTTATTTAATTTTAATTCATTTTCTTTTCATTTTATTTGCATAATTATTTTAAAATAGCAAAAATGGCTTAAAAATTATGAAACTTTTTCTTAAAAGTTTTATTAATTTTTAAGACCCAAAAATATTTTTATTTTATTTTTTATCATTAAAAACATATTTTTAAATATTTAAAAGATTATTTTTAATTGATTAATGAAAATTAATTAATTAAAAATACTTTTAGGTATTTAAAAATTACAAAAAAATTCATGAAATGTTCTAAGACATTTAGAAACATTGTCCAACCTTCAAACCAAATTTCTTTTTTGATCTTGATGCATTTTAAGAATTTTTCATTGAATTAAATCATTCTTTATGCATTAATTTGATCCTAAGTTCAAAAATTCATTTCTGCCTATTTGAGAAGAGTTGGACATTGATTCTTTTTGCTTTGTTTTGTGTTTGGCATGTAGTTTCTAGGATGAAATGGCTTTGATTTGATCCTTCAATTTCAAATTGTTTGGCATTTCTTTTGTTAAGAACCCTAAAAAACCCTAATAACTTAGAAAATTCATAACTTGAGATTGGTTAAGAGTTGAGACCTCCCCTTTGGACCTTGGTTTAGTATAGGTTTAGGGTTTCTTTGGAAGGCATTTTCCATTTTTTATCTTAGGGTTTGCTTCTGTTTTTGGGTTTTGTTTGTTGTTTGATCTTTAAACCCTAATTTGGGCTTTCATTTGCATCCTTCTTGCATTCTCTTGCATAACATGACTTGTCTTTGCATTTTATGCATGCTTGTGTTCCATTTGACATCTTAAGACATGTAGGAAGCATGTTTGATCATTGCATCACATATTTGCCATGTCATTTGCCTTGTATGTTTCATAACTTTTCATGTGTTTTCATGGTTCCTAACTTGCTTCATTTGCATTCATGAACTTGTGTGATCATCTCCATGTGTTGCCTCATGTTTGTAACATCTCATAGCATCATTAACATCATCAACATGCTTCTGGTTTTGTTTCCCATCATGTCATCTCATCCCATTTTGCATTGCATTGCATTTTTTTTTTCCTAACCTTTCAGGTGGTAAGTAACTTTGAGAAGTGAATTTGCCTTCACTTCTCATAACTTTTCCTTTCATCTCTCTTGCATCCATTGCTGCATTTTTATATGTGTTTGAGATTGAGCTGGCTCATTCTTCTTCTTCTCACTTTCTCTCTTCAAGTGACTTGACTTCTTGAATGAAGCAAGTCACTTTGCTTCTCTTGATCCTTTCATCTGCTTCCTGGTGGTTCCATTGAAGATTGTTCTTGCAAACCTCACAAACCTTAGGAACAACCAAGCATGACAATGATTAGGGTTTTGATTAGTCTCCCCTCTTAGTTTTACCTTTGTGTCTCCTTTGAGTCTTCTCTTCTCACCTCATAATCAGGGACTAAACCCTAAAGGCTTTAAGGCTTTGTGATTAAGCTTATGCCTGCATCCTTCTCTTAGGATGGAGTGTATAACTTTAATCCTAAGTGTTGAACCCTTAATGTGTTTAACTCCTTTAATCAATCCACTTAATAATCATCAAGACATCACACTTGTAACTTGGGCCTTGCATTAGGGTTCTAATTCTTCCTTAATTGGTTAAGAAGGACTAACCCTAGTGTTAATGGACAAGTCCCCCTCAAGTTGTCTTACAAATCATAAAAATCACTTCATCATCATATCATTAAATAAAATCCACTTAATCAAAGGCTTGTTTAGTCATGAGTTTAATCCCTAATCATGGATTAAGTTGAGGAGTTTTCCTCAGCTTAAACATCCTCATCTATTATCCTTCTATTAGGATGGTGTAATGAGTCTGTTTAATCCCTGATTATGGCTTAACCTCATTACTTGACACTAAACAAAAACACCAAAAACATCTAATTAATCACAAGTAGGTTAATGATCTTGATCCTACACCAAAGGTGATTAAGTGTGAGAATCTGACTTCACACTTAAGGTATTCTCATTACCCCTAAACAGAGGGAAGATGTGATGAGTTTACTAACCCATTGGTTAGACTTAAGCTCATTAACTTATGACAAAATCCAAAAACAATAAAAGACTGAAAATACAAAAACAAACAATAATCGTCTCCTTCGGGATTCTTTTCTCATCTCATTCAATCATAAACGAGAACTTGCTTCTTCCGTCTAATGCAAGACAGTTTGCATCTGTGCCAGACAGATCATACACTTGAGCATAGGCAAGTAAGCAGTTCACAAGTCAATTCATCTTTCAGTCTCTTTGGGTCGAACTACGGTGTTCTGACTTCCTCATTGCACGAGAGGATACGTAGGCATAACTTAACAGTTATCGAACAAAAGTCTCTGTATATTCCCCCTCTTTCTAGCCTCATTCTTTTAGCCTCATGATCTTGAGCATCTCACTCCTGTTCTTACACTGACACTTTCATACTTCATATCACTTATACACTATACACCGACACCTGTACATTCTTTTCCAGCTCTTTGTACACAAATTGCACTGACACTACCCCTTTAAAACACAAATCTTTTAAGCGTGGATCCCGTCGAGTACGACGGACAATCTGGGTGCTAATACCTTCCCAGGTTGTAACCAACCCCCTTTCTCAGTCTCTCTGGTTCGCAACCGTCTTATCCATGTCTTTCTAGGTCTATGCAGCATTACCTTTCCTCCGGGATAAAAATGCCTAGCTGGCGACTCTATTCATCTCCAGTGAGTTCACGGCTGTGTGTTCTCATTGTCCCTTCGCCGACCGTTCGCGTCTGTACCTTCATCTGACCCGGTGTCATTTGTCGGGAGCGACAACGTCCAAGACGGATTGTCGAACAGGGTCCAAAAAATTTCAATTGAGACGAAAAATACCTAAAACATATTAATTATATTTAAACGATAACAAAATAAGATCTTGTTTTATTTTTCAAAGTTAAATCATAATTAACCTAAATAAGATATACGAAATTTAAAATCGACTTACTTTACAAATTAATCAATTATACAATATATATCATAAATTACTATTATTATTATAAAATTCTTAACCAATGATATAATTGATATAAAAAATAATTTTAAAAAAAAATTCAAAAAATATTAATGAATTAAAAACACATAAAAAATATTTTTTTTAAATGAGACCCTAGGCGTGCCTTGATGGCCTACCTCTAAGGCTGACCCTGTCCGGTTCGAGGTCAGTTCTGACATCAAGTGGTTCAAGCGAAGTCCAACATTAATCATCACTGAATCATTAATGATTGATTTGTTTATTTTCTTGATTTACTTTTCATACATCACAACACCTCACATTTTTAAAGAATTGAATCCTACACTATAATAAATATAAAAAAAAAAATCAGCAAAAATATTATTTTATGTTCTCAATCCCAACAAAACACTTACATAAAATTTTGCAATTGTAATTATCTCGAATTTAACCATTTATTTTAATAAGGTTTTACATTTAAAATAAAGCTAAATGTTATATTTTTATTCTAGGTGGAACAAAAGTATGCGCAAACACATTTATTAGTAGGAGGATTTCCAATTTTTGCAACGCATGATCCATGACCCTTGTATGTATTTAAACACCATTCTTTGCAAGGTGCAGGGATGCATTGACCATCACGAGAGATGACACATTCTTTTCCACTTGTTATTGTTATAACTGTAAACAAAAATAAAAAAAATCAAAATAATTAAGCCACAAAGATCTAAATATCAAACTCTAAAATATTATTTACTATTAAACAATACCACTATTATTATTTATCTTTTAAAAGAGTATACCCGAAAAAAAGAAGATAATGGCGATGATTGACATGAAAGAAAACTTAGCCATTTCAAATAGCTTCAATATCAAAAGAAAAATAAGGTTGATTCCTTTTAAAAGAACTTCATAGGTTTATATAGAACTCAATCAAATATCAAATAACTAATAAATATATAGTAAATAAATATTTTTTTTATTTATGTTCATGACACATAAAAAAATAGTTAATTTTTATAATTGTTATAAACGAGTACAAATTAATTGATATGCACTGACTGTATAAAATATTTTACACTGTCAATTCATCATCATTATCCGTTTGCTATACTTTATAAGTTGTTTGCTATATTTTATAAGTTTTTAAAATAAAAATCAAACTTGTTATAACATCCGACGGTTATGATTCACTGATAATATAAATTAATTAAATCATTTTTTATTATATTTAAGAAAATATGATTTAAAATTTTAATTGGTAATAGATTAATGTACTAACTATTAAATAAGTCAAGAAAAATATATTTTTAATTTCTACAAATAAAGCAATTTAAAAATAAAATAATACCATGTCATACTTATCTGATACAAAACAATATTTTATTAGCAAAATTACCGGTTTGGTTCCTCAATTTTGTATAATTCTTGAAATTATTTTTTTTATTTTAAATTAAAATAATTTTTTTCCATGGAAAATCAATGAGATTTTTTTTTTAACTTATATTTTTATTTATGAAGTTCAACAATATGGTTGTAGGATGATTTTTTTTTTTAACTTATATTTTTATTTATGAAGTTCAACAATATGTTGTACCATGATTTGTTATGTTTCACAAGTAATATGTTATTTAAAAAATAAAAAAATCATTATTTTTAAATACAAAAATACTATAGAGGACCAAAAGTGTTTAAATTTAAAATAGGAAAAACAAAATAATTTATATTTAAAATAGAAAAGTTAATTTCGTGAATTAATAAGAATAAGAATCAGATAATTAAACCTATTTTATTTCTTGAGTGTCATAACCTCCATATTAGTCATTAAAAAGTATTATTCACACTAAGATCACATAAACTTTTAAAACTTGGAGTAATTAATTTGTGATGTTTTTTATTATAATTTGGGTCATGTTAATCAATATCACCGGATATTAGTTAGGAATTTCAAATAAGAAAAGGGGACAATTTCATTACCTAATATAAAAAGTAGGGTAATGTACCTTCAACCAATCCAGTAATGTCATGTTATTTTATTAGATTTAATTATTTATTTAATAATTTAATTTTTGTAGATTTTTAATACAATATAGTCTAATTTACTAAATAGGTAACTCTACCCAACTTTTTGAGGTGGGTAGATAAGAATTCACCGTAAGAAAAATATTATATATTTAATTGATTCTTTTAAAAAGTTAATTATATATGATTTTAATGTATTAAATATGCATATTTTTAATCTCTCAACTAGTTTTTGAGGTATTTGTTAGCATTTTTCTTATAATTTTAATAATTTTTTAGTATAATGTTGTATATACATTTAATACTTTTGAATTAAATTCATATTTAAATTATATTATGATTTTTATAAAATAAAAGAAAAATTAATTTACAAATACAATATTTTTTTGTTGAAAATATATATAGTATTCTATAAATTAAAAGTATGATATATGTTCAACATTTAAAATAAGTAAAATAATAAATAATATATCTTATAACATTAAACCCATGATAGTAAAGTATAAAAATATAAATTTTTATGATATATTCCCATATGGTAATTATATATATATATATATATATATATATATATATATATATATATATATATATATATATATATATATATATATATATATATATATATATATATAAGTACTTTAATACTTTTTTTAATAAAAAAAATATTATAATTCAAAAAAGGTTTAATACCTTTTTTGGTCCTCTAACTATAGATCTGGATCCAATTTAGTCATCTTTCTTTTAAAAGTTCTAAATTGGTCCCTTACGTTATATAACTGAATCAAACTAGTCTTTTCCGTTAAATATTGGCAAACGACGTTAATTTTACTGACATGGATTTTTGTATTATTTTTAATTATTTTTTTATTTTCCATGTGTATTTTTTTTTAGTTTTTTATTATATATTTTATTAATTATTTATTTTTAATTCTATTTATTTTTAATTCTATTTATTTTTAATTTAACTATATTTTTCAAATTAATGTTTTAAAAAAAAAAAATTGGGCCAATATCAAGGAAACACACAAGCCCATTGTCCATAATAGTCTTTTGAGTCCATGTAATATTCCATTTGTATTCTTATGCACACATTGATTATATAAAGATTAAAGTTTTCTTTGAAGCAACCGATGTGAGACTAGTAGTAGAAAAAGAAAGCACAACCACAACAACATGTTTTTTTCACTTAAAACTTCAACTCGTTTCTCTTCTCTGCATCATTCATCACCATTTCCACTTCAACAAACTTCAACCACTCTCGGCAATTTTGAGGTGTGTTGTAATAGGGTTGTGATGCATCAGTTTTGAGGTGTGTTGTATAAGTAGAAGCTAGGTGGTTGTCATGAGTGTAATTATGAAGTGCATGTGATGCATCTATTTAAATTGTGACATTCCAAGGATTTAAAGCCTACATAGAAAAAAACTAAAATCAACATTTTAAATTGTTCAAAAAAAATAAAATTAAAGGCACACATTTATGACATCTCTATATGAGGCCTCTGGGACGTGTGAAGCAATGGTGCTGGTTGTTAAATGGATCTTTTTGGTTTATGCATGACTAGGAAATATAGTGGAATAGGTTTAGAAGTAATAGAGTTGAGATATGCATGTCTCTATATAACAACCAACAGATGTTGTATCAGCAGCGTTAGCCCAGACATTATGACCGTAATTTTGATGCTATCCCTATAACATATGCTGCTCTCTTGCAGAGATTGTTGGATTTGAATATGGTACAAATTCGAACCCTGACACCACCTATTGGCAACCCTCCCCCAGGGTACGATGCTAATGCACGCTGTGCATTTCATTCGGGCGCTCCAGGCCATTCTACAGAGAAGTGCAGAGCTCTGTAGATGAAAGTACAAGATTTGATTGACTCAAAAGCCACCAACTTCGCTCCACCGCCTAATATCACCAACAACCTGATGTCTAACCACAATGGTGGGACAAGGGTGAATGCTATTGAAGAAGGAGAGCAGTTGAATCTGATTATTGATATTGATGAAGTCCAGACTCCATTGGCAGTTGTGAAAAATTGTTTGTTGAAGGGACAGGTGTTCCCAGGTTGTGTTAGTGAATATGAAGATTGCTTGTTGTCTCAGAATGGTTGTGTCAAGTTAAGGGTCGGGATTCAGAGTTTGATGAATGAAGGATCTTTACAATTTGACAAAATTAACAACAAAAGCGACGACGTGTCTACAATAACCATTTATTTCACTCCTGAAGAGATGTCGGTGCCTCCTAGGCCGGAGCATGTTACTTTTTACATACCTCATGAGATGAGCCCAGTCACCATTATTGTTCCAGGCCCTGTACCGTATGATAACGAAAGAGCTGTTTCGTGACACTATGGCGCGGATGTATACGTACAGGGACAAAGAGTTAAAGAAAAAATTCTAGTAACAATTAATCCTAACATTGTGAACGTAGGAGGTGTGAGAGGATTTACTAGAAGCACAAGACTGTTTGCTTCCCAAACTCTCAAAACCAATACTGAAGTTGAAGTTGCTGCACGGGATAAGGTTAAGCAAATGGCTACGAAAGACATTGTGACTCCTGTTCCAGAGCAAAGTACTTTTGAAAAGGAGGTGGAGGAGTTCATGATAATCATAACGAAAAGTGACTACAAAGTGGTAGAACAGCTGAATCAAACTTCGTCCAAGATCTCAATATTATCCCTATTGATGTGTTCTCAGGCGCACATGGAAGCTTTGCTAAAAGTCCTACAAATGTCGCATATTCCACAAGAAATAATTGTTAATCAATTGGAAGATATGGTTGCAAATGTAAATTCTAGTCATGGGCTAGGCTTTACAGACAAATATTTGACTTCGGAAGAAAGAAATCACAATAAAGTGTTGCATATTACTATGGAATGCAAAGGAGCTGTTCTCTCCCATGTGTTGGTGGACACTGGGTCCTCTTGAATGTGTTACCTAAAAAAGCCTTGATGAAATTGGACGTAGATGGGATCATATTGCATCCAAGTGATCTGGTAGTAAGAGCTTTCGATGGATCTAAGATATCATTCTTTGGAGAAGTAGAGCTGCTGGTGAAGATCGGGTCCCAGATCTTTAAAAGCACATTTTATGTCATGGACATACAACAGACGTACAACTGTCTTCTTGGTCGCCCATGGATCCATGATGTTGGCGCAGTAACCTCCATATTGCATCAGAAACTGAAGTATGTTGTAGACGGGCAGGTGGTCACCGTAAGTGGAGAAGAGAATATTTTGTATGTAGCTTGTCAACTTTCAAGTATGTCGAAATGGACGAGAAGATCCATGAGACATTGTGCCAAGCTTTTGAGGTTGTCAACATTAACGAGGTTTCTCCCAATTCTGTGGTCAAAAGTGATGATAAAATTGGTACTTCCGTAGCTTCTTACAGACAAGCTTTGGAAGTCGTGCAAGCAGGCAAGGCCTAAAGCTGGGGCAAAGTTGTTGAGGTGGACCTTAAAGAAGACAAATTTGGAATAGGGTACACACCAGGCCAATCTGTGGGGTCTCAAAACAGGGGCTCAATAAGCTTCTCAAGCGGGGGGGGGGGGGGGGTTATTGATCTGAATCAGATGATTACTATTGACGGAGAAGACACTGATAGCGATTGTGATCTGGATAGCTGGGTACGACCATGTGTACCGGGAGAAGAATTAAAGAACTGGTTTACGGAGGACATCATTCAAGTGACTTCCCATCCAGAGTAATTTTCTTTGTTTTTTTCATTTCATACGCATGTCAAATCCTGCACTCTGCCCAAGGTGCATCGATCCATTGTAGGGTCTCCCTTGTATTATGTGCAATTTTAGTTTATCATTAATAAATGACATTTTTACATTGAAAACTATGTTCACTTTCTTTCAGTTTAAAATTTTTCACAAAAAAAAACAATAAAATGGCAATGGTTTTTCTCGTTTTGTTTTTTCTTTCTTTTCATAAAAATGGATTCTGAAATAAGCACATCACTTGTGCAGAATAAATCACCCGGATTCCTTTGATAACACTTCTACTATGACTGAGTATAACTTCGATAATCCTATCTATCAAGCTGATGAAAAGATTGAGGAAGAGTGTGAACTCCCTGAAGAATTGGCCAGGTTGTTGAGACGGGAGGAAAGAGTTATTCAGCCTCACCAAGAAGAGGTTGAGATTATCAACATTGAGTCAGAAGATGCAAAGAAGGAAATCAAGATAGGGGCCAGTCTGCAGGCCGGGGTGAAAGAGGAATTGATTGGCATGCTTTGAGAATATGTGAACATCTTTGCTTGGTCATATCAAGATATGCCAGGTTTATATACAGACATTGTGATGCATAAGCTGCCATTGAGGGAGGACTGCCCTCCAGTTAAGCAAAAGCTTCGTAGAACTCGTCCTGACATAGCGATGAAAATCAAAGAAGAAGTTCAGAAGCAGTGGGACGCTGGGTTCCTTGTCGTGACTAATTATCCACCTTGGTGTCGCTCCCTGGATTTCAATCCTGGTACAAACGCGAAATTGGCGCGGAAGAGGTAGAGTCGCCAGCCAGGCATTTTTATCCTGAAGAAATGGGAATGGTAATGCTGCACAAACTGAAGAAAAGAAAAGGAAGGACACAGGTCCTGCGAACCAGAGAAACTAAGTTCGGGAGTCGGTTACGACCTGGGAAGGTATTAGCACCCTAGATCGTCCGCCGTACCCGACAGGATCCACGCTTGCAAAGAAATCTGTTTCAAAGGGTGAAGGAAATGAAAATTGCTGCAAAATAATGATTGAACTGGATAAACGAAAGAAATGGGGAAAATGTAGGGAAAATAAAAGAATGTGCTCGAACGGGCCCTACCCCGCTCCCTACGTACCTCATTGGACATGAGGATCAGAGTCGTCGTAGTTCCCCTAACTAGGGGTGGAAAGGATTGCTTGTGAATTAAGACTTGAACTGCCTATGTCAATGCTCAGGTTTTGCAGGCTTGGACGACGAGTGCGGTAACGTCTTGCAAAGTGATAAGTAGTAGCGAGTTTGTACGCAAAAAGTGAAGGTGATGAGAAGAGAATTCCCGAAGGAGAGACGCTTATTGTTTGTTTGAGTTTTTATGAGTTTTTATGAGTGTGGCACAAGGAAGTGAACTCAAACTCTTTTCCATGGAATGTGTACTTGCTACTACATTCCAAGATGGAATAATAGAACAAGCACATCAAGTAAGGAGAATTTATCCAAGACTTGTTTCCAAAGATTAGGGCCTAAGCTCACTATCTCATTGAATTTATTAAGTGTTTTTTTTAATTAAAATGAAGAAGTATTTTTTATGGTTTTTCTTGATGAAAATGACTTCATGATCAGACTTATGCATCATGTTAGACAAATGTACTATTCCAAGATGGAATGAATGCATATGCCTTATGGAATAAGGCTATTGTACAAGAAGTCACTTCTTTCTTTATTAATGTTTTTTTAGGTTTTTTTTTTTGTTTTGAGATGAGAAGAGAAGAGAACCAAAAGAGCAAAAAGGTAAAAGTCTAATGGGGAAAGACTAAACCTAAAGTTATCATGCAAAAGTGGTCCTAAGGTTAGTGCGGCTTGAAGCTATCCTAAGAGAAAAGAAGAGCAAAAAAGAAGAAAAGAAGAGAAGAGGAAAGCTAGAGAACAACTTACTCCTATAAAGGAGATAGGTTGCTTCTAAGGGGGAAAGGTGAAGAGTTGAATCACATGATGGCATAAAGCACATCAACAATCACAAAATAGAAAGCAAAGTAAGGGGAAGAGATGAACAGTTGAAATGTGGATAAACATCCACACTTCACTTACCATTACACCTACAAATGTTAGCAAAATTTCCAGCACATATTTAGCCCATCAATCAATACTAACACATCAACACAATTCATGGAATTAACATGCTCAAAGTTTCAAGGAGACAAAATCAACAAACATGCCAAGCTTTGCAAATACATGAATTTACGTGTCGAGAACATGAAGACATACATCAACCAGCAAGCAAACCACCCTAACTAGCATACAAAATGATCATACAATGATCCATGATGATTAAAGCAAGCAAGGGAAGCAAACAAGCTCAAAACAACCCAAAAAAGTCACTCTGCTTCAGTGTTAACCGGTTAACCAAAGCGTTAACCGGTTAACCAATTTAAACCTGTAGCAAATAACACAGAAAACAGATGCGTTAACTGGTTAACCAAAGCGTTAACCGGTTAACACTGTGCGAACAACACTAAAACCTACAGAAAAACTCAGTTCAAACCAGCTTAATTTACATAATCCAACAACAGTCCAACAATCAATTATGCATGAAATAGTAAGATCAATTCACATTAATCAAACACTATTAGGCTCATGAACATTTACACATAGATCTGATCACAAATCAACCAAACAATTCAAGTACGGCAAGCAAATACACAAGCACGTGGTGGATCTAAGCACAAGCATATAAATAAGCTAAAAACAGAGATAGATCTGAACTTAACCAACCTACAAAGCTGAGATATGCTTTTGTAAGTGTTGTTTGAGCTGGAAATAGTGAATCTCGCGGAAAACTTCGAAGATCCAGTGCTATTCTTCACACACAATGCAAAATAAATGCAAGCAAAGGATCTTGATGTAAGAACTTGGCTCCAAAAGCACTTCTAACCACCAAATCAGATCTGAACCAAGTAGTAAAACCAACAAATTGATGCAAAGAAGCTATGGATGAAGGTCTAGTTCAAAGATCTACAAACTTTAATGCAAAGTTTTGTGATCTTCAAAGAGGAACTTTGAGTGATTTGGAAAATTGGGAGAGAAAAATGAGAGAATGGTGAGAGAGTGGTGAAAATTCAGAAATGAGAAGTGAAAAATGAGAGAGTTAGCTTTTGGTTTGGAGGGAAATGGAATAAATATCATTTAGGTATGGGGCCCAAAATTTGGTTTGGAGTCCAAAAAAAATGGTTTGGAATTAGTTTAGAAATGTGATTAGGATCTAGCCTTGGAATTAGGCTTGGTAAACTCTCTAGATTCTTCTCCATAATTCCCAATTAATTCAAAATGAATAAAATCAGAAATAATTAAAAAAATGGAGCCAAACACACATGTTGAACCTGCTGTTAGAATTCAAAATTCGCAGCCGTTAACCGGTTAACCAAAGCGTTAACCGGTTAACGCAGGAAAATTATGAATTCTCCCTCCATTTGGTGGGAAACCCCAAGAATACATCTGCGCCAACCATTCCAATCTGATCTTGATTCTCAATCCTTTTAGGGCTTTGACCATGATACCAAGCTTGTACAAAAGGTCCCGTGAGCTTCCTGTCAGGTCACCACGCTCTTGACTTTGTCTTGTAAGATCACGAGTTCTCAGATGATTGATCATACACCTTATGCTGGAACATGTGAGTGCTATGCTTCATTTTTCTATGAAAAATGCTAAGGATATGACATGCTTATGATGATTATGATATGATGATGATGCTAAAAAGAAGAGGGCAAATTTGGGGTGTTACAACTTCCCATATTCAAGCAATTGTTAATCTGAAAAGGATGATAGCATGCGCCATCGACCGTTCAAGATAAACTGTGGTTGAATACCAAGAAGACCTGAAATTTGCACTCTTCTGGAGAATGCAAGCAATGGGAAATAAACCCAACACTCTGGGTGACTGAAGTGAAGGCAAAGCAGACGAGCTCTTTCCAAATTGAATTGTTACGCCGAATAAGATAAATTTAGAAAGACGAGTCTTCTTCGAGCAAACATGTTACGCCAGGAAATGGACATACGAGCCCTCTTCAAGTAAACCTGTTACGCCAGGAATTGGACAGACGAGCCCTCCTCATACATTTTTACAAAAATATATGACCTGAGACAAATGAACCTCCTTCAGATAACTCGTTACGCCAGGACCGGCGATGCACTTAAGTCTATGGGATAGACATGCATAATCAGGATAGACGAACCCTCTTCATATATTCTCCGTAGATATATGGTCTAAGACAGACGAGTCTTCTTCAGATGACCTATCACGCCAGGTGCAACATTATGATTTGACGAACCCTATTCATAAATCTTGCGTAGATAAATGGTGTCTAAGATAGATGAACCTCCTTCGGATAACCCGTTACGCCAGGACCGGTAACCATTTTGACGTTTTAATCCCACCGTCAGGACTTCAAACCTCTTTAACACAGACGAGTATTGGATGATCATCAAGAGAAAACAGATGAGTGCCATAAGTCAATGATACAAACAAATATTAGACGATGATCTAAGAAACACAGATGAGCGCTTCAGGCGATGATACAGACGAATATCAACCACTGATACAGACGAATACCAGAAATCCAACACAAACGAGCACTTGGAGTAACAATACAGATGAGTACCAGAGCGATTATCAAATCAGCGCATATGGATATAAATCAACACATACGAGTGTGGAGGATGATATAGATGAGTATCCAAGCAATGCAGACGAGCATCAAACAGATAACAAACACAGATGAGTGCTGGGGAATACAGACGAGCAACAAGCAAATATCACACAGACAAGTGTTAGGAAATGCAGACGAGCATCAAATAAATATCAAACATAGACGAGATATCAAACACCGACGAGTGTTAGGGAATGCGGACGAGCATCAAACAGATTTCAAACACAGACGAGTGTTGGGGAATGCAGACTAGAAACAAGCAAATATCACATAGACGAGTGTTAGGAAATGCAGACGAGCATCAAACAAATACAGACGAGTGTTGGAGAACATAGGCTAGCACCAGAGCGATTATCAAATCAGCACATATGGATATAAATCAACACATATGAGTGTGAAGGACGATATAGACGAGTATCCAAGCAATGCAGACGAGCTTCAAACAGATAACAAACAACAGACGAGTGCCAGGGAATGCAGACGAGCAACAAACGAATATCAAACACAGACTACTATTGGGACATGCATACGAGCAAAAGCAACTATCAAACACCGACGAGTGTTGGGGCGTGCATACGAGCATCAAACAAATGCCCTGATTGGAAACAAGAATCACAACTCTACATGGGAGAAACAGGTCAAAAGGCTTTGACCCTTAACTTTGGTTAGGGGGATGAATAACTGTTTGTATCATCACAAGGGCCAAAAATTAATTGGCGACTTCTCTGGGGAATATTTCAATGATGGGAGTAAATCCCAAACATGAACTTTGTGTGGGATAACCATCTTCAGACTTGACTAGGGAAGATGCTTGGTTAAATAACCCTTACGGGGAAACGAATTCTGACATTTTGAACTCTGTGGGGAAATCAGGCGTACAGCCGCCTGTTGGGAATTCTTCACTTGTCGAAAGATAATCCGCTTGGGGAAGAAAGCTCTTCAATTAGATTTAGAATTCTGCTGGGGATTCCAATTGCTCTAACTCAGCTGGGGAGCATTCTCTACCTGGGGAGATATGATACCCTCCTGCAAAACCTGCAACAACAGTATACACACATGTGCCCCGGGGATTTACATGGTATGATCTGTTCATCCATTGTCACCCGACACTCAAAGATAGTTTTAATTGTTTCCCTGCAATGTCATTTTTTGGAAAATCACCATGTTTCGAATGCAATGTTCTTTTTGCCAAAAATTCAGGACATTTTTGCAAACAAAGTAAATAAAACACAACACAGCTTTTGACTGAATATTCATTCATTGAGAAGCCATTGAATAGCTAAAGTCTTACATCAGGAAGCAACTACCTGGAAAGAGGTAGCTACCATAAAATTGAGAAAAAGAAACTATCCTAATGGCAATGTGCACGACATTCCAATGAGTTTCCTTCCTACTATGACCAACATGTCTTCAAGACTTTCTGTTCTTGCCTTTGCTTTCTGAAGAAGATGAGGGGACTGATTCCTACCCTTCTGATATTGCCAGACTGCATGAAACGATGATTTGATTCAGATTACCCGGATCACAGTTGTTCGCTTATTCCATTGTTTTGCGTGGATCGCCCTTTCGGGTTTACAATCCACCGGGATACCCTTTTTTGCCTGAGCTGTCCGATGTGACTTTTCAAATCAGCAGGTGTACATTTTTTCCCTAACTTTTGCCCGAGCTTTTTATTCTGTTTTTAGCTCGTCGGGATGCCTTTTTCTTGCCTGGACTTTAATTTTGTTTTTGTGTCCAGCGGGTCCTTTTATGCGAAGTATTTTTTAACTGCGTCCAAGTTAACAGGGGATTGGAAATCTTCTCCATCCATAGTAGTGAGCATCAGTGCCCACCTGAGAAAACTTTCTTCACTATGAATAGGCCTTCGTAGTTTGGGGTCCACTTGCCCCTGTGATTTGAACCTGGAGGAATGATCCTCTTGAGCACAAGCTCGCCTACTTGATACTCTCGAGTACGTACTCGTTGGTCGAATGCTTGCTTCATTCTCCTCTGATAAAGATGACTATGACAGATAACCGCTAATCTCTTTTCCTCAATTAGACACAACCGATTATATCGAGCACGTACCCACTCAACCTCATCAAGCTTCACATCCATCATCACACGGAAAGAAGGAATTTCCACCCCAACAGGCAAGACTGCCTCCATGCCATACACCAAAGAGAAAGGAGTTGCCCCGGTTGACGTCCTGACTGACGTTCAGTACCCATGTAATGCGAATGGTAACATCTCATGCCAATCTTTGTAAGTGACAACCATCTTTTGCACAATCTTCTTAATATTCTTGTTAGCTGCCTCTACCGTGCCATTCATTTTTGGCCGGTAAGAAGAAGAATTGTGATGTTGAATCTCGAAGTCCCGGCACAGCTCTGCCATCATCTTGTTGTTTAAGTTGGAACCATTATCAGTAATGATTCGCTCGGGCACCCCGTATCTGCAAATGATGTCTCTTTTCAGAAATCTGGCTACCACTTGACGAGTGACATTGGCATAAGATGTTGCTTCAACCCACTTGGTGAAGTAATCAATCGCAACCAAGATGAAGCGATGACCATTCGAAGCAGTAGGCTCTATCTTCCTGATCATGTCAATGCCCCACATAGAAAAGGGCCAAAGAGATGACATGACATTGAGCGGGCTAGGAGGAACATGTACCTTGTCTGTATAAATTTGGCACTTGTGGCACTTACGGGCGTACGAACAACAGTCTGCATCCATTGTTAGCCAATAATATCCTGACCTTAATAACTTCTTAGCCATTGCATGCCCTCCTGCATGAGTACTGAAGGATCCCTCGTGGACTTCCTGCATTAACAAGCCTGCTTCGTGTCTATCCACGCATCTGAGCAAGACCATGTCAAACTTTCTCTTATACAGAACCCCGTCTGCATTCAAGAAGAAGCTAGCAGCAAGTCGTCTCAAGGTTTTCTTATCATTGGATGATTCCCATGCTGGGTATTCTTGTTTTTCCAGGAAAAGCTTGATATCAAAGTACCAAGGTTTCTCATCAGACACTACGTCTACAGAGAAAGCATAAGCTAGTGCGTCAAGCCTGGAAATGTCAATCCTGGGCACATTGTTCCAACACAAGACTTTGATGGACGAAGAAAGAGTAACTAGTGCATTGGCAAATTGATTCTTATCTCGTGGTATATATTGAAGCTTAACCGTTGTGAAGAACGTCAACGGCCTTCTGGCATAATCCCTATAAGGGATTAAGTATTCTTGATGTGTATACCACTTGTCGGTAATCTGGTTGATAACGAGGGCTGAATCTCCGAATATATCGAGGGTCTTAATCTAAATATTAATAGCCTCCTCCATTCCCATTATGCACGCCTCGTATTCCGCTTCATTATTGGTGCAGCCAAAAGTAATTCTGACAGCGAAGGGAAAGTGAACACCTTCGGGAGTGATAAGAGCAACACCAACTCTGCGTCCATTGATATTGACTGCCCCATCAAACATCAATTTCCATCTGGATTCAGGGTCAGGAACCTCCTCCTTAAGTGGTTCCTCGCAATCTCTTGCCTTGATGTACATGATGTCCTCATCAGGGAAATCAAACTTCATTGGCTGGTAATCGTCTTCAAGTGGTTGATGTGCAAGATAATCTGACAATACACTTCCTTTGATGGCTTTCAGGGAAGTATACTGTATGTCATACTCCGTTAAGATCATTTTCCACCTTGCAACCCTTCCGGTTAATGCTGGTTTCTCGAAAATATACTTGACATGGTCCATTTTTTAGATTAGCAATGTGGTGTAGGTCAACATGTACTGTCTCAGACGGCGAGCAGCTCATGCCAAAGTTGTAAACACCCCAAATTTTCCCTCACTATTTATCACACCATGGCTTGTGATCTTTCATTTTGCATAAGCATAAGCATACCACCTCATATTGCATATTTGTTTCATCTGCATAGTTCAAGTTCATCTGCATCTAGGGTTTGTGATCTGAGCAATCCAAGATTCCATCTGAGCCATCCCAAAGGCCTCAAAGTGTTCCAAGAGGGTCCATATGTGTTCTATCATCATATTATGTCCCTCAAAGTTCATGGAAGTCAAGAAATCACAAGTACTGGCAAAGGCATGGAAGCAGAGCTAGGGTTTCACTACACAGATGACCAAAATTAGGGTTTTGCTTTCAGAGGTCTTAATACCAAATTTTTGGGTCATTCTTGTTTCTAATATTCTTAAGATATTATAAGGATCATATGTACCAAGTTTTATGAAGAATTTCATTGTGGAAGGCATTTGTTCACTAGGTGACTTCTTGGCAAGTTAAGTCAAAATCAGGGCATCTGAGGCCCCCAACAATGGAACCAAGGGGGTATTTTCATCAAATTGAAGTTATATGATCTTTATTTGATCTTAGAAGAGGTTAGAATTTCACAATATTGAAGAATTTTGAGCCATTTGCAAACTTGCCAAAAATGGAAATGACTTGTAATGGAAACTTTCCATTTTGGGAAAGTTTTTCAACCTCCTCTTTCTCAACCAAAAATGCTTCAAATGAAAAATTATTGGTCATGAAAGTTGTAGATTAGGTCTTTCCCTTTTAAAAAGTACAAGAACATGTCTTGATTCATGTCGCTCCCACCAAAATGACACCTTAGGTCAGAAGGGGTACAGACGCGAACGGTCGGCGAAAGGGGATGAGAACACACAGAAGTGAACTCAGAAAGACAAGAGTCGCCAGCTAGGCATTTTTATCCCGGAGGAAAGGTAATGCTGCATAGACCTAAGAAAAGATATGGATAAGACAGTTGCGAACCAGAGAGACTGAGAAAGGGGGTTGGTTACAACCTGGGAAGGTATTAGCACCCAGATTGTCCGCCGTACTCGACGGGATTCACGTTTGAAAGATTTGTGTTTTAAAGGGGTAGTGTCTGTGCAATTGGTGTATCAAAGCTGGAAAAGAATGCAAGTGTCAGTGTAAAAGAAATGTGAAGTGTATAGGAGAGGTGTCAGTGTAAGAATAGGAGTATGAAGCTCAAGACTATGAGGCTCAAAGAATAATGCTGGAAAGAGGGGGAATATACAGAGACTTTTGTTCGATAACTGTTAAGTTATGCCTACGTATCCTCTCGTGCAATGAGGAAGTCAGAACACCGTAGTTCGACCCAAAGAGACTGAAAGATAAATTGACTTGTGAACTGCTTACTTGCCTATGCTCAAGTGTATGACCTGTCTGGCTCAGGTGCAAACTGTCTTGCATTAGACGGAAGAAGCAAGTTCTCGTTTGTGAGTGAGTGAGGTGAGAAAAGAATCCCGGAGGAGACGATTATTGTTTGTTTTTGTTTTTTTAATATTTTATTGCTTTTGGAGTTTGTCATAAGAAAATGAGCTTAAGCCCAAACCAAGGGTTAGTAAACTCATCACATCTTCCCTCTGATTAGGGGTAATGAGAATACCTTAAGTATGAAGTAAACACCTCACACTTGATCACCATGATGTAGGATTAAGATCATTAACCTACTTGCCATTATTTATATGTTTTTGGAGTTTTTGTTTAGTGTTGAGTAATGAGTTTAAGCCATAATCAAGGATTTAATGGACCCATTACACCATCCTAATAGAAGGATAATAGATGAGCACACTTAAGCTGAGGAAGATGCCTCAACTTAATCCATGATTAGGGATTAACCTCATGACAAAACAAAGCCTTTATTTAAGTGGATTTTAGTTAATGGTAAGATTAAGAAGTGAATTTTATGATTTGTAAGACAACTTGAGGGGGACTTGTCCATTAACACTAGGGTTAGTCCTTCTTAACCAATTAATGAAGAATTAGAACCCTAATGCAAGGCCCAAGTTGCAAGTTTGATGTCTTGATGATTATTAAGTGAATTGATTAGAGGATTTAAACACATTAAGGGTTTAACACTTAGGATTAAAGTTATACACTCCATCCTAATAGAAGGATGCATGCATAAGCTTAATCACAAAGCCCTAAAGCCTTTAGGGTTTAGTCCCTGATTATGAGATGAGAAGAGAAGACTCAAAGAGACACAAAGGTAAAAGCTAAGTGGGGGGGGGGGGGCTAATCAAACCCTAATTGTTATCATGCTTGGTCATTCCTAGGGTTTGTGAGGCTTAAGAGAAAGATCTTCAAAGGGCCACCAAGGAGAGAAGCAGATGAGAGGAGTAAAGATAAGCAAAACAACTTGCTTCACTTAAGAAGACAAGTTTCTTGAAGAAAGAAGGTAAGATGAACAAGAATGATCAAGCTAAATCCATACACATACAAAAATGCATGATGCAAGAGAGATGAGAAGAGATTGTGAGAAGTGAAGGCAAATTCACTTCTCAATACAACTTACCACCTGAAAAGTTAGTAAAGAAATGAAATGCAATGCCAATGAGATGAGATGTGATGATGCAAACCAAAACCAGAAGCATGAGTATGATATTAATGATGCTAAGAGATGATGCAATCATGAGGCAAGGCATTAGAATGATCATACAAACATATGGATGTAAGAGAAGCATGCTTTGAACCATGGATGTTCATGAAAAGTTATGGAATGCAAAAGACATGTAACATGGCAAATGAAAGATGAAATGATCAAACATGATTCTAATATGTCCTAAGATGTGTTATGAATCAAATTAATTCACACAATGTCATGGCAAGTCATGGTATGCAAGCAAATGGAAGATGGATGCAAAGGAAGGCATGAATTAGGGTTATATGCAACATACAAAGCAAAAATCCAAAACCAGAAGAAAATGACATGATAAAAATTTGAAAATGCAATCAAAGGAAACCTAGACCTATACAAACTCACTGCCCAAAGGAGGGGATCTAACTCTTAACCTATTGGAAGTTATGAATTTTCTAAGATTGCTAGGGTTTTAAGGTACCTTGTCAAGAAAAATGCAAAACAAATTGAAAATGCAAGATCAATTCAAGCCAATTTTATCCTATAAACTAAATGCTATACAAGATGCAATGCAAGAAGAATCATGATCCAACTCTCAATGGCTAGGCAGAAATGAATTTTTGAAGTTTGAAACAAAATAATGCCTTGAAATGGAATTAAATCCAAAGAAAATTATCAAAAGGCATCAAGAACAAAAAAGAAATTTGGTTTGAGAGTTGGAAAATGTTTCTAAATGTTTTTAAATGTCACATGAATTTTTTTGTGATTTTTAAATACCTAAAAGTATTTTTAATTAATTAATTTCCATTAATTAATTAAAAATAAGCTTTTAAATGATTTAAAAATAATTTTTAATGCAAAAAATAAAAATAAAAATATTTTTGGGTTTTAAAAAATAATGAAAACCTTGACAAAAATTTCCATAATTTTTAAATGATTTTTACTATTTTAATTAATTCGTACAAAATAAATGCAAAATAAATGAATAAAAATTGAATTATGGAAAAGTATGCAAAATGAGAGGATCAGATGCAATCTGGGCTGGGGAGGTTTGACTTGGCGCGCAATCCTACGACCCAAGTTCAAACTTCTTAAATCCTGATTAATTAATTAAATTAAACCTAATTAGTAATTAATGACATGATCTCAGCCTTCCAAACGCGCGCGGGAAACTTCATCTGATGGCCTACATTCAAACTTGGTGCCCTAACCCTAATTAGCACTTAATCACTCTCAGGTCACCGGAGACGAGCTCCGGTCGTCTTCTCCGGTGACCTCCTCACCTGAAAATGGCCAACTTCTTCTCTAGGTTATTTCTGGAGCTCTAAAGCTCCAGATCAAACCTCCTAACCTCCCTGAATCTGAATCCACCCTCAAAACTCATTTCTTTTCACTCAATCCCATGATTCGAAGAAGAACATAAATATGGAAAAAATTTCAGACAAGCAATACAGTCTTATTTCTCAACCATTTTCAATAATTCCAAGTCCAGTGTGATCAGTGAAGCATGCTTAATCATTTTGAAACATAAAATAAGAGTTCTGGAAAAATGTTTCAAGGAGGTACCTGAGCTTGAGCTTTCTCAGTTCTGGACTTTCAGACCTCATTTCTTTGTGCAAACCACTCCCCTTGTGCTCCTGATGAAGTCTTGATGCTTGGAAAGAATTTCTTTTGGCTGATTTGGGAGTTTGATCAAGTTCTGTTCAGGAGAGGTGAGAGATCGTGTTTTGATTTCTGGGGGTTTCAAGGATGAATGAGGGCAGGGATGTAATCAGTGGAACATGCTGAGATCAATGGTGAGGTTTGTTTGAATGTTTGATGCTTGTGGAGTGTGTTTCGAATGAAAATGCATATGAGGCATAAACTTGGAGATATGGCTTATGATCTGGTTCAGGCTTGAGTGTGTGGTGTGTTGAGCTGCTTTTGGTCCATGTATCAAGTGGTGATAGGTAAGAGAGTTGTTGGTGGCCTATGGTGATTGGTATGGGTCTTTTGCAAAAAAGTCAAGCTTTGTGTAAGAGAGGTATAGGCTCATAGCTAGCCAAGGACAAGAGTGGTGTCATGCGCAGCAAGAAGTGTGGAGAGCCCTAAGATCAATTTTGAAGTCAGCCAGCAAATGGATTAGGGTTTGAGTGAGGTTTTGCAACTTTGTTCAATTTTGGCCCTTTTGAAGTTTCTTGGTCCACAAGTCATAAAAATGAGAAAACTTTTGATGCAATCTGACTTTTAGACATTGGTTCATGTTTGTATGAAGATTAGAAGTCCATTTGATAGCACAATTTGCCTTGGCAAGGGATTTTGCAACTTTGCCTCTTTGGTAGAAAACTTGAAATTATGTGATTTTTCCCAACTTTGACAAGCCATAAATTTTGATCCAAAATGAATTAGAACAAGTTCTTGTACTTTTTGAAAAGGGAATGATCCATTCTAAAACTTTCATGACCAAAGTTTTCCCATTTGAAGCATTTTTGAATCAAAAAGCAAGGGTTGAAAAAGTTTCCCAAAATGGCAAGTTTCCATTACAAGTCATTTTCCCAAAAAGTCAACTTTGCAAATGGCTTGAAATTCTTCAATTTTGTGAACCTATTGTCGCTCCCGGGATTTTCATCCTAGTACAAACGCGAAAGTGGCGCGGAAAGGTTAGAGTCGCCAGCCAGACATTTTTATCCCGAAAGAAAGGGAAAGGTAATGTTGCACAAACCTGAGGAAGAAGGAAAGGACAAGGTCCTGCGAACCAAAGATCTGAGTTCGGGAGTCGGTTACGACCTGGGAAGGTATTAGCACCCCATACCGTCCGCCGTACCCGACGGGATCCACGCTTGCTTGTTTGTTTCAAAGGGTGAGAAATAAAGAATGCTGCTGAATAAAACCGCTAACTGGGACTGGAAAATGAAATGAGAAAGGAACTGGAAAAGAAAATGAAAAGAAAGGGGAAATGTAGGGAAAATAAAGAATGTGCTCGAACGGGCCCTACCCCGCTGCCTACGTACCTCATCGGGATAATGAGGATCAGAGTCGACGTAATTCGCCTAACTAGGGGTAACAAAGGGAAATTGCTTGTGAATTAAGGCTTGACCTGCCTATGCCATTGCTCAGGTGTTGCAGGCTCGGACGACGAGTGCGTAACCGTCTTGCAAAGTGACAAGTAGGAGCAAGTTCGCGTACGGAGCGAAGGAGATGAGAAAAGAATTCCCGAAGGAAAGACGCTTATTGTTTGTTTGTGTTTTTTTAGAAAGCTTTTAGGAGTGTGTCACAAGGAAGTGAACTCAAGCTCTTTTCCATGGAATGTGTACTTGTCACTACATTCCAAGAGGGAATAATAGAACAAGCACATTCAAGTAAGGAGAAGATCCCCAAAACTTGAACCCAAAGACTAGGGCTTAGGCTCACTAACTTGTTTACTTATTAGGTGTTTTGATTATTCACATGAAGAAGTGTTTTTTAGCTTTTCTTTTATGAAGAAGATACCTTGATCAGACTTGTGCATCACAAGGTAAACATATACTATCCCAAGATGGGAAGACTACAAGCATACCTCATGGAATAAGGTTATGGATCAATGTATCATTTCAGATTTATTAAAGTGTTTTTTAGAGTTATGAGATGAGAAGAGAAAAAGAACCAAAAGGATCACAAAAGGACAAAATCCTAAAAGGGGGACTAAAACAATCCTAAGTTATTTATCATATACAAAAGGGAGATCCTATGGTTAATGAGGTATTCTAATCCTAAGAAAGAAAAGAAAAGAAGAAAATAGAACTTAGAAATCAACTTACTTCCTAAGGAAGGTAAGTTGTTTCTAAAGAAAGGGAAAACCTATAAGCAAGCACCAAGTGTTAAGGCAAAGACAATTAAAATGCATAAGAGATAGGAATGAAGTGAGGCTTACCTCAATCTTCCCCCCTACAAAACAAAAGTTAGCATGACAATGCATATTGAAAGTAAAATCAAAGCATGAAAGCGATTAAGTACCATAAACGTCCTAGAATGGAACTAGGGTTCAAAATAAGACCTAAGTATAAAGGTGAAGGTACCTAAAGGTTACATGACTTCTAAAGTCAGTAGCTACATGATATAGGTCCCTAGGTATGCTAGGATACCTCACAAATTCAAACTATGTCAAACTATGTACAAAAAGTTCACATAAATTCAACTAAATGCAAGTTAGGGTTCAAGGATGAAATATGAGTGCATATGGCTTACAAGCATGAATTAATACATGAAATGAACATCAAAGTCAGTAGTGAATGCTTATGAAGATGGACTAATGAATATACAATCATGGATGCAATGGATTAGGCATATGGAGTAATGAGAAGAAGATATGAGATGAAATGGAACAAACATCGCATAAGATCGCACATGATGAAAGTTAAGGAAGAATGACATGTGAATATGAATGAAATGATTATGGGTCAGTAGAATACAAGGTATGAGATGCAATTAGAATGCATGAATAGGCATTAATGATTTGCACATAATTCAAGTTATTATTTAGAGGAGAAGAGAATCTATTTTAGGTTAAAGTTAATTCACATAAGTATGCACTTTAAAGCACCAAAACAAACCAAATGATTATGGTTCAAAAAATGACCTATGACTGGAATTAAAGACATACAAATGACCTATAATCAACTCCTAAAAGCTACCAAAAATCCCCTCAAGAAAATGGCATGAATGCCTTCTTAACATTTAGGTTATGCGACACATAAACACATGAATCAACCTAGGATCTAGGTGACATGGAAAAATAGCAAAAATGCTTAAAAAATTATGAAATTAAATCCCTGGAATGATATAGTCATTATCTTACATTGTCTAAAAGAATTCCATAAAATTATGCACCAAAGTGCCAAAACAATTCCTTGATTAGCAAGGTAGCAATGAATGATCACCCAAAAACAACTCCACAAAGTGGATCAAAAAGGGCACTAAAAATTATGGAATAGAATGCCTAAGGAGCATAAAAATGTCACAAATTACAGTGATTAATCACACACAAAAAATAGGTTTCACACCTATGGGGAAAAAACGATTTCGGTCCCTTATGCCAAAACACTCCCTTTTGGGACAGCTCATGATCTAAAATCCAAATTAATTATTAAAACCACCCAAATCTGGAAACAAAAAATATGACAAATTAATTAAGAGGATAAGGATCACTCATGAATTTTTCCAGAATTTTATATCACTTAAAAATATTTTTAATAATTGCGACGAAACGGGCAAAAAAGTGGATTTTAAGGGGAAGTGAAAGGAATCGATCCTAATGGTTCGTAACCTAATCCCTAAGTTCCGAAATCGATACATATCATCAAAAATCACAAATAAATCCAATGACTCAGGTGGGAGGGCTCAATATGCACCTTAAGTTATATGATCCTAAGTCGCATACAACTAGAATGATGCATTAAAGTAGAGAATCGAGATTACTTACTTGGTCGAAGTGCCGATTCTTTCACATAAAAGAAATCAAAAAACTTCAAGCCAAGCCTTGTAATCTCCCATGAGCAAAATAAATGCTCATCTTCCATAATTGCTTTGTGAAGATCCCCCATAATCGAAACAAAAACAACGGCACAAAATATCATTTGAATCCAAAGGTATCCCACAAATAAAGTGGAATACCAACCAAACGACGTACCGTCGTTAAGATCTTTGCGAGAACCTTGCATGAACTCAACAAACACATTAGAAACAAAAAAGAGGTGCAACCGGAAGTTGCACCTATGTCTCACAACTCAAAATCAAATAGAAAGATGAATGTACGAGTCATGGACATGCATTGAAATTTACGTTTCAAAACGGGGCAGCACTTATGCTCTAACATAAACAACATGCAAATTCAAACCAAAATCAAATAAATTTACATGAAATGAATGGAAAATGATCAACAAACATAAGTACAAGTCAAAACAAGATCAATGCATCAAAATTGCACCAAACCGAACTTAAAAAGCCTTAAAACGAAAAAACGCGTCAAAAATCACCGACTCGGAATTGAACGAAAATCGCATGGTAACTTGCAAACGTGCCAACGGATTCAAATATGCAATCGGATTTTGAAAATTCCGCTCGGAAGTGGTACTTTTTAGCCGATTTTATCGGCTGGCAGTAGCGAAATAGACGAAAAAAATTGTCCGAAATCGACTAAAAAGTTTACCAATGGCTCCGGAATAATCAACAAAGTCAATTTACACTATTCACATTCGCGAAAATGCGCTACGGTTAGGAAGTTATGACCAAAACGCACGTATCGACACGCGACATATGAACAACATCAACAATTAAGCTTCAACCTATCCTATTCCGAATTTACACAATGAAACAAACATGAATTCAAAAGTCAAGCACTTCAATCAATATCAAGTCACAATAATTAACTCTCTTAAGAATTTTATCAAACATCTAACATGCATCGATTAGTCTATGTCAATTTTAACAATCATTTCCAATTATGCACAACAACAATTATTAGGATCAATTAATCAAGCATCAATCAACAACCACATCAAGAATCAATGCACATAATCTCCATAATATGAATTCAACTTCAAAATTCAATTCAAGAAACAATGCAACAATTATTCATGAATTAAAGTTTAAGAAGCTTACCGAATGAAGAATCGACGAAGAAATTGTGAATCCGGAGGAAGTGAGACGCGATCATGAACGGAGGAGAGGAGGAGAGGCCGCGTGGCTACCGGCGGCGGAAGATGGTGGTCGCACGGTGGTGAAGTTGACCGAAGGTGGTGGTTCGTGGCGGCTCGGCTATCGGAAGCTTGATCGGAATTGTTGTGTTCTTGAGTTCTTGATGAAGTTGTTGTTGTGTTCTTGAGAAAGAATTGAGAGAATGAACTTTGATCCTTTAGAGAGAGTTTGTGAGAGTTTTTTGGTGTTTGTAAATTATGATTGAAGTTGTGAGACAAATTGTGGGTCAAAAGAATATATAGTGGAGTGTAAAATGAAAGGCAAAAGGTGGAATTTCGGCTTAAGTGAAAATAACAATATCTTCGGCAAGAAATTTCGACTCTGAGCCTTTCATAATATCGTCCGTCTCTAAATCAAGGTTGTAACGCAAACAAAATGGATGTCATACGATTAAAATCGGGTGCGATCGATACGTTTAAGCTGCAAGACATCACTGAATAAGTTATTTTTTCGGCTTATTTGGTGTCCGCTACTCGAAAATGTGACGAGGTCAACCTCTTAGGAGCATAATCTCGACTCGACTTTGTCAGCAAAGTTGTAGATCTATGAGTCAGTGACCTAGTGTTAAAATCTAAGCTCAACCGGATAAACGACGAGGAAGATATGAATTTTCTCGTGAAACCACTTTCAGCCTTTTTCTTCGGTTCAGCACTTCAGTTTTGTGAAATAAACCAAAACGATAATCTTTGGAGCACCGTTCAAACTCGCATTTGTCTTTGAACTTGAAGAGGATAAAATTTTTGAACCAACGCTTCAAGAACGGGTGCAATCCGATGAAAATTGACCGAGTTATGAATTTGACAAAATCTGACAGACAGTGCACTGCATCAAAGAACCTTACTGGTAATTCGCATTTTCGAGATCCTTCCACTCGGACCTAACCCAAACTGAATTCACATAATTAAGATAACATCTAAACGGAATTTTAGGCACCAAAACAACATCAATTCTATGAACGAGCCAAGAGTTATGAATTTTTTAGTGTTCAAAACTCACCGGTTCAGCACTGTTTTTCACTATGTCGACTCTAAAGACTCGCACATTCTGAGATCTTCTTCAAAGAATTAGTTCTCGGCCAAAACCCAAAAGTTAGAAAGGATATCAAGACGGAACTTTTGGCATATGAATCGCTCAGACTTGTTGACCCAATCAGAAGTTACGAACTCTTGAATACCGCTAGCACAGTTAATCGGCGAAACCGAAATTTCAAAAACAAATAATTCCCGCCATTTTCCTTGATGAATTGGCCTCCGAGCCGAACACAAAAGTTGTAGAGAATACCGAAACAGTTTAAACTATTGAGTTTCAAGCCAAAATGAGTTTCTGAGCATAAGTTACAACTTTTGCAAACTGCACCATAAAACTGATATTCAGCTTAAACTCCTCTGAATCAACCGAGAACTTTTGGCTTCTTCTGAGATTATTGTGCACGTGCCGCATGAAGAAATAAAGGCCAGTCGCAACCTGTGAAAGCTCAAATGGAGATGTATGTTCATGTATGTTTATGATGCAATTGTGATCTAAATGCAATGCAATGTATGAAAGGATATGCTAAATGGCATGAAAATGAGAGGGCAAATTTTGAGGTATTACAGCTGCCCCTATTCAATCATCTGTTAATCTGAAAAGGACGGTAGCAAGAGCTATCGACCATTCAAGATAAACTGTGATTGAATACCAAGAAGACCAGAAATTTGCACTCTGACGAAGAATGCAACACCGGGAAATAAACCCAACCAAATTACGCTTTGGTGGCTGAAGGAGAGAAAAAGCAGACGAGCTTCTTCCAAGTTGAAACTGATATCTGGAATAAGAGTGCTAAGACAGACGAGTCTTCAAACAATCCTGTGACGCCAGGTGCCGGACAAACGAGTCTTTAGACATTGCAAGAACTTGTAACTGAGACAGACGAGCCTTCAAAAAAATCCTGTGACGCCAGGAGCTGGACAGACGAGTCCTTAAACACTTCAAGCATATAAACTGAGACAGACGAGTCTTCAAAAAAATCCTGTGACGCCAGAAGCTGGACGTATGAGTCCTCAAACACTTCAAGCATATAAACTGAGACAGACGAGTCTTCAAAAAAAAATCATGTGACGCCAGGAGCTGGACAGACGAGTCCTTAAACACTTCAAGCATATAAACTAAGACAGACGAGTCTTCAAAAAAATCCTGTGACGCCAGGAGCTGGACAGACGAGTCCTTAAACACTTCAAGCATATAAACTGAGACAGACGAGTCTTCAAAAACAATCCTGTGACGCCAGGAGCTGGACAGACGAGTCCTTAAACACTTCAAGCATATAAACTGAGACAGACGAGTCTTCAAAAAAAATCCTGTGACGCCAGGAGCTAGACAGACGAGTCCTTAAACACTTCAAGCATATGAGACAGACGAGTCTCCTTTGGATTTACCTGTTACGCCAGAAGCTGGACATACGAGTCCTCCAACACTGCAGAATATATGACTTGAGACAGACTAGTCTTCAAACAATCCTGTGACGCCAGGAACTGGACATACGAGTCCTCAAACACTGCATATAGCATGAGACAGACGAGTCTCCTTCGGATTTACCTGTTACGCCAGGACCGACAATGCACTTAAGTCTGTGGGATAGACATGCAATCAAGGTAGACGAACCTTCTTCATATATTATCCGCGGATATATGGTATAAGACAGACGAGTCTTCTTAACAAACCTGTTACGCCAGGTGCAGCAACAACAATAATTGGTGCCTGAGACAGACGAACCTTCTTCACATACACCTATAACATCTTATATGATCAAATAAAGATCATACATAATCAAAATGATGAAGAACACCCCTTGGTTGGGTCATTAGGGGCCTCAGATGCCCTGATTTTGCACTGACTTGCTCAAAAAGTCAACTCTTGATCAGATGCCTTCCTCATGGAATTTCTTCATGAAAATTGATATGCATGATCCCTATACCATATAGAGACCAATAGAAACAAGAATGACCAAAAAATTTGGAGTTATGGCCTTTGAAACCAAAACCCTAATTCTAGGTCATCTGTGCAGTTAAATCTGGCTCTGCTTCCATGCCATTCTCAGTTCTTGTGATTCCTTGACTTTCTTGACTTTATGGGGATAAAATATGATGCTTGAACATACATGGACCCCTTTGAAGTGATTGATGACCTTTGGAGTGGCTCAAATGGCTCTTGGATTGCTCAGATCACAAACCCTAGATGCAGATGACTTTAAAACAATGCAGTGAATCAAAAATGCAATATGAGATGCTATGATTGAACTTATGCATATGAAAAGATCACAAGCCATGGTGTGAATGGGTGAGGGCAAATTTGGGGTGTTTACAATTCATCCTAGAACTCAAGATATGGCCTTTCAAAGTTGGCAAAAATCCTAAAATTTCAAGTTTCATGTCAAAGAGGGATTTTGCAAATTGGCATATGCAAGCTTTCTAATGACTTCAAATGTGTACAAACACTTCATAACATGCCTATGTGACATCAAAAGATCAGAATTGGCCCATGGTTAGAGGCATTTCATGGCTTGTGATCCAAGAAACTTCAAAGAGGGAATTTTGCAAAACCTATGGTATCTCTTCATCCAAGTGATCCAGCTGCATAAAAATGATCCAAGGGCCATCCATGAACTTAGCTGAGGCCAAGACACCCCTAAAGTCAGACCTGCACCATGCCCATACCTCAAGTACACAAAGTTGACATTTTTGCAACTTGGCTCATACCAATCACACTATGCTACCAACCACTTTCTGAACACTCTCATTGGCCTATACTAACCTTATGGAACACATTTCATAACACACAAGCAGCTAAATCATCCTAGAACTCAGAATCCCCAAAATCCCCAAAAACCTTCAAGCTTTCGAAACTCACTCCTCAACCACTCAAACTTAAATTTTCTTTCACCAATCATCTCCTCATAACCTAAGGAGCATTTCCCACCCTTCACCATAGCCTGAAACACAGCCAAACACAAACACATTTTCTGGTGTAGCAGAAACAAAACCTTCAAACCAAGCCATACAAACTTGTTCTATGCTTCACATCATCCTCAGGGGGTCCATTGAAGTTGGTTTGCACAAGGGAGGAGGCCAGAAAGTCCAGAATCAGAAAGCTCAACCTCAGGTAACCTCAAGAACTTTTTTTTTCCAGAATCCTGTTTTCTTGTTAAAATATTATTCTATATGTTGCACTGATCATGAGGATGTGTTTAATTTTAAAAATAAGCAAAAAATGAGTATGATACGATGTTCTGAAAGTTTGACCTAAAATTTGTTTTGATTCGATTCAGTCTCATTGCGCAATAGAAATGTTGTTTGTTTGTTGATTCATGATGTATGATGTTTGGGGATTGATTCTGGGCAGTTTTTATGGGGATTAATGGCTTAGGGAAGAAGATGACGTTTTTGACTCGCCGGAGAAGATGACCGGAGGTCCCCTCCGGCCATCTGAAAGTCATTAGGGCTTAATCTCTGATTAATTAGTTTAGTTTGAATTTAGGCCGTTGGATGTGGTTTCCTGCGTGTGTGGATGGTCAAGATCCTCCCACTTAGCCCTAATCTCCAAATTAATTAAAGTAATCAATTAATTAAGTCAGGTTAAATCCCAGCCTTTGGATCACGCGCCAGTCAACGTTTATAACCCCAGTTTGAATCTGGACCATCAGATCTTCATACTTTCTCATTTATTTCATTTTATTTTATTTTCTTTCCATTTCTTTTGCATAATTAATTAAAAATAGCAAAAATCATTCAAAAATTATTTCCTTTTGCATTTCTGTTTTAAATATTTTTCTTAACCAAAAAATGACTTTTATTTTATTTGTTGCATTAAAAAAGTATTTTTAAAATATTTAAATGTTATTTTTAATTGATTAAAGTCTTTTAATTAATTAAAAATACATTTATGTTTCTAAAAATCACCAAAAAAATCATGAATCATCCCATTGCATTTAGAAACATTTTCAAACTCTTCATATAAATTTCTTTTTAGGTTTGATCATAGTTTGCGAATTTTCTTTGAATTAAAGGTCATTAAATTTCATTATTTGAACCCTAACTTTAAAAAATCATTTTTGCCTAACCAAGAAGAGTTTGAAGATGATTATTTTTGCATTGTTTTGCATATGGCATGTAGTTTATAGGTATTTTATGTCATAAATTTATCTTGCATCTTCAAATTGATTTTCATTTTTCCCTTTGAACCACCCAAAAAACCCAAGAAACTTAGGAAATTCATAACTTGTGATTGGTTAGGCTTCTGACCTTCTCCTTTGGGGTGTGACCTAGTATGGGATTAAGGTTTGTTTGAGCTTGGTTTTAATTTTTTATCATGTCATATGCTTCTGTTTTGTTCATTTGCATCTTGCTTGTCCATAAAACCCTAATTTTATGTGTTCATTTGCATTCATCTTGTATATGCATCCATACATGAACTTGCCATGACATTTATTGAATTCATATGTCATCTTAGACATCTTAGGACATGTTAGAATCACGCTCGATCATTTCATCATTCATTTGCCATGATTTGCATTCATTTCATTTCATTAACGTTCATGTGTTTTCAAACTTCAAAGGATGTTTACATGACATCTCATTCTTGTATGATCATACATATGCACTTTGTATGCCTTTTCATCATCTCACATGACATTAAAATTGCATAAAAACTTCTGATTTTGATCATTTCATCTTATTTCATCTCATTTCATTTCATTTCTTTATGCTTTACACCTTATGCATTCATGCTAACACTTTCAGGTGGTAAGTTACTTTGAGAAGTGGATTTGCCTTCACTTCTCATTTCTCTTATCTCTTTCATTTGCATCCTTACTTGTCTTTTAAGTGAATTTGATTCACTTGTGTTCAATCTCTCTCACTTTCTTTCTTTAAGTTACTTATCTTCTTCATTGAAGTAAGTAACTTATTCTTCTGCTTTATCCTCCTTTCATCTGCTTCTTCCATTGGTGGCTTCCTTGAAGATCTTTCTTAAGCCTTACAAACCATAGGAACATCTAAGAATGATAATAATTAGGGTTGTGATTAGTCTCCCCTTAGATTTTTACCTTTGAGTCTCTCTTCTCATCTTCATAATTAGAGATTAAACTCTTAAAGTATTAGGACTTTGGAATTAGGGTTATGCATGTATCCTTCTCTTAGGATGGAGTGTATAACTTTAATCCTAAGTGTTAAACCTTTAATTTGTTTAAACCTCTTAATCAAATCATCTTAACAATCACTAATACTTCATCTTGTAACTTGGGCCTTACATTAGGGTTCTAATTCTTCCTTTATGGTTAAGAAGGGCTAACCCTAGTGTTTAATGGACAAGTCCCCCTCAAGTTGTCTTACAAACCATAAAACTCACTTCTCAATCTCATCCCTTAATTAAAATCCACTTAATAAAGGCTTTGTCATATAATGAATTTAATCCCTAACCATGGATTAAGTTGAGGTATCTTCCTCAGATTAAGTGTTCTCATCTATTATCCTTCTATTAGGATGGTGTAATGAGCCCACTAATCTGTGATTAGAGATTAAACTCATTACTTAACACTAAACAAAAAACCCAAAAACATCTAAATAATCACAAGTAGGTTAATGATCTTAATCCTACATCATCATGGTATTTAAGTTGAGATGCTTATCTCATACTTAAGTAGGCTCATTATCCCTAATCAGGGAGGATATAATGAGTTTACAAGCCCTTGATTTAGGCTTAAGCTCATTAACTTATGCAAAACACCAAAAACAATAACAAAACTGAAAACATAAAAATAAACAATAATCGTCTCCTTCAGGATTCTTTTCTCATCACACTCATTCACAAACGAGAACTCACTTCTTCTGTCTAATGCAAGACAGTTAGCACTCGAGCCAGAGGAGTCATACACTTGAGCATAGGCAAGCAAGCAGTTCACAGTTAATTTATTTTCAGTCTCTTTTAGTTGAACTACGGTGTTCTGAATTCCTCATTCCATGAGAGGATACGTAGGCATAACTTAACTGTTATCGAACAAAAGTCTCTGAGTCATCCCCCTCTTTCAGCATTCTTTTTCTAAGCCTCAATTCCTGAGTATTTCACTCTCTTTTGCACTGACACTTGTATATTTCTTTTCCAGCTTTTGCACACAGATAACATATACACTACCCCTTTAAACACAATCTTTTAAGCGTGGATCCCGTCGAGTACGACGGACAATCTGGGTGCTAATACCTTCCCAGGTTGTAACCAACCCCCTTTCTCAGTTTCTCTGGTTCGCAACCGTCTTATCCATCTTTTTCTAGGTTTATGCAGCATTACCTTTCCCTCGGGATAAAAATGCCTAGCTGGCGACTCTATTCACTTCATTTCATCTTTTCCTTTCACCGACCGTTCGTGTCTGCACCCTGTCTGGCCCTGGTGTCTTTTCGGGGGAGCGACATCTTGGCGACTCTGCTGGGAACTTATCTTGCAACCAGGGCTTCTGGTTCTTTTTGTGGGTTTCTCCTAGCGCTTGTTTGACTTGTGTTTATGGGGGTGTTATGTGATACTTGTGCTTATTGTTTATTGCTTTATTTATTGCTTTATGTACAACTTTATTTACTGCTTTCATTTACAGTTTTATGCATTTCATACTATTATCATCATCTGTGTTGGATCTGTTGTTTCCTTTGGTGGGAGGGATTTTGAGTGATTAAGGTTCCATACCAGGGACCTGAGTGACACATAAGATACCATGGCTTCATATTCTTTCCCATTCCATTTCGTTCTGGTGCGGGAATATGAAACACAGTTCAGACATGGGTTTCTTCTTGAGAACTTTGTGCTACAAATTTCCTGTAGTACTAGGGCTATATGGGAAGCCTGCTAAGTCTGGATGACCTTTTTATGACCTTCAGCATCTGAGGTGAGTTAGAGGAGGATCCATTATGATTATTGTAAACATTGTACCTCCGGGTTAGAAGTGTTTACACTTCTCATAACTGATCAAAGTCTGAGGATCCTTGTTCTAGAATAATACATGTGAGGGGGTTGGGATGTTTACAGGTTTACAGGAACCCTTTGGCATCATCATACCCTTGTTACTAATGTTGTTTTAAGGTTGTATCATTTTTGGACTGTTCTTGTGAAACCCTGGACTTGTGACTCTTTATTTGAGTCCCCCACCTGGCTACTGGTTTTCTAAGCTTTCATCTGGACTTTTGAACACACATGGACCCTATCAAGGCAGATAACAGATCCAGCACTTGATCACAAACCCTTTGCATATCATTCTGCATACATCATTCTTCATCATTTAACATTTTTCTATTTGTTTTACAGGGTATCCACATCTTATCTTTGGTTTGGTTTTGACCTATTCTACTGCTCAGCTATCTGCATCAACATCTTCATCAATTATCTGCATCAGAGGTTCTCCTTCAGTACTTGCGACTAGTTTCCTTCATCAGTTTTCAGCAGTTGCCTTCATCGGTGCTTCTCCTTAGTCTTCTTCATCAGCATCTATTATCAGCATGGACAAATCCAGGAAGAGCAACATCACCTATCATTTCTTTGAGCCCACTCTGACAGGCATCAGACAGATCCAGTCTCTCATCACTCCTGATCATGTCCCTCTATTCAGGGAGCATTATGGTGGCATTTTGGACATGATCATGGATCTGGATGCATCCTAGAGGAGCATGATTCACACTTGTCTCCAGTTCTATGACCCTCCACTCAGATGCTTCACTTTCCCATATTTTCAGCTAGGACCATTGATGGAAGAGTTCTCCATGTTGTTAGGTGTCCCTATTAGGAGAGGGATTCCTTTCAACCCTGAGATGGTTGCTCCCAAGAATGAAGATATAGATAAGGCTTTGCACTTGGAGTCCACCCTCATTGACCAGAGTATGACCACTAAGGCTGGAATCCCAGGCCTTCACTTGGACTTCTTGGTTACCCAGGCCACCCGACATGCTGCAGTAGGGAAGTAGGAGACTGTTTGTGCTCTCCTAGCTCTCAGCATATATGGAGTTATCTTGTTTGCAGACGAGCCGAAGTTTGTAAGCAAGAGTGTTATTCACCTGTTCTTACTGAGGAACCCAGTTCCTACCCTGCTTGGAGACTTTTACTACTCAGTGCATCAAAGGAATGAGAAGCAAAGGGGAAGATTAGTCAGATGCTGTGCACCCCTCTTCTACTGTTGGTTGTTAAGGCACTTGCCGAAGTCAGACACTTTCCTAAATCCTCACCAGCCAAGGAACTGGGCAAAGAGATTGATTGCCCTTATATCAGAAGACATCAGATGGTGCACTCAGAGCACCAAGGGCAAAGATATCATTACTAGCTGTGGGCAATATCCCAATGTACCCTTGATTGGAGTAAAAGGTTGCATCAACTTCAACCCTTTGCTTTTCAAGAGGCAATTAGGGTATGCTTTGGTACATCCCCCAAGGGGGCAAGATTTGACAGAAACCCTCTATTGTGACATCCAACACAACCTTGCCATTGTCAGGCAGACAACCTAGGCCTGGGACAATATTCAGACTAAGGGGACAACTATTCTTGGCAAGTGCAACAACATAGCCTTAGCTCAGTATCTTGACTGGTCTCGTGTCAGGGGACAAATCACCCAGATGCCATTCACCTTAGAGGATGTACCTGGACCATCATCAGTGGAGCCTGCATCTACTGTCAGTTTAGAGGAGTTTAAGAAATTGAAGGAAAGGAATGCTCAGCTCTCAGAAGCTTTGAAGAAGACCCTCTGGGAGAGGAATGACAGCCGTCTAGATAATGAAAGGTTAGAGAAGCTTTGGATTGAGCACTTGACCAAGATTGAAAGAACAGATGACTACATCAAGAAGGCTAGAGTAGGGGAGTTAGTGTTGAAGAATGCTTGCAAGGAAGCTAAGACTCAGAAGGCCAAAGCTGAGAATTACTTAGAGGAGAGTCAGGCTAGGTGGATCAGGATCACTGAGGCCCATACACAGGAGGATCAAAGAACCCAGGCTAGGATAGAACAGCTGAAGGCTAGTGAGAAGAAGAATCACGCAGCTTTGTTAGCAGCACAGAAGGAGATCTCTGAGTTGAAACTCCGGGCGAGGTTGAAGAGGTCAAAGGATCAGGATAAGCACAAGAAGCTTACCAGTGCCATTGCCACCAGGAACCTTCTCATCAGGACTATCACAGAGCACCCAGTAGGCCCAGTGACTGAGTCTCTCCTGAAAGAAGTCAGAGAGGATGACTTTGGATTGGATGTTTGATTCCCTTGTACTTGTATTTCCTTTTGTTTGTACTTTTGATTTTGTTGCTGTATCTTGACCCACCATGGGGACTTTGTTGTAATCAAACTATGTATCTTCACATTATTGTAATATATGGTTTGTATTACTTCATGGGCTTTTATCTCTCTGCAATATCATCATTTCCTCAAGGTCTGGAAAGGTCAAAACCAAAGAACCAAACCGGATACCCTTGGAAGACAAATAGGCATCCTGCATTGCATACTAACATTTTTTCTTTGTTTTGTAGGTTTTGTTTTTATTGTTGTTTCTCACTTTGTTGTGGTTTCAGGAAACATTGCTCGTAAAAGAGTGTTCCCCGTCAATAGAGTGCACTGGTATCCGACAAGAAACAACCTTCCGGGATTACAAATGGATCAGGTTCAACAGGATTTGACTGATGTGAGGACCCAAATGGCCAATGAGAGGACATAGATGAGGGCCCAAATGAATCAATTCATGGCAGTGATGACTGGTTTGGCTCAGAGCCAAGAAAGATTGAGAGAGTTAGTCGAGCGGCAAACTCCCGAGGAAAACCATCTTGGTACAGGGGGTACTAGTAACAACGATCACGTACAACCACGTACTGATCCACTAGAGTCTGGACCTCATTTGAACCCAGATATAAATGCTATAAGAAACACCCAAGGTAACACTGGAGGAAGGGCCTTGCAGGAGGACCCTCAGGAAGAGAAATTTACTGTGGTTGGGGCTGGAGACGAAGTTTACGATCATCGATTGGATGAAATAGCAGAAGAGCTAAGGTCTCTTGAATCCTAAAACTCTCTGGGTTTTGATGTCATGGACATGGGATTAGTGGAGGGGGTTAGAATTCCTCATAAGTTCAAACCTCCCTGTTTTGAAAGATACAATGGCACATCCTGCCCACGTACCCACCTTTAGTCTTTCCTGGGGAGATTGAAAGCTTACACCGCGGATGAGAAACTATGGATGTTTTACTTTGAGGATAGCTTGACAGGGGCATCCCGAGAGTGGTACTCTCACTTAACCAGAGCCAAAGTATGGAATTGGAAAGACTTGGCAGAAGCTTTCATTCGTCAGTATCAATATAATCTGGACATAGCTCCAAACAGAACCCTTCTGATGGGAATGTCACAATCTTCCCGAGAAAGCTTTAGAGAGTACGCCCAAAGGTGGAGGCAATTAGCTGCTGCCGTTCAACCCCCGATGTCAGAAAGGGGGATGGAAAATATGTTCATGAACACTCTCCAGGGTACTTATATTGACAGATTGGCTGCATTTTCTTCCACCAGCTTTGCAGACGTGGTTATAGCTGGGGAAAGAATTGAGAGCTTACTGAATATGGGAAAGATTTCTTAAAACGGCGCCAGTTCAAGCAGTGCAAGGAAGCCATTTGCAGGGCCCCGCAGATCCGGTGAAACAAACTCTGTACATGTGAGAAGAGGTAGACCCCAGTATCTGTCAAGATCAGTTGCCATCGTCAATATCCCTACTCCACCTCCTCAATATACTCAACAACCACAACACTTTCCTCAACAGCCACAGTTTCCTCAACAAAGATCCTACAATAGCAATAACAACAACCAACAACAACGCCCTTTTCAGCAGCGGCCATCTCAGATCAACAGGGTGATTGACCCTATTCCAATGCCATATGCCACATTGCTGCCACAACTCCTAAAGCTCAATCTTTTCGAGTTAAGGACATTGGCTCCACCAGACCCTCAAAACCTTCCGAGAAATTACGACGTCAACGCCAGGTGTGCTTTTCATTCTAATGCACCTGGTCACTCCACATAAAAGTGCAAGGCTCTGCATATGAAGGTCCAGGATCTGGTAGATTCAAAGGCCCTAAATTTTGCACCACCTCTCAACGTCACGAAGAATCCTATGCCCAGCCATGGTGGGCCAAGGATAAATGCAATAGAGGAGGGCTCACCCATGAGTTTAATTGAAGATACTACAAGTATTCAGACACCTCTGGCAGAGGTTAAAGCTCAGCTTTTGAAATGCCAAGTGTTTCCAGGTTGTGAGGCCTGTTGTGAATCTTACAAGGTTTCCGAGAACGGGTGTGCAAGCTTGAGGAATGGCATCAATGGCTTGATCAGAGAGGGTATTCTGCAAATAACAACAACAACTTCTACAACACCATCAACTCCTTTTTTAACAACAAGTATTTCTCTTACAACTGCAATGACAATTGTTCCTACAGACTCGTCTACAACTACAACAACCACCTCTTCCATCACTTCAACAAACAACAGTTCCATCTCATCAACTTCTACAACTACAGCAACCACCAAAAATGACGTCTCCACAGTTACTATCTATTATGACCCTACAACGGTCCCAAACTCCAGCAACTTTCAACAACAATCTCAGCAACAGTTTCAGCAACAACCAAGCTTCAATTCATCACCACCAACACCCATCAGAAGTCCTGTCACCATCATCTATAATCCACATACAATAATGGTACCAACCTCTGCTGCAGTTAGCCCAATCACCATCACGGTGCCAGGGCCCATTCCATATGTTAAAGACAATGTTGTACCATGGCACTATGGTGCAAACCTTTACTGCAACGGGAAAAAAGTCCTTCTTGATTCTTTAGTTCCTACCTCACAGGTGGATAATGTCGGGGGAGGCGGAGGCTTCACCCGAAGCGGATGCCTCTTCACATCACAAGCTCCAAGAATTAATACTGAGGCAGAGGCTGCTGCCAAAGCCAAAGGAAAAAGTGTGATACCTGAAGAATCTGCATCAAAAGAGACTCATAAATCATCCTTTGACCAGGATGTGGATGAATTTATGAGGATAATTAAAAGAAGTGACTACAAGGTTGTGGATCAGCTCCACCAGACTCCTACTAAGATCTCCATCTTATCCCTGCTGTTGTGTTCCAAAGCTCATCGGGATGCACTACTTAAAGTTCTGCACGCTGCCTACGTGCCAGAAGAGATCATAGTGAATTAGCTTAAGACAATGGTGTCTAATGTCAATACTAGCCATGGGCTAGGTTTCACCAATGCTGACTTAACAACGGAAGGACGTCACCACAACAAAGCTTTACACATCACTTTGGAGTGTAAAGGAGCTGTGCTCTCTCATGTTCTTGTTGACACTGGGTCTTCACTCAATGTCTTGCCGAAGAAAGCTCTTGTCAAGCTCGAATATGATGGTATAGCTCTCCGAAAAAGCAATCTGGTGGTCAGGGCTTTTGATGGCTCCAAGAGGTCTGTTCTTGGAGAGGTGGAGCTTCCTGTGATAATTGGTCCGCAGGTCTTTCAGACTACTTTCTATGTGATGGACATACAGCCGGCCTACAGCTGTTTGTTGGGTCGACCATTGATTCACGCCGCTGGCGTAGTTACATCGACCATTCACCACAAATTGAAATATGAGTGGGAAGGACAGATTATCACCATCTGTGGTGAAGAGGACATCTTTGTTAGCCATCTGGCTACATACAAATACATTGAGATGGAAGGTGAAATACATGAAACTATGAGCCAGGGGTTCGAGGATTTGAACATCAATGAGGCGACAATTGAAGTATTTGCTGCATCCCAGGAAGATAGGATGGGTACTTCAATTGTCTCCTATCAGCAAGCCCGGAAGGTTGTTGAAGATGGGAATGCCCAAGGTTGGGGCAAGCTGCTACCGGTGGAGAAGAAGGAGGACAAATTCGGTTTGGGTTACAAACCATTCTGACAAGATCAAGAAGAGGCTGCTAAAGGGCCCAAGTTCATCAGTGGGGGATGCTCACCCCGGATGCTGTTAACAACCTGGAAGACGAGGCGGAAAGCGACCTCAACTTGGAGAGATGGATTCGTCAAAGGATCTTGGGTCACCAAGTCCTTAACTGGTCTTCCTAGGAAATTATAAGGGTTACTCCTGCAGAGTAATTATTATTTCCTGCTTTTTCAGCATGCATCAAGTCCTGCATCTTGCCCAGGGTGTCATGACTCATTTTGTAATAGGGCCATATTGTAATTTTGTGCAAATGGATTATCAATGAATATCAGACATCTTTTGCAAACAAGTCTCTTTTTCGCTCACTGTCTTTTCATTTTTCACTTTTGTACAAAACAATAAAATGGCAATGTTTTCAAAATAACAACTTCATTTTACAAACAAGATTAAAATTGATCACTAAAACGAACAAATATCAACCCTTGCAGAGATTATCCTCCAGATTGCACTGACAACAGCACTGCTATGACCTTGTATGACTTCGACAATCCAATTAATCAAGCCGATGAAGGGGTTGAAGAAGACTACGAGTTACCTGAAGAGTTAGCCAGGTTGTTGAGGCAAGAAGAGAAAGTGATCACTCCTCATCAGGAGGAGGTTGAAACAGTTAATCTTGGTACCAAAGAGGATTTGAAAGAAGTGAAAATTGGGGCCAGTCTGCAGGTTTCAATAAAAGAACAGCTCATCGACATGCTTCGAGAATACGTCGACGCCTTCACTTGGTCCTATCAAGACATGCCAGGTCTAGATACGGATATTGTTATGCACAAGCTGCCATTAAAAGAAGATTGCCCTCCAGTGAAGAAAAAGCTATGCCGTACTCGCCCAGATATGGCCATGAAGATTAAGGAAGAAGTACAAAAACAGTGGGACGCCGGTTTCCTTGCTGTAACTAGTTACCCGACGTGGGTCGCTAACATTGTACCATTGCCTAAGAAGGATGGAAAAGTATGTATGTGTGTGGATTACCGGGATCTGAACAGAGCTAGCCCGAAGGATGATTTCCCATTACCTCACATTGATGTATTGGTCGACAACACAACTCAATTCTCGGTATTTTCTTTCATGGATGGATTTTCTGGGTATAATCAGATCAAGATGTCACCCGAAGACATGGAGAAAACAACCTTCATCACACCTTAGGGCACATTTTCTTACAAGGTAATGCCTTTTGGACTGAAGAATGCCGGTGCGACTTATCAACGGGCTATGGTAACATTATTTCACGATATGATCCACAAAGAAATTGAATGCTACGTAGATGACATGATTGCCAAGTCCCTTACTAAAGAAGACCATCTGGTGAATCTGCTAAAGTTGTTCAAGCGTCTGAGAAAGTACCAGCTGAAGCTAAACCCCAACAAATGCACATTCGGGGTACGTTCCGGTAAGCTGTTGGGATTTATTGTAAGTGAAAAGGGAATTGAAGTTGACCCTGACAAAGTCAAAGCCATTCAGGAGATGCCTGCACCTAGGACGGAAAAATAAGTTCGAGGGTTCTTAGGTAGATTGAACTACATATCAAGGTTCATATCTCATCTTACTGCAACCTGTGAACCCCTGTTCAAATTGTTAAGAAAGGAACAAACAGTCAGGTGGAACGAAGATTGTTAGAAGGCTTTTGACAAGATCAAGGAGTACCTGCAAGAACCTCCAATTCTCATGCCTCCAGTTGAAGGAAGACCTCTAATATTGTACCTGACAGTATTAGAAGGGTCAATGGGGTGTGTGTTGGGCCAGCATGACGAGTCTGGTCAAAAAGAGTATGCAATATACTACCTAAGCAAAAAGTTTACCGACCGTGAACAATGTTATTCACTGCTCGAGAAAACTTGTTGTGCTTTAGCGTGGGCTGCTTGCCGACTAAGACAGTATATGTTGACCCACACCACTTTAATGATCTCAAAAATGGACCCCGTCAATTACATATTTGAGAAGCCAGCACTTACCGGAAGGGTTGCAAGATGGCAAATGATTCTGACAGAGTATGACATTCAGTACATATCTCAAAAGGCCATCAAGGGAAGTGTATTGTCTGACTATCTAGCTGAGCAACCCATTGATGATTATCAACCAATGAGATTTGACTTCCCTGATGAAGAAATCATGTACTTAAAAGAAAAAGATCATGAAGAGCCTATTCACACTAAAGGGCCTGACCCAGAAGAAGAATGGACTATGATGTTTGATGGGGCTGTCAATATGAATGGTCGTGGAGTTGGTGCAGTGCTCATTACACCTAAAGGAGTTCATATGCCTTTCTCGGCAAAAATCACCTTTGCCTGCACTAACAACGAAGCAGAATATGAAGCATGTATCATGGGTCTTGAGGAAGCCATTGTCCTCAGGATCAAGACATTGAATGTATTCGGAGATTCAGCTTTGGTAATCAATCAGACCAACGACAAATGATACACTTACCAAGAGCATCTGATTCCATACCGTGACTATACGAGGAGATTATTGACTTTCTTCAAAACGGTCAAACTTGAGTACATCCCTCGAGATGAAAATCAGTTTGCAGATGCTCTAGCTACCATTTCCTCCATGATCAAGGTCCAGACTGCCAATTATGTGCCTCGTATCTCAATATCCAGAATAGACTGACCAACATACATTTTCTCTGTGGACATCGCAAAAGATGACAATCCTTGGTTCCATGATATCAAAAGCTTATTAGAGGATTAAACATACCCACCTGAGGCATCATCCAATGATAAGAAGACATTAAGAAGGTTGGCCAGTAGTTTCTTCCCTAATACTGATGGTTCATTATACAAGCGAAACTTTGACATGGTGCTACTCAGATGTGTTGATAAGAAAGAAGCAGACTTGTTGATGCACGAGGTGCATGAAGGATCTTTCGGTACCCATGCGGGAGGACATGCAATGGCTAAGAAATTATTAAGATCAGGTTACTACTGGATCACAATGGATGCAGACTGTTGTGCCTACGCCAGAAAATGCCACAAATGCCAGATGTACGCAGACAAAGTGCATGTGCCTCCAAATCCTTTGAATGTGAGGTCTTCACCTTGGCCCTTTGCCATGTGGGGCATTGACATGATTGGAAAGATCGAACCGACTGCTTCAAATGGCCACAGATTCATCCTGGTAGCCATTGATTACTTCACCAAATGGGTTGAAGCAGCTTCGTATGCAAACGTCACCAGACAAGTGGTAGCCAGATTCTTCAAAAGTGACATCATTTGTCGATACAGAGTACCCGAGTGAATCATTACTGATAATGGTTCCAACTTGAACAACAAAATGATGGTAGAACTGTGCCGGGACTTCAAAATCCAACATCACAACTCTTCTCCTTACAGGCCAAAGATGAACGGCGCTGTTGAGGCAGCTAACAAAAACATCAAGAAGATTGTGCAAAAGATGGTGGTTACTTACAAAGACTGGCATGAAATGCTACCGTTTGCCTTGTATGGATATCGAACCTCAATCAGAACGTCTACTGGGGCAACGCCTTATTGTAACACGGTGGGAGAACTGACTTTAGTTATGTTGCGGATAGCAAGAGTCGCCATCGACTTTTATTTTATCCAAAGGAAAGGCATAAAAGAACAGGAAAAACCTTTTAAAAGATTTTTGGGTCCGGGGGGTAGGTTATGTAAAGGGAAGGTGTTAGCACCCTTTACATCCATGGTTATCCATGGGCTCTTAGTTACTTAGCTCACTTTAAAATGTTTTTGAAATGTGAAGTGTGTGAATAGAAATTTCTTTAAGAGTTTGATAATGATCCATGTACGGATGCGTAAAAAACCTTTGTTTTGAAAATTTGTTTGAAATTGTGAAGTGTTTGAAAAGTTTTGAAGAGTGAGCAAGTAACTATGAGGAACCTACCCTAAGTTTTAAGTCTTTTCTGTTCTTGAATCCTTTAAATGGTAAGACTATCCCTATTATTGAGGAATAGGTAGTCATTACCTTGGATGTAAGGGACAAGTGAAGGGTCATCTGTTTACTTAGGCAACTGTGGGGTGTATAAGCAATTTTGAAGGGACTATCATCTTTATTCGAAAGGGACAAGATCATTACTAAGGCAACATTCGAAAGGGACTTGATCTTTTATTTGTTAAGGGACTAGATGATGTGAAATTGAGGGACTTTGCTTTATACACCCTACTTGACCTTTTGATTAGGCAACATGAGAGGTATCCCTAAGGAAGTGAGATGACGATCAAAGATCGACTTACGTGTGTGAGTGTACAATTTAATATTTATCTTTAAATTTAAATGATCTAAATTAATTTTAAATTACAAGTATATTTACACTCCCTATTTACTAACCATAGCATAAAATATAAATAATAAACACTATTAATAAATATTACACCAAGGAGCAATTACATAATAATAATTAAGCAAAATTAAATATAATAAGCAAAATAAATAAATAATTATAATTGGGTGGTGAAAATAATAATAATAAAAATTTAAAGATAAATGGGATTAGTAATAAATAAATAAGAAAATAAACATAATAGATAATATAAACAAAAATATTAAAAGATCAAATTTTATATTAAGGTTAATAAGAAAATATGGACAATTATATTAATTATTATAAAGTTTTAAGTTAGATATAAATTATAAAAATTAATTTAAATATAAACATATTAATAAATACAAAATTTAATTAGCAATTTTTAACTATTTCTAAACATATTATTAAAATTTATTTACATATAAAATTAAATTATAAACAACTTATGGGATATATGCATATTATGAAAATAAGATTAATTATAATTATATTTACAAAATTTCAATTATTTTAAACAAGATTATAAACAAATTATAAAAATATGTACATGATAAAAATAAAAAATAAGATTAAATTATGAATTAGGGTTTGATTTAAAAATATTAAGATTTATTTATTAATAAAAATATAAGCAAGAATTACAATTAGGGTTTTAGAAAAATATTTTTGATTTTATAAAATTAGGGTTGATATATTATTTAACCTAAATACAACTAATTTATTTATACAAATCAAATAACATATATAATAAAATAGTTTTTTTTAAAACACAAATTTAGAATTTATATACAAGAAATAACATACATTATTATTTTTTTAACATTCTATAATTTATTAAATTAATTAAACAAACAAGAATATGAATTAAATAAAACAAGAAGAAATAGGGATAAAAAAGAACTTACCTGGGCTGGGAATTGAACCCAGCCCCTTTTGCTTCCAGGAACTCTAAGCCGGCAACATCCACCACCAGGCCAGCGCGCGCAGGTGACCAAGGGAGAGGTAACATTGGTTTTGTTGTTAATTCCTGAAAATCAAAGAAAAAGAAAGAAAAACAAAAGGCCTGGGGGGATCGAACCCAGGACCTTCACAATACACACAAACACATTAACCATTCCAGCTGGGAGAGCGCACCTAGACCCTCAAGCAATACGCGCACGTTCACAACCAACTGAGCCAGTCATACAATTGTGAAACAATATCAAAACCAAAACAAAAAATATTATGTCCAACATTCAAAATCTGAAATTCGCGCCAGGACATCATCTTCTTCCTTGGGTTACCTGCGAAAATTGATATGAATTTTCCTGCGAAATTTCCTGGGTGTTCATAAACCAGAAATCCCAGGTTTTTGGATCATCACGCAAACAACAAAATTAATACAAATTGACAGTCCAGATCAAACATACGAAACTTATACATCATAACCATGTTCTTAAAATTCATTTATCTCAAATAAATCATGAATTCCCAATTTGAGAACTCAAACCCTAACAATGGTGTCTTTCGGTTTAGGGCATGTTTCTTCAATGTTTTTGTCCAGAAACCATCTAAGCATCATAATAAATAAGATTAACAACACAAAAACAATTCATAATGGTTAAATGAATGAAATCGAAAAATTGAAAATTGATGAAGAACATGAATTCGGTTGAATGATTTAGGGTGTTATGGATGTATATGAGCATTGGGAATGATTCTATGATGTCCTAGAAACATTCTTGTGTCCTCAAAATACCTTGAAACCTCTTGAATCAATGAAACCGAAAATTGGTTTTTGGATGATTTTTGAACTTTGAAACTTACTCTTTGGAGGCTGCAATTCGTGTTCTATCATTAGGTTTAAGTTATGTACTTATAGTGTGATCATTCTAGGTCAAAAAACTTGATGTTTGTGTGAAAGATTTGATCCAAAAAGATTGAAAAAGATAAGGCTTTAAAATTCAAATATTCTTGTATGAACACCTTCTATTTCAAGCCAATCATCATGATTCTCTTACCACTTTGATACCAATCACCTTTATGAATTTCTAGAAGCTCAATCCCTTTTAAATCTTTGACTTTTATATTTTATTTTAATTTAAAATGATTTTAAATGAATTAAATCAAAATAAATAAAATAAAATGATAAAAAAATATGATTTTTATAGACTTGGGTCGTGCATGAGGTCTTGGTGTGGATTGGGTCATCATATGGCAAGCCCATTTAGAAAAAATTAGTTTTAAACCTCCATTTTCTTTATAAACCAACCAAAAATTTCCCAACTTTGCAAGGGCATACATCCTTCAATTTTAATGCTATGAGGGTGTTATTGGACATTTTGGAAAGATTGAAGAGTCCTCTAACCAACCCCACTGGTTTCATGTCCATATAATTTACCATTCTCAAGTTATGCCCTTTTGAAGTTGTTGACTTTTTGTTGACTTTCAAAAGGACCTATAATGTCTTAGCTCATACCTTCCAAATGAAGCATTTTTGGGATTGGCTTGTGAGACACAAAGTTGTAGAGAATTCAATTTCCTTCAAAATGAGATTTGGATGGAGACTTGGTGATGAAGCATGTGAAAGTTATGTCCGGTCAAAGTTCAGTTGACTTTTACTGAGGAAACCCTAATTTAGAAACTCCTGATTCTTGATGATCTGAAACCTCCTTGGTGAATAATGATCAACCCTTGATCAAATGATGAATTTTACTTCATATACTTGATGTTGACAAAAAATCATGAAGTTTGACTTTGGTTTGACCACAGTTGACCTCAGTTTGACTTTTTAACTGCTTTGACTGATTTTGACCTATCTGATCATCTGACTGAGCAAACCTTTGAGAAAGGTCTTGAAACTTGTAATGGGGGTTCTTATACACATATAAGATGTTATGAAGCTCACTTGAAGTCTTGGAAATTCATTTAGCCTGATTAAAGTCAAAACCCTAGTTTTGGATGCACTGCTTAGGAGGTGCATTGTCTGAGGGAGTTGTCAAATCTTCTGACCATTTGTGAACTTTGTGAACCTGGTGAACCATCATAAAATGTCTTGTGAACCTTATGAACCTCATGGGAGGTCTTGTGAACCTTGTGAACCCATAAAGTGTCTTGTAGACTTCATGAACCTCATGAAAGGTCTTGTAAGTATTGTGAAGCTTGTGAACCTTGTGAACCTCATGAAGTGTTTTGTAAACTTCATGAACCTCATGAAAGGTCTTGTGAACCTTGTGAACCTTCTTAGCACACAAAGTCTTGTATTGTGAGGGCAAATTTTAGGGTGCAACAGCTGCCCCTGTTCAATTTTCTGAAACCTGAGGGGTTAGATTGGTATATTTGCCAGTCGTGACCTGGAAGGTTGAAGGGGATTGAACACAAAAGCCCAAAAATTTGCACTCACCAGCGCATAGAGTGATACTGATGACTAGTTGAATATGCTTGAGTGGGCTTAAAGATGCCACTTGGAGAAACATTCTTCAGGTACATTTCTTGGAGGATGAAGCAGTCCAAAATATGAAGGTATAATGATAGCTTTCAGGAAGATAAACAACGTCCCGAGGTAGTGGTGATAGCTTTCAGGAAGATAAACAACGTCCCGAGGTAGTGGTGATAGCTTTCAGGAAGATAAACAACGTCCTGAGGTAATAATATGCTTTCAGGAAGATGACAACGTCCTGAGGTAATGATATGTTTTCAGAAAGATAAACAACATTCTGAGGTAATAATATGCTTTCAGGAAGATAACAACGTCCTGAGGTAATAATATGCTTTCAGGAAGATAACAACGTCCTGAGGGAATGATATGCTTTCAGAAAGATAAACAACGTTCTGAGGTAATAATATGCTTTCAGGAAGATAACAACGTCCTGAGGGAATGATATGCTTTCAGAAAGATAAACAACGTCCTGAGGAAGTGGTAACCTTTGGGAAGATAACAACGGACCAAGGTAATAATATGCTTTCAGGAGGATAAACAACATCCTGAGGAAGTGGTAACTTTTGGGAAGATAATCAACGGCCCAAGGAGATAATATGCTTTCAGGAGGATAAACAACGTCCTGAGGTATAAGAAGCTTTCAGGAGGATAAACAACGTCCCGAGGTAATGGTAACTTTTGGGAAGATAAACAACGGCCCAATAGTCACAACTTGTTGATGAAATTTGCCTGCTGGAGAATTAACCTGAAAACAAGGTAGCATCCTGTATGGTAATATTAGTTTATGCATTATGTATGCATGTATAATATGATGTACTTAAGTAATGTATTATGTATTTATGTATATGTATGATATGATGTAAATGATGTATGTATGAATCATGTAGCTTGAAGCGTCTGGATATCTTCGTATAACAACTGCTGGCCAGGGAAAATAAATCCCGATTTGTTGCTGAAGGATATGAGGAACTCGTTCTCGTCTTGTCTGATAATATAGTATATAACCTCTCGTTTTTGTTGGATAATAAGGTATATCTAACCTCCCGTCTTCGTTTGATAGTAGGGTATACATAACCTCCCGTCTTCGTTTGATAGTAGGGTATACATAACCTCCCATCTTCGTTCGTCGTACTCCTATTGGAAGAGTAAATTCCCGTTTATCTGTATGAGGATAAAAGAGATGGATATAAATTCCAGGGGAGATGTGACTCGAAGTACTTATGAAGATGGATTTGCCCTACTGGGGGACTTGTAGCTGTCTTGTGGGGATAAACCGGCGAAACTTCGTTGAAATCCTTCCCTCGTTCGTCCTTAGTAAATACTATTACTGCATTTTTATGCATTTCTGGTAAACATCAATCATATTAAGCATATATGCATTTCTGGTAAACATCAATCATATTCAAAAGCATACATACATTCAAACACAACCAATGGACGTTTCGCTTATGTAAATAGGGTAAAAGTAAATCTGGATCCAGAGGAAAAAGTAAAGTTGAACTTGAAAACAGAATCATTTCAATTTCGAGAGCGTATAACCAAATGGATTTAGAGCTCCTGAGATCCTTAACTTTCCTGAATACCTTCCCAGAAATCCTCATGGTTGGATCTGAAGATATGATACTGACACCATCTGATACTACCGGCGTAGACAATTAATTCCCACAATGACTTCTGCTGAGAACTCCAAATCAAGGTAGAGGAATGTGTCTTCAAATTGTAATGGACCATATACGCTCCGGCTACTAGATTTGAAAAGAAAGCATTGCTCCTTGGTTCAGGATGAATTATCCCAAAAGGGAAGTATCTGAATGTAGTTACCTCAGGAGAACTAAGCAGAATGCCCCATAATAATATGCCCTTGACATCATGAACTTTGCAGTGTTACCCTTGGTAATTCAAATATATGAGGAGAGCTGCCCCTGGCTATTAAGCATTGTTGAATCTGGACCTGATTGCCCCAAATGAATTGAACAGTAAGTTGGTATGCCCCTTGATTGGGAAACAGTGACTATGCCCCTGGCATTATGAACTCTGTAATGTTACCCTCGGTAATTTAGACAGATGTGGAGATCTGCCCCTGGATACTTAAACATAACTGAATCCTGTCCTGATTGCCCCAAATGAATTGAACAGTAAGTTGGCATGCCCCTTGACTGGGAAACAGTGACTATGCCCCTGGCATTATGAACTTTGTAATGTTACCCTCGGTAATTTAGACAGATGTGGAGATCTGCCCCTGGATACTTAAACATAACTGAATCCTGTCCTGATTGCCCCACATGAGTTAGGCAGTATCATGGCCTGCCCCCTTGATTGGGAGATAATGACCATGCCCCTTTGTATACATGGACGTTGATCCAGGAAGCAACTTTGTTCATTGGAAGGACTTTGGTTCATTGAACATTCATCTTGAAAGTTTCTCCATTTGTCAAACACTCAGGTATATGCAAACAAATATATTCAAAAATGCAATGCTTATGTCTGTCTTGAAGTTTTTGAAAAAGAATTTAAAATATATATTTTTTTAGAAAACTGTGATATTAACTCAAGTTTTATAATAAGCCCTAAAGGAGTCAGGATACCTTTTTGTAGCAGTATGCTTTCGAACTAACCATGCTTCAGTTAGGACTTTTAAGGGGTTATAACGTGGCCTGGTTCATGGTTTAAGAAACAAAGGATAAAGGCTCAAATTTTATTTGTACCCAACCCAATCTCCATGATGTTCTTCAGTCCTATGCTCAGTTAACTTATGCATTGAGGTTCCAAAGTAGTTTGGAATTGTAACACTGATATTTGTGATGGTTCAGAGACCAAAAATTTATTTGAACATTCAGTCATCTTTCTTTGTTGAGGATCTATAGTGACCTCCTTTTTTCTTCTGACTTTGTTATCCCTTCTTTTTTCCTGAACTGTTTATTTCAAGGTTACAGTCAGCGGGATGTCTTAATTTTTTATTAAGTCTCCTTCATAGGTTTTGACTTAGTGAGCTAGTTTTTTTTTGCTAGATATTGACTGTCAGGTTTAATGATTACAGAGAACCATCATTAGTTGTGTACAACACAGATAATTGGCATATTTGAGTTAACCGAGTAACTACCCTGCCCCAGGTTATGAATAAGGGTTTTAATTTGTGCGAGAATAAAAACTCCTACTTCATAGGCTCAAAAGGGTTGACTAGGGATTAACTTCCTTATATCTCCACTGTTTAGGAATTGAAACAATGCATGTACATCGTCAACATAGTCTGTTCAAAAGCATACTACCTAATATTATGGTATTGTTTTTGTCATCCTCCCTCTACAGGCTTATAGCTTTATCAGGAGTTAAATATCACAAGATAGAAATAAGAAGCATAATTCAAAATATAGTGGAACAAATGGATTAATTCAAGACAAACATATGCAATGCATTAATGAAAACAAAAGTTTAACATAATAGTAAGTGTTCAAACAAATAAAAGAAATTACAAATGAAAATTCAAATGTTGTCCCATCCAGTTGGCTGAATGTCCTCAATTGCAATCTGTGAACTTTGAGGAGCAGTATACTTCACCATGAAATCAAATTTACCACTTGGATGTCCCAAGGTGCCCCATATCTCAACAGGAATAGGTAGGATTCCTTTCTTGCTACACTGGACAACTTGTCTTGCAGCTTCGGTGTTTGATGGGTGATAGTAGAATTCAACTTGACCTTCTGGAGTAACCTCTAGGATTCCTTCGTCAATCAAGTCTTGGATCTTTTTCTTCAATGCCCAACAACTATTAGTATCATGTCCAGGACAGTTGGAGTGATACCCACACCTTGCCTTGGGATTATAGCGAGGAGAGGAAGTTTTAGGATTTTGAGGAGAATTTTTCAAGGAAATTAGTTTCATCTCCAACAAGCATTGCAGAACTTGTGACATTGGAGTGCTGAATTTGATAAACTGTCTTCTACATCCCTTGTGTTGAGGTGGATTAACTTTACCATGTCTTTTTTCTTTAACTGAAGAACAATCAGTGGTAACCAGTTTCTTACCTTCTTTTATCCTCATCTTCCTTTCAACCAAATCAGCTTGTTTTAACGAAGGTTGATTAACAATTAGATTCCTGACTCCATTACTTTGAAGTTTATGGACAAAGGTTCTTAGCTCTTCTTGCCCCTGAGCTAAACTTTGAATAAGAACCACCTGGCCATTCATCTGGGTCCTCATTTCTGTCATCTCAGCTTGCAGTTGTTTCAACTGATTATCCTTGTTATCTTCAGGATTTTCAGAGAGGAGTGCTTTCAACTCTTCTTGCCCCTTGGACAAATTCAAGATCACTTCTTGGAACTGTGCATTTTGTGCCTGGAGATCCTTAACTGTTTGTTCAATAGCCATTGCTGAAATAAACAGCGAGAAGATAAGAAACCTGTGCACAATAAACCTGTGATGCAATGATATGGTATGTAAATGCGTATGCAATGTTTTCAAGGACCGCAGGATTTAAATTTGCTTAAACAAACAAGAAGGTAAACTTTTATTAGTAATAAATTTGTTTTGCCTCTTGGGCTTACAGAAATGAAATGAAATAAATACAAGGGATGGGGTTTTAAGTCTCCCATGGACGTTTCCTCTTTGTGTTGAGGTATGAGTTGAGATTCCGTTCCTCGTGAAGTTGCTTTGTTAGTTCCAGGATTCTTTCTTGGCTTGATTTGTAATGAGCCTCGAAAGTATCCCTTTGCTCCTTCAACTGGATCCAGGATCTCTGTAAGTCTTCCATGTCAGTAGGCATGTCTGGGTGAAGGATGGTATAAGCAGTGTCTCCTTCAAAAACAGGTTCCATGGTAACTGGCAGGATTGCAGGATATGGCATCATGAGAGTCTGAGCACGAGATCGTACCCATCTGAGATAAGCTTCCATAGGAATAATGTACTTAGGCTCCAGAGTCTTGCTGTCAACCTTGTTCACTTTTCCCCATGCTCGTATGAATCTCTGACGGTAACCTTGAAGATCGTTGTCGTAGTCAAACACAATGCCTTGAATCAACATGTCATGTGGACCATCACTCCGAGCGTAACCAAACTGTCGTAAAGCTAGAGAGGGGTTGTAGGTGATGCCTCCTCTTATGCCTAGAAGTGGCACATTAGGAAACTCCCCACAACGGCCAATGATAGTGACATTCTCCATAGATCTGGAGCACCAATGGATAACTGAATGAGAGAGTGACATGATTCTCTTGGACCATCTGAACCCTTGTTCATTCTTCATTAGTGAGCGAGGAAGGTGAGAAATAAACCACCTAGATAGCAAAGGTATGCAGCACATCAGAGTTCCTCTTGCCCTTGTAGTACGAGTATAAAGAGAATGCAGGATGTCTCCAAGTAAGGTAGGCACTGGATTGTGACTCAGGAATATGTTGATGGCATGAACGTCTATGAACTGATCTGGATTGGGAAAAATACTAAGCCATAAATCAGCAAGGCTAAGATCTCCTCAAAAGCATCATAGCTCATAGCCTTCCAGAACACTTGAGCTTTATCCATTAATACCTTAGCAAGAATACCCTTAACTCCGCTTCTCGTTTCTAGAACAATGTCAGACTTCTTCAGATGTAGAGCTGCAGCAATAACCTCAGGTTTAGGCTCCTTTTCCAAGCCTGTGAGGGGTCTTTGATCAAGAACAGGTATGACCAGAAGTTTAGAGAACTCTTCCATTGTAGGAACCAGCTGATAGTCGGGGAATGTGAAGCAATGGTGCTTAGGATCAAAGAACTGAAACAGGACACTCATCATGTCTTCATTGAACCCTGAGGTGACTAGATCCAATAGGTGACCATGTCTCTTGATAAACTGGGAATGATCAGACACTTGGGAAACCAACTCTTTAAGCTTAGCAGGTATGCCTACAAAGTTGATTCTGATAGTGTTTCTACGAGCAGAAGCCATGACCTGCAACAACGAACAAAGATAAATCCTTTGGTCCTTGAAATTGGTTAGTGAAAATGCTATGCTTATGATGCATGATGATATCATGATGTTATGCTCAATCACAAACATGTGGCACACACAAACAAGTCACACCATAGCCCTAGGTTTAAAGGCTTGCATGAGGTTCAAAGGTAAGTACCCTCCCCTGAAGTTAGTTGGTTCATCCTGTCCTATAAAGTAACCAGGTTCTAAGGGATCTCAATATCATTGATCCTTCACAAGGATGGTTGTTCAGTAGGCAACTTACTTGCCAACCAAAACCCTCCAAGTTTAAGATCTCAATGAGCGTAGCATCGAGTATCAACCAACTTCAGTCTGCACCAAAGCCGGTTATCTCACTACTTTCTAAAGGCCAAGATGGGATAACTAGGGTTCTAAAAGTTAGCTAGTGCATTGACAACATATGGCAGCCTCATATTATCCTCAACTTGACTTAAGGAACATAAGCACCAACCAAGAAGTCACACTAACTATGGCCACCAGATCAACCATATAGGTATACGCCGTACAGTTTCCTTGGTCTATTGCCATTTACCTAAGGTACACTAGATCCGGGTTAGGATCTTTCACACATAAGAGCCCAACAAGATAATATAAAGCAAACAAGGCAAACAATTTAAAGTGATCTAATTCCTAAGGGTACCCCTCTTTTACAAATCCCCAGCAGAGTCGCCAGTTCTGTAACACGGTGGGAGAACTGACTTTAGTTATGTTGCGGATAGCAAGAGTCGCCACCGACTTTTATTTTATCCAAAGGAAAGGCATAAAAGAACAGGAAAGACCTTTTAAAAGATTTTTGGGTCCAGGGGGTAGGTTATGTAAAGGGAAGGTGTTAGCACCCTTTACATCCATGGTTATCCATGGGCTCTTAGTTACTTAGCTCACTTTAAAATGTTTTTGAAATGTGAAGTGTGTGAATAGAAATTTCTTTAAGAGTTTGATAATGATCCATGTACAGATGCGTAAAAAACCTTTGTTTTGAAAATTTGTTTGAAATTGTGAAGTGTTTGAAAAGTTTTGAAGAGTGAGCAAGTAACTATGAGGAACCTACCCTAAGTTTTAAGTCTTTTCTGTTCTTGAATCCTTTAAATGGTAAGACTATCCCTATTATTGAGGAATAGGTAGTCATTACCTTGGATGTAAGGGACAAGTGAAGGGTCATCTGTTTACTTAGGCAACTGTGGGGGTGTATAAGCAATTTTGAAGGGACTATCATCTTTATTCGAAAGGGACAAGATCATTACTAAGGCAACATTCGAAAGGGACTTGATCTTTTATTTGTTAAGGGACTAGATGATGTGAAATTGAGGGACTTTGCTTTATACACCCTACTTGACCTTTTGATTAGGCAACATGAGAGGTATCCCTAAGGAAGTGAGATGGCGATCAAAGATCGACTTACGTGTGTGAGTGTACAATTTAATATTTATCTTTAAATTTAAATGATCTAAATTAATTTTAAATTACAAGTATATTTACACTCCCTATTTACTAACCATAGCATAAAATATAAATAATAAACACTATTAATAAATATTACACCAAGGAGCAATTACATAATAATAATTAAGCAAAATTAAATATAATAAGCAAAATAAATAAATAATTATAATTGGGTTAGTGAAAATAATAATAAAAACAATTTAAAGATAAATGGGATTAGTAATAAATAAATAAGAAAATAAACATAATAGATAATATAAACAAAAATATTAAAAGATCAAATTTTATATTAAGATTAATAAGAAAATATGGACAATTATATTAATTATTATAAAGTTTTAAGTTAGATATAAATTATAAAAATTAATTTAAATATAAACATATTAATAAATACAAAATTTAATTAGCAATTTTTAACTATTTCTAAACATATTATTAAAATTTATTTACATATAAAATTAAATTATAAACAATTTATGGGATATATGCATATTATGAAAATAAGATTAATTATAATTATATTTACAAAATTTCAATTATTTTAAACAAGATTATAAACAAATTATAAAAATATGTACATGATAAAAATAAAAAATAAGATTAAATTATGAATTAGGGTTTGATTTAAAAATATTAAGATTTATTTATTAATAAAAATATAAGCAAGAATTACAATTAGGGTTTTAGAAAAATATTTTTGATTTTATAAAATTAGGGTTGATATATTATTTAACCTAAATACAACTAATTTATTTATACAAATCAAATAACATATATAATAAAATAGTTTTTTTTTTAAAACACAAATTTAGAATTTATATACAAGAAATAACATACATTATTATTTTTTTAACATTCTATAATTTATTAAATTAATTAAACAAACAAGAATATGAATTAAATAAAACAAGAAGAAATAGGGATAAAAAAGAACTTACCTGGGCTGGGAATTGAACCCAGCCCCTTTTGCTTCCAGGAACTCTAAGCCGGCAACATCCACCACCAGGCCAGCGCGCGCAGGTGACCAAGGGAGAGGTAACATTGGTTTTGTTGTTAATTCCTGAAAATCAAAGAAAAAGAAAGAAAAACAAAAGGCCTGGGGGGATCGAACCCAGGACCTTCGCAATACACACAAACACATTAACCATTCCAGCTAGGAGAGCGCACCTAGACCCTCAAGCAATACGCACACGTTCACAACCAACTGAGCCAGTCATACAATTGTGAAACAATATCAAAACCAAAACAAAAAATATTATGTCCAGCATTCAAAATCTGAAATTCGCGCCAGGACATCATCTTCTTCCTTGGGTTACCTGCGAAAATTGATATGAATTTTCCTGCGAAATTTCCTGGGTGTTCATAAACCAGAAATCCTAGGTTTTTGGATCATCACGCAAACAACAAAATTAATACAAATTGACAGTCCAGATCAAACATACGAAACTTATACATCATAACCATGTTCTTAAAATTCATTTATCTCAAATAAATCATGAATTCCCAATTTGAGAACTCAAACCCTAACAATGGTGTCTTTCGGTTTAGGGCATGTTTCTTCAATGTTTTTGTCCAGAAACCATCTAAGCATCATAATAAATAAGATTAACAACACAAAAACAATTCATAATGGTTAAATGAATGAAATCGAAAAATTGAAAATTGATGAAGAACATGAATTCGGTTTGAATGATTTAGGGTGTTATGGATGTATATGAGCATTGGGAATGATTCTATGATGTCCTAGAAACATTCTTGTGTCCTCAAAATACCTTGAAACCTCTTGAATCAATGAAACCGAAAATTGGTTTTTGGATGATTTTTGAACTTTGAAACTTACTCTTTGGAGGCTGCGATTCGTGTTCTATCATTAGGTTTAAGTTATGTACTTATAGTGTGATCATTCTAGGTCAAAAAACTTGATGTTTGTGTGAAAGATTTGATCCAAAAAGATTGAAAAAGATAAGGCTTTAAAATTCAAATATTCTTGTATGAACACCTTCTATTTCAAGCCAATCATCATGATTCTCTTACCACTTTGATACCAATCACCTTTATGAATTTCTAGAAGCTCAATCCCTTTTAAATCTTTGACTTTTATATTTTATTTTAATTTAAAATGATTTTAAATGAATTAAATCAAAATAAATAAAATAAAATGATAAAAAAATCTGATTTTTATAGACTTGGGTCGTGCATGAGGTCTTGGTGTGGATTGGGTCATCATATGGCAAGCCCATTTAGAAAAAAATTAGTTTTAAACCTCCATTTTCCTTATAAACCAACCAAAAATTTCCCAACTTTACAAGGGCACACATCCTTCAATTTTAATTCTATGAGGGTGTTCTTGGACATTTTGGAAAGCTTGGAGAGTCCTCTAACCAACCCCACTGGTTTCATGTCCATATTATTTACCATTCTCAAGTTATGCCCTTTTGAAGTTGTTGACTTTTTGTTGACTTTCAAAAGGACCTATAATGTCTTAGCTCATACCTTCCAAATGAAGCATTTTTGGGCTTGGCTTGTGAGACACAAAGTTGTAGAGAATTCAATTTCCTTCAAAATGAGATTTGATTGGAGACTTGGTGATGAAGCATGTGAAAGTTATGGCTGGTCAAAGTTCAGTTGACTTTTACTAAGGAAACCCTAATTTAGAAACTCCTGATTCTTGATGATCTGAAACCTCCTTGGTGAATCATGATCAACCCTTGATCAAATGATGAATTTTACTTCATATACTTGATGTTGACAAAAAATCATGAAGTTTGACTTTGGTTTGACCACAGTTGACCTCAGTTTGACTTTTTAACTGCTTTGACTGATTTTGACCTATCTGATCATCTGACTGAGCAAACCTTTGAGAAAAGTCTTGAAACTTGTAATGGGGGTTATTATACACATATAAGATGTTATGAAGCTCACTTGAAGTCTTGGAAATTAATTTAGCCTGATTAAAGTCAAAACCCTAGTTTTGGATGCACTGCTTAGGAGGTGCATTGTCTGAGGGAGTTGTCAAATCTTCTGACCATTTGTGAACTTTGTGAACCTGGTGAACCATCATAAAATGTCTTGTGAACCTTATGAACCTCATGGGAGGTCTTGTGAACCTTGTGAACCTCATAAAGTGTCTTGTAGACTTCATGAACCTCATGAAAGGTCTTGTAAGTATTGTGAAGCTTGTGAACCTTGTGAACCTCATGAAGTGTTTTGTAAACTTCATGAACCTCATGAAAGGTCTTGTGAACCTTGTGAACCTTCTTAGCACACAAAGTCTTGTATTGTGAGGGAAAATTTTGGGGTGCAACACTTATCAGCTTGTGTATGGTATGGAGGCAGTCCTACCTGTTGAAGTTGAACTACCCTCCTTACGGGTACTGATGAATGTAAAGCTAAACGAAGCAGAATGGGTCCGATCTCGGTACAATCAATTGAATCTGATCGAAGAAAAAAGATTAGATGCAATTTTTCATGGGCAGTTATATCAGAAAAGGATGAAGAAAGCCTTCGATCAAAAAGTCAGGCTTCGGGAATACCAAGTGGGGGATCTTGTGCTGAAAAGACTTCTTCCTCCTCATACAGACCACAAGGGCAGGTGGACTCCAAATTAAGATGGTCCATTCATAGTAAAGAAGGTTTTCTCTGGTGGAGCACTAATGCTCACTACTATGGATGGTGAAGATTTCTCATCCCCTGTGAATTCAGATGCAGTTAAAAAATACTTCGCAGAAAATGACCCGCTGGACATAAAAACAGAATGTAACTCTAGGCAAAAATAGGGCATCCCGGCGAGTCAAAAACAGAATAAAAGACTTGGGCAAAAATAAGGGAAAATTGAAAAAAATGTACACCCGCTGAGTTGAAAAGCCGCATTGGACAACTAAAGCAATTATCCCGGTGGATTGAAAACCCGAAAGGGCGATCCACGCAAAATCAGGGAATAAACGAACAACTGCATTCTGAATTCATCTGTATCATTTACAACACGACAAGCTTCGAAAGGATAAAGCATCAATCAGAATCAGCCTTCTTCAGAAAGCAAGATGAGAAGAACGTCAAGGTCATAGCAAAGGAAGCTCATTGGAGCATCATCAACATTGCCAACACATTTACTTTTCTCAATTTGTAGCAATCTCCTCATTTCAGGGGATTTGTTTCTTTGACTGTATTTGCTAATTCAGGGCACCCAGATTAATAAAATCAGAGTTTTCAGTCACACCTCATTTTGTACATTTTTGTTTCGTTTGCAAAATGTCCAATATCCATGATACAGTACTTGCACAAAATAAATGAGCCGTTTTTAATAAATACTTGCAGGAAATAAATTTACTTTCAGGAAATCCTAACTCCTAGGACGGAATCCGGTAAGGGATACCTCGGGTTACTTGTGCGTTTCTTTTATCTTAACAGGTTGCAGGTATTCAATACGCAACATGGGGCATGTTAAACACCGAACCCCCAACATGGTACTTCCCTAAGTAGAATCTCCCGAGCAACATCTGAAATGCTTTTCCAAGCGGAGTTGTCAAAGCCTCCTCATCTCCAGCACAAGTCTACTCAACAGGAGATTCCCCAGCTGAGATCCCCACACGAGTGCCAGACCTCTCAAAGATTAAAGGAACTATCTCCCCATAGAGTTTCCATCTTCTCTCCAGAAGAGAAATTCCTGAAACTCTTACACAACAAAGTGACGAAAGTTTCCTGCTCCCCAACTGAGTCTTCTCTCCGGATAGATCTATCATTGATCTATTTCCCAAACAGAGTTCTCCCTCCTGATAGATTTACCAACAATCTATTCCCCAGCCGGGACACCCCTCCAAGAAGATCAGCTAGAGATCTTTATCCCAGCAGGATCCGAATCCCGGATCGGGTTTTCTTTTGCATAATCATAGCATTTGCATCATATTCACCAAATAAGCGTAGCATGCCGTCTAATACGGAGCATTACGGCAAAAATCAAACATTTGCATGATCACAAGCCAGGTTCGAGCCAGTCACCTGCAATTACCATCATTGTTCCATCGGTATATAAAAACTCACACCCCCTGCAAATAAAAGCCAAAGCGCATTCTTTGCATTCTCAAAAAAAATGCCTGTTTATACTTGACACTCGTTCATGTCATACATTCCCCATCAAGTTGAACACTCGTCCGTGTCTTGCTCATATTTCGCCAATAAAACCAATACTCACTCATACTTATACAGAAGTCTCTGATACTCGTCTGTATCTTGTATATATCACTCCTCAACAGATCCGACACTCGTCCGTTTTCTTTGTTAACCAGTTGGTACTCGTCCGTATCATCATCTCTGAACACACGTCAGCGTTTGTTTCTACCGATACTCGTCCGTATCATGGTCCTAAGGATGCTCGTCCGCATCTTTAATCTATACACAGCGTCAAACACTTATACCTTTTATTCTTAAGCGTAAGCACTCGTCCGTGTTTACCATTCCCCAGTAAGTCACCAACAGAACAACTTTTCTTCTATCCAACATTCGTCCTGTGTCGTGATACTTTCGGCAGCCGTCCCCTGCCAGGTGATCGTCGTTCACCTTTGGATGACCATCCATCATCCCTTCCCCAATGGAGTCCCCATTAGTGGAACCTTCTTCTATCCGACATTCATCCTATGTCGTGATATTTTTAGCATCTGTCCCCTGATAGGCGATCGTCCTTCACCTTTTGATGATTGTCCCTCATCATTTATCCGATGGCCGTCCCCATCGTCGACCTTTTCAATCCGACATTCGTCCTATGTCGTGATAAACCTTGAGAGCAGCCGTACCCTGCTAGGCGATTGTCCTTCACCTCTTGATGATCGTCCCTCATCAATATTTCATTTATTCTTTAACCCGATGGCCGTCCCCATCGTTGTTTAATTTACTTTTCAAGCTTGATGGTCGTCCCCATCATTGCCTTACTTCAATCCCCAGAGAATCTTGTTTCCTTACCTGGTGGCCATCCCCGTCATAGTCTCTTTATTTCCCCAGCTTGTCGGCCATCCCCGTCATTGCTTTACTTACCAATTTATCCCCACCAGTCGTCCTTTGCTCGATGGTCATCCTCCATCGCCTTCATTTAATAATCATACTTTACTACACTTTACAATTTATATCCATTTTCTTCTTCTATCCAGCGAGTGCAAATTTTGGACTGTCTTTGGTATTCAACCACAAGTTATCTTGTTTGTCTGATAAGCCAGACGCTTACATCCTACACAGCTAAATCATGTTTGAATAGGGGCAGCTGTAAACACCCCAAATTTTCCCTCACTATTTATCACACCATGGCTTCTGATCTTTCATTTTGCATAAGCATAAGCATATCACCTCATATTGCATATTTGTTTCATCTGCATAGTTCAAGTTCATCTGCATCTAGGGTTTGTGATCTGTGCAATCCAAGATTCCATCTGAGCCATCCCAAAGGCCTCAAAGTGTTTCAAGAGGTCCATGTGTGTTCTATCATCATATTATGTCCCTCAAAGTTCATGGAAGTCAAGAAATCACAAGAACTGGCAAAGGCATGGAAGCAGAGCTAGGGTTTCACTACACAGATGACCAAAATTAGGGTTTCTCTTTCAGAGGCCTTAACACCAAATTTTTGGGCCATTCTTATTTCTAATGTTCTTAAGATAATATAAGGATCATGTGTACCAAGTTTGATGAAGAAATTCATTGTGGAAGTCATCTGTTCACGAGGTAACTTCTTGAGCAAGTTAAGTCAAAATCAGGGCATCTGAGGCCCCCAACAATGGAACCAAGGGGGTATTTTCATCAAATTGAAGTTATATGATCTTTATTTGATCTTAGAAGCGGTTAGAAGTTCACAAGATTGAAGAATTTTGAGCCATTTGCAAACTTGCCAAAAATGGAAATGACTTGTAATGGAAACTTTCCATTTTGGGAAAGTTTTTCAACCTCCTCTTTCTCAACCAAAAATGCTTCAAATGAAAAATTATTGGTCATGAAAGTTGTAGATTAGGTCTGTCCCTTTTCAAAAAGTACAAGAACATGTCTTGATTCATCCTAGAACTCAAGATATGGCCTTTCAAAGTTGGCAAAAATCGTAAAATTTCAAGTTTCATGTCAAAGAGGGATTTTGCAAATTGGCATATTCAAGCTTTCTAATGACTTCAAATGTGTACAAACACTTCATAACATGCCTATGTGACTTCAAAAGATCAGAATTGGCCCATGGTTAGAGGCATTTCATGGCTTGTGATCCAAGAAACTTCAAAGAGGGAATTTTGCAAAACCTATGGTATCTCTTCATCCAATGATCCAACTGCATAAAAATGATCCAAGGGCCATCCATGAACTCAGGTGAGGCTAAGACACCCCTAAAGTCAGACCTGCACCATGCCCATACCTCAAGTACACAAAGTTGACATTTTTGCAACTTGGCCCATACCAATCACACTATGCCACCACCCACTTCCTGAACACTCTCATTGGCCTATACTAACCTTATAGAACACATTTCATAACACACAAGCAGTTGAATCATCCTAGAACTCAGAATCCCCAAAATCACCAAAAACCTTCAAGCTTTCGAAACTCACTCCTCAGCCACTCAAACTTCAATTTTCTTTCACCAATCATCTCCTCATAACCTAAGGAGCATTTCCCACCCTTCACCATAGCCTGAAACATAGCCAAACACAAACACGATTTCTGGTGCAGCAGAAACAAAAACCTTCAAACCAAGCCATACAAACTTGTTCTAAGCTTCACATCATCCTCAGGGGATCCATTGAAGTTGGTTTGCACAAGGGAGGAGGCCAGAAAGTCCAGAATCAGAAAGCTCAACCTCAGGTAACCTCAAGAACGTTTTTTCCATAATCCTGTTTTCTTGTTAAAATATTGTTCTATACGTTGCACTGATCATGGGGATGTGTTTAATTTGAAAAATAAGCAAAAAATGAGTATGATACGATGTTCTGAAAGTTTGACCTAAAATTTGTTTTGATTCAATTCAGTCTCATTACGCAATAGAAATGTTGTTTGTTTGTTGATTCATGATGTATGATGTTTGGGGATTGATTCTGGGCAGTTTTTATGGGGATTAATGGCTTAGGGAAGAAGATGATGTTTTTGACTTGCCGGAGAAGATGACCGGAGGTCCCCTCCGGCCATCTGAAAGTTATTAGGGCTTAATCTCTGATTAATTAGTTTAGTTTGAATTTAGGTCGTTGGATGTGGTTTCCCGCGTGTGTGGATGGTCAGGATCCTCCCACTTAGTCCTAATCTCCAAATTAATTAAAGTAATCAATTAATTAAGTCAGGTTAAATCCCAGCCTTTGGATCACGCGCCAGTCAACGTTTATAACCCCAATTTGAATCTGGACCATCAGATCTTCATACTTTCTCATTTATTTCATTTTATTTTATTTTCTTTCCATTTCTTTTGCATAATTAATTAAAAATAGCAAAAATAATTCAAAAATAATTTCCTTTTGCATTTTTGTTTTAAATATTTTTCTTAACCTAAAAATGATTTTTATTTTATTTTTTGCATTAAAAAAGTATTTTTAAAATATTTAAATGTTATTTTTAATTGATTAAACTCTTTTAATTAATTAAAAATACATTTAGGTTTCTAAAAATCACCAAAAAAATCATGAATAATCCCATTGCATTTAGAAACATTTTCAAACTCTTCATACAAATTTCTTTTTAGGTTTGATCATAGTTTGTGAATTTTCTTTGAATTAAGGGTCATTAAATTTCATTTTTTGAACCCTAACTTTAAAAAATCATTTTAGCCTAACCAAGAAGAGTTTGAAGATGTTTCTTTTTGAATTGTTTTGCATATGGCATGTAGTTTATAGGTCTTTTATCTCATAAATTTATCTTGCATCTTCAAATTGATTTTCATTTTTCCCTTTGAACCACCCAAAAAACCCAAGAAACTTAGGAAATTCATAACTTGTGATTGATTAGGCTTCTGACCTTCTCCTTTGGGGTGTGACCTATTATGGGATTATGGTTTGTTTGAGCTTGGTTTCAATTTTTTATCATGTCATATGCTTCTTTTTTGTTCATTTGCATCTTGTTTGTCCATAAAACCCTAATTTTATGTGTTCATTTGCATTCATCTTGTATATGCATCCATACATGAACTTGCCATTACATATCTTGCATTCATTTGTCATCTTAGACATATTAGGACATGTTTGAATCATGCTCGATCATTTCATCATTCATTTTCCATGATTTGCATTCATTTCATTTCATTAACTTTCATGTGTTTTCAAACTTCAAAGCATGCTTACATGACATCTCATTCTTGTATGATCATACATATGCACTTTGTATGCCTTTGAATCATCTCACATGACATTAACATTGCATAAACACTTCTTACTTTGATCATTTCATCTCATTTCATCTCATTTCATTTCATTTCTTTATGCTTTACACCTTATGCATTCATGCTAACATTTTCAGGTGGTAAGTTACTTTGAGAAGTGGATTTTCCTTCACTTCTCATTTCCCTTATCTCTTTCATTTGCATCCTTACTTTTCTTTTAAGTGAGTTTGATTCACTTGTGTTCAATCTCTCTCACTTTCTTTATTTAAGTTACTTATCTTCTTCATTGAAGTAAGTAACTTATTCTTCTGCTTCATCCTCCTTTCATCTGCTTCTTCCATTGGTGGCTTCCTTGAAGATCTTTCTTAAGCCTTACAAACCATAGGAACATCCAAGCATGATAATAATTAGGGTTGTGATTAGTCTCCCCTTAGATTTTTACCTTTGAGTCTCCTTGAGTCTCTCTTCTCATCTTCATAATCAGAGATTAAACTCTTAAAGTTTTAGGACTTTGGAATTAGGGTTATGCCTGTATCCTTCTCTTAGGATGGAGTGTATAACTTTAATCCTAAGGTTTAAACCTTTAATTTGTTTAAACCTCTTAATCAAATCATCTTAATAATCACTAAGACTTCATCTTGTAACTTGGGCCTTACATTAGGGTTCTAATTCTTCCTTTATGGTTAAGAAGGACTAACCCTAGTGTTTAATAGACAAGTCCCCCTCAAGTTGTCTTACAAACCATAAAGCTCACTTCTCAATCTCATCCCTTAATTAAAATCCACTTAATAAAGGCTTTGTCATATAATCAATTTAATCCCTAACCATGGATTAAGTTGAGGTATCTTCCTCAGCTTAAGTGTTCTCATCTATTATCCTTCTATTAGGATGGTGTAATGAGCCCACTAATCTGTGATTAGAGATTAAAATCATTACTTAACACTAAACAAAAAACCCAAAAACATCTAAATAATCACAAGTAGGTTAATGATCTTAATCCTACATCATCATGGTATTTAAGTTGAGATGCTTATCTCATACTTAAGTAGGCTCATTATCCCTAATCAGGGAGGATATAATGAGTTTACAAGCCCTTGATTTAGGCTTAAGATCATTAACTTATACAAAACACCAAAAACAATAACAAAACTGAAAACATAAAAACAAACAATAATCGTCTCCTTCAGGATTCTTTTCTCATCACACTCATTCACAAACGAGAACTCGCTTCTTCCGTCTAATGCAAGACAGTTAGCACTCGAGCCAGAGGAGTCATACACTTGAGCATAGGCAAGCAAGCAGTTCACAGTCAATTTATTTTCAGTCTCTTTGAGTTGAAATACGGTTTTCTGACTTCCTCATTGCACAAGAGGATACGTAGGCATAACTTAACTGTTATCGAACAAAAGTCTCTGAGTCATCCCCCTCTTTCAGCATTCTTTTTCTAAGCCTCAGTTCCTGAGCATTTCACTCTATTTTTCACTGACACTTGTATATTTCTTTTCCAGATTTTGCATACAGATAGCACATACACTACCCCTTTAAACACAATCTTTTAAGCTTGGATCCCGTCGAGTACGACGAACAATCTGGGTGCTAATACCTTCCCAGGTTGTAACCAACCCCCTTTCTCAGTTTCTATGGTTCGCAACCGTCTTATCCATCTTTTTCTAGGTTTATGCAGCATTACCTTTCCCTCGGGATAAAAATGCCTAGCTGGCGACTCTATTCACTTCATTTCATCTTTTCATTTCGCCGACCGTTCGTGTCTGCACCCTGTCTGACCCTAGTGTATTTTCGGGGGAGCGACAAAAGCGCAACAAGTTTTCTCGAGCAGTGAATAACGGGATTCACAGTCGGTAAACTTTTTGCTAAGGTAATAAATAGCATGCTCTTTTCGACCAGACTCATCATGTTGGCCTAACACATACCCCATCGACCTTCTAACACAGTCAAGTACATGATAAGTGGTCACCCTGGAACTGGAGGCATTAGAATCGGAGGCTCCTGCAAATATTCTTTTATCTTTTCAAAGGCTCTTTGACAGTCCTCATCCACCTGACCATTTGTTCTTTTCTTAACAATCTGAAGATTGGCTCGCATGTGGCAGTTAGATGAGATATAAACCATGAAATGTAGTTCAATCTCCCTAAAATCCACGCACTTCTTTTTCTGTTTTCGGTGCAGGCATGTCTTGTATTGCTTTTACTTTTGCAGGATCTACCTCAATCCCCCTTTGTCTAACAATGAACCCAAGTAATTTACCGGAACGCACTTCGAAAGTTCACTTGTTTGGATTCAACCTCAGTCTGTACTTTATCAATCTATCAAACAACTTTTTGAGATTGACCAGGTGCTTTTCTTTGTCCCGGGACTTGGCAATCATATCGTCCACATAGCACTCAATTTCCTTGTGTATCATGTCGTGGAACAAAGTTACCATAGCCCGTTGATACGTTGCCCCGACATTCTTCAATCCAAAGGGCATAACCTTATAACATAATGTACCCCACGGGGTAATGAACGTCGTTTTCTCCATGTCCTCCGGTGCCATCTTGATCTGATTATACCCAGAGAAGCCATCAATGAAAGAAAATACTGAAAACTGAGCGGTGTTATCTACCAACACATCAATGTGAGGTAATGGAAAATCATCCTTTGGACTTGCTTTGTTTATATCCCAATAATCGACGCACATCCGGACCTTGCCATCTTTCTTTGGTACAGGCACAATGTTAGCTACCCAATGTGGGTAACTAGTTACAGCAAGGAACCCGGTATCCCACTGCTTTTGAACTTCCTCCTTGATCTTCATTTCCATGTCAGGGAGAGTTCTTCTCAGTTTTTGCTTTATAGGAGGACAATCTTCTTTTAGTGGCAGCTTGTGTACGACAATGTCAGTATCCAACCCCGACATATCTTGATACGACCAGGCGAAGATATCCACATATTCACGTAGCATTCCAATCAACTCCCTCTTTACCTCGTCCTGCAGACTGTCCCCAATCTTTATCTCTTTCTTTACATCCTCAGACCCGATGTTGATGATCTCTATTTCTTCCTGATGAGGCTGAATGACCCTTTCCTCTTGTTTCAACAACCTAGCCAATTCTTCTGAGAGTTCAAAGTCTTCCTCAACCCTTTCATCAACTTAGTAGATAGGATTGTCGAAGTCATACATCGTCATAGCAGGAATGTTATCACAGGAATCCGAATGATCAACACTGCACAAATGATGTGCTTATTTCAGAATCTGTTCTTTTCACAAGGGACACAAACACACAAAAACACTGAAAAAGAAAACATTGCCATTTTATTTGTTTTTTTGTGAAAAAATTTAAAATGAAAGAAAGAGAACACAATTTGCTTGAAAAATGTCCTTTATTTCATGGAAAAAGTAAATGCATTAAAAGCATGGTGGCCTTACAGATGGAACCATGCACCTTGGGCAGAGTGCAGGATTTGACATGCAGTGTGATAAAAATGGAAACAAAGAAAATTACTTTGACTGCCAAGTAACTTGAACAAAATCTTCAACAAACCAGTTCTGGAGTTCCTCCCCAGGTACGCATAGGTGAATCTAGTTATCCAAGTCGCAGTCACTATCCCCCTCTTCATCTGTTGCACAAATGTTGTTGTAGTCGAGCATCCCAACACTTGTGAACGTTATGCACTTACTGCCCTGAAACCAGCTAGACCCGCCAGGTTGATATCCAAGACCAAACTTGTCATCTTTCTTTTCTACTTCTAACAGCTTGCCCCAGCCCTGGGCGCTTCTGGATTGGACTACGTCCTTAGCTTGCTTGTAGGAGTAGATAAGAGTCCCTTCCTTCTCATGGCTTTGAACTGCAGCAACCAGAGACAAAGTACTAACATTAACTGTCTCAAAAGCCTGGAAAAGTGTCTCATGGATCTCCCCGTCCATTTCCACATACTTGAAGGTCGACAGATGACTTACGAAAATATCCTCTTCCCCGCATATAGTAACAACTTGGCCGTCTACCACATACTTTAACTTTTGATGCAACATGGATGTTACTACATCAGCAGCGTGAATCCATGGACGTCCCATCAAACAACTATAAGTGGGTTGGATATCCATAACATAGAATGTGCTCTTGAATACCTGAGACCCAATCTTTATCGGTAGCTCCACCTCCCCGAACACAGACCTTCATGACCCGTCAAAGGCTTTCACAATCAAATCACTGGGTCGCAAAACAATGCCATCAACATTCAGCTTCATTAAGGCCTTCTTAGGGAGTACATTGAGAGAAGAACCTCTATCTACCAAGACGTGTGATAGAACAACACCCTTACACTCCATGGTGATGTGTAAGGCTTTGTTGTGATTACGTCCCTCGGAAGTGAGATCTCTATATGTGAATCCCAACCCATGGTTGGCGTTCACACTGGCTACCACAGCCTCCAACTGGTTAACAGTTATCTCTTGTGGTGCGTACGACATATGTAAAACTTTTAACAAAGCCTTCCGGTGAGCTTGAGAACACATTAACAATGACATAATGGATATCTTGGACGAGGTCTAATTCAACTGTTCAACCACCTTATAGTCATTTTTCTTAATTATTCTCATGAATTCCTCGACTTATTTTTCAAAAGTGCCTTGACTAGCAGCAGGAGTTGCCACCTCTTCAGTCACTATCTGCTTACCCTTAGCCTTTGCAGCAGCTTCAGCTTTGGGATCACCTATAAGAGCTTGAGGAGCAAAGAGACGCCCACTCCGAGTAAACCCACCAACTCCTCCGACATTCACAACAGTCGGGTCAATTGTCACCACTTTACTTTCCACCTTCTGGCCTTCTACGTACACGTCTGAGCCGTAGTGCCAAGGGATGGCCTTGTCATCAACATAAGGAACCGGTCTCAGAATAGTAATGGTAACTGGACTCACTTCTGGAACATAGATAGTCACAGGCTCTCTCCGGGCAGGAACCTCAGTAGGATTAAAATAATTTGTTACTGTAGACACACAATCACTTCTATTGTCAACCCTGTCAAACTGTAGAGACCCCTCATCAATCAAACACTGCAACCCAGCTTTCAGATCCTCACAACCATTAACTGAATTCATACAACCCTCGCAGTCATAACCATAACTTGGAAAAACCTTCCCTTTCAACAATCTGTCTTTCACCACTAACAACGAAGTCTTCACTTCATCCACGCTCAAAATCAATTTCAACCTCTCGCCACCATCAACAACATTTATCCTGGCCCCTCCATGATTTGGAATGGGGTTTGATGTAACATTTGGAGGCAGTGCGAAGTTAATTGCTTTCGAGTCAATCAAGTCTTGGACCTTATGTTGTAATGCCCTGCACTTCTCTGTTGAGTTCCCGGGAGCTCCTGAATGGAATGCACATCTTGCATTAGCATCATACCCAACTGGAAGCTCTCCAGGTGGTGGTGGTACCAATGTCCTCAACTGAACCAAATTCAAATTTAACAATCTATGGAGTAGTGTTGTGTATGTCATCGGGATGGCCTCAAGCACCAAACCAAACCAAAGAAGAGATGTGGATACTCTGTAAAACAAATAGACAAATGTTAAAATGATGCAAAATGATGTATGCAGAATGATATGCAAGGGTTTTTGATCAAGTGCTGGATCTGTTATCTGCCTTGATAAGGTCCATGTGTGTTCATAAGTCCGGATGGAGGCTGGAGAACCAGTAACCAGGTGGGGGACTCAAATAAAGAGTCACAAGTCTGGGGTTTCAGTCCAAAATGATGTAACCTTAAAAAAATCTGGTAACAGGGTATGATGAGGCCAAAGGTTCCTGCAAACCTGTAAACATCCCAACCCCCTCACATGTATTGTTCTAGAACAAAGATCCTCAGACTTGGATCAGTTATGAGAATGTAAACACTTCTAACCCGGAGGTACAATGTTTACATTAATCATAAAGGAACCTCCTCTAATTCACTTCAGATGTTGAAGGTCATCTATAAAGGTCATCCAGACTTAGCAGGCTTCCCAGATAGCTCTAGTACTACAGGAAATCTGTAGCACAAAGTTCTCAAGAAGAAACCCATGTCTGAACCGTGTTTCATATTCCCGCACCAGACCGAAATGGAATGGGAAAGAATATGAAGCCACTTTATCCTATGTGTCACTCAGGATCCCGGTATGGAACCTTACTCACTGAGTATCCCTCCCACCAAGGCAAACAAGAGATCCAACACATGACATGATGACAGTAGTATGAAATGCATAAACAGTAAATGAAAGCAGTAAATAAAGTTGTACATAAAGCAATAAATAAAGCAATAAACAAAAGCACATATAACACATAACACCCCCATAAACACAAATCAAATAAGCGCTAGGAGAAACCCACAAAAAGAACCAGAAGCCCTGGTTGCAAGATAAGTATCCCCAGCAGAGTCGCCAAGTTGTCGCTCCCGAAGATTTACATCCCGGTGCAGACGCGAACGGTCGGTGAAAAGAGAAAATGAAGATGAATATGAATAGAGTCGCCAACTAGGCATTTTTATCCCGAAGGAAAGGTAATATTGCATAAACCTGGGAAAGATGGATAAGATGGTCGCGAACCAGAGAAACTGAGAAAGGGGGTTGGTTACAACCTGGGAAGGTATTAGCACCCAGATTGTCCATCGTACTCTACGGGAGCCACGCTTACAAGATTGTGTTTAAAGGGGTAGTGTATGTGCTATCTGTTTGCAAAAGCTAAGAATGAATGTTCAGGTGTTAGTCCAAAAGGTGTGAATTGCTCAGGAACGGAGGCTTAGAAAAGAATCCTAAAAAAGGGGGATGGCAAAGAGACTTTTGTTCGATAACAGTTAAGTTATGCCTACGTATCCTCTCGTGCAATGAGGAAGTCAGAAAACCGTAGTTCGACTCAAAGAGACTGAAAAATAAATTGACTGTGAACTGCTTACTTGTCTATGCTCAAGTGTATGAATCGTCTGGCTCGAGTGCTAACTGTCTTGCAGTAGACGGAAGAAGCAAGTTCTCGTTTGTGAATGAGTGTGATGAGAAAAGAATCCCGGAGGAGACAATTATTATTTGGTTTTGTGTTTTCAGTTTTGTTATTGTTTTTGGTGTTTTGCATAAGTTAATGAGCTTAAGCCTAAATCAAAGGTTGTAAACTCATCATACCCTCCCTGATTAGGGATAATGAGTATACTTAAGTATGAGATAAGCATCTCAACTTAATTACCATGATGATGTTCGATTAAGATCATTAACCTACTTGTGGTTAATTAGATGTTTTTGGGTTTTTGTTTAGTGTTAAGTAATGATTTTAATCTCTAATCACAAATTAGTGAACTCATTACACCATCCTAATAGAAGGATAATAGATGAGAACACTTAAGCTGAGGAAGATACATCAACTTAATCCATGGTTAGAGATTAAATTCATTATATAACAAGTCTTTATTATGTGGATTTTAAATTAAGGGATGTGATTAAGAAGTGGATTTTAAGTTTGTAAGACAACTTGAGGGGGACTTGTCCATTAAACACTAGGGCTAGTCCCTCTTAACCATAAGGAAGAGATAGAACCCTAATGTAAGGCCCAAGTTACAAGATAAAGTCTTGGTGATTATTAATGTGATTTGATTAAGAGGTTTGAACAAATTAAAGGTTTAACACTTAGGATTAAAGTTATACACTCCATCCTAAGAGAAGGATGCAGGCATAATCCTAATTCCAAAGTCCTAAAACTTTAAGAGTATAGTCTCTGATGATTGAGATGAGAAGAGAGACTCAAGGAGACTCAAAGGTAAAAGACTAAGGGGGACTATACACAACCCTAAAATTTATCATGCTTGGGTATCCTATGGTTTGTTAGGCTTAAGAGAAAAGGATCTTCAAGGCCACCAATGGAAGAAGCAGATGAAAAGAGAAGGAGAAAGAAAAACAAGTTACTTACTTCCCGAAGAAGATAAGTGACTTGAAGGAAAGAAAGTAAGAAAAAAGAAACATAAATGAATTAGATTCACTTCAAAGACAAGTAAAATACATATGAATGAGATAAGAAGAGGTGGGAGGTGAAGGCAATCCACCTCCCAAAATATCTAACCAAATATTCCTGAAAATGTTAGTATGAATGCATAAGACATAAGGCATAAAGAAATGAAATGAAATGAGATGCAAAGGCCAAAGTCAGAAATGAATGTGTAATGAAGATGGCATATGAGATGATGCAAATTCATACAATGTGCATATGAATGATCATGCAAAGATGAGATGTCATGAAAGCATGCTTAGAAGCTTGAAAACACTTGGATGTTTATGAAATGAAATGAATGCAAGACATGGAAAATGAATGAAGGAATGATCAAGCAATGTTCTAACATGTCCTAAGATGTCTAAGATGACATATGAATGCTTGAAATGTCATGGCAAGTTCACATGATGATGATATGCAAAGGAGAATACAAATGAACATGAGAAATTAGGGTTTTATGAACATATGAGATGCAAGTGAACAAAACAGAAGCATAAAACATGATAAAAAATTGAAATCAAACTCAAACAAACCCTAATCCCATATTAGATCACACCCCAAAGGAGAAGGTCAGAAGCTAATCCTATTGAAAGTTATGATTTTCCTAAGTTTGATAGGGTTTTTGGGTGATCCTAAAGGGAAAATGAAAATCAAATTTAAAATGCAAGATAAATTCATGAGGAAAATAATCTAGAAACTACATGCAATATGTGAAACAATTCAAAAAGAAACAAGTTCAAACTCTTCATGGTTAGGCAGAAATGATTTTTCAAAGTTAGGGTTAAAAAATGTGATTTTTAAGAACCCTAATTCAAAGAAAATTGTGAAATTATGATCAAACCTAAAAATAAATTTGTATGAAGAGTTTTAAAATGTTTCTAAATGTATTGGAATGGTTCATGATTTTTTTGGTGATTTTTAGAAACCTAAATGTATTTTTAATTAATTAAAATACTTTAATTAATTATAAATAACATTTAAATATTTTAAAAATACATTTTTAATGCAAAAAATAAAATAAAAATCATTTTTAGGTTGAGAAAAATATTTGGATCAGAAATGCAAAAGGAAATATATTTGTGATGTTTTTAACTATTTTAAATAAATTATGCAAAAGAAATAAAATAAAATGAATTAAAAATGGATTTAGTGGGAAGTCAGCGCATCCAAAGGCCAGGATTTGAACAAAATTGGAGGGAGTTGACTGACGCGTAAATGGGTGGCTGGGATTCAATCTGAGTAATTTAAATTAATTAACCTAATTAAATGAGATTAGGATTAAGTGGATCAATCCTGGCCATCCAAACACGCGGCAAGCAAGATCCTACGACCATTATTCAAACTGGCAATTAATTACAGGATTAGGGTTTAATGACTCTCAGGTGACCGGAACAGTGTTTCGGTCATCTTCTCCGGCAACCTCAAAACGCAATCTCTCTCCCTAAGCTCACCAGGCTCTCTAATGCTCCAGAAACATTCCCATAAACTTCCTAAACACGAATTCAGGCTCAAAACTCATTTATCATACATCAAAAAGGGAATTTGAAGAAAAAACATCCTAGGTTAAAAAGTTTCAGAAGCTTCATACATGGTCATTTCTCACTCATTTTCGAAACTAAACATATCAGTGTGATCAGGGGAACATGAAGATTGATATTTTAACTTAAATAGCCAATTCTGGAAAAATGTTCTTCATGGTTACCTGAGATGGAGCTTTCAATTCCTGAGCTTTCTGGCCTCTTTCTTGGTGCAAATCAAACCTAATGAACTCCCTGATGATGATGAGGAGCTTAGAGAAAGCTTGTGATGGCTATTTTGAAGTGTTTGGTTCTGGTTTTGCACAAATCGTGTTTTTGATTTGGGAGGTTCCAGGCCATTTTGAGGGTTGCTTTGTGTTCTATGAGTGATTTGAAGATGATTGGTGAAGTTTGTTTTGAAGTTTGATGACTGTGTTTTGAGTTTCGAAGAAAGGAAGGTTTTTTGACAATTTTGGGCAATCTGAGTTCTAAGGTGTTTCAGGCTTGCTTCTTGTGTCAAATGAGCTCCATAACCTTTGTTTGTAATGTCTTGATTGGTTAGAGAGTGGTTAGTGGAACAACTTGATTGGTATGGGAGGTTTTGCAAAAAAAAAGTCAATTTTGTGTACTTGAGGTATGGGCATGGTGCAGAGCTATTCCAAGGGGTGTCTTGGCCTCGGCCGAGTTTGTGGATGGCCCTTGGATCAAAAGAGTGCAGCTGGAAGGCTTGGATGAAGAGATGTCATGTGTTTTGCAACTTTCCAACTTTGATATTTCTTGTGAATTAAGCCATAAAAATGCCAAATTCTTGGGCCAATTCTGGTTTAGGCAAGTTGCTTTGACATGTTATGAAGTGTTTGTGCACATTAGAGGTCACTTAGAAGCTTGAAATGCCAATATGCAAAAATCCCTCTTTGACATGAACTTGAAAATTATGTGATTTTTGCCAAATTTGAAAGGCCATATCTTGAGTTCTAGGATGAATCAAGACATGTTCTAATACTTTTTGAAAAGGGAAAGACCTAATCTAAAACTTTCATGTCCAATAATTTTTCATTTGAAGCATTTTTGGTCATGAAAGAGGAGGTTGAAAATCTTTCCCAAAATGGAAAGTTTCCATTACAAGTCATTTTCAAAAATGGCAAGTTTGCAATTGGCTCAAAATTCTTCAATCTTGTGAACTTCCAACCACTTCTAAGATCAAATAAAGATCATAGAACTTCAATTTGATGAAAATGATCCTTTGGTACCCTTGTTGGGGGCCTCAGATGCCCTGGTTTTGACTTAACTTGCTCAAGAAGTTACCCAATGATCAGATGACTTCCACAATGAGTTTCTTCATAAAACTTGGTACACATGATCCTTATATCATATTAAGAACATTAGAAACAAGAATGTCCAAAAAATTTTGAGTTAAGGCCTCTGAAACCAAAACCCTAATTCTGGTCATCTGTGCTAGAAAACCCTAGCTCTGCTTCCATGCCTTTGCCAATCTTTGTGATTCTTTGACTTTCATGAACTTTGGGGAGCATAATATGATTATAGAACACACATGGACCTTCTTGGAAAGCTTCAAGACCATTGGGATGGCTCATATTGATTCTTGGATTGCTTAGATCACAAACCCTAGATGCAGATGAAATGCAGTGAAACAAATATGCAATATGAGATGTAATGCTTATGTTAAAACAAAAATGAAAGACCACAAGTGTAAACACCCCAAATTTGCCCTCACCCATTCACATCATGGCTTGTGATCACTTCATATGCATAAACACAATCATATCATCTCATATCTCATTTTTAATTCACTGCATAGTTTCTAAGTCATCTGCATCTAGGGTTTGTGATCTGAGCAATCCAAGAGCTTCTTGAGCCATTCCAAAAGTCAACAATCACTTCAAAGGGATCCATATGTGTTCTTGTATCATATTCCATCCTCCCAAAGTCAAGATTTCAAAAGAATCACAAGAATTGAGGTTTGCATGGAAGCAGAGCCAGGCTTGACTGCACAGGTGACCTAAAATTAGGGTTTTGGTTTCAGAGGCCATAACCCCAAATTTTTTGGTCATTATTGTTTCCATTGGTCTCTATATGGTATAGGGAGTATGCATATCAATTTTCATGAAGAAATTCCATGGGGAAGTCATCTGATCAAGAGTTGACTTTTCAGACAAGTCAGTGCAAAATCAGGGCATCTGAGGCCCCCAATGACCCAACCAATGGGTAATCTTCATCATTTTGAGTGTATATGATCTTTATTTGATCATGGAAGAAGGTTTAAGTCCACAAAAATCAAGAATTTGGAGTTTTTGCAAATGTTGACTTTTTGGGCATAGTTGACTTTTCAAGAATGCTTCATTTTAGGTCATTTTTCAAGCCTTGATTCTTGATCCAAAAATGCTTCAAATGGAAAAACTTTGGTCATGAAAGTTGTAGATTACATCTTTCCCTTTTCAAAAAGTACAAGAACATGATCAAATTCTTCTTGGATCAAAAGTTATGGTGTGACAAAGTTGGCTAAAATCATTGATTTTCAAGACATGCCTCAAATGTGAATTTTGCAAAACCATGAACCAATGCCATTTGTAACTTCTAATTCACTTCAAACCATGACATAAACATTCTATGTGACATGAAAATCAGATTTGGACCAAAAATCCCTCATGTTCATGGCTTGTGTAGCAAAGTAATCACATGTGAACCAAAAAGCAACAACTTGCAAAAACACTCATCACACTCCACCAACTTGATGCATTGGATGCTGCACCTTGCTAGCCCTCTCACCTCATCTTGCTGCACCAGAACCATGCCTTGTACTAGCCTAGCACCAAGCCATACTTTCTCTTACACAAAAGTTGACAAATTGCAAAAGTGGCCATACCAATCAATAAAGCACATGTCATGTCATCTGACCAATGAGAGAGGTTTATGTGGACAAAGAGCAAGACATTTGATACATCAAGCAAGGCTGAAACTCTCTCAAGCATCACATACACCAAAACACACCATCTTGCATATTCCTTCGAATCTGCCTCCACAAACTTAAAACATCAAAGCCATCTTCACCAATCACCTCACCATGTTTCATTGAGTAGGAAGCAGCAAGATTCAAGCCTGAAACCAGCCTGAACTGGACTGCACCATTTCTCATCCCTAAAACCAGAAATCTTCGAATCCCTTCATCCAGCCATCAAACACTTCATTTTCCTTCACCAACAAGTCAAGCTCACTTAAAGGAGTAGGAATCCACCATTGGAATGGCCTGAAACCTCCCCATTCCTGACTGTGCCATCTGCTACACCAGAACTATTCCTCACAAATCAGCCATCCACAAGAGCTTTGAAGCCTTCCATTGGCATCAGGGGAGACAAAGAAGTCCATTTGCACGCAAAGGAGGCTCTGAAAGCTCAGTTTTGAAGCTTTCCAGCTCAGGTATGAACATGGAAACTTTTCTCTCAAAGCTTGATTTTTGAGTTACAAATTGATTATTCATGTCTTGCTGGTCATGGGGTTGGTTTCAGAATCAAAAATGAGTAAAAATTGAGCTTGTATGGTCCCTCTGAAATTTTGCCCGTGATTTTCATTTCTTTCGATTCGTTTAATTTATGATGCATAAATGATGTTTGATCATGGATTTGAGTTGCAGGAAGTGTGGGGTTTGTTTCTGGGCGTTTATTTTGACTGGGGGTGGCCTAGATAAGAAGCTAGGGCTTTGGGATGGTCGGAGAAGACGACCGGAGCTTATCTCCGGTCGCCTGAATGTAATTAGGGTTAAGTCTCATTAATTAGTGAACTTTAAATTTGGTCCCTTGGATGCTGCTTCCCGCGCGCTCGTGAATGACTCAGATCAAGTCATTATGCCCTAATCCACTTAATTAGTATTAATTAATATTAATTAATTTAATTTATTCAGAGTGAATCCAGACCCTCCGTTCACGCGCGCAGTCCACCCTTTTGAATCCAGATTCAATCCTAGCCACCCCTTCTGATTACTTTTCCTTTTTCCTTATTTTTATTCATTTTCTTTTCATTTCTTTTCCATTATTAATTTAAAATAGTAAAAAAGGCTTAAAAATTATGAAACTTTTTCTCCTGAGTTTTATTAATTTTCATGACACAAAAATATTTTTATTTTTATTTTTATCATTAAAAAAGTATTTTTAAATATTTAAAAGATTATTTTTAATTGATTAATGGAAATTAATTTATTAAAAATACTTTTAGGTATCTAAAAATCACCAAAAAATTCATGAAATGTTCTAAGACATTTAGAAACATTGTCCAACCTTCAAACCAAATTTATTTTTTGATCTTGATGCATTTTGAGAATTTCTCATTGAATAAAAATCATTTTTATGCATTAATTTGATCCAAAGTTCAAAAATTCATTTCTACCTATCTATGAAGAGTTGGACATTGATTCTTCTTGCATTGCATTGTGTTTAGCATATAGTTTCTAGGGTTAAATGGCCATGATTTGATCTTGCATTTTTCATTTGTTTGACATTTCTTTTGTTTAGGAACCCTAAAAACCCTAATAACTTGTAAAAATCATAACTTGAGATTGGTTAGGAGTTGAGACCTCCCCTTTGGACATTGGTTTATTATGGGTTTAGGGATTCTTTGTGTGGCATTTTCCATTTTTTATCTTAGGGTTTGCTTCTGTTTTTGGTTTTTGTTTGTTGTTTGATCCATAAACCCTAATTTGGGCTTCCATTTGCATCCTTCTTGCATTCTCTTGCATAAAATGACTTGCCATGACATTTCAATCATCCATTTGATTCATTTGACATCTTAAGACATATAGAAAGCATGTTTGATCATTGCATCATGTATTTGCCATGTTGTATGCCTTGTATGCTTCATAACTTTCCATGTATGTCCATGCTTCTAAACTTGCTTCATTTGCATTCATAAACTTGTATGATCATTTCCATGTGCTGCCTCATGTTTATAGCATCTCATTGCATCATTAGCATCATGTATTTGCTTCTGGTTTTGTTCCTCTTCATGTCATCTCATCTCATTTTGCATTGCATTGCATTTCTTTCTAACATTTCAGGTGGTAAGCAAACTTGAGAAGTGAATTTGCCTTCACTTCTCATAACTTTTCTTCTCATCTCTCTTGCATCCATTGCTGCATTTTTATATGTGTTTGGATTGAGCTTGCTCATTCTTGTTCATCTCACTTTCTTTCTTCAAGTGACTTGACTTCTTGAATGAAGCAAGTCACTTTGCTTCTCTTGATCTTGTTCATCTGTTTCCTGGTGGTTTCATTGAAGATTTCTCTTGTCAAACCTCACAAACCTTAGGAGCAACCAAGCATGACAATGATTAGGGTTTTGATTAGTCTCCCCTCTTAGTTTTACCTTTGTGTCTCTTTTGAGTCATCTCTCCTCATCTCATAATCAGGGACTAAACCCTAAAGGCTTTAAGGCTTTGTGATTAAGCTTATGCATGCATCCTTCTCTTAGGATGGAGTGTATAACTTTAATCCTAAGTGTTAAACCCTTAATGTGTTTAAATCCTCTAATCAATCCATCTAATAATCATCAAGACATCACACTTGTAACTTGGGCCTTGCATTAGGGTTCTAATTCTTCCTTAATTGGTTAAGAAGGACTAACCCTAGTGTTAATGGACAAGTCCCCCTCAAGTTGTCTTACAAACCCTAAAAATCACTTCATCATCATATCATTAACTAAAATCCACTCAATAAAGGTTGTGTTTTGTCATGAGTTTAATCCCTAATCATGGATTAAGTTGAGGAGTTTTCCTCAGCTTAAACATTCTCATCTATTATCCTTCTATTAGGATGGTGTAATGAGTCTGTTTAATCCCTGATTATGGCTTAACCTCATTACTCAACACTAAACAAAAACACCAAAAACATCTAAATAATCACAAGCAGGTTAATGATCTTAATCCTACACCATGGTGATTAAGTGTGAGAATCTGACTTCACACTTAAGGTATTCTCATTACCCCTAATCAGAGGGAAGATGTGATGAGTTTACTAAATCCATTGGTTTAGACTTAAGCTCATTAACTTATGACAAACTTTCAAAAGCAATAAAAGACTGAAAACTCAAAAAACAAACAATAATCGTCTCCTTCGGGATTCTTTTCTCATCATCCTCACTCAAACGAGAACTTGCTTCTTCCGTCTAATGCAAGACAGTTTGCATCTGTGCCAGACAGATCATACACATGAGCATAGGCAAGTAATCAGTTCACAAGTCAATTCATCTTTCAGTCTCTTTGGGTCGAACTACGGTGTTCTGACTTCCTCATTGCACGAGAGGATACGTAGGCATAACTTAACAGTTATCGAACAAAAGTCTCTGTATATTCCCCCTCTTTCCAGCTTCATTCTTTTAGCCTCATTATCTTGAGCATATTCTCATTCCTGCACTGACACTTTCATATTTCACTTCACTTTTCCCTTGCACTGACACCTGTACATTCTTTTCCAGTTACTTTATACACAAATTGCACTGACACTACCCCTTTAAAACACAAATCTTTTAAGCGTGGATCCCGTCGAGTACGACGGACAATCTGGGTGCTAATACCTTCCCAGGTTGTAACCAACCCCCTTTCTCAGTCTCTCTGGTTCGCAACCGTCTTATCCATATCTTTCTAGGTTTACGCAGCATTACCTTTCCTCCGGGATAAAAATGCCTAGCTGGCGACTCTTTTCATCTCCAGTGAGTTCACGGCTGTGTGTTCTCATTGTCCCTCTCGCCGACCGTTCGCGTCCGTACCTTTATCTGGGCCTTTCCCATTTATCGGGAGCGACAGCTTGGCGACTCTGCTGGGGACCCTTTATATTGCAACCAGGGCTTCTGGTTCTTTTGGTGGGTTCCTCCTAGCGCTTGATTGATTTGTGTTTACTGGGGTGTTATGTGCTTATTTGTGTTTATTTTTGTACTTATTTTTTGCTTTATGTACAGTTGCTTTACTGCTTTCTTTATCGCTTTTGCATTATATCATATTGTCATACTGTGCTGCTGGCTGGATCTGTTTGCTTTGGTGGGTGGGGTTCTATTGAGAGTTAAGGTCCTATACCTGGGACCTGAGTGACACCTAGGCTAGAGTGAATCATATTCTTTACCATTCCATTTCGGTCTGGTGCGGGAATATGAAACACGGTTCAGATATGGGTTTCTTCTTGAGAACTCTGTGTTGCAGATTTCCTGCAATGCTAGGGCTATCTGGGAAGCCTGCTAAGTCTGGATGACCTTTTAGTATTGACCTTCAGAAACTGAGGTGAATTAGAGGAGGAACTTTTATGGTTATTGTGAACACTGTACCTCCGGGTTGGAAGTGTTTACACTTCTCATAACTGATCCAAGTCTGAGGATCCTTGTTTTAGAACACCACCTGTGAGGGGGTTGGGCTGTTTACAGGTTTGCAGGTACCTTGACCTCAGAATACCCTGTTACTTTGATTGTTTAAGAGTACTCCATTTTGGGTCAGTTCTTGTGATTCTAAAACCCTGGACATGTGGCTCTTTATTTGAGTCCCCCACCTTGGTTACTGGATTTATAGACCTCCATCTGGAATTCTTGAATACACTTGGACCTATATCAGGGCATTTGATCAGATCCGGCTCAGTCACAGACCCTTGCATATCATTTGCATACATAATCATTGCATCATATTGACATTTGCTTATTTGTTTCAGGGTATCCATCTTCATTTGGTTTTGGTTTTGACCCCATCTTCAGTATTGACTTGTCTTCATCAGCTATCTGCTTCAGCTATCACCTGCACCAGCCAGTCAGTGACTCATTACTTCATCATCATCATCAGCACCTGTCTCTACTCAGTCTTCAGCATCATGGCTCCTAAAAAGAGCAACATCACCTATCACTTTTTCCAGCCAGAGCTATCAGCCATCAGGAGGATTCAAACCCTGATCACTCCAGATCACATACCATTGTTCAGGGAAAGTTATGGAGATATACTTGATATGGTTATGGATCTGGACCCATCACAGAGAAGCCTGATCCACACCTGCATTCAGTTCTATGATCCCCCACTGAGATGTTTCACTTTCCAAGACTTTCAGTTGGGCCCTCTATTAGAAGAATACTCATCATTGGTTGGTTTGCCTATCAAGGGTGGAATCCCTTTCAACTCAGAGATGGTCTTTCCTAGCAATGGAGAAATAGCAAAGGCTCTGCATCTGGAACCTGTCCTGATTGAGCAGCATATGACTTCTAAAGCTGGGATCCCTGGCTTTCATCTGGATTTCTTAATCTCTCAAGCTACCCTGAAAGCTTCTCTAGGAGAGTGGAAAGCTGTTTGTGCTTTACTGGCCTTGAGCATATATGGAATTGTATTGTTTGCAGATGAGCCTCGATTCATCAGCAAGAATGCAATCCATCTATTCATCTTGAAGAACCCAGTACCAACTTTATTAGGGGATCTCTATTACTCAGTGCATCAGAGAAATGAAAAGCAGAGGGGGAGATTAGTGAGGTGTTGTGCTCCATTGTTCCACACTTGGCTTCTCAGGCATCTACCCAGGACAGACGCATTTCTAAATCCTCATCAGCAGAGCAACTGGGCTAAGAGACTCACTGCTCTAACTTCAGCTGATATTAGGTGGTGCACTCAAAGCACCAAGGGCAGGGATATCATCACCAGCTGTGGGCATTTTCCCAATGTGCCCCTAATAGGAGTTAAGGGTAGTATTAATTACAACCCTCTGCTGTTCAGAAGGCAACTGGGCTATGCACTGGTCCATACTCCTAAGGCACAGGACTTGGTTGAGACCCTCTATTGTGAGAACAAGATTAATCTGGCTACTGTTAGGCAGGCTGCCTGGGCCTGGGATAATGTTCAAACCAAGGGAGTAACCATTCTGGGGAAGTGCAATAATGTGGCATCAGCACAATATTATGAATGGTCCCGTGCCAGAGCCCAATTCTCTGGGATGCCCTTTACTATAGAAGATGTGCCTGAGTCATCTTCAGCACCACCCCCTGCCACTATCAGTTTGGAAGAGTTTGAGAGCTTGAAGGAAAGGAATGAGAAGTTAACCCAGGCTTTGCAGAAGACCCTCCGGGAGAGGAGTGAGGGTATGAGGGAAATTGAGAGGTTGGAGAAGTTGAGAGTAGAGCATCTGACTAAGATTGAGAAGTCTGGAGATTATATCAAAAAGTCTAAGGCTGGAGAACAAATTCTGAAGAATGCTTGCAAAGAAGCCCAATTCCAGAGAGCAAGGACAGACTTGTATTTGAAGGAGAGTCAAGCCCGGTGGGTCAGGATCACCGAGGCTCGTACTCTAGAGGACAAGAGAGTTCAAGACAAGATGGAGCAACTGGAAGCCAGTGCAAGAGAACAACAAGAAGCCCTGGCAGCAGCCCAGAGGGAGATATCAGAATTGAAGATCAGAGCAGGGGTGAAGAGGTCAAAGGACCAAACTCAGCACAAGAAGCTCACTACAGCTGTTACAACCCGGAATCTCCTCTTCAGGAATCTCACGGAGCGTCCGGCTGATCCTGTGACCGAAGCACTTCTTAAGGAAGTTCGTGAGGATGAGTTTGGTTTCGGTGTTTGACCATTTGTTTGTTGTTGTTTTCTTTCCGTGCACTTTTGTTTTCCTGTAATATTTTGACCCCTCAGAGGGCTTGTATTTGTAAGACAAACTATATACCATTTTGTTTTGTAATATATGTGTTAGTTTGTTCCATCTAAGTTCGCTTCGAAAGCAGCATCAACAACATCTTCAAGGGTCTGGAAGGGTCAAAACTGAAGGCCAAACCGGATACCTTGAGAACAAATAAGCATAACTGCATTGCATGCTAACCCTTTGTTTGTTTTGTAGGTTTTGGTTTTGTTGTTGCTAACTCTGTTGTGATGTTCAGGAACTATTGCTAGGCGCCGGGTATTTCCCCTCAACCGTCCGCACCGTTATCCAACCCGAAACAACCTTCCGGGCATTCAAATGGATCAGATGCAGCAGGACCTTACTGAGGTCAGAAATCAAATGGCAAATGAAAGGCTAGAAATGAGGAATCAAATGACGCAGTTCATGGAAGTGATGAACAACATGGCTCAGAGCCAGGAAAGATTGAGAGCCATGGTGGAAAGGCAAAATCAAGAAGATCCGCATATAGGGACTGCCGGCACCAGCAACAATGAAAGGGTCCAACCCCATGTTAACCCCCCTGTCTTCGGGCCACACCTCCATCCTGAGGTCAATATTCCTGCAAATGTTCAAGGGACTGCCACCGCAACTAGGGTACTTCAAGAAGATCCTCAGGAGGACCAATTCACAGTAATGGGTGCTGGGGAGGAAGCTTATGATAGGAGATTGGATGAGATAGCTGAGAAGTTGAGGTCCTTAGAATCTCAAAACTCTTTGGGCTTCGATGTCATGGACATGGGCTTGGTAGACGGGGTCAGGATCCCCCATAAGTTCAAGCCTCCTTGCTTTGAAAAATACAACGGGACTTCATGCCCCCGGACTCATTTACAATCATTTCTGGGGAGGCTGAAGGCCTATACTATGGATGAGAAGCTCTGGATGTTCTATTTCGAGGATAGCTTAACTGGAGCGTCAAGAGAATGGTACTCTCACTTGACAAGGGCAACTATCAGATGCTGGAAGGACCTGGCAGAGGCCTTCATTAGACAGTATCAGTATAACTTAGACATGGCACCCAACAGGACCCTCCTAATGGGAATGTCACAGTCTTCGAGGGAGAGTTTCCGAGAATATGCCCAGAGATGGAGGCAATTGGCTGCTGCTGTTCAGCCACCTATGTCTGAAAGGGAAATGGCAGACATGTTTATGAACACCCTTCAGGGAACCTATATTGACAGGCTGGCTGCTTTCTCTTCCACTAGCTTTGCGGATGTTGTCATAGCTGGGGAGAGAATCGAAAGCCTATTGAAGATGGGTAAGATCTCAGACAACGGTGCAAGCTCGTCCAATAGTACAAGAAAGCCTTTTGCAGGCCCGAGAAGAACTGGCGAGACCAATGCCATCCATTCAAATAGGGGTAGGCCCCAATATGTTCACAGATCAGTGGCAGCAGTCACCATTCCTGCTCCAGCTCATCCTCAACCTGTCTATCAACCTCCGCAGCAAAACTATCAGCAACAACCTCAATACCATCAGCAAAATCAGTATCCTCCGAGAAATTACAACAACAGCAACACCAACAACAACAGTCAACAAAGGCCATTTCAGCAGAGGCCATCTCAAGCTAATAGGGTGATCGATCCGATTCCTATGCCATATGCTACATTGCTGCCACAACTCCTGAAACTCAACCTGGTTGAGTTAAGGACGTTGGCACCTCCAGATCCCAATAGTCTACCCAGGAACTATGACTCCAATGCTAGGTGTGCCTTCCATTCAAACGCACCTGGCCACAGTACAGAAAAGTGCAGAGCTCTGCACATGAAGGTACAAGACCTGGTAGACTCAAAGGCTCTGAATTTCGCACCACCACCCAATGTCAACAAAAACCCAATGCCAAACCACGGGGGTCCCAGAATTAACGCTATTGAAGAAGACAAACCGTCTTATTTAATAACCAGTGTGGGTCAGATCAGGACACCGTTGGTAGAAATCAAGGCTCAACTCCTGGAATGTCAAAAGTTCCCGGGGTGTGAGTTGGGTTGTGCTTACTGCAATATCTCTGTAAATGGGTGCGATAATTTGAGGAATGGCATAGATGGCCTTATTCAGAGTGGCCAGCTTCAGATCACCACATCATTTCCAACAAATCCAGCAATCCCATCAGCAATGGTTTCAGAACCTCCTACAACTGCAGCAACCGTTGTTCCCGACAATTCTTCGGCTTCATCAACAAGTACTTCATCTGTCATTTCAACTAATCAGATATCAATGAATGTTCCTTCTACAACTCCAGCACCACTCCATTATGAAGCTCCTACAACAACAACATCCATTCTTCCACCATTATCTCCTACAACACCAGCAACTAATCATGAAGATGTCTCAACTGTTACCATATTCTATGATCCTGAAAACAACTCCGCCTACAACTCAGAAGGTGCTGCTCCCACTAGAGCACCAGTTACAATTTATTACGATCCACAGACTATTACAATTCCTTCAACAGCTGCGGTCAGTCCAGTCACTATCACGGTGCCTGGACCAATACCTTATGAAAGCAGTAATGCCATCCCCTGGCATTACGGCTCTGACTTGTACTGTGAGGGACAAAGAATCACTTTTGAATCATCAACCCCTGCACCACAAATAGACAATGTGGGAGGAGGCGGAGGCTTCACTCGAAGCGGACGTCTTTTCGCTCCACAAATTCAGAGACCCACTGCCGAAGCAGAAGCTGCTGCCAAGGCAAAAGGGAAGAGCCCCGTGCAGGAAGATCAAGTTGTTAAAGAAGCCTTGAAAACACCCTTCGATCAAGAGGTTGATGAGTTCATGCGAATCATCAAAAAGAGTGATTATAAAATAGTGGATCAGCTTCATCAGACGCCTTCCAAGATCTCAATCCTATCATTGCTTATGTGCTCCGAAGCCCATCGGAATGCACTACTCAAAGTCCTGCACGCAGCTTACATGCCTGAAGAGATCACTGTCAATCAGCTGGAAGCAGTAGTGGGAAATGTTAATGCTAGTCACGGAATAGGGTTCACCAATACTGATTTGACAACGGAAGGCCGCAACCACAACAGAGCCTTGCACATAACCATGGAATGCAAAGGTGCTGTCCTTTCCCATGTGCTGGTAGACACGGGGTCATCCCTCAATGTCTTACCTAAGAAGGCCCTGGTGAAGCTAGAATATGACGGATTGGCGTTGAGACCCAACAACCTGGTGGTAAGAGCCTTTGATGGTTCAAAGAGATCGGTTCTGGGAGAAATCGAGTTGCCCGTAACGATTGGCCCGCAGACTTTCACAACTATCTTCTACGTGATGGATATACAGCCCGCCTACAGCTGTTTATTGGGTAGGCCATGGATCCACGCCGCTGGCGCCGTGACCTCTACCCTTCACCAGAAGTTAAAATATGAGTGGGAGGGTCAAATCGTTACAATCTGCGGAGAAGAGGACATTTTTGTCAGCCACCTGGCAACCTATAAGTACATTGAGATGGATGGGGAGATCCATGAAACAATGAGCCAGGGGTTTGAAGCCTTGAATGTGAATGAGACATCTGATGTATCTGGTACTCCAATGTCATCATACCAACAAGCCCGGAAGGTTGTTGAGGAAGGAACCGCCCAAGGCTGGGGCAAACTGCTATCGATGGAGAAGAAAGAAGACAAATTTGGGTTGGGTTACAAACCAACTCAACAAGATCAAGCAGCGGCTGCGAAAGAGCCCAATTTTGTGAGTGGGGGGATGCTTACCCCTGATACCATCAACTGTCTGGAAGACGAGCTGGAAGAGGAACGCAACCTGGAAAGCTGGATTCGTCCAAAGATCCCGGGGAGCAGTATCTCGAACTGGTCTTCCCAGGAAATTATAAGAGTTACTCATGCAGAGTAATTATTATTTCCTGTATTTTTATAAGCATGCATCAAAGTCTTGCATCTTGCCCAAGATGACAAGACTCATTTTGTAATCGGGCCATCTGTACTTTTTGTGCAAACAAGATCAATTAATGAAATATCAGACATCTTTTTGCAAACGAGTCTTTTTCTTTTCCGTTCACTGTTTTTCTATTTTTCTTTTTGTACAAAAAATAAATGGCAGTGTTTTCAAAATGACAACTTTATTTCACTTTTCTAAACAAGACTAAAATCAGATCACTAAAATGAACAAACTTAACCCTTGCAGAGAGTGCCTTCCAGACAGCACCGACAACAGCACGGCTTTGACTTCGTATGACTTTGACAATCCAATCAATCAAGCCGATGAAGGGGTTGAAGAAGAATATGAGCTTCCTGAAGAGCTAGCCAGGTTGTTAAGACAAGAGGAAAGGGTTATTACTCCTCATCAGGAGGAGGTTGAAGTGATCAATCTTGGTACAGATGAAGACGTGAAAGAAGTTAAAATCGGGGCCTGCCTGCAAGACTCAGTGAAGAGACAACTGATTGATCTGCTTCAAGAGTATGTAGATGTGTTTGCTTGGTCTTACCAAGATATGCCAGGGTTGGATACCGATATTGTCGTGCACAAGCTGCCTTTGAGAGAAGAGTGCCCACCGGTCAAACAAAAGCTACGCCGTACTCGTCCAGACATGGCAATGAAAATCAAGGAGGAGGTACAAAAGCAATGGGACGCCGGGTTCCTTGCTGTGACTAGCTATCCGCCGTGGGTTGCTAATATTGTGCCTGTGCCTAAGAAAGACGGCAAAGTAAGGATGTGTGTTGATTACCGGGACCTGAACAGAGCCAGCCCGAAGGATGACTTCCCATTACCTCACATTGATGTATTGGTGGATAATACGGCTCAGTTCTCGGTATTTTCCTTCATGGATGGATTTTCAGGATACAATCAGATTAAAATGTCACCTGAAGACATGGAGAAGACAACCTTCATCACACCCTGGGGCACGTTCTGCTACAAGGTAATGCCATTTGGGCTGAAGAATGCTGGTGCAACATATCAACGGGCTATGGTAACATTATTCCACGATATGATTCATAAAGAAATAGAATGCTATGTGGATGATATGATTGCCAAGTCCCTCACTGAAGAAGACCATCTGGTAAATCTGCTCAAATTGTTCAAACGTCTGAGGAAGTACCAACTGAAGTTGAACCCCAACAAATGCACATTCGGGGTGAGATCTGGTAAGCTGCTGGGATTTATTGTAAGCGAGAAAGGGATTGAAGTTGACCCTGATAAAGTCAAAGCTATTCAAGAGATGCCTGCACCGAAAACAGAGAAAGAAGTTCGAGGGTTCTTAGGTCGATTGAACTACATCTCACGGTTCATATCTCACCTTACTGCAACCTGTGAACCCTTGTTCAAGCTGTTGAGAAAAGAGCAAACGGTCAGGTGGAACGAAGACTGTCAGAAGGCTTTTGACAAGATCAAGGAATACTTACAAGAACCACCAATCCTTATGCCTCCAGTTGAAGGAAGACCTCTAATCATGTACTTGACAGTATTAGAAGAGTCGATGGGGTGTGTGCTGGGCCAGCATGACGAGTCTGGTCGAAAAGAGTATGCAATTTACTACCTAAGCAAAAAGTTTACCGACTGTGAACAACGTTATTCACTGCTCGAGAAAACTTGCTGTGCTTTAGCGTGGGCTGCTCGCCGACTAAGGCAGTATATGTTGACCCACACTACTTTGTTGATCTCTAAAATGGACCCGGTCAAGTACATATTTGAGAAGCCAGCTCTCACCGGACGGGTTGCAAGATGGCAAATGATTCTCACAGAATATGACATCCAATACACATCTCAGAAAGCCATCAAGGGCAGTGTACTATCTGAATATCTTGCTGAGCAACCCATTGATGATTACCAGCCTATGAGATTTGACTTCCCTGATGAAGACATCATGTTCATTAAAGCAAAAGATCACGAAGAGCCTATTCACACTGAAGGGCCTGACCCAGAAGAAGAATGGATTATGATGTTTGATGGGGCTGTTAACATGAATGGTCGTGGTGTTGGTGCAGTACTCATTACACCCAAAGGAGTTCACATGCCATTCTCGGCGAAACTCACTTTCAACTGCACTAACAACGAAGCTGAATACGAAGCTTGCATTATGGGTCTTGAGGAAGCCATTGACCTCAGGATCAAGACATTGACTGTGTTCGGAGATTCAGCTTTGGTAGTTAATCAAACCAACGGAAAATGGTACACCCACCAGGATCATCTGATACCTTACAGGGATTATACAAGGAGGTTATTGACTTTCTTCACAACAGTCAAGCTCGAGTATATCCCTCGGGACGAGAATCAGTTTGCAGATGCTCTTGCTACCATTTCATCCATGATCAAAGTTCAAACTGCTAACTTTGTACCACAGATTTCAGTGTCCAGACTTGATAGACCAGCATATGTATTTGCAGCAGATGTTGTTAAGGATGATAAGCCTTGGTTCCATGACATTAAATGCTTCTTGGAGGATCAAACATACCCGCCTGGGGCATCTTCCAATGATAAGAAGACTTTGAGAAGGCTTGCTGGTAGTTTCTTTCTGAACACTGATGAGTCTTTATACAAAAGGAACTTTGATATGGTACTCCTCAGATGTGTTGACAAGACGGAGGCAGATTTGGTGATGCATGAAGTGCACGAGGGCTCCTTTGGTACCCATGCTGGAGGGCATGCCATGGCCAAGAAGTTGCTAAGATCAGGCTATTACTGGATTACAATGGATGCTGATTGTTGTGCCTATGCCAGAAAATGCCACAAATGGCAGATCTATGCAGATAAGGTGCATGTGCCTCCCAATCCTCTGAACATCATGTCTTCACCATGGCCCTTTGCTATGTGGGGCATTGACATGATTGGCAAGATTGAGCCGACTGCTTCAAATGGCCACAGATTCATCCTGGTCGCCATTGACTATTTCACCAAGTGGGTTGAAGCAGCCTCATATGCAAACGTCACCAGGCAAGTGGTAGCCAGATTTCTGAAAAGAGATATCATCTGTCGATACGGAGTTCCCGAGCGAATCATTACTGATAATGGTTCCAATCTAAATAACAAAATGATGGCAGAGCTGTGCCGGGACTTCAAGATCCAACACCACAATTCTTCTCCTTACAGGCCAAAGATGAACGGCGCTGTTGAGGCAGCAAATAAGAATATCAAGAAGATTGTGCAGAAGATGGTAGTCACCTATAAAGACTGGCACGAGATGCTACCGTTTGCCTTGCATGGGTATCGCACGTCAATCAGGACATCCACTGGGGCAACACCATATCAACTTGTGTATGGTATGGAAGCAGTCCTACCAGTTGAAGTTGAATTACCCTCTTTACGGGTACTGATGGATGTTAAACTGAAAGAAGCAGAGTGGGTTAGGTCCCGATACGATCAACTGAGTCTGATCGAAGAGAAGAGATTGGCTGCAATCTGTCATGGGCAGTTGTATCAGAAGAGAATGAAGAAAGCCTTCGATCAGAAAGTCAGGCACCGAGAGTACCAAGTGGGAGATCTTGTGCTGAAAAGAATCCTCCCTCCTCATACAGACCACAGGGGCAAATGGACTCCAAACTATGAAGGACCATTTGTGGTAAAGAATGTTTTCTCTGGTGGAGCACTGATGCTCAGCACCATGGATGGTGAAGATTTCCCGTCCCCTGTGAATTCAGATGCAGTTAAAAAATACTTCGCATAAAATGACCCGCTGGACATAAAAACAGAATGTGAGTCCAGGCAAAAACAGGGCATCCCGGCGAGTCAAAAACAGAATAAAAGACTCGGGCAAAAATAAGGGGAAATAAACAAAAGAATGTACACCCGCTGAGTTGAAAAACCGCATTGGACAACTCAGGAAAAAATGGGTATCCCGATGGGTTGAAAACCCGAAAGGGCGATCCATGCAAAATAAGGGAATAAGCGAACAACTGCACTCTGAATTCGTCTGTATCACTTACAACTTGGTAAGCTTCAAGGGATCAAGCTTCAATCGGAATCAACCTTCTTCAGAAAGCAAGATGAGAAGAACGTCAAAAGTCATACGAGTCGTAGTGAAGAGGAAGCTCTTTAAAGCGTCATCAACATTGCCAGCATTTTGTTTCTCAATTTATAACAATCTCTTCATTTCAGGGGATTTGTTTCTTTGACTGTATCTCGCCAATTCAGGGCATATGAATTAATAAAATCAGATTTTCGGTCATGTCTCGTTTTGTACATTTTATTTGCAAAAAATGTCTGATGTCTTAAATGAAAAAAACTGATTGCATAAGTACAGATGTTTTTTTCTCCAAAAAAATAAAAACACGTGCTTGCAGGGAATATACTTACTCTCAGAAGTGTTCAAACTCCTATGACGGAATCCCGTAAGGGATACCTCGGGATCACTTGTGCGTTTCTCTATCTTTTCAGGATTGCAGGTATCCAGAATGCAACTGAGGGCATGTAAGCTTCATCCCAGCAAGCTGGCAAATCAGCACTCAATTTTAGCACCCGAAGTGCTCTCTCCCCAGCTGAGTTGCATCCCATGACTTCCCCCAGCTGAGTTGCCACTTGTGACTTCCCCATCAGAGCTGCCAGGCATCGCAGAAGGCACCTACATCCCCGACTGAGTCAAGGATATCTCTTTCTCCCCAGCCGAGTTGCCGTCTCGCCCTCAGCCGAGTACAAAGTCAGGGAACCATCTCCCCACAGCGTTCTAGCCTCTATCCAGAAGAGCAGTGCATGAAGATCACAACAGAGTAAAGAAAGCTTCTACAAACCCCAGCTGGGTCTCTCGTTTATAAGGATAGGTCTATCAATGACCCATATCCCCAAGCAGATAGCATCTCGTCAGATCTACCATTGATTTCATCCCCGGCTGGGATGTCTCACCTCCACGGATCAATCGAAGATCTTCGCAACAACGGGATCCGAATCCCGGTTTTGATATTTTTGCACAATCATAGCATTTGCATCATATTCACCCACAAAGCGTAGCATTCCGTTTTAACACGGAGCATTACGGCAAAAAATCAAATGCATAGCATAATCATGAGCCATGTTATGAATCAACACCTGTGAATGATTACAGTTCATCAACATACAGAAGAAAAATCCCCACCAGAGTTCCCAGCAAAAGCAGTTGCCTCACAAATCACAAACACCAGTATATACTCCTTTTGACACCCGTCCGTGTTATATCCCAGCAGAAAGCCAAAGACATCCTCTTTGTACTCACATATACTTATATACACTTTCTCGACACCCGCCCGTGTCATATCCCCAGCGCAGTCGCCTAGACTTTGTATATCAGATACTTGTTCATATTACACTCTTCTCCTTTTGACACTCGTCCGTGTCACTCTCCCCAGCAGCTAAACACTCATCTATACACTACTCATGTTGCACTTATACAGATACTCGTCCGTATCTTGTATATACCACTTATATACCCACAGATTCAACAATAGTCCTTGTTATTTGTTAACCCGTTGGTACTCGTCCGTACCATCATCTCAGAACATTGCGTCTAGTGTTTGTTTCTACATGATACTCGTCCGTATCATAGTCTTAAGGATGTTCGTCCGCATCTTTAATCCATACACCGTGTCAAACACTTATGTCTTCTTGAATATAGATACTCGTCTGTATCTATTATTCCCCAGAAGAGTCCCTTCAGATGCAACACTCGTCCGTGTTCTTTGTTAACCCATTGATACTCGTCCGTATCATCATCTCTGAACACGTGTCAGTATTTATTTCTACCCGATACTCATCCGTATCGTAGTCTTAAGGATGCTCGTCCGCATCTTTAATCTATACACAACATCTAAACACTTGTACTTTCTCTTCTTGGTTGTAAATACTCGTCCGTGTTTACTATATCCCCAGTAGATTGCCAACAAAACAAATTTTCCTTCTTATCTAACACTCGTCCTGTGTTATGATAAACCCTGAGAGCAGCCGTACCCTGCTGAGTGGTCGTCCTCCACTTCTTGATGGTCGTCCTCCATCATGCTCATCCGATGGCCGTCCCCATCGTTGACCCTTTCTATCCGATGGCCGTCCCCATCGTTGATTTTAGCAGCCGTCCCCTGCTAGGTGGTCGTCCTCCACCTCTTGATGATCGTCCTTCATCATTTTATCCAATGGCCGTCCCCATTGTTGATTTTGGTTATCTGGCATTCGTCCTATGTCATGAGAAACCTCGAGAGCAGCCGTACCCTGCTGAGTGGTCGTCCTCCACTCCTTGATGGTCGTCCTCCATCATGCTCGTCCGATGGCCGTCCCCATCGTTGACCTTTTATCCGATGGTCGTCCCCATCGTTGATATTTTCGGCAGCCGTCCCCTGCCAGGTGGTCGTCCTCCACCTTTGATGGCCGTCCCCATCATACTTCCTTTATTCCCCAACAGAGCAGCCGTCCCCTGCTAGGTGATTATCCTTCACCTTTGATGGCCGTACCCCATCATCTGTTTATTTCATTTATTCTTTAACCCGATGGCCGTCCCCGTCGTGGTCCCTTTTCTTTTTAGCCCGATGGCCGTCCCCATCGTTGTTTACTTTGCTTTATGAACTTGATGGCCGTCCCCGTCATGTTTCATTAACCCCCAGAGATTTTTACAGTTTTATCGTGATGGCCGTCCCCATCATATATTTCATATCCCCAGCTAGTCGGCCGTCCCCGTCATTGCTTTATTTTCGGCACTTTTCTCAGCATGTCGGCCGTCCCCGTTATTGCTCTTTACCCGGCAGTCGTCCTCTGCTCGACGGTCGTCCTCCGTCGCCCACGTTTTACAATATACTTCGTTTTCCTTTTACAATCTACATCCCTTTTCTTCTTCATTCTGTGAGTGCAAATTTTGGACTGTCTTTGGTATTCAACCACAAGTTATCTTGTTCGCCTGTTAAGCCGTCGCTTACAACCCGCACAGCTAACTCATGTTTGAATAGGGGCAGCTGTAAACACCCCAAATTTGCCCTCACCCATTCACATCATGGCTTGTGATCACTTCATATGCATAAACACAATCATATCATCTCATATCTCATTTTTAATTCACTGCATAGTTTCTAAGTCATCTGCATCTAGGGTTTGTGATCTGAGCAATCCAAGAGCTTCTTGAGCCATTCCAAAAGTCAACAATCACTTCAAAGGGATCCATATGTGTTCTTGTATCATATTCCATCCTCCCAAAGTCAAGATTTCAAAAGAATCACAAGAATTGAGGTTTGCATGGAAGCAGAGCCAGGCTTGACTGCACAGGTGACCTAAAATTAGGGTTTTGGTTTCAGAGGCCATAACCCCAAATTTTTTGGTCATTCTTGTTTCCATTGGTCTCTATATGGTATAGGGAGTATGCATATCAATTTTCATGAAGAAATTCCATGGGGAAGTCATCTGATCAAGAGTTGACTTTTCAGACAAGTCAGTGCAAAATCAGGGCATCTGAGGCCCCCAATGACCCAACCAATGGGTAATCTTCATCATTTTGAGTGTATATGATATTTATTTGATCATGGAAGAAGGTTGAAGTCCACAAAAATCAAGAATTTGGAGTTTTTGCAAATGTTGACTTTTTGGGCATAGTTGACTTTTCAAGAATGCTTCATTTTAGGTCATTTTTCAAGCCTTGATTCTTGATCCAAAAATGCTTCAAATGGAAAAACTTTGGTCATGAAAGTTGTATATTACATCTTTCCCTTTTCAAAAAGTACAAGAACATGATCAAATTCTTCTTGGATCAAAAGTTATGGTGTGACAAAGTTGGCTAAAATCATTGATTTTCAAGACATGCCTCAAATGTGAATTTTGCAAAACCATGAACCAATGCCATTTGTAACTTCTAATTCACTTCAAACCATGACATAAACATTCTATGTGACATGAAAATCAGATTTGGACCAAAAATCCCTCATGTTCATGGCTTGTGTAGCAAAGTAATCACATGTGAACCAAAAAGCAACAACTTGCAAAAACACTCATCACACTCCACCAACTTGATGCATTGGATGCTGCACCTTGCTAGCCCTCTCACCTCATCTTGCTGCACCAGAACCATGCCTTGTACTAGCCTAGCACCAAGCCATACTTTCTCTTACACAAAAGTTGACAAATTGCAAAAGTGGCCATACCAATCAATAAAGCACATGTCATGTCATCTGACCAATGAGAGAGGTTTATGTGGACAAAGAGCAAGACATTTGATACATCAAGCAAGGCTGGAACTCTCTCAAGCATCACATACACCAAAACACACCATCTTGCATATTCCTTCGAATCTGCCTCCACAAACTTAAAACATCAAAGCCATCTTCACCAATCACCTCACCATGTTTCATTGAGTAGGAAGCAGCAAGATTCAAGCCTGAAACCAGCCTGAACTGGACTGCACCATTTCTCATCCCTAAAACCAGAACTCTTCGAATCCCTTCATCCAGCCATCAAACACTTCATTTTCCTTCACCAACAAGTCAAGCTCACTTAAAGGAGTAGGAATCCACCATTGGAATGGCCTGAAACCTCCCCATTCCTGACTGTGCCATCTGCTACACCAGAACTATTCCTCACAAATCAGCCATCCACAAGAGCTTTGAAGCCTTCCATTGGCATCAGGGGAGACAAAGAAGTCCATTTGCACGCAAAGGAGGCTCTGAAAGCTCAGTTTTGAAGCTTTCCAGCTCAGGTATGAACATGGAAACTTTTCTCTCAAAGCTTGATTTTTGAGTTACAAATTGATTATTCATGTCTTGCTGGTCATGGGGTTGGTTTCAGAATCAAAAATGAGTAAAAATTGAGCTTGTATGGTCCCTCTGAAATTTTGCCCGTGATTTTCATTTCTTTCGATTCGTTTGATTTATGATGCATAAATGATGTTTGATCATTGTAATACCTCAAAATTTGCACTCTCATTTTCACGCCATTTAGCATATCCTTTCATACATTGCATTGCATTTAGATCACAATTGCATCATAAACATACATGAATATACATCTCCATTTGAGCTTTCACAGGTTGCGACTGGCCTTTATTTTTTCATGCGGAACATGCACAAGAATCTTAGAAGAAACCAAAAGTTCTCGGTTGATTCAAAGGAGTTTAAGCAGAATATCAGTTTTATGGTGCAGTTTGCAAAAGTTGTAACTTATGCTCGGAAACTCATTTTGGCTTGAAACTCAATAGTTTAGACTATTTCGGTATTCTCTACAACTTTTGTGTTCGGCTCGGAGGCCAATTCATCAAGGAAAATGGCGGGAATTATTTGTTTTTGAAATTTCGGTTTCGCCGATTAACTGTGCTAGCGGTATTCAAGAGTTCGTAACTTCTGATTGGGTCAACATGTTTGAGAGATTCATATGCCAAAAGTTCCTTCTTGATATCCTTTCTAACTTTTGGGTTTTGGCCGAGAACTAATTCTTTGAAGAAGATCTCAGAATGTGCGAGTCTTTAGAGTCGACATAGTGAAAAACAGTGTTGAACCAGTGAGTTTTGAACACTAAAAAATTCATAACTCTTGGCTCGTTCATCGAATTGATGTTGTTTCGGTGCCTAAAATTCCGTTTAGATGTTATCTTCATTATGTGAATTCAGTTTGGGTTAGGTCCAAGCGGAAGGATCTCGAAAATGCGAATTACCAGTAAGGTTCTTTGATGCAGTGCACTGTCTGTCAGATTTTGTAAAATTCATAACTCGGTCAATTTTCATCGGATATCACCCGTTCTTGAAGCGTTGGTTCACAAATTTTATCCTCTTCAATTTCAAATACAAAAGTGAGTTCGAACGGTGCTCCAAAGATTGTCGTTTTGGTTTATTTCACAAAACTAAAGTGCTGAACCGAAGAAAAATGTTGAAAGTGGTTTCACGAGAAAATTCATATCTCCCTCGTCGTTTGTCCGGTTGAGCTTAGATTTTAACACCAGGTCACTGACTCATAGATCTACAACTTTACTGACAAAGTCGAGTCGAGATTATGCTCCGAAGAGGTTGACCTCGTCACATTTTCGAGTGGCGGACACCAAATAAGCCGAAAAAACAACTTATTCAGTGACGTCTTGCAGCTTAAACGTATCGATCGCACTCGATTTTGATCGTATGACGTCCGTTCTTTTTGTGTTGCAACCGTGATTCAGAGGCGGACGATATTGTGGAAGGCTCAGAGTCGAAATTTCTTGCCGAAGATATTGTTATTTTCACTTAAGCCGAAATTCTACCTTTTGCCTTTCATTTTACACTCCACTATATATTCTTTTGACCCACAATTTGTCTCATAACTTCAATCATAATTTACAAACACCTGTAAACACCCCAAATTTGCCCTCACCCATTCACACCATGGCTTATGGTCATCTCATATGCATAAACACAATCATATCATCTCACATCTCATTTTTGATTCACTGGATAGTTTCTAAGGCATCTGCACCTAGGGTTTGTGATCTGAGCAACCTCAGGGCATCTTGAGCCACTCCAAAGGCCACCAATCAACTCAAAGGGGTCCATGGGTGTTCTTATATCATATTTCATCTCCTCAAAGTCCAAGTTGCAGAGGAATCACAAGAACTAGGGTTTGAGTGGATGCAGAGCCAGGATGAACTGCACAGTTGACTGAAAATTAGGGTTTTGGTTTCAGAGGCCATAACTCCAAATTTTTTGGTCATTCTTGTTTCCATTGATCTCTATATGGTATAGGGAGTGTGCATATCAATTTTCATGAAGAAATTCCATGGGGAAGTCATCTGATCAAAGGTTGACTTTTCAGACAAGCCAGTGTAAAATCAGGGCATCTGAGGCCCCCAATGACCCAACCAATGGGTGATCTTCATCATTTTGAGTGTACATGATCTTTATGTGATCATGGAAGAAGGTTGAAGTTCATAGAAATCAAGAATTTAGGGTTTTTGCAAATGTTGACTTTTTGGACATAGTTGACTTTTCAAGAATGCATCATTTTAGGTCATTTTTCAAGCCATGATTTTGGATCCAAAAAGGCTTCAAATGAAAAAACTTTGGTCATGAAAGTTGTAGATCTCATCTTTCCCTTTTCAAAAAGTACAAGAACATGATCAAACTCTTCTTGGATCAAAAGTTATGGCCATGAAAAGTTGGTTAAAATCATTAATTTTCAAGGCATGCCTCATTTGGAAATTTTGCAAAATCATGTACCAAGTCAAATTGCAGCCTCTAATTCATTTCAAACCATTACACAAACATTCTCTAAGTCCTAAAAATCAGAATTGGATCAAGTTTGCCCATGGTTTGGTTTGTGTAACAAGGCATTTTCTCATAGAATTCCATAAAGCAACAACTTGCAAAAAACATCATTATGCTTCCTACAACTTGATGCATTGGATGCTGCATTTTGGCTAGCCCCTCACCTCACCATGCTGCACCAGAACCAACTTTGTACTTGCCTAGACTTTGAGCCATGCCCTATCTTACAAAAGTGGACATTTTTGCAAAAGTGGCTACACCTATCATAGCAGGCCATGTCACATCAAAAAGCCAATCAGATTTGTTTATTGTATCAATTTGCAAGCTAGCCATAACATGAAGCAAGGCTGAAGCATCCTCATTCAGAACATTCACAAAAACTCACCACATTGCATTTTCTATCGAATCTGCCTCCACAGCCAAGAAACACTCAAACTTTCTTCATCATCCAACTCAATACACTCCATAGGCCTCAAACCACCAAAGCTCAAGCCTGAAACAAGCCTGACCTGAGCTCCACCATTCTTCACCCTCAGAACCAGTTCTCTTCGAATCTCACAATCCAGCCATCAAACACCTCATCTTTCTTCACCAACAAGTCAATCACACTCAGAGGAGTCCAAACCATCCATTACACTGACCTAAAACAGCCTGTACACCAAGGTCATTCTCTGCTATATCAGTTTGGTAACCCTTGAAATAGCTTGCTAAACTTCATTCCAAGCCTGCCATTAGCACCAGGGGAGTCATTGGAGCTAGCTTGCATCAAGAAACTGCTCTGAAAGCCCAGAAACAGGAGTTGTCACCTCAGGTATGGTCATGAAATTTTCCTCTCAAAGCTTGGTTTTTAAGTTATAAATTGATTATTCATGTCTTGCTGGTCATGGGGTTGGCTTCAGAATCAAAAATGAGTGAAAACTGAGCTTGTATGGTCCCTCTGAATTTTTGCCCGTGAATTTCTTTCCTTTCGATTCCTTTGATTCTTGGTGCATAAATGTTGTTTGAGCTTGGATTCGTGACCTAGGAAGTTAGAGGATCATTTAGGTATGCTTGATTTGTAGAATAGTTGCTTGATTCGTGTTCTAGGGTTTTTGTGCAACCGGAGAAGATGACCGGAGCTCCTCTCCGGTCACCTGAGGGTGATTAACCCTAAACTCAGGTCATTATGGCCATTTGAATGATGAGCGTAGGATCTGTAGACTTTGTTGACTTCCCGCTGCTTTGAATGGCCCAGATGCGTTTGATTAGCCCTAACCTCTTTCATTTAGTTAATTAATTCATAATTAAACTAATTTAATCAGAGTCAACCTGGACCCTTAGATCACGCGCCAGTCAACACTTTCAAATTCTAGGCGCATCCTGGCCTTCCATTCAGCCTACTTTTATTTTATTTAATTTTTAATTCATTTTCTTTCTATTTAATTTGCATAATTAATTTAAAATAGCTAAAAAATCTTAAAAATTATGAAACTTTTTCTTTAAAGTTTAATTAATTTTTAAGACCCAAAATATTTTTATTTTATTTTTTATCATCAAAAAAGTATTTTTAAATATTTAAAAGATTATTTTTAATTGATTAATGAGAATTAATTAATTAAAAATACTTTTAGTTATTTAAAAATTACAAAAAAATTCATGAAATGTTCTAAGACATTTAGAAACATTGTCCAACCTTCAAACCAAATTTCTTTTTTGATCTTGATGCATTTTAAGAATTTTTCATAGAATTAAATCATATTTTGTGCATTATTTTGATCATATGTTTGAAAATTCATTTCTGCCTATTGGTGAAGGTTGAGACATTGATTCTTCTTGCATTATTTTCCATTTGACATGTATTTTCAAGGATAAAAAGGCCATGAATTGTTCTTGCATTTCCAAATTGTTTGGCATTTGTTTTGTTAAGAACTCTAAAAAACCCTAATAACTTGCAAAATTCATATCTTGAGTTTGGTTGAGAGTTGAGAGCTCCCCTTTGGGCAGTGGTTTGTTATAGGTCTAGGGTTTCCTTGAGTGCCATTTTCCATTTTTTATCATGAGGTTTGCTTCTGTCTTTGGTTTGTGTTTGGTGTTTGATCCATGAACCCTAATTTGGGTTTTCATTTGCATCCCTCTTGCATTTCCTTGCATAACATGACTCATCTTTGCATTTTGTGCATGCTTGTGATTCATTTGACATCTTAAGACATATAGAAAGCATCTTTGATCATTGCATTACATATTTGCCATGTCATTTGTCTTGTATGCTTCATAACATTTCATGTTTGTTCATGCTCCTTAGCTTGCATCATTTGCATTCATAATATTGTATGAACATCCCCATTGTCTTGCCTCATGTTTGCAGCACCTCATAACATCATAATCATCATCAACATGCTTCTGGTCTTGCTTTGCATCATATCATTTCATCTCATCTTGCATTGCATTGCATTTCTTTCTAACATTTCAGGTGGTAAGTAAACTTGAGAAGTGAATTTGCCTTCACTTCTCATAACTTTTCTTTTCACCTCTCTTGCATACATTGCTGCATTCTTATATGTGCTTGAGTTTGAGCTTGCTCATTCTTCTTCTTCTTACTTTCTTTCTTCAAGTGACTTGACTTCTTGAATGAAGCAAGTCACTTTGCTTCTCTTGATCCTGTTCATCTGCTTCCTGGTGGTTCTTCTGAAGATTGCTCTTGCAAACCTCACAAACCTTAGGATCATCCAAGCATGACAATGAATTAGGTTTTTGATTAGTTCCCCCCATAGTTTTACCTTTGTGTCTCTCTTTGAGTCTCCTCTTCTCACCTCATAATCAGGGACCAAACCCTAAAGGCTTTAAGACTTTGTGCTTAGGGTTATGCCTGCATCCTTCTCTTAGGATGGAGTGTATAACTTTAATCCTAAGTATTAAACCCTTAAGGTGTTTAAATCTCTTAATCAATTCATCTAACAAATATCAAGACATTACACTTGTAACTTGGGCCTTGCATTAGGGTTCTAATTCTTCCTTAAGTGGTTAAGAAGGACTAACCCTAGTGTTAATGGACAAGTCCCCCTCAAGTTGTCTTACAAACAATAAAATTCACTTCATCATCATATCATTAAATAAAATCCACTTAATCAAAGGCTTGTTTTGTCATGGGTTTAATCCCTAATCATGGATTAAGTTGAGGAGTTTTTCTCAACTTAAATATTCTCATCTATTATCCTTCTTTTAGGATGGTGTAATGAGTCTGTTTAATCCTTGATTAGGGCTTAACCTCATTACTCAACACTAAACAAAAACACCAAAAACATCTGAATAATCACAAGTAGGTTAATGATCTTAATCCTACACCGAAGGTGATTAAGTGTGAGAATCTGACTTCACACTTAAGGTATTCTCATTACCCCTAATCAGAGGGAAGATGTGATGAGTTTACTAACCCTTTGGTTTAGACTTAAGCTCATTATCCTATGACAAACTTCAAAAGCAATAAAAGACTGAAAACTCAAAAACAAACAATAATCGTCTCCTCCGGGATTCTTTTCTCATCTCATTCACTCACAAACGAGAGCTCGCTTCTTCCGTCTAATGCAAGACAGTTTGCATCTGTGCCAGACAGATCATACACTTGAGCATAGGCAAGTAAGCAGTTCACAAGTCAATTCATCTTTCAGTCTCTTTGGGTCGAACTACGGTGTTCTGACTTCCTCATTGCACGAGAGGATACGTAGGCATAACTTAACAGTTATCGAACAAAAGTCTCTGTTCATCCCCCCTCCTTCCAGCATTATTCTTTAAGCCTCACAATCATGAGCATACTCTTTCTTACACTGACACTATACATATTACACTTCACACTTCTTTTGCACTGACACCTGTACATTCTTTTCCAGCTATTTTACACAAATTGCACTGACACTCCCCCTTTAAAACACAAATCTTTTAAGCGTGGATCCCGTCGAGTACGACGGACAATCTGGGTGCTAACACCTTCCCAGGTTGTAACCTACCCCCTTTCTCAGTCTCTCTGGTTCGCAAACCGTCTTATCCATCTTTTTCTAGGTCTATGCAGCATTACCTCTCCTCCGGGATAAAAATGCCTAGCTGGCGACTCTTTTCATCTCCAGTGAGTTCACGGCTGTGTGTTCTCATTGTCCCTCTCGCCGACCGTTCGCGCCTGTACCTGGATGCAAATCTTTGGGAGCGACAGCTTGGCGACTCTGCTGGGGACCCTTTATATTGCAACCAGGGCTTCTGGTTCTTTTTGTGGGTTCCTCCTAGCGCTTGTTTGATTTGTGTTTACTGGGGTGTCATGTGCTTGTTTGTGCTTGTACTTATTTTTGTTTATTGCTTTATGTACAGTTGATTTATTGCTTTCTTTATAGCTTTATATTTTTCATACTGTCATATTGTGCTGCTGGCTGGATCTGGTTTTTCTTTGGTGGGTGGGTATTTCATTGAGAGTTAAGGTCCTATACCTGGGACCTGAGTGACACCTAGGCTAGAGTGAATCATATTCTTTCCCATTCCATTTCGGTCTGGTGCGGGAATATGAAACACGGTTCAGATATGGGTTTCTTCTTGAGAACTCTGTGTTGCAGATTTCCTGCAATGCTAGGGCTATCTGGGAAGCCTGCTAAGTCTGGATGACCTTTTAGTATTGACCTTCAGAAACTGAGGTGAATTAGAGGAGGAATTGTTATGGTTATTGTAAACACTGTACCTCCGGGTTAGAAGTGTTTACACTTCTCATAACTGATCCAAGTCTGAGGATCCTTGTTCTAGATCACTACCTGTGAGGGGGTTGGGCTGTTTACAGGTTTGCAGGTACCTTGACCTCAGAATACCCTGTTACTTTGACTTTGTTAAGAATGCTCCATGTTGGATAGTTTTTGTAATTCTAAACCCTGGACTTGTGGCTCTTTATTTGAGTCCCCCACCCTGGGTACTGGATTTTTAGACCTCCCTCTGGAATTCTTGAACACACATGGATCTATACCAAGGCAGTTAATCAGATCCAGCTCAGTCACAAACCCTTGCATTTCATTTTGCATACATACTCATTGCATCATATTAACATGTGCTTATTTGTGTTTCAGGGTATCCATTTCTCATCTGGTTTTGGTTTTGACCCCATCTGCAGTTTTGACCTATCTCCACCAGCACTTGCATCAGTTTGTCAGCCATATACTTCAGTTACTAGCACCAGCCAATCAGTGGTTCACTCTTTCAGCATCTTCATCAGCACTCTACTCAGTCTTCAGCATCATGGCCCCAAAGAAAAGCAACATCACCTATCATTTCTTCCAACCAGACTTATCAGACATCAGGAGGATCCAAACCCTGATCACTCCAGATCACATTCCTTTGTTCAGGGAGAGTTATGGAGATACACTGGACATGGTTATGGATCTGGACCCTTCTCAGAGGAGCCTCATCCACACCTGCATTCAGTTTTATGATCCTCCATTGAGATGTTTCACCTTTCAAGACTTTCAGTTGGGTCCTCTTTTGGAAGAATACTCATATTTGGTTGGTTTGCCTATCAAGAGAGAAATCCCTTTCAACCCTGAAATGGTCTTTCCCAGCAATGGAGAGATAGCAAAAGCTTTGCACCTGGAACCTCTGTTGATTGAACAACACTTGACCTCTAAAGCTGGGATGCTTGGATTTCATCTGGACTTCCTGATTTCTCAAGCTAGTTTGAAGGCCTCCTTGGGGGAGTGGAAAGCAGTTTGTGCTCTGTTGGCCTTAAGTGTATATGGAATTGTGTTGTTTGCAGATGAGCCTCGATTCATTAGCAAGAATGCAATCCATCTGTTCATCCTGAAGAACCCAGTGCCAACTTTACTGGGTGATCTCTATTACTCAGTACATCAGAGAAATGAGAAGCAAAGGGGAAGATTAGTGAGGATTTGTGCTCCATTATTCCATGCTTGGCTCCTCAGGCATCTACCCAGGACAGATGCATTTCTAAACCCTCATCAGCAAAGCAACTGGGCTAAGAGGCTCACTACTCTCACTTCAGCAGACATCAGATGGTGTACTCAAAGCACCAAGGGCAGAGATATGATCACCAGCTGTGGGCACTTTCCCAATGTGCCTCTGATAGGAGTTAAGGGAAGTATCAACTACAACCCTATGCTGTTCAGGAGACAATTGGGCTATGCACTGGTTCATACTCCTAGGGAACAAGATTTGGTGGAGACCCTCTACTGTGAGAACAAGATCAGTTTGACTGTTGTTAGGCAGGCTGCCTGGGCCTGGGATCATGTTCAAACCAAGGGAATCACCATTCTGGGGAAGTGCAATAATGTGGCATCAGTCCAATATTATGAGTGGTCCCATGCTAGGGCCCAATTCTCTGGAATGCCCTTCACCATAGAAGACATGCCTGAGTCATCTTCAGCACCACCCCCTGCCACTATCAGTTTGGAGGAGTTTGAGAGTTTGAAGGAAAGAAATGAGAAGTTAACTCAAGCCTTGCAGAAGACCCTCAGAGAGAGGAGTGAAGGTGTGAGGGAGATTGAGAGATTGGAGAAGTTGAGAGTGGAACACTTGACTAAGATTGAGAAGTCTGGAGATTATATCAACAAGTCTAAAGCTGGTGAACAGATTCTGAAGAATGCTTGTAAAGAAGCCCAGTTCCAAAGAGCAAGAACAGACTTGTATTTGAAAGAAAGTCAGGCCAGGTGGGTCCGGATCACTGAGGCCCGTACCCTAGAAGACAAGAGAGTTCAGGACAAGATGGAGCAGATGGAAAAGGCCCTGGCAGCAGCCCAGGAAGAAATATCGGAGCTGAAAATCAAAGCAGGATTGAAGAGGTCTAAGGACCAAAGTCAGAGCAAGAAATTGACTGCAGCTGTTGCAACAAGAAACCTTCTCATCAGAAGTCTCACGGAGCGTCCGGCTGATCCTGTGACCGAAGCACTTCTCAAGGAAGTTCGTGAGGATGAGTTTGGCCTTGGAGTTTGATCATTTGCTTGTTGTTGTTCCCATTCCATGTACTTTTGCTTTTTGTGATGTATTTTGGCCCCTTTGAGGGTTTGTGTTGTAAAATGAACAAATTGTATTATTTCACCTTTGTAATATATTTGTGTTAGTTTCTATCTGGGTTCACATCAAAAGCAACTTCAACAGCATCACCTTCAAGGGTCTGGAAGGGTCAAAACTGAAGACCAAACCGGATACCTTGAGAGCAAATAAGCATAACTGCATTGCATGCTAACCCTTTTGTTTGTTTTGTAGGTTTTTGTTTTGTTGTTGCTAACCTCTGTTGTGATGTTCAGGAATTATTGCTCGCCGCCGGGTATTTCCTCTCAACAGGCCTCACAGGTACCCAACTAGAAACAACCTTCCGGGAATTCAGATGGATCAAGTTCAACAAGATCTTGCTGATGTCAGAAATCAGCTAGCCAATGAAAGATTGGAGATGAGAACACAGATGACGCAGTTCATGGAGGTTATGAACAACATGGCTCAGAGCCAGGAGAGACTGAGGGCTATGGTTGAGAGGCAAAATCCAGAGGAGCCTCATGTAGGGACTGCAGGCACCAGTAATAATGAAAGGGTGCAACCACATGTGAATCCCCCTGTGTTTGGTCCACATCTACATCCTGAGATTAATATCCCTGCAAACATCCAAGGGACAGCCACAGCAGCCAGGGTACTTCAAGAAGATCCTCAGGAGGACCAATTTACAGTAATGGGTGCCGGAGAGGATGCTTATGATAGGAGATTGGATGAAATAGCTGAGAAGTTAAGGTCTTTAGAATCTCAAAATTCTTTGGGCTTCGACGTCATGGACATGGGTTTGGTTGATGGGGTCAGGATCCCTCATAAGTTCAAGCCTCCTTGTTTCGAAAAGTATAATGGGACTTCATGCCCCCGGACTCATCTGCAATCATTTCTGGGAAGGCTGAAGGCCTATACATTGGATGAGAAACTTTGGATGTTCTACTTCGAAGATAGCTTGACTGGAGCATCAAGGGAATGGTATTCCCATTTGACAAGGGCAACTGTGAGATGCTGGAAGGACCTGGCAGAGGCCTTCATCCGACAGTATCAATACAATTTAGACATGGCACCCAACAGGACTCTCCTAATGGGAATGTCGCAGTCGTCAAGGGAAAGTTTCCGAGAGTATGCCCAAAGGTGGAGGCAACTGGCTGCTGCTGTTCAGCCCCCAATGTCTGAGAGAGAAATGGCAGACATGTTTATGAACACTCTTCAGGGAACCTATATTGACAGGTTGGCTGCTTTCTCTTCCACTAGCTTCGCAGATGTTGTCATAGCTGGGGAGAGAATTGAAAGCCTGTTAAAAATGGGTAAGATCTCAGACAACGGTGCAAGCTCGTCCAGTAGTACAAGAAAGCCTTTTGCAGGCCCGAGAAGAACTGGCGAAACCAATGCCATTCACACCAACAGGGGCAGGCCCCAATATGTTCAAAGGTCAATAGCAGCAGTCACTATCCCTGCTCCAGCTCATCCTCAGCCAGTCTATCAACCTCCTCAACAAAACTTCCAACAACAACCTCAGTATCATCAGAATCAATATCCTCCAAGAAACAACTACAATAACAACAATAGCAACAACAATCAACAAAGGCCATTTCAACAGAGGCCCTCCCAAGCTAACCGAGTGATCGACCCGATCCCCATGCCGTACGCTGCATTGCTGCCACAGCTTCTGAAACTCAACCTAGTTGAGCTAAGAACGTTGGCACCGCCGGATCCCAACAGTCTACCAAGAAACTATGACTCCAATGCTAGGTGTGCTTTCCATTCAAACGCACCTGGTCACAGTACAGAAAAATGCAGGGCTCTGCATATGAAGGTACAAGACTTGGTAGACTCCAAGGCTCTGAATTTTGCACCTCCGCCCAATGTCAACAAAAACCCAATGCCAAACCATGGTGGTCCTCGAATTAATGCTATTGAAGAAGACCAACCGTCTTATTTAATAACTAGTGTGGATCAGATCAGGACACCATTGGTGGAAATCAAAGCTCAACTCCGTGAAAACAATATATTTCCGGGGTGTGAACTAGGATGTCCATACTGCAATATTTCATGGAATGGGTGTGAAGATTTGAGGAATGGCATTGACAGCCTTATTCAGAGTGGTTTGCTACAGATCACTACTTCATTTCCGGCAAATCCAGCAACTTCATCGACAACGGTTTCAGATCCTCCCACAAATGCAACAACAATTGTTCCCGATAATTCATCAGCAGCATCAGCAAGTATTTCGTCTGTCCTACCAAATGACCAGTTTTCAACAGTTTCTCCTGCTACCACATCAGCTTCATTCCATTTCGACTCTCCATCAACAACAACAACAATCCTTCCAACAGAACCTTCTACAATACCAGCAATCAATCATGAAGATGTCTCCACTGTTACCATATTCTACGATCCAGAAAATAACTCCGCCTACCATTCAGAAGGTGCTGCTCCCACTAGAGCACCAGTCACAATCTTTTATGATCCACAAACAATAACAGTCCCTTCAGCAGCAGCAATCAGTCCAGTTACCGTCACGGTGCCTGGACCTGTACCATATGAAAGCAATAGGGCCATCCCCTGGCACTATGGCTCTGACTTGTATTGCGAGGGAAAAAGAATCACTCTTGAAACATCAGCACCTGCACCACAAATTGATAATGTGGGCGGAGGCGGAGGCTTCACCCGAAGCGGACGTCTCTTTGCTTCACAAGTCCAAAGACCTACTGCCGAAGCAGAAGCTGCTGCCAAGGCAAAAGGAAAAGGCCCGGTGCAGGAAGATCCAGCTGCCAAAGATACCCTGAAGACTCCATTTGATCAGGAAGTTGATGAGTTTATGCGGATCATCAAAAAGAGTGATTACAAGATTGTGGATCAACTTCACCAGACGCCATCCAAAATCTCCATCCTCTCACTGCTTATGTGCTCCGAAGCCCATCGGAATGCACTACTTAAAGTCCTGCACGCAGCTTACGTGCCTGAGGAGATTACTGTCAACCAATTGGAAACCGTGGTTGGTAATGTTACTGCTAGCAATGGGCTAGGGTTTACCAATTCTGACTTGACAGTGGATGGTCGCAATCACAACAAAGCCTTGCACATAACCCTGGAATGCAAAGGAGCTGTCCTTTCTCATGTGCTGGTGGACACAGGTTCTTCCTTGAATGTCTTACCAAACAAGGCTCTGGTGAAACTTGAATATGATGGACTGGCATTGAGACCCAGCAACCTGGTAGTAAGAGCCTTTGATGGTTCTAAGAGATCGGTTCTGGGAGAGGTTGAGCTGCCCGTGACAATTGACCCACAGACTTTTAAAACTATCTTTTATGTGATGGACATTCAGCCCGCCTACAGCTGTTTGTTGGGTAGACCCTGGATTCACGCCGCCGGCGCAATAACGTCTACCCTTCACCAAAAGTTAAAATTTGAGTGGGAAGGTCAAGTTGTCACAATCTGTGGAGAGGAGGATATATTTGTTAGCCATCTGGCTACTTACAAGTATATTGAAATGGATGGAGAAATCGTTGAAACCATGAGCCAGGGGTTTGAAGCGTTGAATGTGAATGAAGCATCTGCTGTATCTGGTACTCCAATGTCATCTTACCAACAAGCCCGGAAGGTTGTTGAAGAAGGAATTGCCCAAGGCTGGGGCAAGGTCTTAGCTGTGGAGGAGAAGAAGGACAAGTTTGGGTTGGGTTACAGACCAACTCAACATCAAGCAAAGGCTGCTGCAGAGCCAGGATTTGTCAGTGGGGGGATGCTTACCCCTGATGCTATCAACTGTCTGGAAGACGAGCTGGAAGAGGAGCGCAATCTGGAGAATTGGATTCGTCCAAAGATCCCGGGGAGCAGTGTCTCGAACTGGTCTTCCCAGGAAATTATAAGTGTTACTCGAGCAGAGTAATTATTATTTCCTGTATTTTTTTATAGCATGCATCAAAGTCTTGCATCTTGCCCAAGATGACAAGACTCATTTTGTAATCAGGGCCATCTGTACTTTTGTGCAAACAAGATTAAATTAATGAAATATCAGACAATCTTTTGCAAACGAGTCTTTTTCTTTTCTGCTCACTGTTTTTCCACTTTTTCTTTTTGTACAAAAATAAATGGCGGTGTTTTCAAAATGATAACTTCATTTCACTTTTTCTAAAGCAAGGTTAAAATCAATCACTAAAATGAACCAACTTAACCCTTGCAGAGAGTGCCTTCCTGACAGCACCGACAACAGCACGGCTATGACATCGTATGACTTTGACAATCCGATCAATCAAGCCGATGAAGGGGTTGATGAAGAATGTGAGCTTCCTGAAGAGCTAGCCAGGTTGTTGAGACAGGAGGAAAAGGTTATTACTCCTCATCAGGAGGAGATTGAAGTGATTAATCTTGGTACGGAAGAAAACGTGAAAGAAGTAAAAATCGGGGCCTGCCTGCAAGACTCAGTGAAGAGACAACTGACAGATCTGCTTCAAGAGTATGTTGATGTGTTTGCTTGGTCGTATCAAGATATGCCAGGGTTGGATACCGACATTGTTGTGCATAAGCTGCCTTTGAGGGAAGAATGCCCACCAGTTAAACAGAAGCTGCGCCGAACTCGCCCAGACATGGCTATGAAAATCAAGGAAGAGGTACAAAAGCAATGGGACGCCGGGTTCCTTGCTGTGACTAGCTACCCGCCGTGGGTTGCTAACATAGTACCTGTGCCTAAGAAGGACGGCAAAGTAAGAATGTGTGTTGATTACCGGGATCTGAACAGAGCCAGCCCGAAAGATGACTTCCCATTACCTCACATTGATGTATTGGTGGATAACACGGCTCAGTTCTCGGTATTCTCCTTCATGGATGGATTTTCGGGATATAATCAGATCAAGATGTCACCTGAAGACATGGAGAAGACAACATTCATTACACCTTGGGGCACGTTCTGTTACAAAGTGATGCCATTCGGACTGAAGAATGCTGGTGCAACATATCAACGGGCTATGGTGACATTGTTCCACGATATGATCCACAAAGAAATAGAATGTTATGTGGATGATATGATCTCCAAGTCCCTTACAGAGGAAGACCACCTGGTGAATCTGCTAAAGTTGTTCAAGCGTCTGAGGAAATACCAACTAAAGCTGAACCCCAACAAATGCACATTCGGGGTGCGATCCGGTAAGCTGCTGTAATACCTCAAAATTTGCCCTCTCATTTCCTCAACATTTTGCATAGCATTTTGCATATATGGATTCATAAAATAACCAAAAACATTGCATCATATATAGCATAGCCGAGGCGTGGGTATGTGATCAATGATCGGAGCAACCGAAAGTTATGAAGAGGCTACCGAAGGGCCACAAAGCTTCTCAACCTTGTGCAAAGGGTTCACAATGTCCCACAAGTCTTCACTTGAAGCCACAAGTCATGGAAAGTTTTGGTTTGATTGAAGGAGGCAAGCAGTGCAATACTTCTTGAGGGAAAAGAGCCGAATTAGGGTTTCATTTCTACAGGGCTTCTACATAAATTTTTGAGTCGAAGTGGATTTCTTTGACTTATATATGATGTCAAGTGCCTAGGGTTCAAATCTCGTCCACAAATTCATTTTGGAAGGGGTTCGACTGGCCGGACGACGGAAAATCGAGGAATTGGAGAAAAGGCAATCGGGCTAGGTAAAAAGGGTCGACTCCGGACTTTTAAGATCGAGATCGTGAAATTAGGGTTACAATGATCCTATGGTTCAAGCTTGGTCAAGAAATGATGGAGGAATCATAAAAAAACCAAAGAAAAATCATTTGAAAAGTAGTTGGTTTTGCATTTCCCTCCACCTTTCCTTCCACTTTCTTTCCACACTTCCTTTCATTCTTTCCATCTCATTTTTCCACTCCAATTCCACTCCATTTCCCTTGGAAACTTCCACCACCTTCCACCATCTTCTAGAGTGTTCCAAGGAATATTCCAAGGAATATTCCCTTTTCCAACCCTAACCCTAACTAACTTCCAAACCTAATTTTGGATCCCAAACCTAATTTTTGGGCCCCAAACCCAAACCTAGCTCCTAGCCTAATCTCTATATAACCATTAATCACTTCCTTGAGAGAGGTTCCCACAATTCCAAATTTTTCACTTCTTCCATAATCACTTTTTCTCTCTCACTTTTCCTCCATTTTCCCTCCTTTCACCAAAGTTTCTTTGAATAAGCTCTTCAAGTTTCACATTGAAACTTGAAGATCTTGAAGCTTAAGCCTCCAACCTCCATTAATTGTGGATCGTAGAAGAAGAAGCTAGTGATTTTGTTGAAGATTTCGGCTTATCGGAAGTGTGTAAAGATTCAAGCATCAAGAACGCATTTATTTTGCGGTTTCTCGGTTTTCACGGTTTTCTCTTCGATCAAGCTCCGATTTTTGCAACAATTACCGAAGCACTCCTCCGCTTCGTAGGTTGGTGATCTTAATCACTTCTTCTTTAAGTTATTCTCTTCATCTCGCCACTTTTGGCATTCTTTAATTGCTTTTTTCGCTTTGCTTGAAATTGTTCCGTTTCGATTATGTTTACTTGTGATTTGTGATTTTTGTTGATTTAAAAGTTTAAGGTGTTAATAGATGTAGGTGCTAGCATGTGTAAATAAGCTCAAAATAAGTAGAAATTAGTGTTAGCATGTTCCTAGGTATGTTAGGGATCATTAGAAGTGATTTTGTGGCTAAAAGCACTTATTTTAAAAGCTTTTTTTCAATTCTGTTCAGTGTTAACCGGTTAACGCATTGGGTTAACCGGTTAACGCATGCGTTTTGCCACAAAATGCTTCTGTTTTAGGTCCGTTAACCGGTTAACCCATATGGTTAACCGGTTAACGCTGTTGAATTTTGGATTCTTAGCTTATTTGAGTGATCAATCTTGCTTCCTAGTGCCTTTAACGTTCATACATGTTTAGGTAGTGATTTTAGGGAATTTTTGAGTCCATTTCCAGTAGCTCATTCCCCCATTTCGAGTCGTTTCGACACAATTCCGTTTATGTCGCATATTATGTGTTTTTTGTGTTCTTTGTGTATGGCTTGAGTTCTTGCATATTGTTGCTATGTTCATGCATCATTAGGTATGTAATAATCATGTTGCATTCTGTTTTTACATGTTTCACATTGCATTAAATCATTTTGCATTTCATTATGTTGATGTATGTTGCATTTTGCATAATCATATATATGTGCATTTGGTGGCATTGGTTTGCATGTTTGATCATAGCATGTTATCAATTCAATTCTGAATTATGCATTGAGTTTAGCATGTTTGTTGAGCTATCATGTTGTATGTTCATAATCAATAATCATCATGTTCATATGCCATGTTCATGTGCCACATTTTGCATACTTGTTGCATAATCCACATGTGATGCATTCTTGAATAATCCTAAAAAAATGTTCATGTTCTTCCATTTAGGTATGTTGATCCATGTTAAAATGCATGTTCATGTGGAAAGTAATGCATGTTTTATTGAGTTTGTGTATAAAAAATGAAAATAATCAATTCTGAATTTTGCATTTCATAGCTGTTTTTGTATATAGCTGCTGTAAAATTTGTTTGTTGTGTGCATGATGTATTTGACTTTTTACACCTACTTTTTCATGTTGCATGCTGGCTGTAAAAAGCTGGTGGGTGTTAGGCTTAGTTTCATAGCTATTTGTGTATTAGGGGCTGTAATAGGTGCTGTATTTTTGTCCTAGCTTTTTCTAGTTCCTTTAGGATTAAAATAGAGTCTAGTTTAGGTCTAAGGTGCCTTAGGATTTAATTAGGATTTAATTAATGTGTGTTTGCCTTATTCTTTTTAATAAAAATGTGCATTAACACTGGTTTTGTAGTGGGGAAGATTGAGGTAAGTTTACTCCACTTTATCCTTTATTTTTTATGCATTTCTTTTAGGCTTTTTAATTCATTTTTCCTTCCATGTTTGTGATTGGTAGGATTCCCCATTGTTAGGACCAACTTATCTTCCTTAGGAAGTAAGTTGCATCCTTTTTCCTTTTCTTCTTTTCCTTTTTCCATTAGGAATAGAAAACCTCACTAACCACTAGGATCACTTTGTAAATACATAATATATTAGGATTGAGTCTTAGTCCCTTAGATTTTTCCTTTTATCAACTTGAGTCATTCTCTTTCTCATCTCAAAAGAAAAGCAATAAAACACTTAATAAAAACCGAACAATCTTGTACGACACGAGACTTTGTTGCGGAGTGTTTATACGCGTCCTGTTTCGGGGCGAGGTGTAAATACTTCCCGCGATGGATAGGTCTTAGTACAAGACCGTTCACAAACAAATTCAAAACACTTCTTTTAAAAGACAAAAACAAATAACAAGCGACTATCCTGCGGGAACTTCTCTTTCTCATCTCATTCACTCACAACGTGAACTCGCGACGACTTGTCACACATGCAAGACGGTAAACGCACTCGTACCAGACGAGCCTGCAACACCTGAGCATAGACACACGCAGTTCCAGCTGTAAAAAACACAAACAAATAGTTCCCGCCTAGGTTAGGCGAACTACGTCGACTCTGATCCTCATTATCCCAGTGAGGTACGTAGGCAGCGGGGTAGGGCCCGTTCGAGCACATTCTTTATTTTCCCTACATTTCCCCCTTTCTTTCCATTTTCTTATTTCAGTTCCTTTCTCATTTCATTCCATTTCCAGTTAGCGGTTTTATTCAGCAGCAGTTATTCTTCTCACCCTTTGAAACAAACAAGCAAGCGTGGATCCCGTCGGGTACGACGGACGATCTGGGGTGCTAATACCTTCCCAGGTCGTAACCGACTCCCGAACTCAGATCTTTGGTTCGCAAGGCCTTGTCCTTTCCTTCTTCCTTAGGTTTGTGCAACATTACCTTTCCCAGTCATTCGGGATAAAAATGTCTGGCTGGCGACTCTACCTTTCCGCGCCACTTTCGCGTTTGTACTAGGATGAAAATCCCGGGAGCGACAGCTGGCGACTCTGCTGGGGATTAACCTGATTCTTCCGGTTTCCCTTGTAGAGTCAATCCTAGCGCCTGTTTGGTTTTGTTCTTTGGGTGTATATGTGTTTGTTGCTGAGTGCTTTAGTTTAGCTTTACTGTTTTATTTACAGTTTTATTTACAGCTTTACTTTATCGCATTTATTTACCGCTTTCAGTATTTTATTTTCCATGCATCATATTATACTGGATTGTCTGGCTGTGCTGGTTTTCATTTTTTCTGTGGGTGGGAGTTACTATGAGATAAGCCAAATACCCGGCTTGAGTGCACCATAGGATTAGCGTGGACAGACATTGTACTCTTATGGTATCTCACCATGATGGGTGGCGATGTGTTCCACACCCAGATTGCGACCGTCTTGGAACTATTCTGTGTGGGGATTACCTCACTTCAGGGTACGACCTTGATAGTTATGTGCATCTGGTGACCGATCTTCGAGGACCTTAATGGAAACACCCCTCTCCAGTGATGACAGTGGCAGACCACATTTGTTGGCAAACCCACTCGCATCCGAGGGTCCATTGGGAACTCGCATAGGATGGCCTGGTTCTCTCATAGGAATTCAGTTAAAGCAAACTGTTCGTATGACGATAGTATTGTACCCTTCGGGATGAATGTACTATTGTTTCTCGATTCAGTGCTTGAAGCTGGAAACTTGTGAGGGATGCTTGTTTTCCGGACTCAACTGAGACCTCCCTGAGTAGTACATAATGCCAAACCGATTCCCTGATTTGGTCATGAGCCATTTCTCGGAAATGGTGAACGTATTATTGCTATTCGGCTTTGAGAGTCCGTGATGTTGACCCGAGTAGCACACCCGTGAGATTGGGAGGGGTTTACAGGTTTGCAGGAACCCTGGTACCTTCAGCATACCCACTTTGCCTTTGGTTCAGTTTTGTGATCTGGATTTCTGTTCTTAAGTTATGGACCCCGGATCAGAGGGATGATTATTGTGATATCTGGATTTTGAGACCGTGCACCGACACCTGATTATATGATTGGCACATCACAGACACTTCACTGATCACATGCCTTGCCTTGCATAAGCATCATATCATCATTAATCATTTGTGTTTCTTTTATTCTCAGGGTTTGCATTATTCCCGGTTCCTGGTCATATCTTTGCTTCAGAATGGAAGACGTCAGAAAGAAGAATATTTTCTACAAGTTTTTTGATACCAAGGTTGACTTGCTCAAGCAGATGGTGTCTCTCATTACCCCGGGTCATTTGGATTTCTTCAAACAGCAGTATGGTGATATTTTGGATATGGTTTTCAGCTTGGATAGTTCACAGAAGAGTGCCATTCATACTTTGCTACAGTACTATGATCCTAGACTCCGATGTTTCACATTTCCGGATTTCCAGCTAGGTCCGTTGCTAGAAGAGTATGTTGAGATTCTAAGACTACCGATTCAGGATCAGATTCCGTTCAATTCAGAGATGACAAGACCAACTCACACCGACATTGCTAAGGCTCTTTATTTGAGCCCATCAGAAGTATCTGCTAATCTGGTTTCCACCAAGGCCGGGGTGCTTGGTTTTCCCTTAGAGTTTCTGGTCGGAAAAGCTGAAGAGTGTGCCGTGGAAAAGCAGTGGGATTCAGTTTGCGCTATCTTGGCATTATCTGTGTACGGGATAGTTTTGTTTGCTGATATGGACAAGTTTGTGGACATAAATGCAATTCATTTGTTTGTGTTAAAGAATCCGATACCTACTCTCCTGGGTGACTTGTATTATTCGGTGCACTATAGGAATGAGAAGAGACGAGGTGGCTTGGTTAGATGTTGTGCTCAGTTGTTCTACACTTGGTTTATGAGGCACATCCCTATTGTTGGAGTGTTTAGGGATCCCAATGTAATATGGTCGCAGAAGCTCAACACGTTGACTGCCAAAGACATCAGATGGTTCACTTTGAGGTTAAAAGGGAAAGAGCTCATCTCCAGTTGTGGAAAGTATCCTAATGTTCCCCTCTTAGGAGTAGCAGGTTGCATTAACTACAACCCCATACTCTTGAGAAGACAATTAGGGTACGCTTTGAAGAATGTTCCCAAGGATTCAGAGTTGGATCAGACTTTCTATTTTCCTATGAAGGATAATCTCTCATTGGTGCGGGAGGCTGCAGGTGCTTGGAAAACGGTTATAAAGAAGGGTATAGATCGTTTGGGCAGGAGCAACAATCAAATGTTTCCCGAGTTTGAAGCGTGGGTAAGAGAAAAAGCTCAAGTGACTCTAATCCCTTTCTCTGCACCGTTACCACCACCTACTACGGTGCCTTTGGAAGAATATCAGAAGTTAGAAGCTTTGGTTAAGCAACTGAGGGTTGAAAATCAAGAGGCTCTTAATTCTTGTCAAGCGCTGATGATCCAAAACCGTCAATTGAAAGATAGAGCTGAGCAAGCCGAGGAGATAGTCCGTCTTAAGCAGAAGGATTTTGAAGATAGAGAGCTCTACTTCCGAAAGAAAGGTTTAGCTGAGACTCATAAGACGGCCCAGCGCCAAAGGGAGAAGAAAGATCTTAGTGAAGCCAATGAAGCTGTTACTTTATGGCAGGAGAAATGGGACGAAAATTTGAAGAAACAAAAGGAGTTAGACGCCAAGCACAAACAGGAAGTCAAAAGCCTTCAGGATTCTGTGGATGGGCAGAAAGAACTTCTCAGGAAAGCTTATTATCAAGAGGAGGATCGTATCCGGCGCGTTACAGAGAGTCAGCGGGCGCTGAAGGAAGCTCAAAAGGAGATTGAAGACTTGAAGTTGAAAGCTGATGTGAAAAGGTCGAAGGCCGATTCAAGTCAAAGCAAGGATAATGAAGCAGCATTTCTACAGCTGATCGAGGAGTTACACGCTTCTTCTGATACGAGGGACCTCCTCATTCAGAAGCTCATCCAGGAGCCTGGTCATCCAGATGTGGGTCAGCTGTTCCAGAGCGTCAAATGCCTTAGCTGGAGATTGAAAGATATAGAGTTCCCTAGTGTTTAATTTCATATTGTTGTACTTGGATTACCCACAGACTTGTTGTGGGATTCCTTATATGTGATGTACTTTTGTTATTGTGATTGGCACCCTTCAGGGACTTTTGTATTTTCAAACTCCAGTTTATATGATTGATTTGTTCCGGATTTCTTGTTTGTTATTTGCACCGACACGGGGTAATGAGCACCAATTCTTCACAGCCGTCATTATGTCTGAATATCATTTGGGTCTTCTTCCCAATCCTTATCTTCTTAATGCCAGGACCGGACACAGTAAAATACTCGGGAATAAAAGGAACACATTGCATTGCATACACATCATTTGCATTTTGTCTTTGTCTTTGCAGGTTTTTCTTCGAGATGTCTAATTTATCTGTGTTCATCAGGCAAAGATTGCGAGGGCCGCCAAGACCCGGTACATTCGACAGAATATTCCTCATCGGTACGCGACACGCAGTAATCAAAGAACAGCAATGGACGCCATGCAGACAGAACTCAACGATGTCCGTACCAAGATGGCAGAATTTGTGACTCTGATGCAGGGGATGGCCCAGGGGCAGCAGGAGCTGAGAAATGCAATTCAAGGGTTAACTCCTCCTAACACTAATGCTCAGGCAACTACTTCCGGTGGACTAGGGGCTCCTCCCAACACTAACAACGGTACAGGTGGACCTCATGTTCCAGATCCAGCTATGGCTACGTATGTTCCTGTACAGGACAGGCAGGAAGACCAATTCCAGTACTTCAACAATGATATGGGTTTCGGCGGTGACGGAAATCTCAACGACTTCTTGGTGCTTGCAGAGAAGGTCAAGGCCTTAGAGTGCAAGGATACTTTGGGAATTGACGTGTCAGATATGGGTTTAGTACCTGGGGTGGTCATTCCACACAAGTTCAGGCCACCAGCATTTGATAAATACAACGGCAACTCTTGCCCGAAAACTCACCTACAGGCTTTCTACAGGAAGATTGCGGCTCACACGCGAGATGAGAAACTATGGATGTACTATTTCCAGGATAGCCTTTCTGGAGGATCCTTGGAGTGGTACATGAAGTTGGAAAGAAGTTCTATCAGAAGCTGGAAGGATTTGGGAGAGGCCTTCCTCAGACAATATCAATACAACATTGACATGGCACCCAGCCGTACTCAGCTTCAAAGCTTGACACAGAGGAGTTCGGAGAGCTTCAAAGATTATGCACAGAGGTGGCGTGAGGTGGCCGCCCGAGTGCAACCACCTTTACTGGAAAGAGAGATGGTTGATCTATTCCTGAATACCCTCCCAGGGCATTTCATGGAAAGGTTGGCCGGTTGTTCCTCAAGTGGTTTTTCGGACATTATTCTGACTGGAGAAAGAATTGAAAGCTGGCTCAAGCAGGGGAAAATTCAAAATGGAAGCGCTTCAGCGTCTGGTATCAAGAAACCCTTTGTGAAAAAGAGGGAAGGAGAAACAGGAGCAGTATACGCGCAGAGGGGAATGATGCACCAAGGATATTATCAGCAAGTGGCCCCCGTCACTATTTCAACTCCTTCAGTTCAACAGCGGGTCCAACCTCCGCAGCCGCAACGCTCGCAGGGGTATCAGCCAAGACCCCCTCGTCCGTACTACCCTCAGAAGCCGAGGGATAGACATTTTGAAGCTCCACCAATGTCTTACTCCCAACTGTTGAAGAATCTCCTGCAGCTTCAAATGATTCAGCTCCGTACCTTGCAACCTCCGAGGCCAGGCCAAATTCCTGAAGGTTATGATTTGGATGCTAGATGCGAGTTTCATTCTGGAGCTCCCGGCCATAGTACTGAGAATTGCAAAGCGTTGAAGCATGTTGTGCAGGACTTGTTGGATTCCAAAGCGATCAATTTCGCTCCCTCTCCTAATGTGCTGGAAAATCCCATGCCTCATCACAGGGGCACGGTTGGTGCAATTGGTGAAGGGGAGAAATTGAATCTGGTGGATGATGTAGATGACTTGAAGACTTCATTGGTTGCTATCAAGATTTGTTTGTTAAAGAAAGGTATTTTCCCCGGATGCGAGGATGATTGTCTAGAATGTACAGAAGCTACCAACGGTTGCAAGAGATTGAAGGCCGGAATTCAAGGTATGATTGATGAAGGAGTGCTGCAATTTGACAAGATCGTGAAAGAAAGTGAAGTATCTACGGTGACTATCTTTTATGATCCATCCCAAGTTCCTTCGCGTGCTAGAGTGGCACCAATAATCATTACTACTGCTGGACCCATAATGTACCAAAGTGACAGAGCTGTTCCTTGGCATTACGGTGGTGAAGTGTATTACAATGGTCAGAGGCAAGAATTGGCCACGACTAGTATAACCCCAGCTCAAGTAGAGAATGTTGGAGTAGGGGGTTTTACTCGAAGTGGAAGACTGTTTGCGCCTGAAGCATTGAGAAACAATGTGATACCACCTAGAGATACTGCCGAAGCCCAAGCAAGAGCCAGAGGGAAGCAACCTGTAGTTGTCAATGATCCAACTCCATCGGCTGATCCAGATCTCACCTTTGATAAGGAAGCGGAAGAATTCCTGAGGATCATCAAGAAGAGTGACTATAAGATTGTAGATCACTTGCAGCAGACGCCATCAAAGATCTCCATCTTATCATTGCTCATGTGTTCGGATTCTCACAGGAAGGCCCTTTTAAATATTCTGAACAAGGCATACGTGCCTCAGGATATTTCTGTGAATCAGTTAGAAACGGTGGTGTCCAGCGTTAATGCCAGTCATGGATTGGGTTTCACAGACTTGGACTTAACTTCTGATGGGCGTGCTCACAATCGGGCATTGCATATTTCTTTGGAATGCAAGGGTGCAGTGCTCTCCCATGTGCTGGTGGATACTGGTTCATCTCTGAATGTCTTGCCTAAGAAGGCATTGATGAAGCTGGACTATGATGGAGTGGTGTTAAAGCCCAGTGATTTAGTAGTCCGAGCATTTGATGGATCAAGAAGATCGGTATTTGGAGAGGTGGAGTTACCTATCAAGGTAGGTCCACAAGTCTTCAATACCACGTTTTATGTGATGGATATCCAGCCGGCATATAGTTGTTTACTTGGAAGGCCCTGGATACACTCGGCAGGAGCGGTTTCTTCTACACTTCATCAAAAATTAAAGTTCGTCTGGGAAGGTCAAGTTGTGACGGTCAGCGGGGAAGAAGATATTTTCGTTAGTCATCTCGCCTCATTCAAATATGTGGAGATGGATGGCGAAATAGTCGAGACCCCTTGTCAAGCTTTTGAGCCTGTGAAGTCCGAGCAAGCATCTGCAGTAGCAATTTCTCCTGAAGAACCGAAGAAGGTGGCTTCCATAGCTTCCTATAAACAAGCGCGCGAATTGGTAGAATCCGGGATCCGAGAAGGCTGGGGGAGCCCGATAGAAGTGCCAGAGAAGAAGGACATGTTCGGGATTGGTTATCACCCTGGAGGATCTTCGTCTGAAACAGGTGCAAAAGGTTGTCAAAGCCCGGTCACTTTCACAAGTGCGGGAATGGTAAACTACGAGAACATCAGTGCTGTACAGGATGACATCGTCGATAGCGATTGTGACTTAGATGAATGGATCAGGCCTGCCGCTCCAGGAACTCAACTTAGCAACTGGACATCGGAAAGGCTTATTTCGGTCACTTCCTTCGAAGAGTAATAATGTCTTGTTTCTATTTTTCCTGTACTAAAGCACTATGTCTTACCCCGGGGCATAGTGTCTCTTTGTAAGGGTTCATTTGTTCATTAACGCAATCATTAATAAAACTGACGTTTCACATTCATTTCATGTTGTTCTCTGTCCTTCGTTTTTTACTTTTGTTTTTCAAAAAAGAAAGAAAAGTTTTAAAAATGGCAATGTTTCCCATTTTCTCAAGTTGTTGCTAAAGCCTTGCATGAATCATCATTCATGCAGGTGCTCGTCACCGGATCTTATCAATGACGACCCTGTTATGGCTAAGTATGACTTCGACAATCCGATTTATCAAGCCGATAAGGAAGGTGAAGAGGATTGTGATTTACCCGAAGAATTGGCCAGACTGCTCAAACAGGAGGAGAAGATGATTCAGCCGCATGAGGAAGATGTTGAAGTGATAAACCTGGGTACTGAAGAGGACAAGAAAGAAGTCAAGATCGGAGCTGCATTAGAAGAATCTGTCAAGACTCGTTTGATGGCTATGCTTCGAGAATACGTTGACGTCTTCGCATGGTCCTACCAAGATATGCCTGGTTTAGACACTGACATCGTGGTACACAAGCTACCTCTCAGAGAAGGTTGTCCTCCGGTAAAGCAGAAGTTGAGGCGCACGCGTCCAGACATGGCAATCAAAATAAAAGAAGAAGTGCAAAAACAGTTTGATGCTGGCTTCTTGGCCGTGACTAGTTATCCTCCATGGGTTGCTAACATTGTGCCGGTTCCTAAAAAAGATGGCAAAGTCAGAATGTGTGTGGATTACAGGGATTTGAATAGGGCCAGCCCCAAAGATGATTTCCCTTTACCTCACATAGATGTACTTGTTGATAATACTGCTCAGTTTTCCGTGTTCTCTTTCATGGACGGATTCTCAGGCTATAATCAAATCAAGATGGCTCCCGAGGATATGGAAAAGACAACTTTCATCACTCCTTGGGGCACCTTTTGTTACAAGGTCATGCCGTTTGGTTTAAAGAATGCAGGAGCTACCTACCAACGGGCAATGGTGACGTTGTTTCACGACATGATCCATCATGAGATTGAGGTTTATGTTGATGACATGATAGCAAAGTCCCAGACGGAAGAAGAACACTTGGTCAACCTAGCAAAATTGTTTGACAGGCTTCGAAAGTTCAGACTGAGGTTAAATCCGAATAAATGCACCTTCGGGGTTCGTTCTGGCAAGTTGCTCGGCTTCATTGTTAGTGAACGAGGAATTGAGGTCGATCCGGCCAAGGTGAAAGCAATCCAGGAAATGCCTGAGCCGAAGACTGAAAAGCAAGTGCGTGGCTTCCTAGGGAGACTAAACTACATTGCACGGTTTATTTTTCACCTAACGGCCACGTGCGAGCCCATCTTCAAGCTTCTGAGGAAGAATCAGGCCATTAAATGGAATGAAGACTGTCAGCGAGCCTTTGACCGAATCAAAGAGTACCTGTTAGAACCACCAATTCTTATGCCTCCAGTGCCAGGGAGACATCTGATTATGTATCTCACTGTGCTGGAAGGATCGATGGGATGTGTACTGGGTCAGCAGGACGAGTCTGGTCGAAAAGAGCATGCCATTTATTACCTTAGCAAAAAGTTTACCGATTGTGAGACACGATACTCACTACTCGAGAAAACTTGCTGCGCTTTGGCATGGGCTGCTCGCCGACTAAGACAGTACATGCTGACACTTACAACTCTCCTAATTTCTAAGATGGATCCTGTAAAATACATCTTCGAGAAACCGGCTTTGACAGGGAGAGTGGCCCGTTGGCAAATGATACTCACGGAGTATGACATACAATACACTTCACAAAAAGCTATCAAGGGGAGTGTGTTGTCAGAATACTTGGCCCAGCAGCCGATTGATGATTATCAACCCATGAGGTTTGAGTTTCCGGATGAGGACATCATGTTCCTCAAGTCGAAAGACCATGAAGAACCACTTCCGGAGGAGGGGCCTGACCCTGAATCCAGATGGAAGTTGATGTTTGACGGAGCTGTAAACATGAATGGGAGTGGAGTAGGTGCTGTTATTATCTCACCAGAAGGAGCCCACACACCTCTTGCTGCTCGGTTGACCTTCGAGTGTACTAACAACGAAGCAGAGTATGAAGCTTGCATCATGGGGATCGAAGAGGCAATAGACTTGCGAGTCAAGAACCTTGAGATCTTCGGAGATTCTGCTTTGGTGGTAAATCAAGTCAATGGCAAATGGCTAGTTCATCAAGCTCGTTTGATTCCTTACCGAGATTACGTCAGGAGGCTGTTAACCTTCTTTACCAAAGTAAAGCTGAGCTATGTTCCTAGGGACGAAAACCAGTTCGCCGATGCTCTCGCAACTTTATCATCCATGATTAAAGTATGCCAAGAGAATTTCGTGCCTCGAATTTCGATCTCTCGTCTTGAAAGACCGGCTTATGTCTTCGCAGTTGGTGATGGTGAAGATGACAAGCCTTGGTACCATGACATCAAACAATTCCTGAAGGTTCAAGAATACCCGGCAGGGGCATCCAGTAAAGATAGGAAAACTCTTAGAAGACTGGCGGGAGGTTTCTTCTTGAATCAGGATGGTGTGTTGTACAAACGGAACTTTGACATGGTGCTGCTTAGATGTGTAGACAGACACGAGGCAGACCTGTTAATGCAGGAGGTTCATGAAGGCTCCTTTGGTACCCATGCTGGAGGTCATGCCATGGCCAAGAAATTATTGAGGTCGGGATACTATTGGATTACCATGGAATCTGATTGTTGTACATATTCCCGCAAATGCCATAAGTGTCAAATTTATGCCGACAAGGTCCATGTGCCTCCGAATCCGTTGAGTGTCATGTCTTCACCGTGGCCATTCGCTATGTGGGGCATCGATATGATTGGAAAGATTGAGCCAACAGCTTCTAATGGACATCGCTTCATCCTGGTTGCTATTGATTATTTCACGAAGTGGGTTGAAGCAGCTTCTTACACCAATGTCACCAAACAAGTGGTTGCTCGGTTTATTAAGCGGGACATCATCTGCCGGTATGGAGTCCCTGAAAGGATCATTACTGATAATGGTTCTAATCTCAACAACAAGATGATGGCTGACTTGTGTCGAGACTTCAAAATAGAACACCACAACTCTTCTCCATATCGTCCGAAGATGAATGGCGCCGTCGAGGCGGCTAATAAAAACATTAAAAAGATTGTTCAGAAGATGGTTGTAACATACAAAGATTGGCACGAGATGTTGCCATTCGCGTTGCACGGGTACAGAACCTCAGTACGCACTTCAACTGGGGCAACTCCATTCTCATTGGTGTACGGTATGGAGGCAGTCCTACCAATTGAAGTAGAAATTCCCTCATTGAGGCTGATGATGGACATCAAGCTAGATGAAGCTGAATGGCTCCGATCCAGATATAATCAATTGAGCCTCATTGAAGAGAAGCGTCTAGCAGCTGTGTGCCATGGACAGTTGTATCAGCGACGAATGAAGCAAGCTTTTGACAAGAAGGTGCGACCACAGAGGTACATGCCAGGAGATTTAGTGCTGAAAAGGATTCTTCCTCCTCTCAACGATCACAGGGGCAAGTGGACACCCAACTATGAAGGCCCGTTCGTGGTTAAAAAGGTTTTCTCAGGCGGAGCCTTAATGCTGACAACCATGGACGGAGAAGACTTTCCATCCCCTGTCAACGCAGACGCAGTAAGAAAATACTTCGTGTAAAAAGGACCCGCTGGATAAAAACAGAATTAAGATCCAGGCAAAAATGGGCATCCCGGCGAGCCAAAAACAGAATAAAAGGCTCGGGCAAAAGTTAGGGAAATATCGAAAAAATGTACACCCGCTGAGTTGAAAAGCCACATCGGACAACTCAGGCAAAAAAGGGGATCCCGGTGGATTGAAAACCTGAAAGGGCGATCCACGCAAAAGAGGGATTAACACGAACGACTGCGATCTGCGAGATCCATGACATACCTACAGTGGAGGCTATACTAAGGGTTGAAGATCAGTTCACTTACTTTTTCTCAAGAGACAGAAGAGCGGAGCGTCTTGAAGACATACGAGTCATAACCGGGTTGATACTTGATGAGATTCATTTTTCACATTGCCAATAGGGTAGTTTGTTTTTCTTTTAGTTGTTCCCTCATTCCAGGGAACCGCTTCCTCTGTATTGCCTATTCAGGGCCACCTTTCAAAATCAATAAAAATTCAACTTCAGTCAATTGACCATTTTAGCTTTTTGTTTTTACTTTTTCATCTGGCATTGATTGTTTGTGAAAACGTCTATCAAATGGTAACTTGCATTGTGTTATGAACATTTGAATGCTTTTCTAACTCGTGCAGGAGAATAGAAACATTTAATTCAACTCTAAAAGGGTGTTGAGATACCTAGACAATGATTCATGCTATGAGCCTGGGGCAAGCAGGTCCCAAATTAATTCTCTATGTTGCAGGTACTATCGATTGTGTTCATGCAGGTACAGGTACTGGTGTTGCTAACAGAGCTAAAAGATCACTATCCAGGATGGGCATTCCCATTTGTTTGAGCAGAAACAAATGTCTCCCAGGGTGTTTCCAACTATCCCCAGCCATGTGCAAGTTGAAATTTATCCCAGCTAGACAGCAGAGAGTGGGTGCAATCCCCAAGCAGAAGTCTCCGTGCAGACAGGGGCAATTCTTAACAGCGTAAAGAGTATTTTGCCTCCCCAGCAGTTGCTTCCTCAGCAGTGTCACGTCTTTGGTTCCCAGGAAGTCCTCACTTCCCCATCAGAGTTCAAAAAGGGTCCACCTCCAGCAGGGTCTTGGCGCTCCCATCTCAAAGTCCAATTTATTTTTGGCAGTGGCGGCTATTCTGAGCCAGCGAATTATTAACAGCTTTCCCCACAGAGTTGTTTCCTCCTCATCAGGACAAACTAGATCGGTGCAGTGATCACTATTCCTCCCCAGCAAGGTGTTTCCTCAGCAGTGTCATGCCTTTGGTTCTTCGCCAAGTCAGGAGGTCCTCACTTCCTCACCAGAGTTCAAGAAGAGTCCACCTCCAGCAGGGTCTTGGCGCTCCCATCTCAAAGTCCAATTTATTTTTGGCAGTGGCGGCTGTTCGGAGCCGGTGTATTATTGACAACTTTCCCCGCAGAGTTGTCTCTTCCTCATCAGGATGGATCAGGTCAATGTAGTGATCATCTGTTCCTCCCCAATCAAGCCATTTGGGATGCTTGCAGTCTCCTTATCAGGAGATCTTTTGCATTTTCATTTGCATAATCATCATTACATTTGCATCCTCCAAAGCGTAGCATTTCCATCCTCATGGAGCATTACGCCATAAATTCAAACATATGCATGCCAGCATGGGCCAGTTTTGAGGTATATTACGTACGACTTATAATATCTTTTCAACCTGAAGTACTCCGCACAGAGGTTACCATTATCATTTTTCAGACATCCTTGTCTTTTCAAGTCAATGTTCGTCGCTTATTCCGCGTCTTGTTTGGTACAACAGTCGCGTCGCAGGTTCCCGTTTTGTACAACGGTCCTGTTTGCTTGGGCTCTCTTTTATGTACAATGATCCCGTTCCATCTTGTCCTATTTTCTTTGTTTGGTTACCGCCTGCGGCCGGTATACCTTCGCGTCTCCATTCGAGGATGGTTTCGTGTTAGATCCGAGGATCTTTTGATTTGTCATTCGAGGATGGCATTTCTTTTCTTCAAGTCCTTCCGAGGTTGGTCTTGTTGTTTGTGGCTATTATTCGAGGATAGTAGTTCACTTTTTGAGCTTATTGATCGAGGTCAGTTTGTCTCTTTTGCAAAGTCTGTCTGAGGTCAGCTTTGTTGTTTTGGTTATCAGTCGAGGCTGGTATACCTTTGCGTCTCCATTCGAGGATGGTTTCGTGTTAGATCCGAGGATCTTTTGATTTGTCATTCGAGGATGGCATTTCTTTTATTCAAGTCCTTCCGAGGTTGGTCTTGTTGTTTGTGGCTATTATTCGAGGATAGTAGTTCACTTTTTGAGCTTATTGATCGAGGTCAGTTTGTCTCTTTTGCAAAGTCTGTCTGAGGTCAGCTTTGTTGTTTTGGTTATCAGTCGAGGCTGGTATACCTTTGCGTCTCCATTCGAGGATGGTTTCGTGTTAGATCCGAGGATCTTTTGATTTGTCATTCGAGGATGGCATTTCTTTTCTTCAAGTCCTTCCGAGGTTGGTCTTGTTGTTTGTGGCTATTATTCGAGGATAGTAGTTCACTTTTTGAGCTTATTGATCGAGGTCAGTTTGTCTCTTTTGCAAAGTCTGTCTGAGGTCAGCTTTGTGTTTGGTTATCAGTCGAGGCTGGTATACCTTTGCGTCTCCATTTGAGGATGGTTTCGTGTTAGATCCGAGGATCTTTTGATTTGTCATTCGAGGATGGCATTTCTTTTCTTCAAGTCCTTCTGCGGTTGGTCTTGTTGTTGTGGCTATTATTCGAGGATAGTAGTTCACATTTTGAGCTTATTGATCGAGGTCAGTTTGTCTCTTTTGCAAAGTCTGTCTGAGGTCAGCTTTGTGTTTGGTTATCAGTCGAGGCTGGTATACCTTCGCGTCTCCATTCGAGGATGGTTTCGTGTCAGATCCGAGGATCTTTTGATTTGTCATTCGAGGATGGCATTTCTTTTCTTCAAGTCCTTCTGCGGTTGGTCTTGTTGTTGTGGCTATTATTCGAGGATAGTAGTTCACATTTTGAGCTTATTGATCGAGGTCAGTTTGTCTCTTTTGCAAAGTCTGTCTGAGGTCAGCTTTGTGTTTGGTTATCAGTCGAGGCTGGTATACCTTCGCGTCTCCATTCGAGGATGGTTTCGTGTCAGATCCGAGGATCTTTTGGATTGTCATTCGAGGATGGCATTCTTTTCTTCAAGTCCTTCTGCGGTTGGTCTTGTTTTTGTTTTGTGTGGCTATTATTCGAGGATAGTAGTTCACTTTTTGAGCTTATTGATCGAGGTCAGTTTGTCTCTTTTGCAAAGTCTGTCTGAGGTCAGCTTTGCGTTTGGTTATCAGTCGAGGCTGTTATACCTTCGCGTCTCCATTCGAGGATGGTTTCGTGTTAGATCTGAGGATCTTTTGGATTGTCATTCGAGGATGGCATTCTTTTCTTCAAGTCCTTCTGCGGTTGGTCTTGTTTTTGTTTTGTGTGGCTATTATTCGAGGATAGTAGTTCACTTTTTGAGCTTATTGATCGAGGTCAGTTTGTCTCTTTTGCAAAGTCTGTCCGAGGTCAGTCTTTGTTGTTGATGGTTATCGCCTGTGGCCGGTATACCATTGTGTTTCTATTCAAGGAGGGTTTTAGTACTGGATCCGAGGATCCCGTGTGAGTGGTCATTCGAGGATGGCATTCTTCCCAGCATATTTCCACCCGGTTCTATTTTCGCTACTTATTCGGAGGTCAAAATCAGAAAATATACAAATAAATAAATGGGCAGATGGCATTTCCATTACCCTCGGTGTGCAAATTTTCAGGTTTTATTCGAGTATTCAATCACTCCATACCTTGAACGCCTAAAAGTTGTTGCAATCATCCGTTCAGGTCTGCAGTTGATTGAATAGGGGCAGCTGTAATACCTCAAAATTTGCCCTCTCATTTCCTCAACATTTTGCATAGCATTTTGCATATATGGATTCATAAAATAACCAAAAACATTGCATCATATATAGCATAGCCGAGGCGTGGGTATGTGATCAATGATCGGAGCAACCGAAAGTTATGAAGAGGCTACCGAAGGGCCACAAAGCTTCTCAACCTTGTGCAAAGGGTTCACAATGTCCCACAAGTCTTCACTTGAAGCCACAAGTCATGGAAAGTTTTGGTTTGATTGAAGGAGGCAAGCAGTGCAATACTTCTTGAGGGAAAAGAGCCGAATTAGGGTTTCATTTCTACAGGGCTTCTACATAAATTTTTGAGTCGAAGTGGATTTCTTTGACTTATATATGATGTCAAGTGCCTAGGGTTCAAATCTCGTCCACAAATTCATTTTGGAAGGGGTTCGACTGGCCGGACGACGGAAAATCGAGGAATTGGAGAAAAGGCAATCGGGCTAGGTAAAAAGGGTCGACTCCGGACTTTTAAGATCGAGATCGTGAAATTAGGGTTACAATGATCCTATGGTTCAAGCTTGGTCAAGAAATGATGGAGGAATCATAAAAAAACCAAAGAAAAATCATTTGAAAAGTAGTTGGTTTTGCATTTCCCTCCACCTTTCCTTCCACTTTCTTTCCACACTTCCTTTCATTCTTTCCATCTCATTTTTCCACTCCAATTCCACTCCATTTCCCTTGGAAACTTCCACCACCTTCCACCATCTTCTAGAGTGTTCCAAGGAATATTCCAAGGAATATTCCCTTTTCCAACCCTAACCCTAACTAACTTCCAAACCTAATTTTGGATCCCAAACCTAATTTTTGGGCCCCAAACCCAAACCTAGCTCCTAGCCTAATCTCTATATAACCATTAATCACTTCCTTGAGAGAGGTTCCCACAATTCCAAATTTTTCACTTCTTCCATAATCACTTTTTCTCTCTCACTTTTCCTCCATTTTCCCTCCTTTCACCAAAGTTTCTTTGAATAAGCTCTTCAAGTTTCACATTGAAACTTGAAGATCTTGAAGCTTAAGCCTCCAACCTCCATTAATTGTGGATCGTAGAAGAAGAAGCTAGTGATTTTGTTGAAGATTTCGGCTTATCGGAAGTGTGTAAAGATTCAAGCATCAAGAACGCATTTATTTTGCGGTTTCTCGGTTTTCACGGTTTTCTCTTCGATCAAGCTCCGATTTTTGCAACAATTACCGAAGCACTCCTCCGCTTCGTAGGTTGGTGATCTTAATCACTTCTTCTTTAAGTTATTCTCTTCATCTCGCCACTTTTGGCATTCTTTAATTGCTTTTTTCGCTTTGCTTGAAATTGTTCCGTTTCGATTATGTTTACTTGTGATTTGTGATTTTTGTTGATTTAAAAGTTTAAGGTGTTAATAGATGTAGGTGCTAGCATGTGTAAATAAGCTCAAAATAAGTAGAAATTAGTGTTAGCATGTTCCTAGGTATGTTAGGGATCATTAGAAGTGATTTTGTGGCTAAAAGCACTTATTTTAAAAGCTTTTTTTCAATTCTGTTCAGTGTTAACCGGTTAACGCATTGGGTTAACCGGTTAACGCATGCGTTTTGCCACAAAATGCTTCTGTTTTAGGTCCGTTAACCGGTTAACCCATATGGTTAACCGGTTAACGCTGTTGAATTTTGGATTCTTAGCTTATTTGAGTGATCAATCTTGCTTCCTAGTGCCTTTAACGTTCATACATGTTTAGGTAGTGATTTTAGGGAATTTTTGAGTCCATTTCCAGTAGCTCATTCCCCCATTTCGAGTCGTTTCGACACAATTCCGTTTATGTCGCATATTATGTGTTTTTTGTGTTCTTTGTGTATGGCTTGAGTTCTTGCATATTGTTGCTATGTTCATGCATCATTAGGTATGTAATAATCATGTTGCATTCTGTTTTTACATGTTTCACATTGCATTAAATCATTTTGCATTTCATTATGTTGATGTATGTTGCATTTTGCATAATCATATATATGTGCATTTGGTGGCATTGGTTTGCATGTTTGATCATAGCATGTTATCAATTCAATTCTGAATTATGCATTGAGTTTAGCATGTTTGTTGAGCTATCATGTTGTATGTTCATAATCAATAATCATCATGTTCATATGCCATGTTCATGTGCCACATTTTGCATACTTGTTGCATAATCCACATGTGATGCATTCTTGAATAATCCTAAAAAAATGTTCATGTTCTTCCATTTAGGTATGTTGATCCATGTTAAAATGCATGTTCATGTGGAAAGTAATGCATGTTTTATTGAGTTTGTGTATAAAAAATGAAAATAATCAATTCTGAATTTTGCATTTCATAGCTGTTTTTGTATATAGCTGCTGTAAAATTTGTTTGTTGTGTGCATGATGTATTTGACTTTTTACACCTACTTTTTCATGTTGCATGCTGGCTGTAAAAAGCTGGTGGGTGTTAGGCTTAGTTTCATAGCTATTTGTGTATTAGGGGCTGTAATAGGTGCTGTATTTTTGTCCTAGCTTTTTCTAGTTCCTTTAGGATTAAAATAGAGTCTAGTTTAGGTCTAAGGTGCCTTAGGATTTAATTAGGATTTAATTAATGTGTGTTTGCCTTATTCTTTTTAATAAAAATGTGCATTAACACTGGTTTTGTAGTGGGGAAGATTGAGGTAAGTTTACTCCACTTTATCCTTTATTTTTTATGCATTTCTTTTAGGCTTTTTAATTCATTTTTCCTTCCATGTTTGTGATTGGTAGGATTCCCCATTGTTAGGACCAACTTATCTTCCTTAGGAAGTAAGTTGCATCCTTTTTCCTTTTCTTCTTTTCCTTTTTCCATTAGGAATAGAAAACCTCACTAACCACTAGGATCACTTTGTAAATACATAATATATTAGGATTGAGTCTTAGTCCCTTAGATTTTTCCTTTTATCAACTTGAGTCATTCTCTTTCTCATCTCAAAAGAAAAGCAATAAAACACTTAATAAAAACCGAACAATCTTGTACGACACGAGACTTTGTTGCGGAGTGTTTATACGCGTCCTGTTTCGGGGCGAGGTGTAAATACTTCCCGCGATGGATAGGTCTTAGTACAAGACCGTTCACAAACAAATTCAAAACACTTCTTTTAAAAGACAAAAACAAATAACAAGCGACTATCCTGCGGGAACTTCTCTTTCTCATCTCATTCACTCACAACGTGAACTCGCGACGACTTGTCACACATGCAAGACGGTAAACGCACTCGTACCAGACGAGCCTGCAACACCTGAGCATAGACACACGCAGTTCCAGCTGTAAAAAACACAAACAAATAGTTCCCGCCTAGGTTAGGCGAACTACGTCGACTCTGATCCTCATTATCCCAGTGAGGTACGTAGGCAGCGGGGTAGGGCCCGTTCGAGCACATTCTTTATTTTCCCTACATTTCCCCCTTTCTTTCCATTTTCTTATTTCAGTTCCTTTCTCATTTCATTCCATTTCCAGTTAGCGGTTTTATTCAGCAGCAGTTATTCTTCTCACCCTTTGAAACAAACAAGCAAGCGTGGATCCCGTCGGGTACGACGGACGATCTGGGGTGCTAATACCTTCCCAGGTCGTAACCGACTCCCGAACTCAGATCTTTGGTTCGCAAGGCCTTGTCCTTTCCTTCTTCCTTAGGTTTGTGCAACATTACCTTTCCCAGTCATTCGGGATAAAAATGTCTGGCTGGCGACTCTACCTTTCCGCGCCACTTTCGCGTTTGTACTAGGATGAAAATCCCGGGAGCGACAGCTGCTGGGCTTTATTGTAAGCAAGAAGGGGATTGAGGTTGACCCTGATAAAGTCAAAGCCATCCAAGAGATGCCTGCACCGAAAACTGAGAAAGAAGTTCGAGGGTTCTTAGGTCGACTGAACTACATCTCAAGGTTCATATCTCACCTCACGGCAACCTGTGAACCCTTGTTCAAGCTGCTAAGAAAAGAACAAACGGTCAGGTGGAACGAAGATTGCCAGAAGGCTTTTGACAAGATCAAAGAATACTTACAAGAACCTCCAATCCTTATGCCTCCAGTTGAAGGAAGACCTCTGATAATGTACTTGACAGTATTAGAAGAGTCAATGGGGTGTGTGCTGGGCCAACATGACGAGTCTGGTCGAAAAGAGTATGCAATTTACTACCTAAGCAAAAAGTTTACCGACTGTGAACAACGTTATTCACTGCTCGAGAAAACTTGCTGTGCTTTAGCGTGGGCTGCTCGCCGACTAAGGCAGTATATGTTGACCCACACTACCTTATTAATCTCAAAAATGGATCCAGTTAAGTACATTTTCGAGAAGCCAGCTCTTACCGGACGGGTTGCAAGATGGCAGATGATTCTCACAGAATACGACATACAGTACACATCTCAGAAAGCCATCAAGGGTAGTGTATTATCTGAATATCTTGCTGAGCAACCCATTGATGACTACCAGCCTATGAGGTTTGACTTCCCTGATGAAGACATCATGTTCATTAAAGCAAAAGATCACGAGGAGCCTATTCACACCGAAGGGCCTGACCCGGAAGAAGAATGGACTATGATGTTTGATGGGGCTGTTAACATGAATGGCCGTGGTGTTGGTGCAGTACTCATTACACCTAAAGGAGTTCACATGCCTTTCTCGGCAAAACTCACTTTCAACTGCACTAACAACGAAGCTGAATACGAAGCTTGCATTATGGGTCTTGAGGAAGCCATTGACCTCAGGATCAAAACATTGACCGTATTCGGAGATTCAGCTTTGGTAGTCAATCAAACCAACGGGAAATGGTACACCCACCAAGATCATCTGATACCTTACAGGGATTATACGAGAAGGTTACTGACTTTCTTTACAACAGTCAAGCTTGAGTATATTCCTCGCGACGAGAATCAGTTTGCAGATGCTCTTGCTACCATTTCATCCATGATCAAAGTTCAAACGGCCAACTTTGTACCTCAGATTTCAGTGTCTAAACTTGATAGACCAGCGTATGTATTTGCAGCAGATGTTGTAAAGGATGATAAGCCTTGGTTCCACGACATTAAGTGCTTCTTGGAGGATCAAACATACCCACCTGGGGCATCTTCCAATGATAAGAAGACTTTGAGAAGGCTTGCTGGTAGTTTCTTCCTGAATGCTGATGGGTCTTTATACAAGAGGAACTTTGACATGGTACTCCTCAGATGTGTTGACAAGACGGAAGCAGATTTGTTGATGCATGAAGTGCATGAAGGCTCTTTTGGTACCCATGCTGGAGGGCATGCCATGGCTAAGAAGTTGTTAAGATCAGGCTATTACTGGATCACGATGGACGCAGACTGTTGTGCTTACGCCAGAAAATGTCATAAATGCCAGATTTATGCAGACAAGGTGCATGTGCCTCCCAATCCTTTGAACATCATGTCTTCACCATGGCCCTTCGCTATGTGGGGTATTGATATGATTGGCAAGATTGAGCCGACTGCTTCAAACGGCCACAGATTCATCCTGGTCGCTATCGACTATTTCACCAAGTGGGTTGAAGCAGCCTCATATGCTAATGTTACAAGGCAAGTGGTAGCCAGATTTCTGAAGAGAGATATCATCTGTCGGTATGGAGTGCCCGAGCGAATCATTACTGATAATGGTTCTAACCTAAACAACAAAATGATGGCAGAGCTGTGCCGGGACTTCAAGATCCAACACCACAATTCTTCTCCTTACAGGCCAAAGATGAATGGCGCTATTGAGGCAGCTAATAAGAATATCAAGAAGATTGTGCAGAAGATGGTAGTCACCTACAAAGACTGGCATGAAATGCTACCGTTTGCCTTGCATGGGTACCGCACATCAATCAGAACGTCCACTGGGGCAACACCGTATCAGCTTGTATATGGTATGGAAGCAGTCCTACCTGTTGAAGTTGAATTGCCCTCTCTACGGGTATTGATGGATGTTAAACTGAGTGAAGCAGAATGGGTTAGGTCCCGATACGAGCAACTGAGTCTGATCGAAGAGAAGAGATTGGCTGCAATCTGCCATGGGCAGTTATATCAGAAGAGAATGAAGAGGGCCTTCGATCAGAAAGTCAGGCACCGAAAATACCAAGTGGGAGATCTTGTGTTGAAGAGAATTCTCCCTCCTCATACAGACTACAGGGGAAAATGGACTCCAAATTATGAAGGACCATTCGTCATAAAGAAAGTTTTCTCTGGTGGAGCACTGATGCTCAGCACCATGGATGGTGAAGATTTCCCGTCCCCTGTGAATTCAGATGCAGTTAAAAAATACTTCGCATAAAATGACCCGCTGGACATAAAGACAGAATGTAAGTCCAGGCAAAAATAGGGCATCCCGGCGAGTCAAAAACAGAATAAAAGACTCGGGCAAAAGTAAGGGAAAATAAACAAAAATGTACACCCGCTGAGTTGAAAAGCCGCACTGGACAGCTCAGGCAAAAAAATGGGTATCCCGATGGATTGAAAACCCGAAAGGGCGATCCATGCAAAATAAGGGAATAAGCGAACAACTGCATTCTGAATTCGTCTGTATCACCTACAACTTGGTAAGCTTCCAAAGGATCAAGCTTCAATCGGAATCAACTCTCTCCAGAAAGCAAGACGAGAAGAACGTCATTGTCATACGAGTCATAGCAGGAGAGGAAGCTCCTCAAGGCGTCGTCAACATCGCCAGCATTTTGTTTCTCAATTTGTAACAATCTCTTCATTTCAGGAGATATGTTTCCTTGACTGTATCTTGCCAATTCAGGGCACATGAATTAATAAAATCAGATTTTCGGTCATGTTTCGTTTTTACATTTATGTTTTGCAAAGAGTTGTCTGATATCTCTAAAAATACAATTGCATAAGTACAGATGCCTTTCTTTAAAAATAAAAAGAAAAAAAAACACATGCTTACAGGGAATGTGATTATTCTCGAAAGTACTTGACTCCTATGACAGAATCCAGTGAGGGATACCTCGGGACCTTTTGTACGTTTCCTTAGCTTTGCAGGATTGCAGGTATCCAGAACGCAACCTGGGGCATGCAGGTTATGTCTCAGCAAGTGGGCGAATCATTATCAACTCGGTCTATCTTCCACATGGCACTAGAAGATGCCCATTTCCCCAGCGAAGCTGCCAAATCAACATACACTCAATCTCAGCATCCGAAATGCTCTATCCCCAGCTGAGTTGCTCCCCATTGCTTCCCCCAGCAAAATTGCCAAATCAACTAACAGGTTTAATACTCAGGATGTTTTCTCGCCAGCCGAGTTGCCTCTCATTACTCTCCCCAGCTGAGTTATCAACAGCATTCCCCAGCTGTAGTGCCAACCATTCTTCCTCAGCAGAATGCAGAAATCAAGGAATCATCTCCCACAGAATCCCCAGCTTCTATTCAGAAGAGCAACGCACGGAGAGATCACAACAGAGTACGAAAGCTTCTACAAACCCCAGCTGGGTCTCCCGTATTATAAGGATATGTCAATCAGTGACATATGTCCCCAAGCAGATGCATCAATAGATCTACCAATGATCTCATCCCCAGCTGGGATGTTCACTTCAAGCAGATCGACCAGAGATCTTCACAGCAACGGGATCCGAATCCCGGATCTGTCTCTTTGCATAATCATAGCATTCGCATCATATTATACCCTCAGAGCGTAGCATTCCGTCTAATACGGAGCATTACGGCAAAAATCAAATGCATGGCATAATCATAGGTCATGTTGTGAATTGAACGCTTGTGATTAGTAACCATTCATCAGAATACAGATTACTTTCCCCCAGAGTCCCCATCAGAGTCCCAGCAAAAGCAGCTGCCCTTTCAAATTACAAACACCAGTATATACACCTTTTGGCACCCGTCCGTGTCATCATTCCCCAGTAAAGTCGCCTGAACATCTTTACGAACAAGATCACCTGTATTACAGATACGTCCTGACACCCGTCCGTGTCATATCACCAGCAGAAAGCCAAAGACATCCTCTTTGTACTCACATATACCTATACATACACCCTTTTTGACACCCGTCCGTGTCGTATCCTCAGCGCAGTCGCCTAGACTTTGTATAGCAGACGCTTGTTAATATTATACTTTTCTCTCTTGACACTCGTCCGTGTCACTCCCCCTAGCAGATAAACATTCATATGCAATACTCACTACTCATTGGTACACTTATACAGATACTCGTCCGTATCTTGTATACACCGTCACTCATATCCCCGCAGATTCGACAGTAGTCCTTGTTCTTTGTTAACCAGTTGGTACTCGTCCGTACCATCATCTCTGAACATGTGTCAGTTTGTTTCTACATGATACTCGTTCGTATCATAGTCTTAAGGACGCTCGTCCGCATCTTTAATCTATACACAATACCAAACACTTATACCTTTTGTTTCTTGGATGTAAACGCTCGTCCGTGTTTACTCTCCCCAGCAGATCACCAACATCTTTCCTGTTATCTAACACTCGTCCTGTGTTGTGATAACTCTGAGAGCAGCCGTACCCTGCTAAGTGGTCGTCCTCCACTTCTTGATGGTCGTCCTCCATCATGCTCATCCGATGGCCGTCCCCATCGTTGTTTTTAGCAGCCGTCCCCTGCTAGGTGGTCGTCCTCCACCTTTTGATGATCGTCCTTCATCACTTTATCCAATGGCCGTCCCCATTGTTGATTTTGGTTATCTAACACTCGCCCTGTGTTATGAGAAACCCTGAGAGCAGCCGTACCCTGCTGAGTGGTCGTCCTCCACTTCTTGATGGTCGTCCTCCATCATGCTCGTCCGATGGCCGTCCCCATCGTTGACCTTTTCTATCCGATGGCCGTCCCCATCGGTGATATTTTCGGCAGCCGTACCCTGCCAGGTGGTCGTCCTCCACCTCTGATGGCCGTCCCCATCATATTTCTTTTATTCCCAACAGAGCAGCCGTTCCCTGCTAGGTGATCGTCCTTCACCTTTGATAGCCGTACCCCATCATCTGTTTATTTCATTTATTCTTTAACCCGATGGCCGTCTTCGTCGTGGTCCCTTTTCCTTTTTAGCCCGATGGCCGTCCCCATCGTTGGTTACTCTACCTTTATGAACTTGATGGCCGTCCCCGTCATGTTTTATTAATCCTCAGAAATTTTACAGTTTTATCATGATGGCCGTCCCCACCATGATTTTATTTTCCCCAGCTAGTCGGCCGTCCCCGTCTTAGCTTTACTTGTTTTTCCCCAGCTAGTCGGCCGTCCCCGTCTTAGCTTTACTTTTTATCCCCAGCATGTCGGCCGTCCCCGTCATCGCTTTATTTCCCGCACTTTACCAGCATGTCGGCCGTCCCCGTCATCGCTTTGCTCCGCATACCACTTTACCCAGCAGTCTTCCTCTGCTCGACGGTCGTCCTCCGTCGCCTGTACTTTACAATATACTTTATTTTTCCTTTACAATCTATATCCCTTTTCTTCTTCATCCTGTGAGTGCAAATTTTGGACTGTCTTTGGTATTCAACCACAAGTTATCTTGTTTGCCTGTTAAGCCGTCGCTTACATCCTGCACAGCTAACTCATGTTTGAATAGGGGCAGCTGTAAACACCCCAAATTTGCCCTCACCCATTCACACCATGGCTTATGGTCATCTCATATGCATAAACACAATCATATCATCTCACATCTCATTTTTGATTCACTGGATAGTTTCTAAGGCATCTGCACCTAGGGTTTGTGATCTGAGCAACCTCAGGGCATCTTGAGCCACTCCAAAGGCCACCAATCAACTCAAAGGGGTCCATGGGTGTTCTTATATCATATTTCATCTCCTCAAAGTCCAAGTTGCAGAGGAATCACAAGAACTAGGGTTTGAGTGGATGCAGAGCCAGGATGAACTGCACAGTTGACTGAAAATTAGGGTTTTGGTTTCAGAGGCCATAACTCCAAATTTTTTGGTCATTCTTGTTTCCATTGATCTCTGTATGGTATAGGGAGTGTGCATATCAATTTTCATGAAGAAATTCCATGGGGAAGTCATCTGATCAAAGGTTGACTTTTCAGACAAGCCAGTGTAAAATCAGGGCATCTGAGGCCCCCAATGACCCAACCAATGGGTGATCTTCATCATTTTGAGTGTACATGATCTTTATGTGATCATGGAAGAAGGTTGAAGTTCATAGAAATCAAGAATTTAGGGTTTTTGCAAATGTTGACTTTTTGGACATAGTTGACTTTTCAAGAATGCATCATTTTAGGTCATTTTTCAAGCCATGATTTTGGATCCAAAAAGGCTTCAAATGAAAAAACTTTGGTCATGAAAGTTGTAGATCTCATCTTTCCCTTTTCAAAAAGTACAAGAACATGATCAAACTCTTCTTGGATCAAAAGTTATGGCCATGAAAAGTTGGTTAAAATCATTAATTTTCAAGGCATGCCTCATTTGGAAATTTTGCAAAATCATGTACCAAGTCAAATTGCAGCCTCTAATTCATTTCAAACCATTACACAAACATTCTCTAAGTCCTAAAAATCAGAATTGGATCAAGTTTGCCCATGGTTTGGTTTGTGTAACAAGGCATTTTCTCATAGAATTCCATAAAGCAACAACTTGCAAAAAACATCATTATGCTTCCTACAACTTGATGCATTGGATGCTGCATTTTGGCTAGCCCCTCACCTCACCATGCTGCACCAGAACCAACTTTGTACTTGCCTAGACTTTGAGCCATGCCCTATCTTACAAAAGTGGACATTTTTGCAAAAGTGGCTACACCTATCATAGCAGGCCATGTCACATCAAAAAGCCAATCAGATTTGTTTATTGTATCAATTTGCAAGCTAGCCATAACATGAAGCAAGGCTGAAGCATCCTCATTCAGAACATTCACAAAAACTCACCACATTGCATTTTCTATCGAATCTGCCTCCACAGCCAAGAAACACTCAAACTTTCTTCATCATCCAACTCAATACACTCCATAGGCCTCAAACCACCAAAGCTCAAGCCTGAAACAAGCCTGACCTGAGCTCCACCATTCTTCACCCTCAGAACCAGTTCTCTTCGAATCTCACAATCCAGCCATCAAACACCTCATCTTTCTTCACCAACAAGTCAATCACACTCAGAGGAGTCCAAACCATCCATTACACTGACCTAAAACAGCCTGTACACCAAGGTCATTCTCTGCTATATCAGTTTGGTAACCCTTGAAATAGCTTGCTAAACTTCATTCCAAGCCTGCCATTAGCACCAGGGGAGTCATTGGAGCTAGCTTGCATCAAGAAACTGCTCTGAAAGCCCAGAAACAGGAGTTGTCACCTCAGGTATGGTCATGAAATTTTCCTCTCAAAGCTTGGTTTTTAAGTTATAAATTGATTATTCATGTCTTGCTGGTCATGGGGTTGGCTTCAGAATCAAAAATGAGTGAAAACTGAGCTTGTATGGTCCCTCTGAATTTTTGCCCGTGAATTTCTTTCCTTTCGATTCCTTTGATTCTTGGTGCATAAATGTTGTTTGAGCTTGGATTCGTGACCTAGGAAGTTAGAGGATCATTTAGGTATGCTTGATTTGTAGAATAGTTGCTTGATTCGTGTTCTAGGGTTTTTGTGCAACCGGAGAAGATGACCGGAGCTCCTCTCCGGTCACCTGAGGGTGATTAACCCTAAACTCAGGTCATTATGGCCATTTGAATGATGAGCGTAGGATCTGTAGACTTTGTTGACTTCCCGCTGCTTTGAATGGCCCAGATGCGTTTGATTAGCCCTAACCTCTTTCATTTAGTTAATTAATTCATAATTAAACTAATTTAATCAGAGTCAACCTGGACCCTTAGATCACGCGCCAGTCAACACTTTCAAATTCTAGGCGCATCCTGGCCTTCCATTCAGCCTACTTTTATTTTATTTAATTTTTAATTCATTTTCTTTCTATTTAATTTGCATAATTAATTTAAAATAGCTAAAAAATCTTAAAAATTATGAAACTTTTTCTTTAAAGTTTAATTAATTTTTAAGACCCAAAATATTTTTATTTTATTTTTTATCATCAAAAAAGTATTTTTAAATATTTAAAAGATTATTTTTAATTGATTAATGAGAATTAATTAATTAAAAATACTTTTAGTTATTTAAAAATTACAAAAAAATTCATGAAATGTTCTAAGACATTTAGAAACATTGTCCAACCTTCAAACCAAATTTCTTTTTTGATCTTGATGCATTTTAAGAATTTTTCATAGAATTAAATCATATTTTGTGCATTATTTTGATCATATGTTTGAAAATTCATTTCTGCCTATTGGTGAAGGTTGAGACATTGATTCTTCTTGCATTATTTTCCATTTGACATGTATTTTCAAGGATAAAAAGGCCATGAATTGTTCTTGCATTTCCAAATTGTTTGGCATTTGTTTTGTTAAGAACTCTAAAAAACCCTAATAACTTGCAAAATTCATATCTTGAGTTTGGTTGAGAGTTGAGAGCTCCCCTTTGGGCAGTGGTTTGTTATAGGTCTAGGGTTTCCTTGAGTGCCATTTTCCATTTTTTATCATGAGGTTTGCTTCTGTCTTTGGTTTGTGTTTGGTGTTTGATCCATGAACCCTAATTTGGGTTTTCATTTGCATCCCTCTTGCATTTCCTTGCATAACATGACTCATCTTTGCATTTTGTGCATGCTTGTGATTCATTTGACATCTTAAGACATATAGAAAGCATCTTTGATCATTGCATTACATATTTGCCATGTCATTTGTCTTGTATGCTTCATAACATTTCATGTTTGTTCATGCTCCTTAGCTTGCATCATTTGCATTCATAATATTGTATGAACATCCCCATTGTCTTGCCTCATGTTTGCAGCACCTCATAACATCATAATCATCATCAACATGCTTCTGGTCTTGCTTTGCATCATATCATTTCATCTCATCTTGCATTGCATTGCATTTCTTTCTAACATTTCAGGTGGTAAGTAAACTTGAGAAGTGAATTTGCCTTCACTTCTCATAACTTTTCTTTTCACCTCTCTTGCATACATTGCTGCATTCTTATATGTGCTTGAGTTTGAGCTTGCTCATTCTTCTTCTTCTTACTTTCTTTCTTCAAGTGACTTGACTTCTTGAATGAAGCAAGTCACTTTGCTTCTCTTGATCCTGTTCATCTGCTTCCTGGTGGTTCTTCTGAAGATTGCTCTTGCAAACCTCACAAACCTTAGGATCATCCAAGCATGACAATGAATTAGGTTTTTGATTAGTTCCCCCCATAGTTTTACCTTTGTGTCTCTCTTTGAGTCTCCTCTTCTCACCTCATAATCAGGGACCAAACCCTAAAGGCTTTAAGACTTTGTGCTTAGGGTTATGCCTGCATCCTTCTCTTAGGATGGAGTGTATAACTTTAATCCTAAGTATTAAACCCTTAAGGTGTTTAAATCTCTTAATCAATTCATCTAACAAATATCAAGACATTACACTTGTAACTTGGGCCTTGCATTAGGGTTCTAATTCTTCCTTAAGTGGTTAAGAAGGACTAACCCTAGTGTTAATGGACAAGTCCCCCTCAAGTTGTCTTACAAACAATAAAATTCACTTCATCATCATATCATTAAATAAAATCCACTTAATCAAAGGCTTGTTTTGTCATGGGTTTAATCCCTAATCATGGATTAAGTTGAGGAGTTTTTCTCAACTTAAATATTCTCATCTATTATCCTTCTTTTAGGATGGTGTAATGAGTCTGTTTAATCCTTGATTAGGGCTTAACCTCATTACTCAACACTAAACAAAAACACCAAAAACATCTGAATAATCACAAGTAGGTTAATGATCTTAATCCTACACCGAAGGTGATTAAGTGTGAGAATCTGACTTCACACTTAAGGTATTCTCATTACCCCTAATCAGAGGGAAGATGTGATGAGTTTACTAACCCTTTGGTTTAGACTTAAGCTCATTATCCTATGACAAACTTCAAAAGCAATAAAAGACTGAAAACTCAAAAACAAACAATAATCGTCTCCTCCGGGATTCTTTTCTCATCTCATTCACTCACAAACGAGAGCTCGCTTCTTCCGTCTAATGCAAGACAGTTTGCATCTGTGCCAGACAGATCATACACTTGAGCATAGGCAAGTAAGCAGTTCACAAGTCAATTCATCTTTCAGTCTCTTTGGGTCGAACTACGGTGTTCTGACTTCCTCATTGCACGAGAGGATACGTAGGCATAACTTAACAGTTATCGAACAAAAGTCTCTGTTCATCCCCCCTCCTTCCAGCATTATTCTTTAAGCCTCACAATCATGAGCATACTCTTTCTTACACTGACACTATACATATTACACTTCACACTTCTTTTGCACTGACACCTGTACATTCTTTTCCAGCTATTTTACACAAATTGCACTGACACTCCCCCTTTAAAACACAAATCTTTTAAGCGTGGATCCCGTCGAGTACGACGGACAATCTGGGTGCTAACACCTTCCCAGGTTGTAACCTACCCCCTTTCTCAGTCTCTCTGGTTCGCAAACCGTCTTATCCATCTTTTTCTAGGTCTATGCAGCATTACCTCTCCTCCGGGATAAAAATGCCTAGCTGGCGACTCTTTTCATCTCCAGTGAGTTCACGGCTGTGTGTTCTCATTGTCCCTCTCGCCGACCGTTCGCGCCTGTACCTGGATGCAAATCTTTGGGAGCGACAACACCAAAAAACTCTCACAAACTCTCTCTAAAGGATCAAAGTTCATTCTCACAATTCTTTCTCAAGAACACAACAACAACTTCATCAAGAACTCAAGAACACAACAATTCCGATCAAGCTTCCGGTAGCCGAGCCGCCACGAACCACCACCTCCGGTCAACTTCACCATCGTAAGACCACCATCTTCCGCCACCGGAAGCCGCGCGGCCTCTCCTCCTCTCCTCCGTTCATGATCGCATCTCACTTCCTTCGGATTTGCAATTTCTTCATCGATTCTTCATTCGTTAAGCTTCTTAAACTTTAATTCATGAATAATTGTTGAATTGTTTCTTGAATTGAATTTTGAAGTTGAATTAATTTTGTGGAGATTATGTGCATTGATTCATGATTTGATTATTGATTGATTCTTGATTAATTTATCCTAATAATTGTTGTGGTGCATGATTGAAAAGGCTTGGTAAAGTTGACATAGAATAATCGGTGAATGTTAGGTGTTTGACAAAATTCCTAAGAGAGCTAATTATTATAACTTGATATTGATTGAAGTGCTTGACTTTTAAATTCATGCTTGTTTCAATGTGCAAATTTGAAATAGGATAGGTTGAGGCTTAATTGTTGATGTTGTTCATATGTCGCGTGTCGAGAATATGTTTTGGTCATAACTTCCTAACCGTAGCGCGTTTTTGCGAATGTGAATAGTGTAAATTGACTTTGTTGATTATTTCGGAGCCATTGGTGAACTTTTTAGTCGATTTCGGACAATTTTTTCCGGCTATTTTGCTACTGCCAGCCGACGAAATCGGCCAAAAAGTATCACTTCCAAGCGGAATTTTCAAAAACCGATTGCATATTTGAATCCGTTGGCACGTTTGCAAGTTGCCATGCGATTTTCGTTCAATTCCGAGTCGGTGATTTTTGACGCGTTTTTTCGTTTTAAGGCTTTTTAAGTTCGGTTTGGTGCGATTTTGATGCATTGATCTTGTTTTGACTTGTATATATGTTTGTTGATCATTTGCCATTCATTGCATGTAAATTTGTTCGATTCCGGTTTGAGTTTGCATGTTGTTTATGTTAGAGCATAAGTGCTGCCCCGTTTTGAAACGTAAATTTCAATGCATGTCCATGACTCGTATATTCATATTTCTACTTGATTTGGAGTTGTGAGGCATAGGTGCAACTTCCGGTTGCACCTCTTTTTGGTTTCTAATGCGTTTGTTGAGTTCATGCAAGGTTCTCGCAAAGATCTTAACGACGGTTGTTTGGTTGGTATTCCACTTTATTTGTGGGATACCTTTGGATTCAAATGATATTTTGTGCCGTTGTTTTTGTTTCGATTATGGGGAATCTTCACAAAGTAATTATGGAAGATGAGCATTTATTTTGCTCATGGGAGATTACAAGGCTTGGCTTGAAGTTTTTTTGGATTTCTTTTATGTGAAAGAATCGGCACTTCGACCAAGTAAGTAATCTCGATTCTCTACTTTAATGCATCATTCTAGTTGCATGCGACTTAGGATCATATAACTTAAGGTGCATATTGAGCCCTCCCACCTGAGGCATTGGATATATTTGTGATATATGTTGGTTTGTGTCGATTTCGGAGCTTAGGGATTAGGTTACGAACCATTAGGATCGATTCCTTTCACTTCCCCTTAAAATCCACTTTTTTGCCCGTTTCGTCGCAATTATTAAAAAAAATTTAAGTGAGATAAAATTCTGGAAAAATTCATGAGTAATCCTTATCATCTTAATTAATTTGTCATATTTTTTGTTTCCAGATTTGGGTGGTTTTAATAATTAATTTGGATTTTAGATCATAAGCTGTCCCAAAAAGGGGTGTTTTGGCATAAGGGACCGAAATCGTTTTTTCCCCATAGGTGTGAGACCTATTTTTTGTGTATGATTAATTACTGTAATTTGTGACATTTTGATGCTCCTTAGGCATTTTTTTTCATAATTTTAGATGCCCTTTTTGATCCACTTTGTGGAGTCGTTTTTGGGAGATCATTCATTGCTACCTTGCTAGTCAAGTAATTGTTTTGGCACTTTGGTGCATAATTTTGTGGAATTCTTTTAGACCATTTAAGATAATTAATTTATTATTCCAGGGATTTAATTTCATAATTTTGTAAGGCTTTTTGCTATTTTTCCATGTCACCTAGATCCTAGGTTGATTCATGTGTTTATATGTCGCATAACCTAAATGTTAAGAAGGCATTCATGTCATTTTCTTGAGGGGATTTTTGGTAGCTTTTAGGAGGTAATTATAGGTCATTTGTATGTCTTTAATTCCAGTCATAGGTCATTTTTTGAACCATAATCATTTGGTTTGTTTTGGTGCTTTAAAGTGCATAGTTATTTGGACATACTTTAACTTAAACTAGCTTCTCTTCTCCTCTAAATAATAACATGAATTATATGGAAATCATTAATGCCTATTCATGCATTCTAAGTGCATCTCATACCTTGTATGCTACTGACCCATAATCATTTCATTCATATTCACATGCCATTCTTCCTTAACTTTCATCATGTGCGATCTTATGCGATTTTTGTTCGTTTCTTCTCATATCTTCTTCTCATTGCTCCATATGCCTAAACCATTGCATCCATGATTGTATATTCATTCACACATATTCATGAGCATTCACTACTGACTTTGATGTTCATTTCATGTACTAATTCATGTTTGTAAGCCATATGCATTCATACTTCATCCATGAGCCCTAATTTGCATTTATGTGAACTTAGGTGAACTTTTTGTACATAGTTTGACATAGTTTGATCTTGTGAGGTATCCTAACATACTTAGGGACCTATAGCATGTAGCTACTGACTTTAGAAGTCATGTAACCTTTAGGTACCTTCACCTTTAGACTTAGGTCTTATTTTGAACCCTAGTTCCATTCTAGGACGTTTATGGTACTTAATCGCTTTCATGCTTTGATTTTACTTCCAATATGCATTGTCATGCTAACTTTTGTTTTGTAGGGGGGAAGATTGAGGTAAGCATTACTTCATTCCCATCTCTTATGCATTTTAATTTTGTTTGCCTTAGCACTTTGTGCTTTTCTTTTAGGTTTTTCCTTTTCTTTAGAGACAACTTAACTTCCTTAGGAAGTAAGTTAGTTTCTAACTCTCTTCTTCTTCCTTATTCATTAGGATAGAAACCTCATTAACCCTTAGGATATCCATGCATGTTAACACTTAGGGTTGCTTTAGTCCCCTTTAGAATTTTTCCTTTGAGATCCTTTGGCGCTCTCTCTCTTCTCATCTTCAAACTTAATTTTAATTCATCAAATAAAGGTTGAGTACTTTCATGTGACATGAGACTTTTCTATGAGATGCTTGCATGCGTTCCATTTCGGGGCGAGGTGTGAGTCATCACTCGTGGTGGATAGGTCTTAACATGAGTACCTCACAAAGAAAAGCTAAAAAAAACACTTCTTAACCATAAAACCACAAAAATACTTAATAATGGTAATAGGCCAGTGTGCTTAAGCCTTCACTTGTGGGACTAGCTTTGGGGATTTCCTCCATAGATAGGTGTGCCTCTTGCGCATTCCATTTCGGGATGATGTGAGACGTACACATCCCATTGAGTAAGACTTAGGTACACTTACCTATGCAAACCTTCACTCCTAAAAGCTTCTAAAAGAACCCAAACAAACAATAAGCGTCTTTCCTTTGGGAATTCTTTTCTCATCTCTTTTGCTCCGTACGCGAACTTGCTCCTACTTGTCATTTTGCAAGACGGTAACGCACTCGTCGTCCGAGTCTGCAACACCTGAGCAATGGCATAGGCAGTTCAAGCCTTAATTCACAAGCAATTTCCCTTTGTTATCCCTAGTTAGGCGAACTACGTCGACTCTGATCCTCATTATCCCGATGAGGTACGTAGGCAGTGGGGTAGGGCCCATTCGAGCACAATCTTTCTTTTTCCCTACATTTTCCCCCTTTATTCTCATTTGTCGATTTCATTTCTTTTCTCATTTCCATTTCATTCCAGATAGCAATTCTTTTCATTCAAACAGCATATTATTTCTCACCCTTTGAAAACAGACTTATAAGCGTGGATCCCGTCGAGTACGGCGGACGGATTGGGGTGCTAATACCTTCTCAATTCGTAACCGACTCCCGAACTCAGATCTTTGGTTTGCAAGGCCTTGTCCTTTCCTTCTTCCTTAGGTTTGTGCAACATTACCTTTCCCTTTCTTTCGGGATAAAAATGTCTGGCTGGCGACTCTAACCTTTTCCGCGCCACTTTCGCGTTTGTACTAGGATGAAAATCCCGGGAGCGACAGCTGGCGACTCTGCTGGGGACTGCACACCAGATAATCTCTGGTTCCCCTGTGAGTCTTTCCTAGCGCCTGTTTGGTTTTGTTTCTTTGGGTGTTTATTTGTTTGTTGTTGTGTGCTTTAGTTTAGCTTTACTGTTTTATTACAGCTTTACTTTACCGCATTTATTTACCGCTTTCAGTATTTTATTTTCCATGCATCATATTATACTGGACTGTCTGGCTGTGCTGGTTTTCATTTTTTCTGCGGGATGGGAGTTACTGTGAGATAAGCCAAGTACCCGGCTTGAGTGCACCCTAGGATTAGAGTGGACATATTGTACTCGCATGTGACATGATGAGTGGCGATGTGTTTCACGCCCAGATTGCGACTGTCTTGGAAATATCTTGTGTGGGGATTTCCTCCACTTCGGGATAGGACCTTGATAGTTATGTGCATCTGGGGACCGATCATTGAGAACCTTAGTGGAAACAACCCTCTCTAGTGATGACAGTGGCAGACCACATTTGTTGGCAAACCCACTCGCATCCGAGGGTCCACTAGGAACTCACATAGGATGGCCTGGTTCTCTCATAGGAATCCAGTCAAGGCAAACTGTTCGTATGACGGTAGTATTGTACCCTTCGGGATGAATGTACTATTGTTTCTCGATTCAGTGCTTGAAGCTGGGGACCAATGAGGGATGCTTGTTTCCTTGGACTCAGCTGAGGCCTCCCTGATTAGTACATAATGCCAAACCGATTCCCTGATTTGGTCATGAGCCATTTCTCGGAAATGGTGAATGTATTATTGCTATTCGGCTTTGAGAGTCCGTGATGTTGACCCGAGTAGCACACCCGTGAGATTGGGAGGGGTTTACAGGTTTACAGGAACCCTAAACTTCAACATACCCACTTTGCCAGTATTGTTCAGTGTTCTATGGTTCTTTGATTCTGAGATCTGGGATTTCTATTCAGAGAAATTGTTACTGTGATTACCATTATGACCATGATATTGTGACTCTCCACAGATACTTGGCTCGTTGTTCAACTTCAACACCATCAGTGACTATTCTATTATGTGATCCAGTTCTACAGTTATTGGGTTCTCAGTTATGGGGTTCTATACAGAGATGGTGTCGTTATGGGGGTTCTATACAAACAGTTGGTTCACTGCTCAACACCAACATCACACTATTGATCACACGTCCGTTGCATACATGACATCATAGCATTTCTGCATACATGTTCAGTTATTTCCGAGGATCACATATCTGAATCATGTTGTTGGATTTTTCTGTATCAAAACTTGAATTAAAGCAGATAGATTCCTCAGAAATAATTGAACATGACATTTGTATACATCCTTGCATTCTTGACAGGTGTTCAGAGACAAATTCTTTTCCTGACTTGATTTCTCATCAGAATGGACAACTTGAATCACAATCATCAAGGTATATATTTGAAGCAACTCCGGGCGGAGGTAATCGAAGAAAGACCTAGCTGAGGCCATTCAGGGCAGAGGTATAAGCTTTATTTCAAAACCAGAAACTGCTGAAACAGGAAGTCAACCAGATGAAGACTCAGATGAGCTTGGTTATGGAAATTCTGAACAAAGCTATTTTCATCCCTAGTGAGGGGAACTACGCTGCTCTGATTCTCCATTGGTCAATGGAGATACGTAGGCAGGAGATCGTGCAAGATCTTTCCGAGCAACCTTATCTATTAACTTTATCAACCTCTTCCCTCTAGATGTCGTTTGTCAGCATCCGACCTGAGCTTCCCAAGAGAATCCTAGGGGCAGAGAATGCGGGTAAAGGCCAAAACAACTTGAGAAGAAGTTTGATCATATTCTAATGACGTACGTGCAACAAGTGTCCTCATTTACGCAAATTCGGAGTGGTTGTGCTAACTGCATCAGGATCATCTCCGACAAAGTTTCCTTTGGGGTTTCAATGCCAAGTATGATTACCATTCTGGGGCACCTGGCCTTTTAATTGAAGATTGCAAGTCTTTCAGAGGTAAAGGTGAAGATAAGGTCCCGAATTTAATCGACTCAAAGGTCATCATGCCAGAAAGTCTACTCACATATTGAAGTCTCCTCATCAAATGGGTCTCCCAATTTGCAAAGACATCTTCAGAAGCAATAAGTCCAGACGGAGTCAAGTCTCCTCAATGACGGCAATGTTCAGCTTCTTTACTGCATTTTCATTTGTAGTTTATATTGTTTGTTTAAACATTTGTATGCATGCATGAAACTTATTTGTTTTTGAATGTTAACTATAATAAAATGCACATGTTTTTCTTGAAGTAATCCATTCGTATTCACTCATGATTTTATGTATGTGCATTGCAATACCAACTGTTGTGCTTAAACTCTATCAGGGAGGATGACGAAATGAAAACGCAAAAAATCTAATTGTTCGCTTTTGAGAAAGACCCTGTTGACGATGTACAGGCATTGTTTCAAATCCTAAACACCGGAGATATAAGGGAGATAGACCCTCGCCAACCCATTTGAGCCTTGAAGTAGGAGTTTCTTTTAGTATGAAAAAGCCCTTGCATTTAACCCAGGGGCAGGGTAGGTGTTAGCTAGCTGGACCGATCGTTCAAATTTCGAAAAGGAGTGCAAATCTGAGGATCCATTACCTTTCGTTGTACCAAATCAAGAGGTCCAATGACCGGAAACCACAATGGTTATCCCAATCAAGAGGTCCAAAGACCGGAGACCACAATGGTTATCCCCCAACAACCAAGAAGTGAGACAGTCACGATCCTTTCAAAGTAATCAAGACAAACAGTGTCACACGATTTGTTCAAAAAAAAGAAGAATTGAGAAAAAAGAAAAGAAGAAGCCCGCTAAGTCGAAACTTGAAAACAAGCGACTTAGGTAAAAGTTAGGGCATCCCGCTGGACTTCACAATCAAAGATTCACAAGAATCAGTCCAGGCAAAAGTTAGGGATAAGAAAAATAATGCAAAAGCGAAAGACGAAAAGGATTTCACAAGAAAGATCCTTGAACAAGAACAAAGTTGTATGGCACAGACACCAAAGATAAGAGGGGTGACTGACTCCAAATGACAACTTGATTGGTACTTAAACCGTTAGTGTAATTGGTTCCTCAACCATCACAAAACCCTTTTTGATAGGTGAGCGCTTGCGCCAAGCTAGCTGAACATAGGAATGGAGAACATCACGAAGATGGGTGGGCACAAATAAATTTTGAGCCTATATCATTTGTTTCTATAACCGTGAACCAGGCCACGATACAACCCTCAAAAGTCCTAACTGAAACAGGGTTATTTCGAGAGCGTACTACCACAAGATCGCGTTCCTGACTCCTACGAGTTGTGCTAAAAGATATTTATTGGTGTTGCATGTGCATGCTTTCTATTATTCAAAAAAATTAATGTCGAATCTTAACCAATGATTCGCTCACAAAGGTTTTCGACATCTTTTTCAGTAAAACTTCAAGATTAACATGTGTGTTGCATTAGAATTTTCGTTCTTAGAATAAACATTTTCTGCTTGCATATATTTGTTGGGCATCATAAAAATCCACAAACGAAACTTCAGTCCAGAAGCTTAATCTTGCCAAGTTGAGAAGTCTGAAACTTCCGAAGGACAATCTATCGAGGTGCACTTTTCAAGAAAACTCCATTGAGTAGGGACTTTCCCAACAGTCGTGGTAAGAGACAACTAATCTGGGGAAATCATGTCGAGCAATCTCTTCAAAGTTCAACCAAGCTGGGGTAATCACTTCGAGATTCAAATCTCTCAAAGAGCCATTAGTCTGAGGCATGTATTCAAATTTCAACCAAACTGGGGCAATTACTTCGAGATCCAATCTCTCAAAGAACAATTGGCATGGGTGTTTTCTTCAAAACACAGTCATTCAGGGGTGATCACTTCAAGACTTGTACCGGGGCAGGCCATCCTAAGAGCATGAGAAGTACTTTCTCCCGAAGACGGTAAATCCAAAGCACCTATCCAAAGGTCAAAATACTGGGGCATAATATTTCACGGTGATATGAGGTTTTTCATTAATCCTTGTGAGGCAAATTTCTTTCATAGACCATGCAGTCTGGGGCAGTTATTTTGAGATCCGACGAATCTCTCCAAGAGTTTGAAGACACTGAGGCATTTCGTATGCCAGTTTTCTGTAAAATCCTCTTGAGACATTTTATTCCGATGGACCTTAATCTGAGGCGAGTTGAAAATTGCAAAGAATCATTGTTCACTCATGATTAGTTGGCGACCTATCCACCCAGGGCTGGGGGGCAAAGCCATTGTCGGCACAGTACTTCAAGATTTGTTTCGTCGACGGACTTCATTGATCAGAATTCCTTAGCAAGTCTCATTAGACAATTCCTTCTCCAGTAGTGCGACAAATGGAAGGTTACTTCTTGAGCAGAAAGATATCATCGTCTCTCATCCCCAGCATGAGACGCCTTACATCTCTCATTCCCAACATGAGAGGATTTATCTCTTATCCCAGCAAGTGGCAACTTGAGCTCTTATCTTCAGCGGGAAGCTTTATCATTGACATTATCTATCATCCTCAGTAAAGTGGAAGCTGAAATTTCTCCCAGCAAGGTAGCAGAAGGTGGGTATCATCCCCAAGCAGAAGTTTTCCTTCAGACAGGGGCAATTCTCAGCAGTATAAGGGGTGTCATTCCTCCCCAGCAGTTTGCTCCCTCAGCGGTGCCATGCCTTTGATTCCCCAGCCAAGTCCGAAGATGATCCTGTCCCCATAGAGTTCATATTTGATTTTCACCTCCGTCCGTGAAATATTTCCCAGCCAAGTTGCCATACTTTTAGGTATTTGATGATACAGCCAGATATTCATCACCTCAGTCAGAGTTGAGTGTCCAAACCTCCTGACTTGTCTTCCCCTGCAGAGTTGTATCTCTTGCTGCCAATCAGGCATTTGTCTACCGCTCGTCTGCGTTTGTCAACACTCGTTTGTGTTATCCCTAAACGGAGTTCTCCCCAGCGATGGTATTACTGCTTTATTGTTGCTCATCTGCATCTTTCAACACCCGTCTGTGTTGGCTCTGTGGTATTGCTCGTCTGCCTTCCCCTAACATTGGCTTATGATTACCTTGATATTGTTCGTCTACAATTTTCTAACACTCGTCTGTGTTTGGTTGTTGTTGCTCGTCCGCAATTCCTCAACACTCGTCCGTGTTCTGATATGATATTTGTTGTTGCTCGTCTGCAACCTCCCCAACACTCGTCTGTGTTTGGTATTGGATCCTACGCTGCACTCGTCTGTGCCTTGATATGTATTCTCTGTTGTTGCTCGTCTACAACTGTCCAGCACTCGTCCGTGCTTGTTTGAAGCTCGTCTGCTTTTATTCCCCAGAAGTCGTTTGTGTTCTGAAGCTCGTTTTCTTTGCTTGGATACTCGTCTGTATCATCCCCAACACTCGTCTGCGCTAGCTTACACCTATATGTGAGGATTTGTTGTTTACCCTTGTATTTCTGTATTGCTACTTCAAATGCTCGTCTGTGTTTGAATTTCTGGTATTCGTCTATACCAGTGGCTGATACTCGTCTGTATCATTGCCTGAGACACTCGTCTGTGTTTCTCAGATCATCGTCTGATACTCGTCTGTATCATTGTCCTATAATACTCGTCTGTGTTATCTTGATGATCATCCAATACTCGTCTGTATTGAAGAGGTTTCAAATCCTGACAGTGGGAATTAAATGTCGAAATGGTTACCGGTCCTGGCGTAACAGGTAAATCCGAAGGAGGCTCGTCTGTCTCAGGCACCAATTATTATTGTTGTTGCACCTGGCGTAACAGGTTTGTTAAGAAGACTCGTCTGTCTTATACCATATATCCGCGGATAATATATGAAGAAGGTTCGTCTACCTTGATTGCATGTCTATCCCACAGACTTAAATGCATTTCCGGTCCTGGCGTAACAGGTAAATCCGAGGGAGACTCGTCTGTCTCATGTGTTAAGGACTCGTCTGTCCAGCTCCTGGCGTCACAGGATTTTTTTTGAAGACTCGTCTGTCTCAGTTTATATGCTTGAAGTGTTTAAGGACTCGTCTGTCCAGCTCCTGGCGTCACAGGATTTTTTTTGGAAGACTCGTCTGTCTCAGTTTATATGCTTGAAGTGTTTAAGGACTCGTCTGTCCAGCTCCTGGCGTCACAGGATTTTTTTTTTTAAGACTCGTCTGTCTCAGTTTATATGCTTGAAGTGTTTAAGGACTCGTCTATCCAGCTCTTGGCGTCACAGGATTTTTTTGAAAGCTCGTCTGTCTCAGTTACAAGTTCTTGCAATGTCTGAGGACTCGTTTGTCCAGCACCTGGCGTCACAGGATTGTTTGAAGACTCGTCTGTCTTAGCACTCTTATTCCAGATATCAGTTTCAACTTGGAAGAAGCTCGTATGCTTTTTATCCCCTTCAGTCACCAAAGCGTCATTTGGTCGGGTTTATTTCCCGGTGTTGCATTCTTCGTCAGAGTGCAAATTTCCGGTCTTCTTGGTATTCAATCACAGTTTATCTTGAATGGTCGATAGCTCGTGCTACCGTCCTTTTCAGATTAACAGATGATTGAATAGGGGCAGCTGTAATACCTCAAAATTTGCACTCTCATTTTCACGCCATTTAGCATATCCTTTCATACATTGCATTGCATTTAGATCACAATTGCATCATAAACATACATGAATATACATCTCCATTTGAGCTTTCACAGGTTGCGACTGGCCTTTATTTTTTCATGCGGAACGTGCACAAGAATCTTAGAAGAAACCAAAAGTTCTCGGTTGATTCAAAGGAGTTTAAGCAGAATATCAGTTTTATGGTGCAGTTTGCAAAAGTTGTAACTTATGCTCGGAAACTCATTTTGGCTTGAAACTCAATAGTTTAGACTATTTCGGTATTCTCTACAACTTTTGTGTTCGGCTCGGAGGCCAATTCATCAAGGAAAATGGCGGGAATTATTTGTTTTTGAAATTTCGGTTTCGCCGATTAACTGTGCTAGCGGTATTCAAGAGTTCGTAACTTCTGATTGGGTCAACATGTTTGAGAGATTCATATGCCAAAAGTTCCTTCTTGATATCCTTTCTAACTTTTGGGTTTTGGCCGAGAACTAATTCTTTGAAGAAGATCTCAGAATGTGCGAGTCTTTAGAGTCGACATAGTGAAAAACAGTGTTGAACCAGTGAGTTTTGAACACTAAAAAATTCATAACTCTTGGCTCGTTCATCGAATTGATGTTGTTTCGGTGCCTAAAATTCCGTTTAGATGTTATCTTCATTATGTGAATTCAGTTTGGGTTAGGTCCAAGCGGAAGGATCTCGAAAATGCGAATTACCAGTAAGGTTCTTTGATGCAGTGCACTGTCTGTCAGATTTTGTAAAATTCATAACTCGGTCAATTTTCATCGGATATCACCCGTTCTTGAAGCGTTGGTTCACAAATTTTATCCTCTTCAATTTCAAATACAAAAGTGAGTTCGAACGGTGCTCCAAAGATTGTCGTTTTGGTTTATTTCACAAAACTAAAGTGCTGAACCGAAGAAAAATGTTGAAAGTGGTTTCACGAGAAAATTCATATCTCCCTCGTCGTTTGTCCGGTTGAGCTTAGATTTTAACACCAGGTCACTGACTCATAGATCTACAACTTTACTGACAAAGTCGAGTCGAGATTATGCTCCGAAGAGGTTGACCTCGTCACATTTTCGAGTGGCGGACACCAAATAAGCCGAAAAAACAACTTATTCAGTGACGTCTTGCAGCTTAAACGTATCGATCGCACTCGATTTTGATCGTATGACGTCCGTTCTTTTTGTGTTGCAACCGTGATTCAGAGGCGGACGATATTGTGGAAGGCTCAGAGTCGAAATTTCTTGCCGAAGATATTGTTATTTTCACTTAAGCCGAAATTCTACCTTTTGCCTTTCATTTTACACTCCACTATATATTCTTTTGACCCACAATTTGTCTCATAACTTCAATCATAATTTACAAACACCAAAAAACTCTCACAAACTCTCTCTAAAGGATCAAAGTTCATTCTCACAATTCTTTCTCAAGAACACAACAACAACTTCATCAAGAACTCAAGAACACAACAATTCCGATCAAGCTTCCGGTAGCCGAGCCGCCACGAACCACCACCTCCGGTCAACTTCACCATCGTAAGACCACCATCTTCCGCCACCGGAAGCCGCGCGGCCTCTCCTCCTCTCCTCCGTTCATGATCGCATCTCACTTCCTTCGGATTTGCAATTTCTTCATCGATTCTTCATTCGTTAAGCTTCTTAAACTTTAATTCATGAATAATTGTTGAATTGTTTCTTGAATTGAATTTTGAAGTTGAATTAATTTTGTGGAGATTATGTGCATTGATTCATGATTTGATTATTGATTGATTCTTGATTAATTTATCCTAATAATTGTTGTGGTGCATGATTGAAAAGGCTTGGTAAAGTTGACATAGAATAATCGGTGAATGTTAGGTGTTTGACAAAATTCCTAAGAGAGCTAATTATTATAACTTGATATTGATTGAAGTGCTTGACTTTTAAATTCATGCTTGTTTCAATGTGCAAATTTGAAATAGGATAGGTTGAGGCTTAATTGTTGATGTTGTTCATATGTCGCGTGTCGAGAATATGTTTTGGTCATAACTTCCTAACCGTAGCGCGTTTTTGCGAATGTGAATAGTGTAAATTGACTTTGTTGATTATTTCGGAGCCATTGGTGAACTTTTTAGTCGATTTCGGACAATTTTTTCCGGCTATTTTGCTACTGCCAGCCGACGAAATCGGCCAAAAAGTATCACTTCCAAGCGGAATTTTCAAAAACCGATTGCATATTTGAATCCGTTGGCACGTTTGCAAGTTGCCATGCGATTTTCGTTCAATTCCGAGTCGGTGATTTTTGACGCGTTTTTTCGTTTTAAGGCTTTTTAAGTTCGGTTTGGTGCGATTTTGATGCATTGATCTTGTTTTGACTTGTATATATGTTTGTTGATCATTTGCCATTCATTGCATGTAAATTTGTTCGATTCCGGTTTGAGTTTGCATGTTGTTTATGTTAGAGCATAAGTGCTGCCCCGTTTTGAAACGTAAATTTCAATGCATGTCCATGACTCGTATATTCATATTTCTACTTGATTTGGAGTTGTGAGGCATAGGTGCAACTTCCGGTTGCACCTCTTTTTGGTTTCTAATGCGTTTGTTGAGTTCATGCAAGGTTCTCGCAAAGATCTTAACGACGGTTGTTTGGTTGGTATTCCACTTTATTTGTGGGATACCTTTGGATTCAAATGATATTTTGTGCCGTTGTTTTTGTTTCGATTATGGGGAATCTTCACAAAGTAATTATGGAAGATGAGCATTTATTTTGCTCATGGGAGATTACAAGGCTTGGCTTGAAGTTTTTTTGGATTTCTTTTATGTGAAAGAATCGGCACTTCGACCAAGTAAGTAATCTCGATTCTCTACTTTAATGCATCATTCTAGTTGCATGCGACTTAGGATCATATAACTTAAGGTGCATATTGAGCCCTCCCACCTGAGGCATTGGATATATTTGTGATATATGTTGGTTTGTGTCGATTTCGGAGCTTAGGGATTAGGTTACGAACCATTAGGATCGATTCCTTTCACTTCCCCTTAAAATCCACTTTTTTGCCCGTTTCGTCGCAATTATTAAAAAAAATTTAAGTGAGATAAAATTCTGGAAAAATTCATGAGTAATCCTTATCATCTTAATTAATTTGTCATATTTTTTGTTTCCAGATTTGGGTGGTTTTAATAATTAATTTGGATTTTAGATCATAAGCTGTCCCAAAAAGGGGTGTTTTGGCATAAGGGACCGAAATCGTTTTTTCCCCATAGGTGTGAGACCTATTTTTTGTGTATGATTAATTACTGTAATTTGTGACATTTTGATGCTCCTTAGGCATTTTTTTTCATAATTTTAGATGCCCTTTTTGATCCACTTTGTGGAGTCGTTTTTGGGAGATCATTCATTGCTACCTTGCTAGTCAAGTAATTGTTTTGGCACTTTGGTGCATAATTTTGTGGAATTCTTTTAGACCATTTAAGATAATTAATTTATTATTCCAGGGATTTAATTTCATAATTTTGTAAGGCTTTTTGCTATTTTTCCATGTCACCTAGATCCTAGGTTGATTCATGTGTTTATATGTCGCATAACCTAAATGTTAAGAAGGCATTCATGTCATTTTCTTGAGGGGATTTTTGGTAGCTTTTAGGAGGTAATTATAGGTCATTTGTATGTCTTTAATTCCAGTCATAGGTCATTTTTTGAACCATAATCATTTGGTTTGTTTTGGTGCTTTAAAGTGCATAGTTATTTGGACATACTTTAACTTAAACTAGCTTCTCTTCTCCTCTAAATAATAACATGAATTATATGGAAATCATTAATGCCTATTCATGCATTCTAAGTGCATCTCATACCTTGTATGCTACTGACCCATAATCATTTCATTCATATTCACATGCCATTCTTCCTTAACTTTCATCATGTGCGATCTTATGCGATTTTTGTTCGTTTCTTCTCATATCTTCTTCTCATTGCTCCATATGCCTAAACCATTGCATCCATGATTGTATATTCATTCACACATATTCATGAGCATTCACTACTGACTTTGATGTTCATTTCATGTACTAATTCATGTTTGTAAGCCATATGCATTCATACTTCATCCATGAGCCCTAATTTGCATTTATGTGAACTTAGGTGAACTTTTTGTACATAGTTTGACATAGTTTGATCTTGTGAGGTATCCTAACATACTTAGGGACCTATAGCATGTAGCTACTGACTTTAGAAGTCATGTAACCTTTAGGTACCTTCACCTTTAGACTTAGGTCTTATTTTGAACCCTAGTTCCATTCTAGGACGTTTATGGTACTTAATCGCTTTCATGCTTTGATTTTACTTCCAATATGCATTGTCATGCTAACTTTTGTTTTGTAGGGGGGAAGATTGAGGTAAGCATTACTTCATTCCCATCTCTTATGCATTTTAATTTTGTTTGCCTTAGCACTTTGTGCTTTTCTTTTAGGTTTTTCCCTTTCTTTAGAGACAACTTAACTTCCTTAGGAAGTAAGTTAGTTTCTAACTCTCTTCTTCTTCCTTATTCATTAGGATAGAAACCTCATTAACCCTTAGGATATCCATGCATGTTAACACTTAGGGTTGCTTTAGTCCCCTTTAGAATTTTTCCTTTGAGATCCTTTGGCGCTCTCTCTCTTCTCATCTTCAAACTTAATTTTAATTCATCAAATAAAGGTTGAGTACTTTCATGTGACATGAGACTTTTCTATGAGATGCTTGCATGCATTCCATTTCGGGGCGAGGTGTGAGTCATCACTCGTGGTGGATAGGTCTTAACATGAGTACCTCACAAAGAAAAGCTAAAAAAAACACTTCTTAACCATAAAACCACAAAAATACTTAATAATGGTAATAGGCTAGTGTGCTTAAGCCTTCACTTGTGGGACTAGCTTTGGGGATTTCCTCCATAGATAGGTGTGCCTCTTGCGCATTCCATTTCGGGATGATGTGAGACGTACACATCCCATTGAGTAAGACTTAGGTACACTTACCTATGCAAACCTTCACTCCTAAAAGCTTCTAAAAGAACCCAAACAAACAATAAGCGTCTTTCCTTTGGGAATTCTTTTCTCATCTCTTTTGCTCCGTACGCGAACTTGCTCCTACTTGTCATTTTGCAAGACGGTAACGCACTCGTCGTCCGAGTCTGCAACACCTGAGCAATGGCATAGGCAGTTCAAGCCTTAATTCACAAGCAATTTCCCTTTGTTATCCCTAGTTAGGCGAACTATGTCGACTCTGATCCTCATTATCCCGATGAGGTACGTAGGCAGTGGGGTAGGGCCCATTCGAGCACAATCTTTCTTTTTCCCTACATTTTCCCCCTTTATTCTCATTTGTCGATTTCATTTCTTTTCTCATTTCCATTTCATTCCAGATAGCAATTCTTTTCATTCAAACAACATATTATTTCTCACCCTTTGAAAACAGACTTATAAGCGTGGATCCCGTCGAGTACGGCGGACGGATTGGGGTGCTAATACCTTCTCAATTCGTAACCGACTCCCGAACTCAGATCTTTGGTTCGCAAGGCCTTGTCCTTTCCTTCTTCCTTAGGTTTGTGCAACATTACCTTTCCCTTTCTTTCGGGATAAAAATGTCTGGCTGGCGACTCTAACCTTTTCCGCGCCACTTTCGCGTTTGTACTAGGATGAAAATCCCGGGAGCGACAATCATGGATTTGAGTTGCAGGAAGTGTGGGGTTTGTTTCTGGGCGTTTATTTTGACTGGGGGTGGCCTAGATAAGAAGCTAGGGCTTTGGGATGGTCGGAGAAGACGACCGGAGCTTATCTCCGGTCGCCTGAATGTAATTAGGGTTAAGTCTCATTAATTAGTGAACTTTAAATTTGGTCCCTTGGATGCTGCTTCCCGCGCGCTCGTGAATGGCTCAGATCAAGTCATTATGCCCTAATCCACTTAATTAGTATTAATTAATATTAATTAATTTAATTTATTCAGAGTGAATCCAGACCCTCCGTTCACGCGCGCAGTCCACCCTTTTGAATCCAGATTCAATCCTAGCCACCCCTTCTGATTACTTTTCCTTTTTCCTTATTTTTATTCATTTTCTTTTCATTTCTTTTCCATTATTAATTTAAAATAGTAAAAAAGGCTTAAAAATTATGAAACTTTTTCTCCTGAGTTTTATTAATTTTCATGACACAAAAATATTTTTATTTTTATTTTTATCATTAAAAAAGTATTTTTAAATATTTAAAAGATTATTTTTAATTGATTAATGGAAATTAATTTATTAAAAATACTTTTATGTATCTAAAAATCACCCAAAAATTCATGAAATGTTCTAAGACATTTAGAAACATTGTCCAACCTTCAAACCAAATTTATTTTTTGATCTTAATGCATTTTGAGAATTTCTCATTGAATAAAAATCATTTTTATGCATTAATTTGATCCAAAGTTCAAAAATTCATTTCTGCCTATCTATGAAGAGTTGGACATTGATTCTTCTTGCATTGCATTGTGTTTAGCATATAGTTTCTAGGGTTAAATGGCCATGATTTGATCTTGCATTTTTCATTTGTTTGACATTTCTTTTGTTTAGGAACCCTAAAAACCCTAATAACTTGTAAAAATCATAACTTGAGATTGGTTAGGAGTTGAGACCTCCCCTTTGGACATTGGTTTATTATGGGTTTAGGGATTCTTTGTGTGGCATTTTCCATTTTTTATCTTAGGGTTTGCTTCTGTTTTTGGTTTTTGTTTGTTGTTTGATCCATAAACCCTAATTTGGGCTTCCATTTGCATCCTTCTTGCATTCTCTTGCATAAAATGACTTGCCATGACATTTCAATCATCCATTTGATTCATTTGACATCTTAAGACATATAGAAAGCATGTTTGATCATTGCATCATGTATTTGCCATGTTGTATGCCTTGTATGCTTCATAACTTTCCATGTATGTCCATGCTTCTAAACTTGCTTCATTTGCATTCATAAACTTGTATGATCATTTCCATGTGCTGCCTCATGTTTATAGCATCTCATTGCATCATTAGCATCATGTATTTGCTTCTGGTTTTGTTCCTCTTCATGTCATCTCATCTCATTTTGCATTGCATTGCATTTCTTTCTAACATTTCAGGTGGTAAGCAAACTTGAGAAGTGAATTTGCCTTCACTTCTCATAACTTTTCTTCTCATCTCTCTTGCATCCATTGCTGCATTTTTATATGTGTTTGGATTGAGCTTGCTCATTCTTGTTCATCTCACTTTCTTTCTTCAAGTGACTTGACTTCTTGAATGAAGCAAGTCACTTTGCTTCTCTTGATCTTGTTCATCTGTTTCCTGGTGGTTTCATTGAAGATTTCTCTTGTCAAACCTCACAAACCTTAGGAGCAACCAAGCATGACAATGATTAGGGTTTTGATTAGTCTCCCCTCTTAGTTTTACCTTTGTGTCTCTTTTGAGTCATCTCTCCTCATCTCATAATCAGGGACTAAACCCTAAAGGCTTTAAGGCTTTGTGATTAAGCTTATGCATGCATCCTTCTCTTAGGATGGAGTGTATAACTTTAATCCTAAGTGTTAAACCCTTAATGTGTTTAAATCCTCTAATCAATCCATCTAATAATCATCAAGACATCACACTTGTAACTTGGGCCTTGCATTAGGGTTCTAATTCTTCCTTAATTGGTTAAGAAGGACTAACCCTAGTGTTAATGGACAAGTTCCCCTCAAGTTGTCTTACAAACCCTAAAAATCACTTCATCATCATATCATTAACTAAAATCCACTCAATAAAGGTTGTGTTTTGTCATGAGTTTAATCCCTAATCATGGATTAAGTTGAGGAGTTTTCCTCAGCTTAAACATTCTCATCTATTATCCTTCTATTAGGATGGTGTAATGAGTCTGTTTAATCCCTGATTATGGCTTAACCTCATTACTCAACACTAAACAAAAACACCAAAAACATCTAAATAATCACAAGCAGGTTAATGATCTTAATCCTACACCATGGTGATTAAGTGTGAGAATCTGACTTCACACTTAAGGTATTCTCATTACCCCTAATCAGAGGGAAGATGTGATGAGTTTACTAAATCCATTGGTTTAGACTTAAGCTCATTAACTTATGACAAACTTTCAAAAGCAATAAAAGACTGAAAACTCAAAAAACAAACAATAATCGTCTCCTTCGGGATTCTTTTCTCATCATCCTCACTCAAACGAGAACTTGCTTCTTCCGTCTAATGCAAGACAGTTTGCATCTGTGCCAGACAGATCATACACATGAGCATAGGCAAGTAAGTAGTTCACAAGTCAATTCATCTTTCAGTCTCTTTGGGTCGAACTACGGTGTTCTGACTTCCTCATTGCACGAGAGGATACGTAGGCATAACTTAACAGTTATCGAACAAAAGTCTCTGTATATTCCCCCTCTTTCCAGCTTCATTCTTTTAGCCTCATTATCTTGAGCATATTCTCATTCCTGCACTGACACTTTCATATTTCACTTCACTTTTCCCTTGCACTGACACCTGTACATTCTTTTCCAGTTACTTTATACACAAATTGCACTGACACTACCCCTTTAAAACACAAATCTTTTAAGCGTGGATCCCGTCGAGTACGACGGACAATCTGGGTGCTAATACCTTCCCAGGTTGTAACCAACCCCCTTTCTCAGTCTCTCTGGTTCGCAACCGTCTTATCCATGTCTTTCTAGGTTTACGCAGCATTACCTTTCCTCCGGGATAAAAATGCCTAGCTGGCGACTCTTTTCATCTCCAGTGAGTTCACGGCTGTGTGTTCTCATTGTCCCTCTCGCCGACCGTTCGCGTCCGTACCTTTATCTGGGCCTTTCCCATTTATCGGGAGCGACAACAAGCTATGATGTGAGAAAAAGTGAGGGCAAATTTGGGGTGTTTACACCCTCCCACCAAGGCAAACCAGGAATCCAGCACAATGATATGATAATAATAAATGAAATGCAGAAAGCAATAAATGAAAGTGATAAAGTAAATGCAATAAATAAAACTGTACAAGAAGCAATAAATAAATAAAAAACATAAACACGAATATCATATAACACCCCCAATAAACACAAACAAACAAGCGCTAGGAGAAACCCACAAGAGAACCAGAAGCCCTGGTTGCAAACTCCCCAGCAGAGTCTCCAAGTTGTCGCTCCCCGAACTTTCTTCCCGGTGCAAACGCGAACCGTCGGCGATGTTGGAGGTTGAGGTTGAATAGAGGCGCCAGCTAGGCATTTTTATCCCGAAGAAAAGGTAATGCTGCATAAACCTGGAACTGAGAAATGGGTTTGCAAACTCATTATATCACCCCTGATTTGGGATAATGAGTCTACTTAAGTATGAGATGAAAATCTCAAATTAATTACCCTAATGATGTAGGATTAAGATCATTAACCTACTTGTGATTATTAAGTGTTTTTGGATTTTGTTTTGTGTTAAGTAATGAGTTTAATCTCTAATCAGGGATTAGTGACTCATTACACCTTCCTAAGAGAAGGATAATAGATGAGAACACTTAAGATGAGGAAGACTCCTCAACTTAATCCATGGTTAGGGATTAAAATCATTATATAACAAGCCTTTATTAAGGTGGATTTTAATTAAAGGTGGGATCAAGAAATTGATTTGATGTTTGTAAGACTAAACCTGAAGGGGACTTGTCCATTGAACACTAGGGTTAGTCCCTCTGAACCAACAGGAAGAGATGTAACCCTAATATAAGGCCCAAGTTACAAGCTTAAGTCTTAATGATTATTAAATGTTTTGATTAGGAGGTGTAAACATATTAAAGGTTTAACACTAAGTATTAAAGTTATACACTCCATCCTAAGATAAGGATACATGTAAGAACTAGGGGACACTATGAAAAACCCTAATGTTATCATGCTTGGATGTTCCTATGGTTTGTGAGGCTTAGATAAAGATCTTTAGAAAGTCTTCAGATGGCCACCAAGGAAGAAGAAGCAGATGAAAAGAGAAGAGAAAGGAGAATAGGTTACTTACTTCCTGAAGAAGTGAAGTAACCTAAGAGAAATAAAAGGAGCAAGAGAGAGCATAAGTGAGTCAAACTCACTTCAAAGACAAATAAAAATGCAAATGAAAGGATAAGTAGAGATTGGATGTGGAGGCAAATCCACATCCTAAACAACTTACCAGAAGCTCCTGAAATGGTTAGTATGAATGCATAAGGTGAACAAGATGCAATGAAGCAAAGATGAAGATGCAATGATGCCAACCATAAGTGAATACATGATACAAATGTGTCATGGAGAGATGCAAAGTCATATACAATGCATATGTATGTTCATATAAGTGATGGATGAAAAACAAGCATGTTAGAAGCTTAAAAACACATGAACATACATAAGATGTAATGGATGCAAAACATACAAAATGGATTCAACAATGATCAACCAATGTTCACACATGTCCTAAGGTATCTAAGATGACATACAAATGCATGAGATGTCATGACAAGTTTATATGATGAAGGCATGCCAAGATGAATGCAAATGAACATGGAAAATTAGGGTTTTAAGAAAGTATGAGATACATATGATCAAAACAGAAACAATATACATGATAAAAATTTGAAACCAAATGAAACCTAAACACACATAAGATCACTCCCTAAAGATGGAAGTTAGAAGTTAAACCAAAGTCAAGTTATGGTTTTTCTAAGTTAAGCTAGGGTTTTGGATACTTCTTCATGAAAAATGCCAAAAAAATGGAAAATGAAATGAAAAAATATAAGTTAAATACCCTAGATACTACATACAAAGTATGAAAGAATGCAAAAAGAACCATACACAAATTCATCTTGGTTGATCAGAAATGAATTTTTGAAGTTAGGGTTAGAAAAATAGGAAATTTAGAAACCCTAATTCATGGTTAATTGTCATAATGTGATCAAACCCTAAAATAAATTTGTAAGATGAGTTTGTAAATTGTTCTAAATGTGTAAGAATGCTTCAAGATTTTTTTGGTGATTTTTAAATACCTAAAAGTATTTTTAATTAATTAAAATTAATTAATTAATTAAATAATACAATTAAATGATTTAAAAATATATTTTTAATGCAAAAATTAAAAATAAAAATGTTTTTTGTGTTCTTAAAATTATTTAAAGTGAGAATACAAAAAATCATATTTTTAGAAAATGTTTTACTATTTTAAATAAATAAAGAAAATAAAACGAAATAAAAATGAAATAAAATGCAAAGTGTTGCACCCCAAAATTTGCCCTCCACAAGACAAGACTTTGTGTACTAAGAGGTTCACAAGGTTCACAAGGTTCACAAGACATCTCATGAGGTTCACAAGGTTCACAAGATTCACAATTAGTCAGAAAATTTGACAATTCCCTCAGACAATGCATCCTCCTAAGCAAGGCATCCTAAACTAGGGTTTTGACTTTCATCAGGCTAAATGGACTTCCAAGACTTCAAGTGAGCTTCATAGAATCCTATATGTGTTCAGGACCCCCCATGTCAAGTTTCAAGACTTTCCCAAAAGATTTGCTTAGTCAGATGATTAGATAGGCTAAAATCAGTCAAGGCAGTCAAAAAGTCAAAATGAGGTCAACTGGGGTCAAACCAAAGTCAAACTTCATGATTTTTTGCCAACATAAATTATATGAAGTAAAATTCATCATTTGATCAAGGGTTGATCATGATTCATCAAGGAGATTTCAGATCATCAAGAATCCGGAGTTTCTAAATTAGGGTTTTCACAGGAAAAGTCAACTGAACTTTGACCAGCCATAACTTTCACATGCTTCATCAAAAGTTTTCCATATAAAGCTCATTTTGAAGGAAATTGAATTCTCTACAACTTTGTGTCTCACAAGCCAAGCCCAAAAATGCTTCATTTGGAAGGTATGAGCTAAGACATTATAGGTCCTTTTAAAAGTCAATAAAAAGTCAACAACTTCAAAAGAGCATAACTTGAGAATGGTAAAAGATATGGACATGAGACCAAAGAGGTTGGTTATAGGACTATTTAAGCTTTCCAAAATGTCCAAGAAAACCTTCATAGCATTAAAATTGAAGGATTTGTGCCCTTGCAAAGTTGGGAAATTTTTGAGAGGTTTATGAAGTAAATGGGGTCTTAAAACCATAATTCTTCAAATGGGCTGAATTTTTTGTGATCCAATTAGTTCCATGACATCATGCAGGAAATTAAATTAATATTTCATAATTTTATTCATTTTATTTTTATTTATTATGATTTTTTATATTAAAAGTCATTTTAAATTCAAATAAAATATAAAATAATGAAGATTTAAATTTATTTGGTTTCTAGAATGTCATAAAGTATATTTGGACTTGATTGATACAAGAATTATGAAGATCATCCTAAAATAGCAAGCTTATATCAAGATATTTCAAGTTTTAAAGTCAAATCTTTTTCAATCTCAAACTATCCAAATATCCAAAGTCTTGTGCAATTTTTTTGACCTAATTCATTGTACCATATATATACAACATTTAGCAAACAATAGGACACGAATTTGCAGCCTCCAAGGTCACCTTCAAACTTCACAAAATCACTTCAAAAACTCATATTCGGATTCCAAGGTAGAGAAGGTTTCAATGAGTTTTGAGCATTGCAATGCGTTCTATGATGTTCATACAACCTATTTGGATCATAAAAAGCACATGAATCACTCTCATTCGCATAAACCGAAACCATGTTCATTCAACATTTGAATTTTTTCGATTTTTATAATACTGACATTATTCTTTGAATTTGATCTTATATTTGTGTTTGTAATGATGTTTGGAGTCTTTCTGGATGAATCAATTGGATTTTAGGTACACGGATGAAGATTAGCCATGGCTAGGGTTTGGACCTTCGAATTAGGGTTCTGCTATTTACTCAATTTAAATGATTTTGAAAACCATAGCAAGACTGTATAAACTGTGGGAAATTGTTTTATGCTAGCAATTGGATCCAATTTTACGTGTTTCATAGGCGTCCAAAAACCTAGGTTCTTTTGTAAAAATACGTGCAGGAAATTTCGCAGGAAGACTGGTGGGAAAATTCGCAGGAAAATGTGCAGGTCAGGAGGAAGAAGAAGCTGCGCGCGAATTCAAAATTTGAATTTGAATATATATTATATATTTATGTTTGTATCTTATTTCATGAATGATGCTGATAGTGTAGTGGTAAGTGTACGCGCATGTGAAGACCAGGGCAGGGGTTCGAATCCCAGCTTCAACGTTTTTTTGTTTATTTTCTTTGTATTTTCAGGCTTAATATATAATAATCAGTAGTCGTCCATTGTTCACAATACGTGCGTAGCCCAGTGGTAGCCTGTTGCGTCCAGAGGGTGGCAAGGCCTAGGGCGTGGGTTCAATCCCTGCCCCAGGTAATGTTTTTACTTCCTGTCTTGTTTAATTGTTTTATTAATTATTTTATTATTAATTAAATATAATCATGTTTAATATGTATATTTAAATAATTCTAGGAACTTAATATGTAAATATTTTATTTTCTAAAAAATTCCTAAAAATATTTTTCTAAATTCTAAACCTATTTATTTATTTATGTATTTGAATGTGTATATATTTATTTAACTATTAGATTAATATTGTAAATTAAAATTAGAAACTCTAATATTTTTATATATAAAACCCTAATTATTTTTAAACCCTAATTTATTTCCTAATTACTCAAAACCCTAATTTTCTTTTAAAACTTAAATTTCTCATTTTAATTATTTTTGCTTAATTATATTTAATAAATATTTCTAAATCATGTTTATTTTTGTAAATAAATTAATATATAATAATAATTATTATTATTCTCATCTCAAAATTCTTTAAAAAATTGTTTATTTAAATCTAAAATTTTAATTGATTTCTACATTGTATATTATTGTGCTAACCTCTTTTCTCTTATATTTATTTTTATTACTAATCTTTTTATTATTTATTTATATGCTTATTATTTAAATTGATTCTTATTATAATGTAATTGTACAAGCCATGTAATAGTTGTAGTATTTTTGTTATTGTTTATTTATTTATAAATTGCTATGGTTAGTAAACTAGGGAGTGAAAACATGTTTGTGTTTAAAAATCAATTTAGATCACTAATTTTAAGATAAATATATGAACTTGTACACGCACACACGTAAGTCGATCTTTGATCGCCATCTCACTTCTTAAGGATATCCCTCATGTTGCCTAAACAAAATGGTCAAGTAAGGTGTCTAAAAGCAAAAGTCCCTTCTCCTAAAAAATCATCTAGTCCCTTTAAAGATTATAAGATCAAGTCCCTTCGAGGTTGCCTTCGTGAATGATCTTGTTCCTTTCGAATAAAAGATGATAAGTCCCTTCGAATTGCTAAGACACCTTACAGTTGCCTAATCACAGATGACCCTTCACACGTCCCATACAACATCCAAGGTAATGACTACCTATTCCTTAATAATAGGGATAGTCTTACCATTGAAAGAACATTTAAGAACATAAAAGATTCAATTTAGGGTAGGTTCCTCTTAAGTACTTGCTCACTCATTCAAAAACATTTCATAAACACTTCACATTTTCAAACAATTTTCAAAACAAAGTCTTTATATATATCCGTACAAGGATCATTATAAAGTACTTAAGAAAATTTTAATCACACTACACTTATCAAAACAGTTTAAAGTGAGCTAAGTAACTAAGAGCCCATGGATAACCATGGATGTAAAGGGTGCTAACACCTTCCCTTTACATAACCTACCCCCCGAACCCAAAAATCTTTTAAGGTCTTTCCTGTTCTTTTATGCCCTTTCATTTGGATAAAATAAAAGTCGGTGGCGACTCTTGCTATCCGCAACATTTAACTAAAGTTAGTTCTCCCACCGTGTTACACAAAGTAATCAGGATGAAGGGTCAGGATTGCGCAGAGATTGGATGGAGGGCCAGGATGAGAGGTCAGCTTGACCAAGGGTATGAAGATCTAAGGGCCTGGATTTGAACTTATGATTCGCGCGTGATCTAAAGGCCGAGATTCCATCTGACCTAATTAATTATAATTAAGTTAATTAATTAAAATTAGGTTTAAGTGAATTATCTGGGCCGTCTAAAACTTAATCTAAACATGATCCAAGGGCTGACATTCAAATTGGAAACCCTAATCACCATTGTAGATGTTTAAGAATTGGCAGAATTTTTGACCAAACAAGAAATGTTAAATTCAGTTCAGAATGTCCTATCAGATGTTGGGACATTAGCAAACAGAGTATGTGAACTTATTTCAGGATGTCTCATCAGATGTTGGGACATTGTGTGAATAAATTAAGTTCAGTTTTTCAGGATGTCCCAACAGATGTTGAGACATCTCAGACCTGCTACCAGAATTAATTATTGATTAACAGATCAGAGATATTTAAGGAGAACTATCTGGAATTAATTAATGCTGGATAAAAACAGAACAAGGCGCATCTGTAGGGAGTTTTAAATTGAAGATTCAGATTAAAACAGAAGACCTAATGCACCTAGAATATAGGAGGTAACAAACCCTAAATTCAAGGTGACAGTTGCTGCACATTAGGGCTGGATCATTCTACAGAAAGCCCAAAATTCAGATACCTATTTAAACAACAGAAACTCATAGAATTGAGTACGAATTTCAGAAGACCAAATAGGGTGTCTAGTGTTCTAATAGCAGGTTGTTTTTATGTACCACTTTATGAGCTTTTAAGCAAAAGTGCATTTGTGACTTGATTGAAACTGTGAAGTAAGATCAAGCTGTTATTGTTTGAAGGATGTCTTCAACTTTTGTAAACTTGTAAACTTGATCACTGGGTGATTGAGGGGGAGTGAGTAGGGTACTCTTATCTAAGTGAGTCTTAGGTAGAAATTGCATTGGGTAAGTATTAAGTGATAGATTAAACAGGGTGGTTTAAGTCTAGAATTAATATTACTAATAGTGGATTTCCTCCTGGCTTGGTAGCCTCCAGATGTAGGTGTGGTTATACACTGAACTGGGTTAACAAACTTCTGTGTTGTTTATTTTTCCTGCTGTTTAAGTTTTGGTTAAATTTGTCAAATGTCCTATTAAGTGTTGGAACATCTCTTAGGACATCTCATTACAGAATTTCAATTGGCATCAGAGCAGGCACCCTGCCTGTTTATACTGGGTGAGATCTAGGGAAAATAAATTCTGTAACATGGACAGAGATATAGGGTCAGTAAATAGACCACCTATTCTGGATGGATCTAATTATGACTACTGGAAGCCAAGAATGATTGCATTCTTAAAATCACTTGACAACAGGGCATGGAGAGCAGTAAATGTTGGATGGAAACATCCTGTCCAAGACACCAAAGATGGATCAAAAGTTCTGAAACCTGAAGAAGAATGGAGTAAAGAGGAAGAAGATTCAGAACTAGGCAACTCAAAAGCCCTAAATGCTTTATTCAATGGCATTGATAGAAATATTTTCAGACTGGTGCATCATTGTGAGCTGGCCAAAGATGTGTGGGATACCCTCAAGACAACTCATGAAGGAACATCAAAAGTAAAAATGTCAAGACTTCAACTTCTCACCACCAAGTTTGAAAACTTGAGAATGAAGGAAGATGAATCAATTCATGAGTTCTACATGAACATCTTGGATATAGCCAATACTTCTGGAGCCTTGGGAGAAAAGATGACTGATGAAAAGCTTGTAAGGAAGATTCTCAGATCTTTGCCAAAAAGATTTGACATGAAAGTCACAGCAATAGAAGAGGCACAAGACATATGCTCCATGAAAGTTGAAGAACTCATTGGTTCCCTTCAAACTTTTGAGATGGGAATGAATGACACACATGCTAAAAAGAACAAAAGCATTGCCTTGGTTTCAAATACAGATGATGAAGAAGATGATGAACCAGCAAATGATAAAAGCTTATCAGAAAACCTTGCATTGATTGGAAGACAATTCAAACAGATTCTCAGAGGAATGGAAGGAAAATCCAAACCTAGTGGAAGAAACACAAACTCTGAGAACAGAAGACCTTATGATGCTAACAAAAGAGTAAAGTATGCTGAAAAGACCAGTCAAGATAAAGGAGTCAAATGCCATGAATGTGAAGGATATGGACATATCAAGTTTGAATGTCCTACCTACTTAAAGAGGCAAAAGAAAGGACTCTCTGTGACCTGGTCTGATGAAGACTCAGGAGATTCAGAAGAAGAATCAGCTAAGCACATTGCTGCTTTAGCTGGACTGTGTGAATATGACAGTGATTCCAGCTGTGAAGAGCTTACTTATGCAGATCTTGAGCAAGCCTTCAAGGATCTGTACAAGAGAAGTACTGAAGTATGCAGTGAGGTCATAAAGCTAAAGAAGCAGAATGAAGTACTAGAAGAAGAAAAAGCAAGTGATCAAGTAATCATTGATACCTTAAAAAGTGAAGTAACTCTTCTCAATTCTAAGCTGGAACATATGTCCAAATCTGTTAGAATGATGAACAGCAGCTCAAATACACTGGATGTTATTCTCTGCAATAATAAACATTCAGGGGACAAAAGTGGACTGGGATATAACAGAGATGAAGCCAGCTCTAGCAAAGCTACTTCAAAAATTACACAGTCAAACAAGATGTCTCAACAAATGCTTCAACATCAGAACACAAAGACTAACATAATGTTCCAACAGATGTCTCAACATTCTGGAAAGAACAAAATGAAGAAGAAGTATCAAAGATGGAGATGCCATCACTGTGGAAGATTTGGGCATATCAAACCTCACTGTTATAAGTTACATGGATATCCAAATCAGATGTGTCAGCAACCTTCCAAGCAGAAAGTAGAAGGTACCAAGAAAGTGCTGCTTAGAAATCAGCAACCTCCTAAGCAAAAGACAGAAGTAATCAAGAAAGTTTGGAGACCAAAAGCTGACATTCAGACTGATCAAAGCCACATACCCAAGAACAAGATCAACAATCAAGCTTGGAGATCAGCTGAACAACACTCAGAGCAGAGGCATCAAAAGAAATCTCAACTCATCTGGTCAAATAAAAGTACTGCATACATAGCACATACATCATTGAAAGTATCAGCTAAAGAAGACTGGTACTTTGACAGTGGATGCTCAAGACACATGACTGGATTGAAGAATTTGCTAGTAAACTTAAAGCCACATTCATCCAGGTATGTTACCTTTGGAGATGGAGCTAAAGGAGAGATCAAGGGAGTCGGAACCTTGGATTGTCAAGATGTTCCAAGACTAGATGATGTGCTGCTTGTTAAAGGTTTAACTGCTAACCTGATCAGTATAAGTCAGTTATGTGATCAAGGGTACAGTGTAAACTTTACCAAATCTGAATGTATAGTGACTAACAAAGAACAAGAGGTTGTCATGAAAGGAGCCAGATCTAAAGACAACTGTTACATGTGGGAATCCCAAAATCTCAGTCTCACTTCAACCTGTTCTCTATCTAAAGAAGAAGAAGTGAAACTGTGGCATCAAAGACTAGGTCATCTTCATTTCAGAGGCATAAAGAAGATCATATCTATGGATGCTGTAAGAGGTATTCCTAAACTGAAGATTGATGATGGCAAAATATGTGGTGAATGTCAAATAGGCAAGCAAACCAAGATGTCCCATCCAAAGCTTCAACATCTGACAACTTCCAAAGTTTTGGAACTTCTACATATGGATCTTATGGGACCTATGCAGGTTGAAAGTCTTGGTGGTAAGAGGTATGCCTATGTTGTGGTTGATGATTTTTCAAGATATACATGGATAAACTTCATCAAAGAAAAGTCAGATGTATTTGATGTATTCAAAGAATTATGTCAAAGATTGCAAAGGGAAAAATCCAGCTGTGTGATCAGAATAAGAAGTGATCATGGAAAAGAATTTGAGAATCAAAAGTTCTTAGATTTATGCTCTTCAGAAGGAATCAATCATGAGTATTCTTCACCTATCACTCCTCAACAGAATGGGATTGTTGAAAGGAAGAATAGAACCATTCAAGAATCAGCAAGAGCTATGATACATGCTAAAAAGCTACCTCTGTATTTCTGGGATGAAGCCATGAACACTGCCTGCTATATCCATAACAGAGTTACCTTGAGAAAAGGAACTTTGTCCACAATATATGAAGTCTGGAAGGGCAGAAAACCCACTGTTAAGTATTTTCATGTATTTGGAAGTAATTGCTATATTCTGGCAGATAGGGAGCAAAGGAGAAAAATGGATCCTAAAAGTGATGAAGGAATTTTCCTTGGATACTCTATAAACAGCAGAGCATATAGAGTATTTAACTACAGAACAAATGTTATCATGGAGTCCATAAATGTGATAATTGATGATGCTCCTACAGATGTCCCAGAAGACGTTGGAACATCTGCTGATATCAAAGTTGAAGCTGAAGAAAAGAATGATCAATATAACTTCACTCAAAATGATACAAGGTCAGAAGAGTCAAGCAAACCTCCCTCCATCAGAATACAGAAGGATCATCCCAAAGATTTAATAATTGGTGATCCCAACAGAGGTGTGAGCACTAGATCAAGAGAAGTGATTTCAGGTTCTTGTTTTGTTTCCAAAATAGAACCTAAAAATATCAAGGAAGCTCTCACTGATGAATACTGGATTTGTGCTATGCAAGAGGAATTAGGTCAATTCACAAGGAATGAAGTGTGGAATCTTGTTCCTAGACCTGATGATATAAATGTAATTGGAACAAAATGGGTGTATAAGAACAAGTCAAATGAACAAGGAGTTGTTACAAAGAACAAAGCTAGACTTGTAGCTCAAGGATACACTCAAATTGAAGGGGTGGACTTTGATGAAACATTTGCACCAGTAGCAAGGCTAGAATCAATCAGACTGCTGTTAGGAATTGCTTTTATCTTGAAATTCAAGCTATTTCAAATGGATGTGAAAAGTGCCTTTTTAAATGGCTACCTTAATGAAGAAGTATATGTAGAACAGCCTAAAGGATTTGTTGATCCAAGCTGTCCGAATCATGTGTACAAACTCAAGAAGGCACTTTATGGGTTGAAGCAAGCTCCAAGGGCATGGTATGAAAGACTGACCACTTTCCTTATCAAGCAAGGATACAGAAAAGGTGGGATTGATAAAACCCTGTTTGTTAAAGATGAAGAAGGAAATGTCATGATTGCTCAAATATATGTTGATGACATTGTGTTTGGTGGGATGTCTGATAAGATGGTCAAACATTTTGTCAAGCAGATGGAATCTGAATTTGAAATGAGTCTAGTAGGTGAATTAACCTATTTTCTTGGTCTGCAAGTTAAACAAATGGAAGACTCAATGTTCATCTCACAAAGCAAGTACTCCAAGAACATAGTGAAGAAATTTGGAATGGAAAATGCTTCTCATAAAAGAACTCCTGCTCCCACACACTTAAAGCTAACTAAAGATGAGAAGGGTGAGAATGTAGATCAAAGTTTATATAGAAGCATGATTGGAAGCTTGTTATACTTGACTGCTAGCAGACCAGACATTGCATTTGCAGTAGGAGTTTGTGCAAGATATCAAGCTGATCCAAAAGTCAGTCATCTCAATCAAGTCAAGAGAATCCTTAAATATGTTAATGGTACTTGTGACTATGGCATAATGTACTTTCATGGTTGCAAACCTATTCTCACTGGCTTCTGTGATGCTGATTGGGCAGGAAGTGCTGATGACAGAAAAAGCACTTCAGGAGGATGCTTCTTTCTAGGAAACAATCTGATTTCTTGGTTCAGTAAGAAACAGAATTGTGTATCTTTATCTACAGCTGAAGCTGAATACATAGCAGCAGGTAGCAGTTGTTCTCAGTTGGTTTGGATGAAGCAGATGCTCACTGAGTACAATGTCCCACAGGATGTCATGACATTGTACTGTGACAACTTAAGTGCAATCAACATATCTAAAAATCCTATCCAACACAGCAGGACAAAGCATATTGATATCAGACATCATTTCATCAGAGATCTTGTAGAAGAAAAGGTGATTTCATTGGAGCATGTAGCTACAGATCTGCAGTTAGCTGATATCTTTACCAAGGCATTGGATGCTACACAATTTGAGAACTTAAGGGGCAAACTTGGAATCTGTTTATGTGATATCTAGCAGTTAATGAGATGTGCCAACATGTCATATGACATTGCATGGCATAAGTTCCAGATGGCAAAGCTAGTCTGGACTAGATCCTTGGGAATTTCATTCCTAATCATTTGGACTGTAACGGCTACTTACTTAGTAATTACTTATAAGCAGCTATCAAGAGTCTCATCACACCATCACAAGCGAATCACATTAACTAGTAATCCTTCAGAAATCATAAACCCTAAAGCTGTTCATCCTTCTTCCTCTACAATGTCTCAAAACCCTAAAACAGCTGAAGAAGTTCTCAACCAGGAAGACGTGGTTCATGCCACTCCTATTTCTATGGTGCCAATGCAATCAACACCATTAGACGAGCTCAGGGGAAATGCCTCTCACACTAAGAAGGCAAGAACACCAAAAAGAGGTAAAGATCAAATCAGAAGCAAAGCTAAAGAAATTCCTTCACATGTTAAATACTCCAAATATGTTGATGATTCCATCAAGGAGATTGTCAACCAAGTTTTCTCTGAACAAAGAGTAGTGAAAGGAATCTCTGTTCCCTTGAACACCATTCCTGCACCTCAAGAAGAACCTGCTCAAGATACAAAGAACACTGCTGCAGAACAAGATGTCCCAACGGATGTTGGAACATATGCAGATGAGAAAGCAAACTCATCTGATGCTGATACTGAACAGACTGAGGACAAGAAAGAGGTCTCAAGTGAAAGTGATAAAGAAGTTTCTATGGAACAGGCTAAAGACTCAAATGAAGATCAATCTTCTACTGATCAACAAGCTGATGAGGAGACTGCTCAATCCCCTCCAATAGTCAATCTGGAACAGGATTCTGATGCAGAGATCATATCATCTGTGAAACCCAGCATTGCTAAAAGACTAAGGTCCAGGAAAGGAAAGATACGAGCTGAACCTGTCATCCCTGAGACTAAGAAGGCTAGTCCAAAGAAAGGCAAAGCTAAAGCTACCTTTGGTCCAGCAAAACCATGGAGCAAGGTTCAAACTCAGAAGAGAAAAGCTGCAACACCATCAGATTCAGATGTTGGATCAGATGTCCCAACATCTCCTCCCAAGAAGAAACCAGCACCAACTAGAGCTTCAACTGTTGTTCCAGAAGCTCCCTTGGACAATATATCCTTCCATCATGTCTCCAGTGTCAACAGATGGAAATATGTGTACCAAAGAAGGGTTGCTTTGGAAAGAGAACTAAGCAGCAATGCACTTGAGTGCACAGAACTCATTGACCTAATCTCTGCTGCAGGACTATTCAAGACAGTCTCAGAGTTCTCTCCCTGCTATGAACTTCTTGTCAAAGAGTTCATTGTGAATCTTCAGGAGGATTACTCAAATGGTAAGTCCTCAGAGTTCAGAAAGGTATTTGTAAGAGGTAAGTGTGTTGAGTTCTCTCCCCAAATCATTAATCAGTATCTAGGAAGGGACACAGATGGACCCAATGAGCTAGGGAAAACAGATAATCAAATCTGTAAGGTGATCACTGCAAATCAGGTCAAAGCTTGGCCTGTGAAGGGAAAGCTCTCTGTGAGCATGCTTACTAGAAAGTATGCCATGCTTAACAGGATTGGAACTGCAAACTGGGTGCCTACCAACCACACTTCATCAATCTCAACTGGTCTGGCCAGATTCATCTTTGCTGTGGGGACTCAAACCAAGATGGATTATGGAGAATATATTTTTGATCAGACTATGAAGCATGCCATCTCTACTGCAACAAAGCTACCAATAGCTTTTCCATCATTGCTGTGTGGTATTGTTCTAAGTCAATACCCTGGAATTTTAACTGAGAAGGACATTGTTTGCAAGAGAGAGAGCCCCCTGGCTTTTCACTACAAATTATTTCTCAGTCACCATGCTGCAGATGTTGAAACACCTGCTGGGACATCTGCTGGTCCCTCCTCTGCTAAGAATCCAATCTCCAAGAAAGAATTAATTGCTGAGCTAAAGTGCACCTGCAAAGAGCTTGAAGCTAGAAAGAAGAAGCTGGAGGAAATAATTAAGAGGTTGGAAAGTGAAGAAGATCAGAATGCTGCATCTGGTGAAGACAGTGAAGCTGAAAGTGAAGCTGATAAAGATGAAGACACTGAAGTGGGAGAAGCAACTGAGAGTGATGAATCTGAGTGATCTTTGTATGTGAGGCATTTGTAATGACAGCATTGATTTGTAATTCTGGATAAGAGTTCTTTGGCCCCTAATTTTGTGCCTATCAAGGGGGAGAACAACATCAAATGTAATTGCTGTTTAAATGAATGAAAGATCTGTTTCTGTCTGAACTGAATCAGTGTGTATTTCTGTTGCAACAAGACTGGACACATATTTGTTACACATATTTGTTTGAGGGGGAGTAATCTCAAATAAGAATCAACAGAAAAGTTATGATATACTCTGATAAAAAGAACTTCTGCTGCACTCTGAAAACCAGAAAAGATGTTAGCCAAAAATTAGCCAAAGGGGGAGTTTGTAGATGTTTAAGAATTGGCAGAATTTTTGACCAAACAAGAAATGTTAAATTCAGTTCAGAATGTCCTATCAGATGTTGGGACATTAGCAAACAGAGTATGTGAACTTATTTCAGGATGTCTCATCAGATGTTGGGACATTGTGTGAATAAATTAAGTTCAGTTTTTCAGGATGTCCCAACAGATGTTGAGACATCTCAGACCTGCTACCAGAATTAATTATTGATTAACAGATCAGAGATATTTAAGGAGAACTATCTGGAATTAATTAATGCTGGATAAAAACAGAACAAGGCGCATCTGTAGGGAGTTTTAAATTGAAGATTCAGATTAAAACAGAAGACCTAATGCACCTAGAATATAGGAGGTAACAAACCCTAAATTCAAGGTGACAGTTGCTGCACATTAGGGCTGGATCATTCTACAGAAAGCCCAAAATTCAGATACCTATTTAAACAACAGAAACTCATAGAATTGAGTACGAATTTCAGAAGACCAAATAGGGTGTCTAGTGTTCTAATAGCAGGTTGTTTTTATGTACCACTTTATGAGCTTTTAAGCAAAAGTGCATTTGTGACTTGATTGAAACTGTGAAGTAAGATCAAGCTGTTATTGTTTGAAGGATGTCTTCAACTTTTGTAAACTTGTAAACTTGATCACTGGGTGATTGAGGGGGAGTGAGTAGGGTACTCTTATCTAAGTGAGTCTTAGGTAGAAATTGCATTGGGTAAGTATTAAGTGATAGATTAAACAAGGTGGTTTAAGTCTAGAATTAATATTACTAATAGTGGATTTCCTCCTGGCTTGGTAGCCTCCAGATGTAGGTGTGGTTATACACTGAACTGGGTTAACAAACTTCTGTGTTGTTTATTTTTCCTGCTGTTTAAGTTTTGGTTAAATTTGTCAAATGTCCTATTAAGTGTTGGAACATCTCTTAGGACATCTCATTACAGAATTTCAACCATTAACCCTAATTATTTTCAGGTGATCGGAGATAAGCTCTGGTCATCTTCTCCGACGAGCTCAAAACCTAACTCCTCGTACAAGCTACTAAAACGCATCAAACATGCCCAGAAATGATCCCAAAACATCATGCAATCAAAATCGATCAACAAACAACATTTAAACTTCATGAATCAAGAGAATCGAAGCAAAACATTTTTACGGGCAAACTTTCAAAACAACCATACATGCTCATTTCTACAATATTTTCAATTTTAAACACATCAGAATGATCAGCAAAGCATATTGAATAATTTTATAACAAGAAATCAAGGTTCTGGAAAAATTGTTCTTGATGAATACCTGAACTGAAGTTCTTCAAAATGGAGCTTTCAGGACCTCCCTCTTGTGCAAAATGACTTCTTTGGACCTCCTGAAGCTAGTGTAGTGCTTAGAATGCTTTGAAAGTGGCTGGTTTTTGAGGTTCAGTTCTGATGAAACAGAAATCGTGTTTTTGATATGTGGTGTTTCAGGCCATTTTGATGGTTGATTCTTGTTCTATGGATGATATACGATTGATTGGTGAAGGAATTTTGGAAGTTTGATGGCTGGTTTGAGAGAATCGAAGAGATGAAGCTTTGAGGGAATTTTTTGCAATATGAGTGTGTGGCTTGTTTCAAGGCTTTAAGTGTTGTGTTTTATGATCCTTAGGGTTTCTATAAACAAATGAAATTAGTCAGAGGAGTGGATATACACTGTGGGATTGGTATGGTGCTATTGGCCAAAAAGTCAAAAATTGTGTACTTGAAGCATGGGCCATGGCAGATGTGATTTGAGGTCTTGGGCTGCCTCAATTGAGTTCAAGGAGCATCCTTGGATTGAAATTGATGAGCTGTATGGCTTGATTCATGAGTTTCCAAAGGTTTTGCATTTTCACAACTTTGACATTTCTTGAGAAGCAAGGCATGGAATCCTTTGGTTCAAGGCTCAATTTTTATCTTTAGAAGTTGTTTGATCATGGTATGATGTATTTGAGTGGATTAGAGGTCACACAAAGGCCTGAAATACCATTTTGCAAATTTCCCTCTTTGGCATGAACTTGAAAATTACAAGATTTTTCCCAACTTTGACTTGCCATATCTTGAGTTCTGGGATGAATCAAGAGGATTTCTTGTACTTTTTGAAAATGGGAAGATCTAAAACTTTCATGTTTGAAGAAAATTCATTTGAAACCTTATTGATCAAGAAAGAGGAGGTTGAAGATCTTTCCCAAAATGGAAAGTTTTCATTACAAGTCATGCCCAAAAATAGAAAGTTTTCAAATGGCTCAAAATTCTCTAATCTTGTGAACTTTCAAGCATTCCTAAGATCAAATAAATATCATAGGACCTCAAATTGATGAAGATGACCCTTTGGAACCCTTGTTGGTGGCCTCAGATGCCCTGATTCTGACTTTTCTTGCACAACAAGTTACCATTTGATTAGATGACTTCCACAAGGAATTTTTGCTTCAAATTTGATACACATGCTCCTTATGACATATATAGACCAATAGAATCAAGAATGACCAAAAAATTTGAGTATAAGGACCTCAAACCCCAAACCCCAATTTCAGGTCATCTGTGTAGGAACCCTAAGCCTGCCTGGGTAGCTGTGCAATCCTCTGAGATTTTGAGACTTTAAATCAAACTTGGAGGTATAATATGATCATAGAACACTCATGGACCCTCTTGTCATGCTTCATGGCCTCTAAGATAGCTTAAACCACTTCTAAGATTCATCTGATCACAAACCCTAGCTATGCATATATGCATGAATTGCTAAAGGAAAAATATGCAATGTGATGATATGCTATGCAGTATGAAAGACCATAAGCCAAGGTGTGAGAAAAAGACAGGGCAAATTTGGGGTGTTTACAAGATCTTATGGAAGATAAAGTGATCAAGTTGGAACATGTTGCCACTGAGTTGTAATTGGCTGATATATTCACAAAGTCCTTGGATGAAAATCAATTTGAAAATCTAGAGGCAAATTGGGCATATGTCTTTATGAGGGTTTATAGCAATTAATGTCATGTGGGAACATCCTTAAGGACATTTTGTGTTTTCAAGAATCAATATTAATGCCATTTAAAAGGAGGCGCAGAATATTTGATTTTATCATCAATTCTTTTATTCAAAGGAAATACATTCAAAAGCCCATTACTCCACATCAAACACGCCATTGCACCATATTGTGTTCTACCCTCTCATTTACCACAGTCAATCAAATTTTATTTGTTCTCTCACTCTACAAATATCAATATGCTCCAAAATGTCTCAACATCCATATGTTTCTCCATCAAACAATCATCCTCTAACACAGATTCTACCAAGTCTTCTAGGGTTCATCATCTCTCTGAAAATGTTATGAATGTTGATCCCCTGAATATGGTTATTCCTGATGGTTCTAGGGCTTTAAAACCTAGAACACCCAATGTGCACAGACCAAAAGATCCATCTGCATGTTCATCTTCTAGTGTTAGTGGAAAGAAGAGCTCTGTTTATGTAGATGAAACTATTGATAAACTCATTACAAGAATTATTACTGAGGATCATGATGTTGTTGGGGTCTCTGTTCCGTTGGCTAGTTTTCCTGCCCCTCAGGATAGCCAAAAGGATCAAAATGTCGATTCAAGTCATGAAACCCCTGCTACTGAGGCTTCCAAAGATGAAGTTGATGATCATGGTAACAAGGATGCTGAGAAGGATGTTGTAACACCTGAGGCTAAAGGTGTTCAATCTGACATTAGAGGCACACATATGGGCGTTAAAGCTGATCAAAAGGATTGTGATATCCCTAAGGCTGATAAAAACAATGATGTTATTCATGATGATGTGATTAACCTGGATGATGTGTCTGACAATGATCTCACTGCCAACCAAGTTAAACATTGGCCTAGGAAAGGAAAGCTTTCAACTAGCATGCTTAGTGTTAAGTATGTTATGCTGAATAGAATTGGGGCAGCTAATTGGGTACCAACCAACCATACCTCCAATATTGCTACTGGTTTAGGTAGATTTATATATGATGTAGGTACCAAAACAAAATTTGATTATGGTACTTATATCCTTAACCAAACCATGAAGCATGCTAGTACACTGTCTGTGAAGTTACCCATTGCTTTTCATTCTCTCATCTATGGTATAATTATGAACCAGTACCCTGCTATTTTGAATGGTTCTGACACTGCATGCAAGAGGGAGAGTGTTCTCTCTTTCCATTATAAGTTGTTTTAGGGGTCACATGTTGTCGCTCCCACCAAATGACACCTCCAGGTCAGAAGGGGTACAGACGCGAACGGTCGGCGAAAAGGATGAGAACACACAGAAGTGAACTCAGAAAGACAAGAGTCTCCAGCTAGGAATTTTTATCCCGTAGGAAAGGTAATGCTGCATAAACCTAGAAAGATATGGATAAGACGGTCGCGTACCAGAGAGACTGAGAAAGGGGGTTGGTTACAACCTGGGAAGGTATTAGCACCCAGGTTGTCCGCCGTACTCGACTGGATCTACGCTTAAAAGATTTGTGTTTTAAAGGGGTAGTGTCAGTGCAATCTGTGTATAAAAGAGCTGGAAAAGGATGTACAGGTGTCAGTGTAAGAGAAGTGAAGTGTGTAAGTGAAGTGTCAGTGTAAGAACAAGAATGAAATGCTCAAGATCATGAGGCTAAAAGAATAAAGCTGAAAGAGGGGGAATATACAGAGACTTTTGTTCGATAACCGTTAAGTTATGCCTACATATCCTCTCGTGCAATGAGGAAGTCAGAACACCGTAGTTCGACCCAAAGAGACTGAAAGATGAGTTGACTGGTGAATTGCTTACTTGTCTATGCTCAAGTGTATGACCTGTCTGGCTCAGGTGCAAACTGTCTTGCATTAGACGGAAGAAGCAAGTTCTCGCTTATGAATGAATGAGGTGAGAAAATAATCCCGAAGGAGACGATTATTGTTTGTTTTTGAGTTTTCAGTCTTTTATTGCTTTTTGAGAGCTTATCATAAGTTAATGAGCTTAAGCCTAAACCAATGGATTAATAAACTCATCACATCCTCCCTCTGATTAGGGGTAATGAGAATACCTTAAGCGTGAAGTCAGTATCTCACACTTAATCACCTTTGATGTAGGATTAAGATCATTATCCTACTTGTGATTAGTTAGATGTTTTTGTTGTTTTTGTTTAGTGTTGATTAATGAGATTAAGCCATAATCAGGGATTAAACAGACTCATTACACCATCCCAATAGAAGGATAATAGATGAGAATGTTTAAGCTGAGGAAAGCTCCTCAACTTAATCCATGATTAGGGATTAACCTCATGACAAAACAAAGCCTTTATTAGATGCATTTTAGTTAATGATAAGATGAAGAAGTGAGTTTTATGGTTTGTAAGACAACTTGAGGGCGACTTGTCCATTAACACTAGGGTTAGTCCTTCTTAACCAATTAAGGAAGAATTAGAACCCTAATGCAAGGCCCAAGTTACAAGCTTGATGTCTTGATGATTATTAAGTGAATTGATTAAAGGATTTAAACACATTAAGGGTTTAACACTTAGGATTAAAGTTATACACTCCATCCTAATAGAAGGATGTAGGCATAAGCTTAATCACAAAGCCTTAAAACCTTTAGGGTTTAGTCCTTGATTAAAAGATGAGAAAAGAAGACTCAAGGATGACACAAAGGCAAAACTAAATGGGGGACTAATCAAAACCCTAATTGTGATCATGCTTGGTTGTTCCTAGGGTTTATGAGGCTTAAGAAAGAAAGAGATCTTCAAAGGCCACCAAGGAGGAACAAGATAGAAAAGAGATGAGATGAGATGAGAAAAGAGGGAAGAGAGGCACAAGTGAGCAAGCTCACTCAAAGACAAGTAAAAATGCAGCAAGGATGTAAAATGATTAGGTGAGAAGAGGTAGGAGGTGAAGGCAAATCCACCTCTCAAACAAACTTACCATTAACCTGAAAAGTTAGTACAAGATGCATAGGGGAAGAAATGAGATGAAACAATGCATATGGATGGGCAAAGGCCAAAGTCAGAAACATACACATGATGCAAATGATGTCAAGATATGGTGCAAACACATGTCAAGAGTTGTGGATGATCATACAAGGATGAGGATGTAAATGAAGCATGCTTGAACCATAAAAGTTCATGAAAGTTTATGAAATGGAATGGACATATAACATGGAAAATGAAAGATGCAATGGTCAAACATGATTCTAATATGTCCTAAGATGTCTTATATGTCATGTGGATGCACAAAATGTCATGGCAAGTTCATGTATGCAAGCAAATGAAAGAAGGATGCAAAGGAAGGCAAGAATTAGGGTTTACATACAATATGCAATGCAAAAATTCAAAATCAGAAGCAAATGGCATGATAAAAAATTGAAAATAGGATCAAAGGAACCCTAAACCTACACAAGTTCACTGCCCAAAGGAGGAGACCTAAATCTAAACCTAATGGAAGTTATGATTTTTCTAATTCAACTAGGGTTTCAAGGTACCTCACAAGAAAAATGCAAAACAAAATGAAAATGCAAGATCAATTCATGCCAATTTTATCCTATAAACTAAATGTTAAGCAAGATGCAATGCAAAAAGAATCATTGTCCAACTCTCAATGGTTAGGCAGAAATGAATTTTTGAAGTTTGAAGCAAAATAATGCCTTGAAATGGAATTAAATCTAAAGAAAATAATCAAAAGGCATCAAGAACAAAAAAGAAATTTGGTTTGAGAGTTGGACAATGTTTCTAAATGTTTTTAAAGGTTACATGAATTTTTTTGTGATTTTTAAATACCTAAAAGTATTTTTTAATTAATTAATTTTCATTAACTAATTAAAAATAATCTTTTAAATGATTTAAAAATAATTTTTAATGCAAAAAATAAAAATAAAAATATTTTTGGGTTCTGAAAATTAATAAAAGGTTTGATAAAATTTTTCAGAATTTTTCAATGTATTTTGCTATTTTTAATTAAATGTACAAAACAAATGAAATAAAATGAAAATAAAAAGAAATTAAATGGAAAGTCAACAGGATCTAAGGCTGAGGTTCAAAGCTGGGTTGGAGGGAATTGACCCCGCGCGCATCTGGACGGCTGAAATTCAAACTACACTAATTATGATTAAAGCCCTAATCTGAACCCTAATGACTTTCAGATGACCGGAACAGTGTTCCGGTCATCTTCTCCGGCGGCTCTCTCACTCAATCTCTCTCAAAACGCCATAAAGACTCACCAAACTCTCTAGAATCAATCCTTAACTCATTCTAAACAAGATTCAGCCAGCAAAAATCATTTATTTCACATGAACAACAAGATTCGAAGCAAAACGGAAAATTATTCAGAAATTTCAGAAGCTCATGAAATGCTTATTTCTCAACTATTTTCAAAACTAAACACATCATGGCAATCAGTGAAGCATGTAGAATCATTATATAAAATAAAATGAGAGTTCTGGAAAAATAAATGCCATGGCTACCTGAGCTTGAGCTTTCGAATCAGGGACTTTCTGGCCAGTTCTTTGCTTCAAATCCACTCCAATGAACCTCCTAAGAAGCTTGCAATGCTTGGTTGGAGTTTAAATGGCCTCTGGAGAGAGTTTGCAGAATCTCAGTTCATGGAATGTGAAAATTGTGTTTTTGATTGTGGAGGTTTTAGGGCAATGTGATGGTTGGGAAATGATCAGTGGATCATGGTGAGTTGTTCTGTGGAATTTGTTTGGAGGTTTGTGGCTTATGTGATGAGTTTCGAATGAAAATGCAAAGAGGGAGGTTTTTGTGAATCCTGTCTTGTGGGAGGTTTCAGCCTGGCTTCTTGTGTGAAATGGCTTGCTTGAGGTCCACATAACATGTTCTGATTGGGCAGAGAGTTGTTGTGGAGCAGTGTGATTGGTATGGCTCAAGTTGCAAAAAGTCAAGCAAGTTGTACTTGGAGGTATGGGCAAGTGGCAGGCTAGTTTAGGGGCATGGCTTGGCTCAGCTGAGTTTAGGGAGAACCATAGAATCTGATTAGAAGCAATGCAGCAAGTGGATTAGGGTTTGAGTGAGGTTTTGCAACTTGGTTCATCTTTGGCCCTTTTGAAGTTTCTTGATCCACAAGTCATAAAAATGAGTGAACTTTTGATGCAATCTGATCTTTAGGCCTTGGTTTATGTTTGTATGAATATTAGAAGTCCATTTGATAGCACAATTTGCCTTGGCAAGTGATTTTGCAACTTTGCCTCTTTGGTAGAAAACTTGAAATTATGTGATTTTTCCCAACTTTGACAAGCCATAACTTTTGATCCAAAATGAATTAGGACAAGTTCTTGTACTTTTTGAAAAGGGAATGATCCATTCTACAACTTTAATGACCAAAGTTTTCCCATTTGAAGCATTTTTGAATCAAAAAGCAAGGGTTGAAAAAGTTTCCCAAAATGGCAAGTTTCCATTACAAGTCATTTTCCCAAAAAGTCAACTTTGCAAATGGCTTGAAATTCTTCAATTTTGTGAACTTCTAACATCTTATATGATCAAATAAAGACCATACACAATAAAAATGATGAAGAACACCCTTTGGTTGGGTCATTGGGGGCCTCAGATGCCCTGATTTTGCACTGACTTGCCCAGAAAGTCAACTCTTGATCAGATGCCTTCCCCATGGAATTTCTTCATGAAAATTGATATGCATGATCCCTATACCATATAGAGACCAATAGAAACAAGAATGACCAAAAAATTTGGAGTTATGGCCTTTGAAACCAAAACCCTAATTCTAGGTCATCTGTGTAGTCAAACCTGGCTCTGCTTCCATGCCATTCTCAGTTCTTGTGATTCTTTGATTTTCTTGACTTTGAGAGGATATAATATGATGCTTGAACATACATGGACCCCTTTGAAGTGATTGATGACCTTTGGAGTGGCTCAAGTGGCTCTTGGATTGCTCAAATCACAAACCCTAGATGCAGATGACTTTGAATCAATGCAGTGAAGCAAATATGTAATATGAGATGCTATGATTAAACTTATGCATATGAAAAGACCAAAAGCCATGGTGTGAATGGGTGAGGGCAAATTTGGGGTGTTTACAGCTGCCCCTATTCAAGCATGAGTTAACTGTGTAGAATGTAAGCAACGACTTAACATGCAAACAAGATAACTTGTGGTTGAATACCAAAGACAGTCCAAAATTTGCACTCACAGAATGAAGAAGAAAAGGGATATAGATTGTAAAAGAAAAATAAAGTATATTTATAAAGTGCGGGCGACGGAGGACGACCGTCGAGCAGAGGACGACTGCTGGGGAAGGAGCAATGATGGGGACGGCCGACATGCTGGGGAAGATGCGGGAAATAAAGCAATGATGGGGACGACCGACAAGCTGGGGAAAATGCGGGAAATAAAGCAATGATGGGGAAGGCCGACAAGCTGGGGATATAAGAGATTATGATGGGGACGGCCATCAAGATGAAGCTATAAGATTCTCTGGGGATTAGAGGTAAGAATAAATGATGAGGTACGGTCATCAGGTTCATAAAGTAATGTAAAAAACGATGGGGACGACCATTGGGCTAATACTGATGAAGGACGATCATCAGGAAAAGGAAAAGGGACCACGACGGGGACGACCGTCGGGTTAAAGAATAAATAAAATAATGATGAGGGACGGTCATCAAAGGTGAAGGACGATCACCTAGCAGGGGACGGCTGCTCTGTTGGGGATAAGATGAGGGACGGTCATCTAAGGTGAAGGGCGATCACCTGGCAAGGTAAGGTTGCCAAAAATATCGCGACATAGGACGAATGCCGGATAAAAGGTCGACGATGGGGACGGCCATCGGATAAGCACGATGAAGGACGATCATCAAGAGGTGAAGGACGATCACCTAGAAGGGTACGACTGCTCTAAGGGTTTATCATGACATAGGACGAATGCTAGATAACAAGATCAACGATGGGGACGGCCATCAGATAATGATGAAGGACGATCATCAAAAGGTGAAGGACGATCACCTAGCAGGGGACGGCTGCTAAATATCACGACATAGGACGAATGCCGGATAGAAAGATCAACGATGGGGACGGCCATCGGATAAAATGATGAAGGACGATCATCAAAAGGTGAAGGACGATCACCTAGCAGGGGACGACTGCTAAATATCACGACATAGGACGAATGCCGGATAGAAAAGGGTTCCAATAATGGAGACTCCGCTGGGGAAAGGATGAGGGATGGTCATCCAAAGGTGAAGGACGATCACCTGGCAGGGTACGGCTGCCGAACGGGTATCATGACATAGGACGAATGTCAGATAGAAAAGAAGTTTTGCTTTGCTGGCGACCTACTGGGGAATAGTAAACACGGACGAGTGTTTACATCCAAGAAATAAAAGGTATAAGTGTTTTGACGTTGTGTATAGATTAAAGATGCGGACAAGCATCCCTAAGACCGTGATACGGACGAGTATCAGTAGAAACAAACGCTGACGCAAGTTCTGAGATGATGATACGGACGAGTACCAACCGGTTAACAAAGAACACGGACGAGTGTTGATTCCGTGGGGACTCTTCTGGGGAATGGTAGACACAGACGAGTGTCTAAATTCAAGAAGACATAAGTGTTTGACACGTGTATGGATTAGAGATGCGGACGAGCATCCCTAAGACTATGATACAGACGAGTATCAGGTAGAAACAAACGCTTGACACATGTTCTGAGATGATGATACGGACGAGTATCAACTGGTTAACAAAGAACACGGACGAGTGTCGGATCTGAGGGGATTTAAGTAATGTATACAAGATACAAACGAGTATCTGTATGAGTGAAGCAGGAATAATAAGTATGAGTGGTGTACAGGTGAGTGCTTAACTTGCTGGGGAGAGTGACACGGACGAGTGTCAAGGAAGAGAAAAGTGTAATATAAACAGGTGTATGGTTTACAAAGTATTTAGGTGACTATGCTGGGGGAAGTGACACAAATGGGTGTCAAGGGATTTGTATGGATATATGTATCTGTGAGTGCAAAGGGGACGCTTTGGCTTTCTACCGGGGATACGACACGGACGGGTGTCAAGAAGTATCTGTAATATATAAGTGTCTGTTTGCAAAGAATGCTCGGGCGACTTTACTAGGGAATCATGACACGGACGGGTGCCAAAAGGAGTGTGCATCTGTATTTATGAGTGTAAGGCAGGTGCCTTGGCTTTCTGCCGGGGGGTCTGGAGAGTTTTCTGTATATCCTTGATGAATTTCCAATATTCACAAGTGTTTGATTCAGACCATGGCTTATGATTATGCAATATGTTTAATTTTTGCCGTAATGCTCCGTATTAGACGGAATGCTACGCTATGGGGGGAAATATGATGCGAATGCTATAATTATGCAAAGATACCGATCCGGGATTCGGATCTCGTTGCTTGAAGTGGATATCCCAGCTGGGGATGAGATCATTGGTAGATCTGACATATGAGACTCTGCTTGGGGATATAGGTCACTGATAGACCTATCTTAGTAATGACGGACCCAGCTGGGGTTTGTAGAAGCTTTCTTCACTCTGTTGTGGGATCTTCAGGCGTTGCTCCTCTGGATAGAGGCTGAGAATCTGTGGGGAGGTGGTTCCCTGGCTTTTGTACTTGGATGAGGAGGAATGATGACAGACAACTCAGCTGGGGAGATGGCACCTCTGGTGCTAATCGGGAGATAGACTGAGTAGATAATGATTAGGAAGCTTGCTGAGGAGAAGCCTTCATGCCCCATGCTGTGCTTAGAATACCTGCAATCCTGAAAAGATAGAGAAGCGCACAAGTAATCCCGAGGTATCCCTTACCAGATTCCGTCATAGGAGTTCAGACACTTCCGGGAGTAAGTATATTTCCTGTAAGCACGTTTTTTAGAAGAAAAGTATCTGTATTTATGAAATAAGTATCTTAGAGACATCGGACATTCTTGCAAATGAAAATAAAATGTACGAGATGAGATGTGCCTGAAAATCCGATTTTATTAATTCATGTGCCCTGAATCGGCGAGGTACAGTCAAAGAAACAGGTCCCCTAAAATGAGGAGATTGTTACAAATTGAGAAATAAAAGGTATTGGCAATGTTGACGACGCTTCAGGGAGCTTCCCTTTGCCATGGCTCGTATGACATTTGACGCTCTTCTCGCCTTGCTTTCTGAAGGAGGCTGATTCTGAAGGAAGCTTGATCCTTTTGAAGCTTACCAAGTCGTGGCGATACAGATGAATTCAGAATGCAATTGTTCGCTTATTCCCTTATTTTGCATGGATCGCCCTTTCGGGTTTTCAATCCATCGGGATACCCATTTTTGCCTGAGTTGTCCAATGCGGCTTTTCAACTTAACGGGTGTACATTTTTTTGTTTATTTTCCCTTATTTTTGTCCGAGTCTTTTATTCTGTTTTTGACTCGCCGGGATGCCCTATTTTTGCCTGGACTTACATTCTGTTTTTATGTCCAGCGGGTCATTTTCATGCGAAGTATTTTTTAACTGCATCTGAATTCACAGGGGACGGGAAGTCTTCACCATCCATAGTACTGAGCATGAGTTCTCCACCGGAGAAGACTTTCTTTACTACGAATGGTCCTTCATAGTTCGGAGTCCATTTGCCCCTGTGGTCTGTATGAGGAGGGAGGAGTCTTTTCAGCACAAGATCTCCTACTTGGTATTCTCGGAGCCTGACTTTCTGATCGAAGGCTTTCTTCATTCTTTTCTGATACAACTGCCCATGACAGATTGCAGCTAACCTCTTCTCTTCAATCAGACTCAGTTGCTCGTATCGGGATCGGACCCATTCTGCTTCGTTCAACTTAACGTCCATTAATACCCGTAAGGAGGGTAATTCAACTTCAACAGGTAGGACTGCCTCCATACCATACACAAGCTGATACGGTGTTGCCCCAGTGGATGTTCTGATTGACGTACGGTACCCATGTAAAGAAAATGGTAGCATTTCATGCCAGTCTTTGTAAGTGACCACCATCTTTTGCACAATCTTCTTGATATTCTTATTAGCTGCCTCAACAGCGCCATTCATCTTTGGCCTGTAAGGAGAAGAATTGTGGTGTTGGATCTTGAAGTCCCGGCACAGTTCTGCCATCATTTTATTGTTCAAGTTGGAACCATTATCAGTAATGATTCGCTCGGGAACTCCGTACCGACATATGATATCTCTCTTCAGAAATCGGGCTACCACTTGCCTTGTAACATTTGCATATGAAGCTGCTTCGACCCACTTGGTGAAATAGTCAATGGCAACCAGGATGAATCTGTGGCCGTTTGAAGCAGTCGGTTCAATCTTGCCAATCATATCAATGCCCCACATGGCAAAGGGCCAGGGTGAAGACATCACATTCAGAGGATTCGGAGGCACATGTTCTTTGTCCGCATAAATCTGGCATTTATGGCATCTTCTGGCATAGGCACAACAGTCTGCGTCCATTGTAATCCAGTAATAACCTGATCTTAGCAACTTCTTGGCCATGGCATGCCCTCCCGCGTGGGTACCAAATGATCCTTCGTGCACTTCGTGCATCAACAAGTCCGCTTCCGTTTTATCAACGCATCTGAGGAGTACCATATCAAAGTTTCTCTTGTAGAGGGAACCGTCAGTATTCAGGAAGAAACTACCAACTAGCCTTCTTAAGGTTTTCTTATCATTGGAAGATGCCCCAGGTGGGTATGTTTGATCCTCCAAGAAGCACTTAATGTCATGGAACCAAGGCTTATCATCTTTAACAATATCTGCTGAGAACACATATGCTGGTCTGTCAAGTCTGGACACTGAAATCCGAGGTACAAAGTTGGCAGCTTGAACTTTGATCATGGATGAAATGGTGGCCAGAGCATCCGCAAACTGATTTTCATCTCGAGGGATATACTCAAGCTTGACTGTTATGAAGAAAGTCAATAACCTTCTTGTATAATCCCGGTAAGGTATCAGATGATCTTGGTGGGTGTACCATTTGCCGTTGGTTTGATTGATTACCAAAGCTGAATCTCCGAATACAGTCAAAGTCTTGATCCTGAGGTCAATGGCTTCCCCAAGACCCATAATACAAGCTTCGTATTCAGCTTCGTTGTTAGTGCAGTTGAAAGTGAGTTTTGCCGAGAAAGGCAGGTGAACTCCTTTAGGTGTAATGAGTACTGCACCAACACCACGACCATTCATATTAACAGCCCCATCAAACATCATAGTCCATTCTTCCTCCGGGTCAGGCCCTTCAGTGCGAACAGGTTCTTCATGATCTTTTGCTTTTATGAACATGATGTCTTCATCAGGGAAATCAAATCTCATAGGCTGGTAATCATCGATGGGTTGCTCTGCAAGATAATCAGACAATACACTGCCCTTGATGGCTTTCTGAGATGTGTACTGGATGTCATATTCTGTGAGGATCATTTTCCATCTTGCAACCCGTCCGGTAAGTGCTGGCTTCTCAAAAATGTACTTGACTGGGTCCATCTTTGAAATCAATAAAGTAGTGTGGGTCAACATATACTGTCTCAGTCGGCGAGCAGCCCACGCTAAAGCACAAAAAGTTTTCTCGAGCAGTGAATAACGTTGTTCACAGTCGGTAAACTTTTTGCTCAGGTAGTATATTACATACTCTTTTCGACCAGACTCGTCATGTTGGCCCAACACACACCCCATTGACTCTTCTAATACTGTCAAGTACATGATTAGAGGTCTTCCTTCCACTGGAGGCATAAGGATAGGAGGCTCTTGCAAGTACTCCTTGATTTTGTCAAAAGCCCTCTGGCAGTCTTCGTTCCACCTGACCGTTTGTTCTTTTCTTAACAGTTTGAACAAAGGTTCACAGGTTGCTGTAAGGTGAGATATGAACCGTGAAATGTAGTTCAATCTACCTAGAAAACCCCGAACTTCTTTCTCAGTCTTCGGTGCAGGCATTTCTTGAATGGCTTTGACTTTATCAGGGTCGACTTCAATCCCTTTCTCACTTACAATAAATCCCAGCAGCTTACCGGATCGCACCCCGAATGTGCACTTGTTGGGGTTCAGCTTCAGTTGGTACTTCCTCAGACGCTTGAATAACTTCAGCAGATTTACCAGGTGGTCTTCTTCTGTGAGGGACTTGGCAATCATGTCATCCACATAACATTCAATTTCTTTATGGATCATGTCATGGAATAATGTTACCATAGCCCGTTGATACGTTGCACCAGCATTCTTCAGTCCGAATGGCATCACCTTGTAACAGAACGTGCCCCAGGGCGTGATAAAAGTGGTCTTCTCCATGTCTTCAGGTGACATCTTGATCTGATTGTATCCTGAAAATCCGTCCATGAAGGAGAATACCGAGAACTGAGCCGTATTATCAACCAATACATCAATGTGAGGTAAAGGGAAGTCATCTTTCAGGCTGGATCTGTTCAGATCCCGGTAATCCACGCACATCCTCACCTTGCCATCTTTCTTAGGCACAGGTACAATATTAGCAACCCACGGAGGATAGCTAGTCACAGCAAGGAACTCGGCGTCCCACTACTTTTGCACCTCTTCTTTAATCTTCATTGCCATATCTGGGCGAGTACGACGCAGTTTCTGTTTAACCGGTGGACAATCTTCTCTTAAAGGCAGCTTGTGCATAACAATATCGGTATCCAACCCTGGCATATCCTGATAAGACCAAGCAAACACATCCACATATTCACGAAGCATATCAATTAGTTGCTTTTTCACTGAGTCTTGTAAGCAGGCCCCGATCTTAACCTCTTTCACATCTTCATCCGTACCAAGATTAATCGTTTCGACCTCCTCCTGATGAGGAGTGATAACCTTCTCCTCTTGTCTTAACAACCTGGCTAGCTATTCAGGAAGCTCATAATCTTCTTCAACCCCTTCATCAGCTTGATTGATTGGATTGTCAAAGTCATACAGAGTCATAGCTGTGCTGTTGTCGGTGCGGTCTGAAAGGCACTCTCTGCAAGGGTTTAGATTGTTCATTTTAGTGATCGATTTTAATCTTGTTTAGAAAAAGTGAAGTAAAGTTATCATTTTGGAAAACATTGCCATTTCATTTTTTGTACAAAAAGAAAAAATGGAAAACAGTGAGCGAAAAAAGAAAAAGACTCATTTGCAAAAGATGTCCGATATTCATTGATTGATCTGTTTGCACAAAATTACAAGATGGCCCGATTACAAAATGAGTCTTGTCATCTTGGGCAAGATGCAAGACTTGATGCATGCTTAAAAATATAGGAAATAATAATTACTCTGCAGGAGTAACCCTTATAATTTCCTGGGAAGACCAGTTTGAGATACGGCTCCCCGGGACCCTTGGACGTATCCAGCTCTCCAGGTTGCGCTCATCTTCCGACTCATCTTCCAAGTTGTTCACTGCATCTGGGGTGAGCATTCCCCCGCTGACAAAACTGGGCTTCTTGGCAGCCTCTGATTGATCTTGTTGAGTTGGTTTGTAACCCAACCCAAATCTGTCCTCCTTCTTCTCCACAGGCAGCAACTTGCCCCAGCCTTGGGCAGTCCCCTCTTCAACAACCTTCCTAGCTTGCTGATAAGATGTCATGGAGGTCCCTAGTACAGCAGATGCTTCATTTATGTTCAGGGCCTCAAATCCCAGGCTCATAGTTTCATGGATTTCTCCATCTATCTCAATGTATTTGTACGTAGCCAGATGGCTAAAAAAATGTCCTCTTCCCCACAGATGGTGATGATTTGGCCTTCCCACTCGAATTTCAGCTTCTGGTGAAGGGTAGACGTGACTGCGCCAGCGGCATGGATCCAAGGTCTACCCAACAAATAGCTGTAGGCCGGCTGAATGTCCATCACATAGAAGGTAATCTTAAAAGTCTGCGGGCCAATCATCACAGGCAGATCAATCTCCCCAAGCACTGATCTTTTAGAGCCCTCAAAAGCTCTCACCACCAAATTACTCGGACGCAATGCCAAGCCATCATACTCTAGCTTCACTAAGGCCTTCTTTGGTAGAACATTGAGCGATGACCCCGTGTCCACCAGTACATGAGATAAAACAACACCCTTGCATTCTAGAGTGATGTGTAGAGCCTTGTTGTGGTTATGTCCCTCAGTTGTTAAGTCAGCATTGGTAAAGCCCAGTCCATGACTGGTGTTGACATTAGCTACCACAGTTTCCAGCTGATTAACAGTGATCTCCTCTGGCACGTATGCTGCGTGCAAGACTTTCAGTAATGCATTCCTGTGAGCTTCAGAACACATCAACAGGGATAATATGGAGATCTTTGAGGGAGTTTGGTGAAGCTGATCCACCACCTTGTAATCACTTCTCTTTATGATTCTCATAAACTCGTCTACATCTTGCTCAAAAGATGTCTTCTGAGTTTCTTTGACAGTCGGCTCTTCAAATACCACACTCTTTCCTTTTGCCTTGGCAGCAGCTTCTGCTTCAGCATTAGGTCTTTGAGTTTGTGAGGCAAAGAGGCGTCCGCTTCGAGTGAAGCCTCCGCCTCCCCCAACATTATCAATCTGTGGAGAAGAGGTTGAAGAATCCAAAGTGATTTTCTCCTCGTTGCAGTAGAGGTCAGAGCCATAATGCCAGGGTATGGCATTACTGCTTTCATATGGAACGGGTCCAGGTACCGTGATGGTAACTGGACTGACTGCAGCAGAGGAGGGTACTGAAATGGTGTGCGGATTGTAGTAAATGGTGACCGGTGATCTGGCAGGAGGTGCCACTGTTTATTGTTGAGAGTTGTTGTTTGGAAGAACATTTGACGGATCATAGTAAATGGTGACTGCTGAGATATCCTCATCAATTTCTGTTGGCGTTGTAGAAGATCTTGCTGAATAAAGGGGTGCTGATGTTGTAGAAGAAATGATTGTTGACATCTGATTTGTTGAAGTGATGGACGGAGCCATTGTGGATGATATTGATGAATTGGTTGGAATGATTGTTGTTGCAGTTGTAGAAGAGTCAGGAATTGTTGTTAAAGGGATTGCTGGATTTGTAGGCACTGATGTTGTGATCTGAAGTATACCGCTTCTGATAAGATTATCTATGCCGCTTCTCAAGTTATCACACCCGTTGACCGAAATGTTGCAATAACCATAACCGAGCTCACACCCGGGGAACATCTGGCACTCTAGAAGCTGAGCTTTAATTTCTACCAGAGGTGTCCGAATCTGCCCAACACTGGTGATTAAGAAAGATGTCTTGTCTTCCTCAATGGAATTAATTCTTGGTCCTCCATGGTTGGGCATGGGATTCTTGTTGACATTTGGCGGGGGTGCAAAATTGAGGGCTTTGGAATCCACTAGATCTTGCACTTTCATTTACAAAGCCCTGCATTTCTCAGTATTGTGGCCAGGTGCATTGGAGTGGAAAGAACATCTGGCATTGACATCATAGTTTCTTGGAAGATTGGAGGGATCTGGTGGTGCTAATGTCCTTAGTTCAACCAAGTTGAGTTTTAGGAGTTGTGGCAATAAAGCGGCATAAGGCATAGGGATAGGGTCAATCACCCTGTTTGCCTGTGATGGTCTTTGCTGAAAAGGTCTTGGCTGTTGATTGTTGTTGTTGTTGTTGTTGTTGTAAGTCCTCTGTGGCGGATATTGAACTTGCTGCTGATAATGTGGTTGTTGTTGTGGCTGATATGCTGGTTGCTGAGGAATCGGAGCTGGAATAGTGACAGCTGCTACTGATCTGTGGACATGCTGAGGTCTGCCCCTGTTGGCATAAATGGCATTTGCCTCACCGGTTCTTCTTGGCCCCACAAAAGGCTTCCTGGAGTTACTGGAAGAACTTGCACCATTATCAGAAATTTTACCCATCTTCAGAAGGCTTTCAATTCTTTCTCCGGCTATAACTACGTCAGCGAAGCTGGTGGAAAAAAAGGCAGCTAGCCTGTCAATATATGTTCCTTGCCGAGTGTTCATAAACATGTCGGCCATTTCTCTTTCCGACATGGGTGGCTGGACAGCAGCAGCAAGCTGTCTCCACCTCTGGGCATATTCCCTGAAGCTTTCTCTGGAGGATTGAGACATTCCCATCAGGAGAGTCCTGTTAGGAGCCATGTCCAGATTGTATTGGTACTGCCTGATGAAAGCTTCAGCTAGGTCCTTCCAGCATCTGATAGTAGCTCTGGTCAAGTGAGAGTACCACTCCCTTGAAGCTCCAGTCAAGCTATCTTCAAAGTAAAACATCCATAGTTTCTCACCCATGGTGTATGCTTTAAGTCTCCCCAGAAAAGACTGTAGGTGAGTTCGTGGACAGGAAGTTCCGTTGTACTTCTCGAAGCACGTGGGTTTAAACTTGTGGGGAATTCTTACCCCGTCCACTAACCCCATATCCATGACATCAAAACCCAGGGAATTTTGAGACTCCAGAGATCTCAATTTCTCAGCAATTTCATCAAGCCTCCTATCATAAACTTCATCCCCAGCTCCCATCACAGTGAACTGCTCTTCCTGGGGGTCTTCCTGTAAAACCCTTCCTCCATTAGTATTTCCTTGCACAATACCCGGGATATTGACTTCCGGATGCAGATGAGGCCCATATACTGGTGGATTAACATGAGGCTGAACCCTCTCATTGTTACTTGTTCCCCCAGTTCCCAGAGGAGGTTCCTCCGGGGTCTGTCTTTCTACCAATGCCCTCAATCTTTCTTGGCTTTGAGCCAAGCCATTCATTACCTCCATGAACTGGGTCATTTGGTTTCTCATCTCCAGTCTTTCATCAACCATCTGGGTTCTGACCTCTGTCAGCTCTTGCTGTACTTGGTCCATCTGGATACCAGGAAGGTTGTTGCGAGTAGGATATCTGTGCGGACGGTTGAGAGGGAACACCCGACGGCGAGCAATAATTCCTGAACCACAACAGAGTTAGTAACAAACAAAACAAAAACCTACAAAACAAAACAAAAGTTAGTATGCAATGCAGTATGCTTATTTGTTTCCAAGGTATCCGGCTTGGTACTTGGTTTTGACCTTTCCAGACCCTGAGGAAGATGCTTTGATGTATCTTGGGAGAAAAGAAACTCAATGAAACAAACTTACAAATACATTACACATGGTGGATCATACATAGTTTGTTTTTACAACATAAGCCCCTGAGGGGTCAAAATACAACATAAAAGAAAAGTACATCAAATGGAAATAGCAACAAGCAAAGTAATCAAACATCTAATCCAAACTCATCCTCCTTAACTTCCTTCAAAAGTGCTTCAGTTACAGGACCAGCCGGATGCTCTGTAATATTTTTGATAAGAAGGTTTCTGGTGGCAATAGCAGCAGTCAGCTTCTTGTGCCTGTCCTGGTCCTTTGACCTCTTCACACCAGCCCTAAGCTTCAATTCTGAGATTTCCTTCTGGGCTGCTAGCAGAGCCTCCTGTTGTTTCCTCTCAATGGCCTCTAACTGCTAAATCTTGGCCTGAGTTCTCTTATCCTCTTGAGTGTGAGCTTCAGTGATCCTGACCCACCTAGCTTGACTTTCTTTCAGATAGAGGTCAGTCCTAGCCTTCTGAAACTGGGCCTCTTTACAGGCATTCTTCAATATTTGCTCTCCAGCTCTTGATTTCTTGATGTAGTATTCTGCTTTCTCAATCTTGGCCAGATGTTCTACTCTGAGCTTCTCCAGCCTCTCAATGTCTAGACGACCATCACTCCTCTCCCAGAGGGTCTTCTTTAGAGCTTGAGACAGATTCTCATTCCTCTCTTTCAGTTTCTCAAATTCCTCCAGGCTGACAGTGGCTGGAGGTGGTGTTGTGGATGGTCCAGGTGCATCCTCAATGGTGAAAGGCATTCCAGAAATCTGAGCCCTAGCATGAGACCATTCATAATACTGAGCTGAGGCCACATTATTGCATCTCCCAAGAATGGCCATCCCTTTGGTCTGGATGTTGTCCCAAGCCCATGATGCTTGTCTGACAACAACTAGATTAGGCTTTATCTCACAATACAGGGTTTCAACCAAGTCTTGCACTCTAGGAGGGTGAACCAAAGCATAGCCCAATTGTCTCTTGAACAGCAAAGGATTGTAATTGATGCAACCCTTCACTCCTACCAGAGGTACATTGGGGTACTGCCCACAACTTGTAATTATGTCCCTGCCTTTGGTGCTCTGGGTGCACCACCTGATGTCATCTGAAGTCAAAGCAATAAGCCTCCTGGCCCAATTCTTCTGTTGGCGAGGGTTCAGGAAAGCATCAGTCTTGGGTAAGTGTTTAAGCAGCCAAGTGTGAAACAAAGGAGCACAGCATCTCACCAACCTCCCTCTCTGCTTCTCATTCCTTTGGTGAACAGAATAATAGAAATCCCCCAGCAAGGTGGGTACTGGGTTCCTCAAAAGGAAGAGATGAATAGCATTCTTGCTGATAAACTTGGGCTCGTCTGCAAAAAGCATAACCCCGTATATACTGAGGGCTAACAATGCACAAACTGCCTTCCATTCTCCCAAGGAGGCCTTCAGGATGGCCTGAGAAATTAGAAAGTCCAAGTGTAGACCAGGGATTCCAGCCTTTGTTGACATGTTCTGCTCAATCAAGATAGGCTCCAAATAAAGTGCCTTTGCCACTTCTCCATTGCTGGGAGAAGTCATCTCTGGGTTGAAGGGGATATCACCCCTGACAGGTACTCCAATCAAAGATGAGAATTCCTCCAGCAGAGGTCCCAACTGAAAGTCCTGGAAAGTGAAGCATCTCAAAGGAGGATCATAGAACTGTAGGCAAGTGTGAATCAAACTCCTCTGAGAAGGGTCCAAGTCCATAACCATATCAAGGATGCCTCCATAATGTTCTTTGAATAATGGGATATGGTCTGGAGTGATAAGTGCCTGGACCTGCCTGATGCCAGCCAGCACAGGCTCAAAGAAATGGTATGAAATGTTGCTCTTCTTGGGTGCCATGACTGCTGAAGAGCTGAAAATAAATGCTGATGATGAAGACTGGTGCTGGAGATAAGCCACTGATAGGCTGAGGATGATGATGAAAGCAGCTGAAGCAGACAACTGATGAAGATAACTAAAGCAGATAGCTGATGAAGATAGCTGAAGTAGATAAAGGTCTATGCAGATGAAGGGGTCAAAACCAAGCCAGATGTAATATGGATACCCTGAAAAACAAATAAACAAATGTTAAATGATGCAATGATGATGTATGCAAATGATATGCAAGGGTTTGTGATTAAGCTGGATCTGATTACTGTCTTGATATAAAGGCCCATGTATGTTTAAGAAATCCAGATGGAGGTTCAGAAATCCAGTAACCAAGGTGGGGGACTCAAATAAAGAGTCACATGTCCAGGGTTAAATCACAAGAACTGTCCAAAGTGAAGCATTCTTAAACACAACAAGTAACTGGGTATGATGTGGCCAAGGGTTCCTGCAAACCTGTAAACAGCCCAACCCCCTCACAGGTGATGTTCTAAAACAAGGATCCTCAGACTTGGATCAGTTATGAGAAGTGTAAACACTTCTAACCCGGAGGTACAATGTTTACAATAACCATAAAAGATCCTCCTCCAATTCACCTCAGTTTCTGAAGGTCAAAATAAAGGTCATCCAGACTTAGCAGGCTTCCCCGATAGCCCTAGCACTACAGGAAATCTGTAGCACAGAGTTCTCAAGAAGAAACCCACATCTGAACCGTGTTTCATATTCCCGCACCAGACCGAAATGGAATGGGAAAGAACATGAACCACTCTAGCCTAGGTGTCACTCAGGTCCCAGGTATAGGACCTCAAACTCTCAGTGAACCCTACCCATCAACACAATAAACCAGATGCAGCCGGATGACAGTATGACAGTATGATATATAAAGCTATAAAGAAAGCAATAAATAACTGTACATAAAGCAGTAAATAAAGCAACTATATAAACACAATTAGCACATAACACCCCAGTAAACACAAATCAATCAAGCGCTAGGAGGAACCCACAAAAAGAACCAGAAGCCCTGGTTACAGTATAAGTTTCCCCAGCAGAGTCGCCAAGCTGTCGCTCCCACCAAATGAGGCTTCCAGGTCAGAAGGGGTACAGACACGAACGGTCGGTGAAAAGGATGAGAACACACAGAAGTGAACTCAAAAATACAAGAGTCGCCAGCTAGGCATTTTTATCCCGTAGGAAAGGTAATGCTGCATAAACCTAGAAAGATATGGATAAGACGGTCGCGTACCAGAGAGACTGAGAAAGGGGGTTGGTTACAACCTGGGAAGGTATTAGCACCCAGGTTGTCCGCCGTACTCGACGGGATCCACGCTTAAAAGATTTGTGTTTTAAAGGGGTAGTGTAAGTGCAATCTGTGTATAAAAGAGCTGGAAAAGGATGTATAGGTGTCAGTGTAAGAGAAGTGAAGTGTGTAAGTGAAGTGTCAGTGTAAGAACAAGAATGAAATGCTCAAGATCATGAGGCTAAAAGAATAAAGCTGAAAGAGGGGGAATATACAGAGACTTTTGTTCGATAACCGTTAAGTTATGCCTACATATCCTCTCGTGCAATGAGGAAGTCAGAACACCGTAGTTCGACCCAAAGAGACTGAAAGATGAGTTGACTGGTGAATTGCTTACTTGTCTATGCTCAAGTGTATGACCTGTCTGCATCAGGTGCAAACTGTCTTGCATTAGACGGAAGAAGCAAGTTCTCGCTTATGAATGAATGAGGTGAGAAAGGAATCCCGAAGGAGACGATTATTGTTTGTTTTTGAGTTTTCAGTCTTTTATTGCTTTTTGAAAGCTTATCATAAGTTAATGAGCTTAAGCCTAAACCAATGGATTAATAAACTCATCACATCCTCCCTCTAATTAGGGGTAATGAGAATACCTTAAGCGTGAAGTCAGTATCTCACACTTAATCACCTTTGATGTAGGATTAAGATCATTATCCTACTTGTGATTAGTTAGATGTTTTTGTTGTTTTTGTTTAGTGTTGAGTAATGTGATTAAGCCATAATCAGGGATTAAACAGACTCATTACACCATCCCAATAGAAGGATAATAGATGAGAATGTTTAAGCTGAGGAAAGCTCCTCAACTTAATCCATGATTAGGGATTAACCTCATGACAAAACAAAGCCTTTATTAGATGGATTTTAGTTAATGATAAGATGAAGAAGTTAGTTTTATGGTTTGTAAGACAACTTGAGGGGGACTTGTCCATTAACACTAGGGTTAGTCCTTCTTAACCAATTAAGGAAGAATTAGAACCCTAATGCAAGGCCTAAGTTACAAGCTTGATGTCTTGATGATTATTAAGTGAATTGATTAAAGGATTTAAACACATTAAGGGTTTAACACTTAGGATTAAAGTTATACACTCCATCCTAATAGAAGGATGCAGGCATAAGCTTAATCACAAAGCCTTAAAACCTTTAGGGTTTAGTCCTTGATTAAAAGATGAGAAAAGAAGACTCAAGGATGACACAAAGGCAAAACTAAATGGGGGACTAATCAAAACCCTAATTGTGATCATGCTTGGTTGTTCCTAGGGTTTATGAGGCTTAAGAAAGAAAGAGATCTTCAAAGGCCACCAAGGAGGAACAAGATAGAAAAGAGATGAGATGAGATGAGAAGAGAAAAGAGGGAAGAGAGGCACAAGTGAGCAAGCTCACTCAAAGACAAGTAAAAATGCAGCAAGGATGTAAAATGATGAGGTGAGAAGAGGTAGGAGGTGATGGCAAATCCACCTCTCAAACAAACTTACCATTAACCTGAAAAGTTAGTACAAGATGCATAGGGGAAGAAATGAGATGAAACAATGCATATGGATGGGCAAAGGCCAAAGTCAGAAACATACACATGATGCAAATTATGTCAAGATATGGTGCAAACACATGTCAAGAGTTGTGGATGATCATACAAGGATGAGGATGTAAATGAAGCATGCTTGAACCATAAAAGTTCATGAAAGTTTATGAAATGGAATGGACATATAACATGGCAAATGAAAGATGCAATGGTCAAACATGATTCTAATATGTCCTAAGATGTCTTATATGTCATGTGGATGCACAAAATGTCATGGCAAGTTCATGTATGCAAGCAAATGAAAGAAGGATGCAAAGAAAGGCAAGAATTAGGGTTTACATACAATATGCAATGCAAAAATTCAAAATCAGAAGCAAATGACATGATAAAAAATTGAAAATGGGATCAAAGGAACCCTAAACCTACACAAGTTCACTGCCCAAAGGAGGAGACCTAAATCTAAACCTAATGGAAGTTATGATTTTTCTAAGTCAACTAGGGTTTCAAGGTACCTCACAAGAAAAATGCAAAACAAAATGAAAATGCAAGATCAATTCATGCCAATTTTATCCTATAAACTACATGTTAAGCAAGATGCAATGCAAAAAGAATCATTGTCCAACTCTCAATGGTTAGGCAGAAATGAATTTTTGAAGTTTGAAGCAAAATAATGCCTTGAAATGGAATTAAATCTAAAGAAAATAATCAAAAGGCATCAAGAACAAAAAAGAAATTTGGTTTGAGAGTTGGACAATGTTTCTAAATGTTTTTAAAGGTTACATGAATTTTTTTGTGATTTTTAAATACCTAAAAGTATTTTTTAATTAATTAATTTTCATTAACTAATTAAAAATAATCTTTTAAATGATTTAAAAATAATTTTTAATGCAAAAAATAAAAATAAAAATATTTTTGGGTTCTGAAAATTAATAAAAGGTTTGATAAAAATTTTCAGAATTTTTCAATGTATTTTGCTATTTTTAATTAAATGTACAAAACAAATGAAATAAAATGAAAATAAAAAGAAATTAAATGGAAAGTCAACAGGATCTAAGGCTGAGGTTCAAAGCTGGGTTGGAGGGAATTGACCCCGCGCGCATCTGGACGGCTGAAATTCAAACTAAACTAATTATGATTAAAGCCTTAATCTGAACCCTAATGACTTTCAGATGACCGGAACAGTGTTTCGGTCAACTTCTCCGACGGCTCTCTCACTCAATCTCTCTCAAAACGCCATAAAAACTCACCAAACTCTCCAGAATCAATCCTTAACTCATTCTAAACAAGATTCAGCCAGCAAAAATCATTTATTTCACATGAACAACAAGATTCGAAGCAAAACGGAAAATTATTCAGAAATTTCAGAAGCTCATGAAATGCTTATTTCTCAACTATTTTCAAAACTAAACACATCATGGCAATCAGTGAAGCATGTAGAATCATTATATAACATAAAATGAGAGTTCTGGAAAAATAAATGCCATGGCTACCTGAGCTTGAGCTTTCGAATCAGGGACTTTCTGGCCAGTTCTTTGCTTCAAATCCACTCCAATGAACCTCCTAAGAAGCTTGCAATGCTTGGTTGGAGTTTAAATGGCCTCTGGAGAGAGTTTGCAGAATCTCAGTTCATGAAATGTGAAAATCGTGTTTTTGATTGTGGAGGTTTTAGGGCAATGTGATGGTTGGGAAATGATCAGTGGATCATGGTGAGTTGTTCTGTGGAATTTGTTTGGAGGTTTGTGGCTTATGTGATGAGTTTCGAATGAAAATGCAAAGAGGGAGGTTTTTGTGAATCCTGTCTTGTGGGAGGTTTCAGCCTGGCTTCTTGTGTGAAATGGCTTGCTTGAGGTCCACATAACATGTTCTGATTGGGCAGAGAGTTGTTGTGGAGCAGTGTGATTGGTATGGCTCAAGTTGCAAAAAGTCAAGCAAGTTGTACTTGGAGGTATGGGCAAGTGGCAGGCTAGTTTAGGGGCATGGCTTGGCTCAGCTGAGTTTAGGGAGAACCATAGAATCTGATTAGAAGCAATGCAGCAAGTGGATTAGGGTTTGAGTGAGGTTTTGCAACTTGGTTCATCTTTGGCCCTTTTGAAGTTTCTTGATCCACAAGTCATAAAAATGAGTGAACTTTTGATGCAATCTGATCTTTAGGCCTTGGTTTATGTTTGTATGAATATTAGAAGTCCATTTGATAGCACAATTTGCCTTGGCAAGTGATTTTGCAACTTTGCCTCTTTGGTAGAAAACTTGAAATTATGTGATTTTTCCCAACTTTGACAAGCCATAACTTTTGATCCAAAATGAATTAGGACAAGTTCTTGTACTTTTTGAAAAGGGAATGATCCATTCTACAACTTTCATGACCAAAGTTTTCCCATTTGAAGCATTTTTGAATCAAAAAGCAAGGGTTGAAAAAGTTTCCCAAAATGGCAAGTTTCCATTACAAGTCATTTTCCCAAAAAGTCAACTTTGCAAATGGCTTGAAATTCTTCAATTTTGTGAACTTATAACATCTTCTATGATCAAATAAAGACCATACACAATCAAAATGATGAAGAACACCCTTTGGTTGGGTCATTGGGGGCCTCAGATGCCCTGATTTTGCACTGACTTGCCCAGAAAGTCAACTCTTGATCAGATGCCTTCCCCATGGAATTTCTTCATGAAAAATTGATATGCATGATACCTATACCATATAGAGACCAATAGAAACAAGAATGACCAAAAAATTTGGAGTTATGGCCTTTGAAACCAAAACCCTAATTCTAGGTCATCTGTGCAGTCAAACCTAGCTCTGCTTCCATGCCATTCTCAGTTCTTGTGATTCTTTGATTTTCTTGACTTTGAGAGGATATAATATGATGCTTGAACATACATGGACCCCTTTGAAGTGATTGATGACCTTTGGAGTGGTTCAAGTGGCTCTTGGATTTCTCAAATCACAAACCCTAGATGCATATGACTTTGAACCAATGCAGTGAAGCAAATATGTAATATGAGATGCTATGATTAAACTTATGCATATGAAAAAACTAAAAGCCATGGTGTCAATGGGTGAGGGAAAATTTGGGGTGTTTACACATGTACCTGACATTGTTGTGACATCCACTGGCACGTCTACTAGTAGAAAGCCTCTCAATGGGAATTCAATCATTGTTGAGCTCAAAGAAGCTTGTAAAGAGTTAGATGCAAGAAAGTTGAAATTTGAGAAAATGATTGAGATGTTGTAAAAAGAGGGGACAACTGATGGTGAGCTGAATGAAGAGGAAGTTGAAGGTGGTTTTAATGATGGTTCAGATAGTGAGAATGCAAGTCGGGGAGAAGATGATGTTGGAGATGATCAACCTAGTTCTGAATAGGCTTTGTGTGTGTGGCCACTAGTTACTTCTGCTGAATTTTTTCTTCTGGTTTTTTTATTTTGATTTCTTGCCCTTAAAGGCCCTTTGTAATATGTTTGGATTTCTATGATCTCTGCTGGCTATTGTAGCGGTAAAATCATGGGTGTACACTATTAGTTAAATTAACTCAAAGTAAATAGAGTCGCCACCGCGCTTTTATTTTATTCCAAGAGGAAAAGGAAAAAAGAGCGAATAAATCCTGATGAATCTAAAAGCAAAAATCTAAAGAAACACAACAGAGAAACAGGTAAGGGATATGTTAGACAATGGGAAAGTTTTACGCACCTAAAATGTTTGTGGTACTCCACGGGAGCCCTTTGAAATATTTATTGCTTTTGGTTTGAAAAAAGGTTTGTTAAATGAGAGTGGAGGGATGAGAAAAGAATTTTTTTTTATATTTTTGTGTTTGGAGAGGTTTACCACCTCATGCCTACGTACCCACAAAGTGCAATGCAAGATCAAAACCTCGTAGTTCTTGGTACAAATAGTGAAAAGGGTTGGTTATGATTGATTTTATTAAGTGAAGAGAACTTGTCATCTTCAAGTGGATGGTCAAACAAACTACCATGAGAATGAAGGCATGGACTCATACGTCATTATGGGGAGGGTGCAAACTCGGATAAAATCAACGAGTATGCCACTAAACCCCCACAAATGACAAGAGACTCAATTACATCAAACTACAACCATGGAGATTGAAAGACTTGCACCCGACTAAAGAATAACGACTCATAATCGACACTCTCTTAAAGAAAATAAGCAAAAATGCACAAAGGCACAAAGCAACTTGAATGAGTTTGATTCTTTTTATTTTTTGAATTAAGGTCCACATGATTAAATTCATTGATTTTTTTAAAGCAAAGAAAAAGTAAAAGTCACTTGACAAAAGTCAAAGTTTTGTTTATTAAAGAGGTGATGATTTAAAAAGAAGGAATCCTTTGAAAAAGGGAGAAGATTTTGAAAATTAAAGAAGGGGAGGAGATGAAGAGACTATCCTAAAAAATAAAATAAGGAGATAAGGGAAGAAAGATTTAACTAAACTTGTGATACTTCAAATAATGAGCATAAGAGTTCTATCCTTATAAGCTAGCAAACGGCCAAATAAAGGCAAGTTCCAACTTCATGAAGGTCAAGGCAAAGGAAATGTGTTTTAAGAATCTAAGTCCAAATCTTCATTCCAAAGCCATGGATAGTAACCAATAATCCACAAATTAAAGTCACAATTTTTTTAGAAGTTTAATCCTTTATTAATGTTTTTGTGTCCAAATGGACAAATGGAAAATCAACAACAAAATAAGAGCAAATAATAAACATGATATGGATGAATAAAGTATAATGAAGCAAAATAAAATAAAACAAACAATAAAAGTGCAAGAAATTAAATTTTAATAGCAAAAGAAATTAAAGTGCAAGAATATAAAATATTAATAGTAGTAATATAATAATATTTACATAATAATAATGATATGGTGAACTTAATCAACCACAACCAAAAGAATAACCGAAATCGAAAGGTAACCGGATCCGCTTAGCATCTTACACTATAGTGATTAATCAAGGCAAACTGAATCGAATTCAATGAAATTTGAAAAGCGATTGGGAGACCCAAAGCACCTACGCATCAAACATTCATAAGTCTCGATTCTTAATGCAATATGATTAACCACTTTGGGATTACGTGACCAATAAGAGGTCCGGTCCACGAAAGTGCAAGTACCCAATTAGATTTTTATTCCGAATTAGGGACAAATTTAGGTCTATGTTAAGCAATCGCCGAGTAATTTACGAAGTAATTACCCTACAAATGAGGTCGGCCACCACCAATTACGGTGCACAATGTTAGTTTCAATGCATGCGAGATAAACAATATGTAAATCGCTATCCGGATGCAATATCAGAAAAACTAAAGATGAATACCAAATTGGGCCGCACTCATGGTATTCTTCCATCCTTAAGTTCAATCACTCATCTCGGTGGATTCAAGTATGAAAATGTATCACTAATGCAAAGTACCTTAAATGAATTGAATAATTCACTTAAAGGTAGATTTGAACTAATGAACATTAACTACTCTAATCTACACCCAAAGTTCATTGAAATTAAGGAGAAACCACTCCCAAAAGTACTTCCTAGGGTAAAAATAAAAAGGAGGAAGAAAGAGGAACCAAAAAGGGGCTTAAAACAAGCCAAAAACACCATTTTGACTTGCGTTAACCGGTTAACCAGAATGCACTGGGAATGGTTAACCAGTTAACGCAAGTAGTTTTCAAATATTGTGCTGTTTTAAAACTGGTTAACTGGTTAACCAATTTACACTATAAATGGTTAATCGGTTAACTATATACCAGTAGTAGAAAAATGCAGAAAATTCAGCATGATCCATTTTAAAACCTTTTTACAAACATTTGATGATCATGATCTGAATTTGCACGAATTTTAAAACCAAAATACAGTGAAATTACTGCAATCAAACAACAAATTAAGATCCAAAGGATCTAGAAACAAAGGCACCAAAGATCTACATCTTGAATTTTGATGGTGAATATGGGTTTATGGAGTGAGTGAATTACCAAAAGCACTTCTTCAAATTGGACCAAATCAAGCTAGATCTACTGCAATGGATGAACAAAAAGAAGAATAGGATGAAGGTTTAGCTCAAGTTAGTCAAGAATTCAATGTGAATTCTTGATAACTTCAAAAAGAGGAAAATAGCTTTAGTGAGTGTAACACCCCAAATTTGCCCTCTTCATTTTAAGCATCATATCGCATCATAGTCATCATAACGGATCATGTCTTTAGCATTTTGCATAGAAAAATGAGGCATAACACCCACATGTTCTAGCATAAGGCATATGACCAACCATCTGGAAAGTTTGAAGCACTGCAAATAAAAATCAAGACCTGGCAAGAATCTCACAGGATCAGTCTGCACAAGCTCTGTGTCATGTTCAAAGCTTAAAAAGGAAGAAAGGATCAAAATCAGCTTGAAACGGCGGGCGCCGGCATCATTTTTGAAGTTTCCCACCAAAAGGGGGGAAATTCAAATTTTGCATGCGTTAACCGGTTAACGCATATGGTTAACCGGTTAACAGCTGCGAAATTTGAATTTCCAGCAGCAAATTTCAGCATGTGTGTTTTGGTCCCATTTTCCAATTTTCTGATTTTTATTCATTTGAATTTCATTTGAATTTGAGAAGGATCTAGAGCATGTATCCAAACCTCTTTCCAACCCTAAAACCTAATCACATTACCAAGCCATATTTTTTGGATCCCAAACCAAGATTTTGGGCCCCCAACCCTAAACCATATATATTCCATTTCTCTCCAAACCAAAAAAAACTCTCCCTCATTTTTTGACTCTCATTCTGAATTTTCATTGCTCTCACTCACAATTCTCTCACTTTTCTCTCCCAATTTTCCAAATCACTCAAAGTTCCTCTTTGAAGATCACACAACCTTGCCTTGAGGTGTGTAGATCTTGGAACTAGACCTCCATCCATAGCTTCATTGCATCTTTTTGCTGGTTTAATTGGTGATTCAGATCTGGTTTGGGATCTAGAAGTGCTTTTGGATCAAAATTCTGCATCAAGAGCTTGATCTTGCATTTATTTTGCATGGAGGGTGGAGATTAGCATCGGATCTTCAAGGTTTTGCGCGAGATCTATCATTTTCAGCCTAATCAACAATTACCAAAGCATACCTCCGCTTTGTAGGTTGGTTTAATTTCAGATCCAACTCTGTTTTTAGCTTATTTGCATTGCTTGTGATTTAGATCCACCATGTGTTTGTGTAATTGTTTGTGTTGCATGATTTGATTGGTTGTTTGGTATCCGGATCCGATTGTTGTTGTTCATGAGCATAATGTTATGGATTGATGTGCATTGATCTATTTTTTTTCCATGCGTAATTGAGTGCTGGTCTGGTGCAGCTTATTTGAATAAGCTGTTTTTGAGATGCTGTTTCTGCAGGTTTTTGCTGCTGTTTTTACAGTGTTAACCGGTTAACGCATATGGTTAACCGGTTAACGCCCTGTTTTTCTGCGTGTTTTGTGCAGGTTTTGACTGGTTAACCGGTTAACGCATATGGTTAACCGGTTAACACTGATGCAGAATGGTTTTTTGGGGCTGTTTTGAGTTTGTTTGATCCCTTTGCTTGTGCTAATTGCCATGACTCATTGTATGATCATTAATCATGATGTTTAGGGTGGTTTGCTTGCTGGTTGATGTATGCTCTCATGTTTTCGACGCGTAAGTCGTGCATTCGCAATGTTTGGCATGTTGTTTGACTTTTGTTTTCAAGAACCTTTGAGCATGTTTAATTCCATGATTGTGGTGATTGATTTGCTGGATTTTGCTAACATTTCAGGGGCTCATGGTAAGAGAAGTGTGGATGTTTATCCACATTTCAACTTTTTTTTTCATCTTTCCTCTTTTGTTATTTGAACTAACCCTTTGTTGTTGGGCTTAGGCCTTTCTCATCCCTTCTTCTATCTTCTTCTTCTCTTCTTCATTAGGATAGAAACCTCACAAACCTATGATCATCCATGCATGTTAACACTTAGGATTATTTTAGTTCCCCTTTAGCATTTTACCTTTATGATCCTTTTTGGTTCTTTTCTCTTCTCATCTCAAAACTCTTAAAAAACACTTTAATAAGTTTGAAGTGATGCATTGATCCATAGCCTTATCCCATGAGGTATGCTTGTAGTCTTCCCATCTTGGGATAGTACAAGTTTGCCTTGTGATGCACAAGTCTGATCAAGGTATCTTCTTCATAAAAGAAAAGCATAAAAAACACTTCTTCATGTAAATAACCAAAAACACTTAATAATTAAGCAAGTTAGTGAGCCTAAGCCCTAATCTTTGGGTTCAAGTTTTGGGGATCTTCTCCTTACTTGAGTGTGCTTGTTCTATTATTCCATCTTGGAATGTAGTGACAAGTGCACATTCCATTGGTGAGAGTTTGAGTTCACTTCCTTGTGACACACTCATAAAAGCTTCTAAAAAACACCAAACAAACAATAAGCGTCTTTCCTTCGGGAATTCTTTTCTCATCTCCTTCGCTCCGTCCGCGAACTTGCTCCTACTTGTCATCTTGCAAGACGGTTACGCACTCGTCGTCCGAGCCTGCAACACCTGAGCAATGGCATAGGCAGTTCAAGCCTTAATTCACAAGCAATTTCCTTTTAGTACCCCTAGTTAGGGGAACTACGGCGTCTCTGATCCTCATTATCCTGATGAGGTACGTAGGCAGCGGGGTAGGGCCCGTTCGAGCACAATCTTTATTTTCCCTACATTTTTTCTCTTTGTTTCTTATTTCATTTCTTTTCCAGTTCCAGTTTCTTTTCATTTTCATTTCTTTGCTGCAGCTTTCATACCCTCACCCTTTGAAACAGTTTCTTTTGCAAGCGTGGATCCCGTCGGGTACGGCGGACGATCTGGGTGCTAATACCTTCCCAGGTCGTAACCGACTCCCGAGCTCAGTCTCTTTGGTTCGCAGGACCTGTGTCCTTCCTCTTTCTTTCTTCTGGTTTGTGCAGCATTACCATTCCCGTTTCTTCGGGATAAAAATGCCTGGCTGGCGACTCTATTCTTCTTCCGCGCCACTTTCGCGTTTGTACCAGGATGAAAATCTCGGGAGCGACAGCTTGGCGACTCTGCTGGGGACTGCACACCAGAGATCTCTGGTTCCCCTGTGAGTCTCTCCTAGCGCTTGTGTGTTTCTGTTTCATTGGGTGATGTTTGTTTGTTGTGGCTTGTTGTATTTTATTGTTGTTTATTTACAGCTTTATTTACAGCTTTATTTACAGTTTTCAGTATTTATTTTATGCATTATGTATATATACTGGACTGGTTTTCTTTGGTGGGATGGGTGTTACTGGTTCTTGAGAGATATGAGCCAAGTACCCGGCTCGAGTGCACCATAGGACTTAGAGTGGTTCCACTTTGGCCTCATGAGATCTTGTCATGGGGGTAGTAGTGAGTTCCACACCCAGGTTGCGATTGTCTTGGAAATGTCTTGATTTGGGGATCTTCCTCTCTCATTACATAACCCTGACAGTTATGTGCAGCTGGGGACCGATCATTGAGAACCTTGTGGAAACATCCCTCTTTAGTGATGACAGTGGCAGCCCACATTTTGTGGCAAACCCATTCGCATCCGAGGGCCCACCTGGGGATTGCATAGGATGACCTTGTGTCCTGGACTCAGCTGAGGCCTCCCTGCGTAGTATATAATGCCAAACCGATTCCCTGATCTGGTCATGAGCCATTTCTCGGAAATGGTGAAAGTATTATTGCTATTCGGCTTTGAGAGTCCGTGATGTCTGACCCGGAGCCTACCAGTGAGATTGGGAGGGGTTTACAGGTTTGCAGGAACCCATGACCTCAGCATACCCTCATTGTCAGTGCAGTTCTATGTTTTGATTCAGTCATTATGATCCTGAAGTTCTTGACCTTTGGTTCTCGGCTACTATTTTGGGTTATTATGCAGAGATCTTGTGGTTACAGACACTCGATTCTTGGATCAGTATTCCAGATTCCAGGCAGTTTCCAGCTGTGATCCCATGTCTTTGCATCTTTGCATCATCATATTGCATTTTGCATCTGCATTGCATTTTCCTCTTCCAGAGGGCTCATCCTTCCTCTTTTGTCCATGACTAGCCAGCTGATTTCCCGGTGCTCAGTTTGAACAAGTGGTAACTGTTGGAAGAAGACAAAGTGGTTTGAAGCTAGACTGAGCAGTGTCAAGAGTTAAGAAAGGGTCAGATTTGAAGCCATCGGTAGCTATGTCAGAGAGCAACCGTCAGAGTGTTGAGTTTCCACCTGGTTTCACCTCGATGACCAATCCTCTGTATGGTCTTTCTCCTGATGAGGAGCTTCCACAAGTGAACAATCTCAGTCAAGCTCAGCCTGCACAAACCCCGATTATGAATCAGAGTGTACTTGAACCATCTGTTGTCCGAGGTGGACCTTCATCTTCTTCTGATTCTACAGATTATCAGAGTTTTGCTTTCCCTATGCCGAGCTTCCAAGGGGCAATCCCTCTTGTGAAAACCGAGGATTCACCAGCTTTTGATCCTGCTGAAAGATTTCGCATGTTGGACGAGCAACTCAAAGCTTTAGCAGATCCTGACGCCTTTGGTTTTGATGCTCTAAACCTGTGTTTGGTGCCTGGTCTTGTCATTCCTCCAGATTTCAAGACTCCGAAGTTCGAGAAGTACACTGGTGTCAGTTGCCCAAAGCGTCATTTGGTGATGTTCTGTAGAAAATTGACTTCTCATGCATGCAATGATAAGCTAATGATTCACTGTTTTCAGGACAGTTTAAGCGGGGCATCTTTAAGTTGGTATATGGATTTGGAAAGCAGTCGTATCCGATCTTGGAATGATTTATCCAGAGCTTTCGTAAAGCAATACCAGTACAATGTGGACGTGGCGCCCAGTCGCACGCACTTGCAGAGCCTATCTCAGAGGAGTGGTGAATCTTTCAGAGAATATGCACAACGGTGGAGAGAATTGGCAGCCCAAGTGCATCCACCACTTTCAGACAGAGAATTAGTTGACCTGTTCGTGGGCACGTTGCAAGGTCCATACTTGGAAAGAATGAGTAGCATTTGGACATCAAGCTTCTCTGATTTGATAAAAGTTGGAGTACGCATCGAAAGTCTGCTCAAAAGTGGAAAGATCCAAGACTCTTCGAACATCCCAACTAGTGAAGATGAGTTTGTTGTTAGCTCCCGAGAGGAAGAATGGTATGACGCCAGTGCAGTCATGGCCAATATCGAATATTCTAGACCAACATCTTCTCAGAGATCATTTATTCCCGTGTCTGGTTACTCTTATGGGCATTCGGCAATGCTCAGAGCACCATATCAGAAGCCCTGGACTCCTCCTCGTCCAAATCTGCAAGCTCAGGGTCGAAGACCTCCGAATCAACTTCAGAGCCAGCATAGGCCTCGCAACAATCTGGAGAGAAGGAATGCTCCTCTTCATCCAGTTCCCATGGCATACAGTGAACTATTGCCACATCTAATTCAGAGCTCATTGGTGGTTCCTAAGCCTCTCAAGCCGTTGTCAGAGCCGTACCCTCCAGAGTACAATCCTCATGAGCAGTGTGGGTATCATGGTGGATCAATGGGGCATTCAACTGAAGATTGCAAAGCTTTTCAAGCCAAAGTACAACAGTTGATCGACAAGGGCTACATATCCTTTCCAGAAGGAAGCTTGGTTGTGCACGTCCACCTCTCGCCTGGTTGGGTTCGAGGACTTCAGAGAAGTGTCTCCTGATTTCAGAGGTCCAGACAAGAAAATGTCATCAGAATTGGTGATCATTGTATCCTTTTATCATTTGCATTTGTAGTTTCTTTCCTGTTAGCAGCTACTTGTCTTTTAAGCATTGTTATTTTAAATGGTAATGTTAATGTAGTGATCGTGCATTTTTGAATCAATTATGTCGCATTCGCTCATTTTTCTTTCCTTGCATTGAAAAAACAAAAAAATTGCATCCATTTACCCCCCATTTATTTCACTGTTGTTTAGCAGGTTTGAGGGAGGATGATGACAACTGAATACCCATAATTGTTGAAGGTATGCTTTCAGAGTAGAACCTGTTGACGATGTACAGGCATTGTTTCAATTCCCAAACACTGGAGATATAAGGGAGATAGACCCTCGTCAACCCCTTTGAGCCTTGAAGTAGGAGTTTCTTTTCTGAACAAAAAAACCCTCACATTTAACCCAGGGCAGGGTAGTCATCAGTTAATTTGACCGAGCGTTCAAATTTCCAAAGGAGTGTGCATCCGAGGATCCATTACCTTTTCTTCAGTACACCTCAAGAGGTCAAGAGACGTAAAACCACAATGGTTATCCCTCACCAACAAAGGAATGAGGCAGTCACAACCCTTTCAAGCAAGTCAGACAAACCAGTGTCACACGATTTGTTCAACAAAAATCAAAAAGAAAAAAAGAAAAGAAATAAATCCCGCTAAGTCAAAAAAAAAAAAAGTGTGAAAACATATGACTTAGGCAAAAGTTAGGGCATCCCGCTGGACTTCAAAATCGAAAAAAAAATCAATTCAAAAAGAGATTTAGTCCAGGCAAAAGTCAGGGAGTAAAAAAAAAAAAAAAAAAAAATCAGAAAGAAAAATCCTCCATTAGAGCAAAATTGTGTGACCAGACACAAAGTCAGAAGGGGTGACTGTTACTCCGAGAAACCTCATTGGTGCGTAAACCGTCAACGTCATTGGCTCCTCAATCATTACAAAACCCTTGTGAGAATCGAGCGCTTAAGTCGAATTAGCTGAACTTAGGACTGGAGAACATCAAGAAGAATGGGTGGGCACAGATAAACTTTGAGCTATAAATCTTTCTTTCTAAAACCGTGAACCAGACCACGTTATCACCCTTGAAAGTCCTAATTGAATCAGGTTCAATTCTGAAAGCATACTACGACAAGGTTGCGTAAACTGACTCCTAACGATTTGCTAACTCAGCACTACGTTTGGACTAATCGTCCATTCGTCACACACTGTCACAACATTTAAATAAATAAATTTTCAAAACTTGCATGTGCACTGCATTAAAATTACCATTTGTGAATGAACAGTTTTAATTGCAAGCCAGCCTGTGTCACCAGGGAAGTTCCTACAAAGAGCAATCACGGGGGAACTTGATCAGTCAACAATGATGACCAGAATCAAAAGCATCTTGTAGGCCTATGAATCAGGGGCATGTTATCCAGTCATTTCATTGACCAAGGAATCTGTCAGGGTAAAGAAAGTTCCCAAGCATCAGTTGAGTGGGGGGAAATTATTCAAGGTCAGTTGATCAAAAATGAATCTACCAAACAGGGGCAGGCCACCCGGATTTTCTGTTGACCAAGGTTGAATTCTTCCAATCTTCAGTCAGAATGAGTCAAGTTGTTTCCATGCTCATACCGGGGCAGGACACTTCCAGAGCTCACCAAGTGCAACTCTCCTCAGGAGGGTATCCAAGACTACCATGCCAGGAATTGGATAATCAGTGACAGTCTGTTCAAAGACTCACCCAACTGGGGAAAACTTTAGCTACACAGAACAAGTTATATCAAGTAATCTCAGAGTTCAAGATGAGTATCGGGAAATCGTGCTACTCACCTTCGCCTTTGTCACCCTTCTCAACACCAGAAACCTTGTCATAAGACCTTTCTTCCCATCCTTGGGAATTTTTCTAGCTTTTCATAAGCATTGCATAAATCATTTGCATACGTTATCATGTCGCTTTGCTCGAGCATGTAGAGCATACGCATCATCAGTTGCATAGGGCATTCCCCCCCACAACATCAGATCTCATACAGGGCCTCGTAACCCCAACTTATCAACCATCCCAAAGTCCAGTTCTCATCTGGCAAACCTTTTCAAAGTCTGGTCCTCATCTGGCAGAAAAACCCAAAGTCCAGTTCTCGTCTGGCAAACCAACTTCAAATACCAGTTCTCGTCTGGTAGGCAAATCTTTTAACCAGTTCTCGTCTGGTAGGCGAACCTTTTACCAGTTCTCGTCTGGTCACCCTTTTCATTTTACCTGTTGAACGCCAGTTCCCGTCTGGTAGTCATTCTTTTTTCAGAGTCAATTCTCGTTTGACAATGAACCTCAAGTAGTCAGTTCTCGTCTGACGACTTATTCTTTGCCCATCAGTTCTCGTCTGTTAGCCTACCTTCAATAAACTGGTTCTCGTCTGGTAATTCACCATTAAAGTCCATTTGTTTGGCAACCAAAAAGACAAAAATATCTCTTAACCCTGGCCTTATGCCCAACCATCCTTGTTTCATATCTTTGGTCATGAGCGTACGTCTACATCTTGCATCATTTGCATTGCATTTGCATAATGCATGGTTTCTGTTTTATCTCTGGTGTGGGGCAGAATTGTTACAAGACGCAATCTGGGGCAGTTATCTCAAGATCCATTTGATTTCTGCGAGAGTTTGAAGACACTGGGGCAAGTCTGGATGCCAGGTCTTCTGTAAAATCCTCTGAAGGCGATCTTGGTATAGACGATGCAATCTGATGCAATTTGAAGATTAAAGGGACGCTTATGCAATCTTGATAATCAGTATGCAACTGTTGAGCTCAGAAGCTTGAAGCACTGTGTTAATTCTCAGGGAATGTCTGGTATTTATTTTACCAGCAGAGTATTGGAAGTTTATCTCTTTCCCAAGCATAAGATCTTCTTTCAGCCGATAAGATTTCCTCATGAGGAGTTGGTCTGCTCCACAGTCAAAGTCCAATTTTCATTGGCATATCTTTCTAACACAGTCGTCATACTATACCTGGGGCACAATTTTGTGATCTAATTCTCCAGCAAGGTCTCTCCTTAGCAGAGCATTGCCAAATATGTTTCTCAACCAAGCTAGAAGGGTGACATCCCCAGCTGAGTTAGAGCAGATAATATCCCCAGCAGAACTTCAAAGCTAATGGAATTATTCTCATCCCCGAGCGAAGTTTACTTTCCACAATGAAGTTTTCCCAACAGGCAGCTGAAGGCCTTGCTTCCCCACAGAGCTTAGAGTTGTCAGAATTCTCTCCCAGCTAAGGAATTGTTGAAGCACCTTTCCCAGCCAAGTCTGAAGATGATTATCCCCCAAGCAGAGATTTCCTTTCTCTAGCAGGTATCTGAAGCCTGGCATCCCAAGCAGAGATTTTCCTCCCAGCAAGCCTTGGTGGCAGTCCAAGCAAGCTTTTCTTCCCCAGTGAAGTAGCATTTCATTCTTCCCCAGCGGGGTATACCCAGCAGGTGCCCGAAAGCCTGACATCATCAAAGATGGAATTGGTAGTCCATTATCCCCATCAGAGTATGCCTATCAGGTACCTGAAAGCCTGATATCCCCTCAGAGTCTTGAACCATCAAATGCTCTCCCCAGTCAGAGTGTTTGCCCAAGAAGCTTCCCCAGCCAAGTCTGAAGATGTTCCGGTCCCCACAGCGTTCATATTTGATTATCACTGCCGGTAGTGAAATATTCCCCAATAAAGTCGCCGTACTTTGGGTATTTGATAATACAGCCAGGTATTCATCATCTCAGTCAGAGTGTGTATCCAGACATCTTGACTTGTATTCCCCTGCAGAGTCGTATCTCTTATTGCCGATCAGGCATCCGTTTGTTGCTCGTCTGCAATCTTCAACACTTGTATGTGTTATCTCTAAACAGAATTATCCCCAGCAGTAATGTATCATGTGTTATTGCTGCGCGTTTGCATCTTTCAACACTCGTATGTGTTAGCTCGGTGGTATTGCTCGTTTGCTTTCCCCAGTAGAGTCTATATCTGCTAGCACTCGTCTGTGCTCGCATCTTTATTTGATGCCCATCCTCTTTCAGCACTCGTCCGTGCCTTTTCCCCGGCAGTTTCCTCTTTATTTGAGGTACTCTCCGGCAATCTTCTGTGCTAGCATCTTTGTTTGATGACCATTCGCAGCTCTCGGCACTCGTCCGTGCTTGTTTTTCTTTGAAGTTTTCTCTCCCCAGCGAAGTTGCCTGTACTCGTTGATGCGCGTATCTTCATTTGGTGCTCGTCCGCATCCCTGCAGCACTCGCCCGTGCATGTCGTTCCTCTTTATTTGAGGCGTATCCCCCAAGAAAGTGGCCAGTACTCGTCCGTGCTCGCATCTTTATTTGATGCTCGACCGCATCTTTTAGCACTCATATGTGTTCGTTACTCCTTCGAAGATTGCTCGACCGTATCTTTCGGCGCCCGTCCGTGCCTGTCATTGCTGCTCGTCTGCAACTCTTCAACACTCGTCTGTGTTCTGATATGATTTTGGTTGTTGCTCGTCTGCAAATTCCAGCACTCGTCTGTGCTTGGAGATGTCCCCAGCATCGTCTGCAACCTCCCCAACACTCGTCTGTGTTTGGTTTTGGATCCTTCGTTGCACTCGTATGTGCCTTGATATGTATTCTCCGCTATTGCTCGTCTGCAACTGCCCAGCACTCGTCTGTGTTTGGTTGAAGCTCGTCTGCTTTTATCCCCCAGAAGTCGTTTGTGTCTTGAAGCTCGTCTGCTTTGCCTGGATACTCGTCTGTATCATCCTTGGCACTCGTCTGTGCTAGTTTGCACCTGAATGTGAAGATATCTCTGTGACTACTTCAAATGCTCGTCTGTGTTTGAACTTCCGGTATTCGTCTATACCAGTGGCTGATACTCGTCTGTATCGTCGCCTGAAACACTCGTCTGTGTTTCTCAGATCATCGTCTGATACTCGTCTGTATCATGGACTTAGGGCACTCGTCTGTGTTGTCTTGATGATCACCCAATACTCGTCTGTATTGAAGAGGTTTTGAATCCTGACAGTGGGAATTAAATGTCGAAATGGTTACCGGTCCTGGCGTAACAGGTAAATCCGAAGGAGGCTCGTCTGTCTCAAGCACCAATTATGGTAGCTGCACCTGGCGTAACAGGTTTGCTCAGAAGACTCGTCTGTCTTGTACCATATATCCGCGGATAATATATGAAGAAGGTTCGTCTACCTTGGTTGCATGTCTATCCCACAGACTTATATGCATTTCCGGAGCCTGCGTAAGAGTTATCCGAAGAAGACCCGTCCGTCTTATTCCACTTATCTGCGTAAGGATTAGTGAAGGAGATTCGTCTATCTCAGGATATTTTGAAGATCCTTGAGGGCTCGTCCGCTCTCTGCACCTGGCGTCACAGGTCATTCGAAGACTCGTCTGTCTCAGATTATTGTCTTGAAGTGTTGAAGGACTCGTATGTCCAGCTCCTGGCGTCACAGGATTGTTTGAAGACTCGTCTGTCAACATGTCTTTATTTCAGCTATCAACCTTAGCTTGGAAGAAGCTCGTCTGCTTTTTCTCCCCTGCAGTTCCCAGAGCGTCATCTGGTCGGGTTTATTTCCCGGTGTTGCATTCTTCGTCAGAGTGCAAATTTCTGGTCTTCTTGGTATTCAATCACAGTTTATCTCGAATGTCCGATAGTCCGTACTATCGTCTTTTTCGGATTAACTGATGATTGAATAGGGGCAGCTGTAACACCCCAAATTTGCCCTCTTCATTTTAAGCATCATATCGCATCATAGTCATCATAACGGATCATGTCTTTAGCATTTTGCATAGAAAAATGAGGCATAACACCCACATGTTCTAGCATAAGGCATATGACCAACCATCTGGAAAGTTTGAAGCACTGCAAATAAAAATCAAGACCTGGCAAGAATCTCACAGGATCAGTCTGCACAAGCTCTGTGTCATGTTCAAAGCTTAAAAAGGAAGAAAGGATCAAAATCAGCTTGAAACGGCGGGCGCCGGCATCATTTTTGAAGTTTCCCACCAAAAGGGGGGAAATTCAAATTTTGCATGCGTTAACCGGTTAACGCATATGGTTAACCGGTTAACAGCTGCGAAATTTGAATTTCCAGCAGCAAATTTCAGCATGTGTGTTTTGGTCCCATTTTCCAATTTTCTGATTTTTATTCATTTGAATTTCATTTGAATTTGAGAAGGATCTAGAGCATGTATCCAAACCTCTTTCCAACCCTAAAACCTAATCACATTACCAAGCCATATTTTTTGGATCCCAAACCAAGATTTTGGGCCCCCAACCCTAAACCATATATATTCCATTTCTCTCCAAACCAAAAAAAACTCTCCCTCATTTTTTGACTCTCATTCTGAATTTTCATTGCTCTCACTCACAATTCTCTCACTTTTCTCTCCCAATTTTCCAAATCACTCAAAGTTCCTCTTTGAAGATCACACAACCTTGCCTTGAGGTGTGTAGATCTTGGAACTAGACCTCCATCCATAGCTTCATTGCATCTTTTTGCTGGTTTAATTGGTGATTCAGATCTGGTTTGGGATCTAGAAGTGCTTTTGGATCAAAATTCTGCATCAAGAGCTTGATCTTGCATTTATTTTGCATGGAGGGTGGAGATTAGCATCGGATCTTCAAGGTTTTGCGCGAGATCTATCATTTTCAGCCTAATCAACAATTACCAAAGCATACCTCCGCTTTGTAGGTTGGTTTAATTTCAGATCCAACTCTGTTTTTAGCTTATTTGCATTGCTTGTGATTTAGATCCACCATGTGTTTGTGTAATTGTTTGTGTTGCATGATTTGATTGGTTGTTTGGTATCCGGATCCGATTGTTGTTGTTCATGAGCATAATGTTATGGATTGATGTGCATTGATCTATTTTTTTTCCATGCGTAATTGAGTGCTGGTCTGGTGCAGCTTATTTGAATAAGCTGTTTTTGAGATGCTGTTTCTGCAGGTTTTTGCTGCTGTTTTTACAGTGTTAACCGGTTAACGCATATGGTTAACCGGTTAACGCCCTGTTTTTCTGCGTGTTTTGTGCAGGTTTTGACTGGTTAACCGGTTAACGCATATGGTTAACCGGTTAACACTGATGCAGAATGGTTTTTTGGGGCTGTTTTGAGTTTGTTTGATCCCTTTGCTTGTGCTAATTGCCATGACTCATTGTATGATCATTAATCATGATGTTTAGGGTGGTTTGCTTGCTGGTTGATGTATGCTCTCATGTTTTCGACGCGTAAGTCGTGCATTCGCAATGTTTGGCATGTTGTTTGACTTTTGTTTTCAAGAACCTTTGAGCATGTTTAATTCCATGATTGTGGTGATTGATTTGCTGGATTTTGCTAACATTTCAGGGGCTCATGGTAAGAGAAGTGTGGATGTTTATCCACATTTCAACTTTTTTTTTCATCTTTCCTCTTTTGTTATTTGAACTAACCCTTTGTTGTTGGGCTTAGGCCTTTCTCATCCCTTCTTCTATCTTCTTCTTCTCTTCTTCATTAGGATAGAAACCTCACAAACCTATGATCATCCATGCATGTTAACACTTAGGATTATTTTAGTTCCCCTTTAGCATTTTACCTTTATGATCCTTTTTGGTTCTTTTCTCTTCTCATCTCAAAACTCTTAAAAAACACTTTAATAAGTTTGAAGTGATGCATTGATCCATAGCCTTATCCCATGAGGTATGCTTGTAGTCTTCCCATCTTGGGATAGTACAAGTTTGCCTTGTGATGCACAAGTCTGATCAAGGTATCTTCTTCATAAAAGAAAAGCATAAAAAACACTTCTTCATGTAAATAACCAAAAACACTTAATAATTAAGCAAGTTAGTGAGCCTAAGCCCTAATCTTTGGGTTCAAGTTTTGGGGATCTTCTCCTTACTTGAGTGTGCTTGTTCTATTATTCCATCTTGGAATGTAGTGACAAGTGCACATTCCATTGGTGAGAGTTTGAGTTCACTTCCTTGTGACACACTCATAAAAGCTTCTAAAAAACACCAAACAAACAATAAGCGTCTTTCCTTCGGGAATTCTTTTCTCATCTCCTTCGCTCCGTCCGCGAACTTGCTCCTACTTGTCATCTTGCAAGACGGTTACGCACTCGTCGTCCGAGCCTGCAACACCTGAGCAATGGCATAGGCAGTTCAAGCCTTAATTCACAAGCAATTTCCTTTTAGTACCCCTAGTTAGGGGAACTACGGCGTCTCTGATCCTCATTATCCTGATGAGGTACGTAGGCAGCGGGGTAGGGCCCGTTCGAGCACAATCTTTATTTTCCCTACATTTTTTCTCTTTGTTTCTTATTTCATTTCTTTTCCAGTTCCAGTTTCTTTTCATTTTCATTTCTTTGCTGCAGCTTTCATACCCTCACCCTTTGAAACAGTTTCTTTTGCAAGCGTGGATCCCGTCGGGTACGGCGGACGATCTGGGTGCTAATACCTTCCCAGGTCGTAACCGACTCCCGAGCTCAGTCTCTTTGGTTCGCAGGACCTGTGTCCTTCCTCTTTCTTTCTTCTGGTTTGTGCAGCATTACCATTCCCGTTTCTTCGGGATAAAAATGCCTGGCTGGCGACTCTATTCTTCTTCCGCGCCACTTTCGCGTTTGTACCAGGATGAAAATCTCGGGAGCGACAGTGAGATTTTTGGTTTTGGGAGAATGTTTTGCAAGGGATTTTTTGGGTCGCAAAAGCTTGGTGAATGCATGAAATTATGGTCCTATTTAAAGACTTTAGGTATGGGAATTTGGTGGAATGGAGTTTGCTTTGGTAATTAAAATTAGGTTTGGTAATTGAAAATTTGGTGGGAAATGGAAAAGAGTGGTGATTAGTGAGGGTTTATGATAGGAAATTATCAAAGTGATGTAGAGAAATCAAAGACCAATGGATCTAAAATTTTCCAATTATATCAATGATTTAATGGTGCTGAATTTGAATAAAATATTCAAATTTCGCACTGGTTAACCGGTTAACGCATATGGTTAGCTGGTTAACTAAACTAAAATTTGAATATTTTATTCAAATGTGATTGCTTGGTTGTTGTGGCCCGATTCTTTTTGTACGCCGAAGAAGACATGGAAATAAACACAATAACCTTGGAATCCCTTGAATGAATCAATTAACTTGGGAGATCCTTGATCAGATAATTTGAATTATTTGCGGATCAACTTTGACTTTTATCTGTGAAATTTCATTCGAGCTGCATGACTGCTATTTTTGGCATTTTCAATGGTTCCTCTTCCTGAAAAAAAATGTTAGTGAGAGAAAACAAAATATTTTTGGATTTTGATTAATGGTTAGTAAACATAAACAAATAAAGTAATTAAAGACAATGGTGATCCCCTGTGAGGCATAAACCTAACCCGAGAAGAACCGAGCAACCAGTGCGATCTTGTTTGTATGCAAGATGCAAATGAAAATGCGAAGAAAACTTAGGGCAAAAATTAGGGTGCTACAGCTGCCCCTATTTAAGTTTCTTCAATTTAGAGATATGAAGATTGACATCTTCGTCTCTACAAGATGGGAGAGACTTAAATACAAAAAACCCAATTTTTTTCCTAAGAGAACATGATATGATATGAGTATGAGATGATATGCAAACCCAAGATCTCTATGGGGAAAACACGACCACCAGAGGAAAGCAAAGACTTGGGGACACAAAAGAAAATCCCGCTAGGGAAAACAAAAGACACCATAAGAGTTTACCAGGAAAATAAATCACTAGATAGCTGACTCTACATGGGGGAAAAGCTCAATGATATAATCAAGGTAAAGATTCAACGAGGGAGAGTAAACGCTCTGCCAGAGAATAATAACCAATCAAAGTATCCGAGTCCAAAAGAAAGGAGGAATACCGAGTTGAAAAAAAGAATCAACAACTACCGGTTTACTGGGTAGGAGATACGAAAACGATTGACTCGACTATCGATTTACTAGATAAGAGCAAAACACAGAGGGATAACCTCCACTACCTTTTTACTGGGTAGAAAATTCTCAACTACCAGATTTACTGGGTAGGAGCACAAGCAATGAGAGATAACCTCTGCTATCTTTTTACTAGGTAGATACAATTTGTATGGGTTAAAAGAATTCTCAACTACCGTATTTACTGGGTAGGAGCTCAAGAAAAGGGAAACAACTTCTATTACCTTTTTACTAGGTAGAAAGAAGAACTCTCGACTACCGAATTTATTGGGTAGGAGTACAAGCAAAAGAGCTTGATTAGCTTGGTAACATTACCCACTATCGAATAATTGATAGCTTAAATACAAAGTAATATACTCAAGCTGGGGAAAATATTGCCCACTATCAAACAATGATAGCTTAATTCCAAAGTGTCGCTCCCAAAGATTTGCATCCTGGTACAAGCGCGAACGGTCGGCGAGAGGGACAATGAGAACACACAGCAGTGAACTCACTGGAGATGAATAGAGTCGCCAGCTAGGCATTTTTATCCCGGAGGAAAGGTAATGCTGCATAGACCTAGAAAAAGATGGATAAGACGGTTGCGAAGCAGAGAGACTGAGAAAGGGGGTTGGTTACAACCTGGGAAGGTATTAGCACCCAGATTGTCCGCCGTACTCGACGGGATCCACGCTTAAAAGATTTGTGTTTTAAAGGGGTAACGTCAGTGCAATCTGTGTGTAAAAGGGGCTGGAAGAAAATGTACAGGTGTCAGTGTAAGAGAAGTGAAATGTATAATGATGTGTCAGTGTAAGAATGAGAATGAGGGGGAATATACATAGACTTTTGTTCGATAACTGTTAAGTTATGCCTACGTATCCTCTCGTGCAATGAGGAAGTCAGAACACCGTAGTTCGACCCAAAGAGACTGAAAGATGAATTGATTGGTGAATTGCTTACTTATCTATGCTCAAGTGTATGATCTGTCTGGCACAGATGCTGACTGTCTTGCATTAGACGGAAAAAGCAAGTTCTCGTTTATGAGTGAATGAGATGAGAAAAGAATCCCGAAGGAGACGATTATTGTTTGTTTTTGTGTTTTCAATCTTTTATTGCTTTTTGAAGTTTGTCATAAGTTAATGAGCTTAAGCCTAAACCAATGGATTTAGTAAACTCATCACATCCTCCCTCTGATTAGGGGTAATGAGAATACCTTAAGTGTGAAGTCAGATCCTCACACTTAAACACCCTTGGTGTAGGATTAAGATCATTAACCTACTTGTGATTATTTAGATGTTTTTGTTGTTTTTGTTTAGTGTTGAGTAATGAGGTTAAGCCATAATCAGGGATTTAACAGACTCGTTACACCATCCTAATAGAAGGATAATAAATGAGAATGTTTAAGCTGAGGAAAGCTCCTCAACTTAATCCATGATTAGGGATTAAACTCATGACAAAACAAGCCTTTGATTAAGTGAATTTTATTTAATGATAAGATGATGAAGTGATTTTTAGGGTTTGTAAGACAACTTGAGGGGGACTTGTCCATTAACAATAGGGTTAGTCCTTCTTAACCAATTAAGGAAGAATTAGAACCATAATGCAAGGCCCAAGTTACAAGTGTGATGTCTTGATGATTATTAGATGGATTGATTAAAGGATTTAAACACATTGAGGGTTTAACACTTAGGATTAAAGTTATACACTCCATCCTAAGAGAAGGATGCAGGCATAAGCTTAATCACAAAGCCTTAAAACCTTTAGGGTTTAGTCCCTGATTATGAGATGAGAAGAGAAGACTCAAAGAGACACAAAGGTAAAAGCTAAGAGGGGAGACTAATCAAAACCCTAATCATTGTCATGCTTGGTTGTTCCTAAGGTTAGTGAGGTTTGCAAGAGAAGCCTTCAATGGAACCACCAGGAAGCAGATGAAAGGATCAAGAGAAGCAAAGCAACTTGCTTCATTCAAGAAGTCAAGTCACTTGAAGAAAGAAAGTGGGAAGAAGAAGAATGAGCAAGCTCAAACCCAAACACATATAAAAATGCAGCATGGATGCAAGAGAGTGATGAGAAGAAAGTTATGAGAAGTGAAGGCAAATTCACTTCTCAAAGTCACTTACCACCTGAAAGGTTAGAAAAGAAATGCAATGCAATGCTAAATGAGATGAAATGGTATGATGAGAAACAAAACAAGAAGCATTTACATGATGCTAATGATGTTATGAGATTCTACAAACATGAGGCAGCACATGGAAATGATCATACAAGTTCATGAATGCAAATGAAGCAAGTTAGGAACCATGAACACACATGAAAAGCTATGAAGTGCACATGGCATGCAACATGGCAAATACATGATGCAATGATCAAACATGCTTTCAATATGTCTTATGATGTCAAATGAATCAAATGGATGCTTGAAATGGCATGGCAAGTCATATTATGCAAGAGAATGCAAGATGGATGCATATGGGAACCCAAATTAGGGTTTATGAACAATACATCAAACAAAAATCAAAATCAGAAGCAAACCCTAAGATAAAAAATTTAAAATGCCACTCAAAGGACCCCTAATCCTATACTAACCCAATGCCCAAAGGAGAGGTCTCAACTCCTAACCTAACTCAAGATATGAATTTTCTAAGTTTCTTAGGGTTTTAGGGTTCCTAAACAAGAAAACTACCAAACAAATTGAAAATGAAAGATCAAATCATGGCCATTTAATCTCACAAACTACATGCTAAGCACAATGCAATGCAAAAAGAATCAATGTCCAACTCCTCATGGATAGGCAGAAATGATTTTTGGAACTTTGGATCAAATTAATGCATAAAAATGATTTTAAATCAATGAAAAATCCTCAAAATGCATCAAGATCAAAAAATAAATTTGGTTTGAAGGTTGGACAATGTTTCTAAATGTCTTAGAACATTTCATGAATTTTTTGGTGATTTTTAAATGCCTAAAAGTATTTTTAATAAATTAATTTTCATTAATCAATTAAAAATAAACTTTTAAATATTTAAAAATACTTTTTTAATGCTAAAAATAAAAATAAAAATATTTTTGGGTTTTAAAAATTAATGAAACTCTTGACAAAAAGTTTCATAATTTTTAAAACCTTTTTACTATTTTAAATAAATTGTATAAAACAAATGAGAAAAATGTGAAAATAAAATGAAATAAACTGAAGTCAACTGAATGGAGGGCTAGGATTGAGTCTGGCCAGGAATGGGTTGACTGCGCGCGCAGATCAAAGGCCCACATTCAAACTTGGTTAATCTGGTTTACGAATTAATTAATTACGGTTTAGGGTTTAATGATGAATCTCAGCCACACACACGCGCGGCAAGTCAACAAAGTCCACTGATCCAACGTGCCAGATTCAAACTTCCTTAATTGCAAGATTAAAACCCTAATGATTTTCAGGTGGCCGGAGAAGACCTCCGGTCGTCTTCTCCGGTGGGAACCCCACCTGAAAATCTCTAAAATCCTCAAAACGCAACTAAAACGAAATCTAAGAACACAGAAATGATTCCCACACTCCCCTGGATCAAAACCCCAAGCTAGAACTCATTTATATTTCCTCAAACTCATGAATCGAACAAAATATTTTTTAGGTCAGGGAGTTTCAGAACACGATTACATCCCTATTTTTCCACCATTTTCAAAACCAATGACATAGTTATGATCAGGAAAGCATATAGAATAACTTAAGAACTTAAAAAATGATTTCTGGAAAAAAAGTTCTTGAGCTACCTGAGTTTCGAAGCTTTCACTCTTGTAACTTTCTGACCCCTTCCTTTGATGCAAACCACTCCTTATGACCCCTTTATGATGTTTGGATGCTTAGAAGAAGTTTATGCTGGCTGGTTAAGGAGTTTGAACAGCTTCTGCTCAAGCTCAGGTGAAAATGGTGTTGGTGAACCAGGCTGTTTCAGGCAAAGGTGAAGGGTTCTTTATGATCAGGGTGATGAATGGAGAAGGTTTGTGAAGTTTGTTCAAGTGTTTGTGGCCTGTGCAGTGAGATTCGAAAGCTTTTGCTTTGAGAGTGAAAAATGGAAAGGTGATGTTCTTGCTGGTTTCAGGCTTAGGTCTTGCTGGTTTAGGCTCAATGAAGCATGGTGAGAAGATTAGTGGAGTTTGTTTGAATGTTTGTGGTCTGTGGAATCAGATTCGAAGGAAAATGCAAGTGAGGGTGAGTTTGTGAATGTCTTGCTAGGGCTTGTTTCAGGCTGGCTCCTTGTATGAAATGGCTAGCAAATGGATAGTATAAACAACTCCAATTGGTCAGATGATGTGACTTGTGCTTTTGTGATTGGTAAGTTAACTTTTGCAAAAAGTCCACTCTTGTGTAAGAGAAGCATGGGCCAAGTTCTAGGCTAGTACAAGTGTATGGGCTGGCGCAGCATGGTGTGAGTGAGAGGCTAGAGTGGTTCAGCATTGCAGGCAACAAGTGGATGAGGTGTGATGATGGTTTTTGCAAGTTGGTTCCCTTTGGTTCTCATGAAAAAATCTTGCTCCCAAGTCCATGAAACATGTGATCTTTTGGTTCAAATCTGATTTTTAGAACTTTTATGATGCTTGCACATTGGTTTGATATGAACTAGAAGTCAAAAATGCCTTGGTACAAAGTTTTTTTGCAAGTTTCTCATTTGAGGCATGTCTTGAAAATTAGTGATTTTTGCCAACTTTGACACACCATAACTTTTGATCCAAAATGAATTAGATCATGTTCTTGTACTTTTTGAAAAGGGAAAGATCTAATCTACAACTTTCATGACCAAAGTTTTTCCATTTGAAGCATTTTTGGATCAAAAAGCAAGGGTTGAAAAAGTGGCATAAAATGACATATTCTTTAAAAGTCAACCATGCCCAAAAAAGTCAACTTTGCAAAAACTTCAAATTCTTGAATTTTGTGGACTTCCAACCTCTTCCATGATCAAATAAAGATCATATACACTCAAAATGATGAAGATCACCCCTTGGTTGGGTCATTGGGGGCCTCAGATGCCCTGATTTTGCACTGACTTGTCCAGAAAGTCAACTCTTGATCAGATGACTTCCCCATGGAATTTCTTCATGAAAATTGATATGCATACTCCCTATACCATATAAAGACCAATAGAAACAAGAATGACCAGAAAATTTGAAGTTATGGCCTCTGAAACCAAAACCCTAATTTTAGGTCATCTGTGCAGTCAAACCTGGCTCTGCTTCCACACAAATCCCAGTTCTTGTGATTCTTTGGCATTCTTGGCTTGGAGAAGATGTAATATGATGCTTGAACACACATAGACCCCTTTGAAGTGATTGATGACTTTTGGAGTGGCTCAAGAAGCTCTTGGATTTCTCAGATCACAAACCCTAGATGCAGATGACTTAGAACCAATGCAAAGACTTAAAAATGTGATATGGGATGCTATGATTGTGTTTATGCATATGAAATGATCACAAGCCATGGTGAGGGCAAATTTGGGGTGTTTACAGCTGCCCCTATTCAAACATGAGTTAGCTGTGCAGGTTGTAAGCAACGGCTTAACAGGCAAACAAGATAACTTGTGGTTGAATACCAAAGACAGTCCAAAATTTGCACTCACAGAATGAAGAAGAAAAGGGATATAGATTGTAAAAGGAAAATAAAGTATATTGTAAAGTGTGGGAAATAAAGCAATGACGGGGACGGCCGACATGCTGGGGATAAAAGAATTATGATGGGGACGGCCATCAAGATGAAGCTATAAAATTCTCTGGGGATTAATGAAACATGACGGGGACGGCCATCAAGTTCATAAAGTAAAGTAACCAACGATGGGGACGGCCATCGGGCTAAAAAGAAAAGGGACCACGACGGGGACGGCCATCGGGTTAAAGAATAAATGAAATAAACAGATGATGGGGTACGACCATCAAAGGTGAAGGACGATCACCTAGCAGGGGACGGCTGCTCTGTTGGGTTAAGATGAGGGACGGTCATCTAAGGTGGAGGACGACCACCTGGCAGGGTACGGCTGCCGAAAATATCACGACATAGGACGAATGCCGGATAAAAGGTCAACGATGGGGACGGCCATCGGATGAGCATGATGGAGGACGACCATCAAGAGGTGGAGGACGACCACCTAGCAGGGAACGGCTGCTCTCAAGGTTTATCATGACATAGGACGAATGTCAGATAACCAAAATCAACAATGGGAACGGCCATTGGATAAAATGATGAAGGACGATAATCAAGAGGTGGAGGACGACCACCTAGCAGGGGACGGCTGCTAAAAGTCAACGACGGGGACGGCCATCGGACGAGCATGACGGAGGACGACCATCAAGAGGTGGAGGACGACCACCTAGCAGGGTACGGCTGCTCTCAAGGTTTTCATATCACAGGACGAGTGTCAGATAAAAAGAAAATTTGCTTTGTTGGCAATCTACTGGGGAATAGTAAACACGGACGAGTGTTTACATCCAAGAAACAAAAGGTATGAGTGTTTAGATATTTGTGTATAGATTAAAGATGCGGACGAGCATCCTTAAGACTACGATACGGACGAGTATCGGATAGAAACAAATACTGACGCGTGTTCAAAGATGATGATACGAACGAGTATCAACTGGTTAACAGAGAACACGGACGAGTGTTGAATCTGAGAGGATTCTTCTGGGGAATAGTAGACACAGGCGAGTATCTATATTCAAGAAGACAGAAGTTTTTGACACAATGTATGGATTAAAGATGCGGACGAGCATCCTTAAGACTATGATACGGACGAGTATCATGTAGAACCAAACGCTTGACGCATGTTCTGAGATGATGGTACGGACGAGTACCAACGAGTTAACAAAGAACAAGGACTAGTGCCGAATCTGTGGGGATATGAATGGTATATACAAGATACGGACGAGTATCTGTATGAGCATGAGTGTGAATATTGTATAGATGAGTATTTATCTGCTGGGGAGGGTGACACGGACGTGTGTCAAGAGAGAAAAGTATAGTAATATCAACAAGTATATGGGTTGTAAAAGTATAGGCGACCGCGCTGGGGATATGACACGGACGAGTGTCAAGAAAGCGTATATAGGTATATGTGAGTGCAAAGAGGACGTCTTCGGCTTTCTGCTGGGGTATGACACGGACGGGTGTCAGGACGTATCTGTAATACGGGTGATCTTGTTGTAAAGAGTGTTCAGGCGACTTTACTGGGGGTTGATGACACGGACGGGTGTCAAAATGAGTATATACTGGTGTTTGGGAATGTGAGGCAACTGCTTTGCTGGGGACTCTGGTGGGGATATGGGGGAGTTTTCTGTATGTTGACGGATGGTCATTATTCACAAGTGTTGATTCAAAACATGGCTTGTGATTATGCTATATGTTTGATTTTTTGCCGTAATGCTCCGTATTAAAACGGAATGCTACGCTTTGTGGGTGAACATGATGCGAATGCTATGATTGTGCAAAGATACCAAACCGGGATCCGGGTCCCGTTGCTGCGAAGATCTTCGATCGATCCGTTTGAAGTAGACATCCCAGCTGGGGATGAGATCATTGGTAGACCTGATGAGATGATATCTGCTTGGGGAAATGGGTCAATGATAGACCTATCTCAGTAATGAGGGACCCAGCTGGGGTTTGTAGAAGCTTTCTTCACTCTGTTGTGATCCTCCATGCGTTGCTCTTCTGGATAGAGGCTGAAGCTCTGTGGGGAGATGGCTCCCTGACTTGTATTCGGCTGAGGATGAAAAGGAAACTCGGCTGGGGAGAAAAAGAAATCACTGAAAGATCTCCCTAAAGGTTTTGTTGAGGAGGATTCTTGACTCAGCCGGGGATAAAGGCGCCTTCCGGTACTGCCTTGCAACTCTGATGGGGATAAGTAATAAGTGGCAACTCAGCTGGGGAGAAAACACTTTGGGTGCTAAGGCTGAGCGTTGATTTGTCAGCTTGCTGGAGTGAAGCTTTCATGCCCCAAGTTGCGTTCTGGACGCCCGCGATCCTGCAAAGATATAGAAACGCACAAATAATCCCGAGGTATCCCTTACTGGATTCCGTCATAGGAATTAGATACTTCTGAGAGTAAGTATATTTCCTGTAAGCATGTAGCTCTTGTTTTTGAGGATAAACATATGTACTTATGCAATCATTTTTTTAAAGACATCAGACATTTTTTGCAAATAAATGGAAATGTATAAGACGAGACATGACTGAAAATCTGATTTTTATTAATTCATATGCCCTGAATTGGCGAGATACAGTCAAAGAAACAAATCCCCTGAAATGAGGAGATCGTTACAAATTGAGAAACAAAATGCTGGCAATGTTGATGACGCTTTAAGGAGCTTCCTCTTTATTATGACTCGTATGACTTTTGACGTTCTTCTCATCTTGCTTTCTGAAGAATGTTGATTCTGATTGAAGCTTGATCCTTTCGAAGCTTACCAAGTTGTAGGTGATACAGACGAATTCAGAATGCAGTTGTTCGCTTATTCCCTTATTTTGCATGGATCGCCCTTTCGGGTTTTCAATCCATCGGGATACCCATTTTTGCCTGAGCTGTCCAATGCGGCTTTTCAACTCAGCGGGTGTACATTTTTGTTTATTTTCCCTTATTTTTTCCCGAGTCTTTTATTCTGTTTTTGACTCGCCGGGATGCCCTATTTTTGCCTGGACTTACATTCTGTTTTTGTGTCCAGCGGGTCATTTTATGCGAAGTATTTTTTAACTGCATCTGAATTCACAGGGGACGGGAAGTCTTCACCATCCATGGTGCTGAGCATCAGTGCTCCACCAGAGAAAACTTTCTTTACCACGAATGGCCCTTCATAATTCGGAGTCCATTTGCCCCTGTGGTCTGTATGAGGAGGGAGGATTCTTTTCAGCACAAGATCTCCTACTTGGTACTCTCGGTGCCTGACTTTCTGATCGAAGGCTCTCTTCATTCTTTTCTGATACAACTGCCAGTGACAGATTGCAGCCAATCTTTTCTCTTCAATCAGACTCAGTTGTTCGTATCGGGATCGGACCCATTCTGCTTCGTTCAGCTTAACATCCATCAGTACTAGCAAGGAGGGTAATTCCACTTCAACAGGTAGGACTTCCTCCATACCATACACAAGTTGATACGGCGTTGCCCTAGAGGATGTTCTGATTGACGTGTGATACCCATGCAAGGCAAACGGTAGCATCTCATGCCAGTCTTTGCAAGTGACTACCATCTTCTGCACAATCTTCTTGATATTTTTATTTGCTGCCTCAACAGCGCCATTCATCTTTGGCCTGTAAGGAGAAGAATTGTGATGTTGGATTTTGAAGTCCCGACATAACTCAGCCATCATTTTGTTGTTTAGATTGGAACCATTATCAGTAATGATTCGCTCGGGAACTCCATATCGACAGATGATATCTCTCTTCAGAAATCGGGCTACCACTTGCCTTGTGACATTTGCATATGAGGCTGCTTCAACCCACTTGGTGAAATAGTCAATGGCGACCAGGATGAATCTGTGGCCATTTGAAGCAGTTGGCTCAATCTTGCCAATCATATCAATGCCCCACATGGCGAAGGGCCATGGTGAAGACATTATGTTCAAAGGATTGGGAGGCACATGCACCTTATCTGCATAAATCTGGCATTTATGGCACCTTCTGGCATAGGCACAACAGTCTGCATCCATCGTGATCCAGTAATAACCTGATCTTAGCAATTTCTTAGCCATGGCATGCCCTCCAGCATGGGTACCAAAGGATCCCTCGTGCACTTCATGCATTAACAAATCTGCTTCTGCCTTATCAACGCATTTGAGGAGTACCATATCAAAGTTCCTTTTGTATAAAGACCCATCAGTGTTCAGAAAGAAACTACCAGCCAGCCTTCTCAAAGTCTTCTTATCATTGGAAGATGCCCCAGGTGGGTATGCTTGATCCACCAAGAATCACTTAATGTCATGGAACCAAGGCTTATCATCTTCAACAACATCTGCTGCGAACACATATGCTGGTCTGTCAAGTCTGGACACTGAAATCTGAGGTACAAAATTGGCAGCCTGAACCTTGATCATGGACGAAATGGTGGCCAGAGCATCTGCAAACTGATTCTCGTCCCGAGGGATATACTCAAGCTTGACTGTTGTAAAGAAAGTCAATAACCTCCTTGTATAATCCCTGTAAGGTATTAGATGATCCTGGTGTGTATACCATTTGCCGTTGGTTTGATTGACTACCAAAGCTGAATCTCCGAATACAGTCAACGTCTTGATCCTGAGGTCAATGGCTTCCTCAAGACCCATAATGCAAGCTTCGTATTCAGCTTCGTTGTTAGTGCAGTTGAAAGTGAGCTTTGCCGAGAAAGGCATGTGAACTCCTTTAGGTGTAATGAGTACTGCACCAACACCACGACCATTCATATTAACAGCCCCATCAAACATCATAGTCCATTCTTCTTCCGGGTCAGGCCCTTCAGTGTGAACAGGCTCTTCATGATCTTTTGCTTTTATGAACATGATGTCTTCATCAGGGAAGTCAAATCTCATAGGCTGGTAATCATCAATGGGTTGCTCAGCAAGATAATCAGACAATACACTGCCCTTGATGGCTTTATGAGAAGTGTACTGAATGTCGTACTCTGTAAGAATCATTTGCCATCTTGCAACCCGTCCGGTAAGAGCTGGCTTCTCAAATATGTACTTAACGGGGTCCATTTTTGAGATCAACAAAGTGGTGTGGGTCAACATATACTGCCTTAGTCGGCGAGCAGCCCACGCTAAAGCACAACAAGTTTTCTCGAGCAGTGAATAACGCTGTTCACAGTCGGTAAACTTTTTGCTTAGGTAGTATATTGCATACTCTTTTCGACCAGACTCGTCATGCTGGCCCAGCACACACCCCATTGACTCTTCTAATACTGTCAAGTACATTATTAGAGGTCTTCCTTCAACTGGAGGCATAAGGATTGGAGGCTCTTGTAAGTATTCCTTGATCTTGTCGAAAGCCCTTTGGCAGTCTTCGTTCCACCTGACCGTCTGTTCCTTTCTCAGTAGTTTGAACAAGGGTTCACAGGTTGCTGTAAGGTGAGATATGAACCTTGAAATGTAGTTCAATCGACCTAAGAACCCTCGAACTTCTTTCTCTGTCTTTGGTGCAGGCATCTCTTGGATGGCTTTGACTTTATCAGGGTCAACTTCAATCCCTTTCTCGCTTACAATAAAACCCAGCAGCTTACCAGATCTCACCCCGAATGTGCATTTGTTGGGGTTCAACTTCAGTTGATACTTCCTCAGACGCTTGAATAGCTTCAGCAGATTCACCAAGTGGTCTTCTTCAGTAAGGGACTTGGCAATCATGTCATCCACATAACATTCTATCTCTTTATGGATCATATCATGGAATAATGTTACCATAGCCCGTTGATATGTTGCGCCGGCATTCTTGAGCCCAAATGGCATTACCTTGTAGCAGAACGTGCCCCAGGGTGTGATGAGGGTTGTCTTCTCCATGTCTTCAGGTGACATTTTAATCTGATTATATCCTGAAAATCCATCCATGAAGGAGAATACCGAGAACTGAGCCGTGTTATCCACCAATACATCAATGTGAGGTAAAGGGAAGTCATCTTTCGGGCTGGCTCTGTTCAAATCCCGGTAGTCAACACACATCCTTACTTTGCCGTCTTTTTTAGGCACAGGTACTATATTAGCAACCCACGGTGGATAGCTAGTTACGGCAAGGAACCCGGCGTCCCATTGCTTTTGTACCTCTTCTTTGATCTTCATTGCCATGTCTGGACGAGTACGACGCAGTTTCTGTTTAACCGGCGGGCATTCCTCTCTCAAAGGCAGCTTGTACACAACAATATCGGTGTCCAACCCTGGCATATCTTGATAAGACCAAGCAAACACATCCACATATTCTTGAAGCAGATCAATCAGTTGTCTCTTCACTGAATCTTGTAGGCAGGCTCCGATTTTAACCTCTTTCACGTCTTCATCTGTACCAAGATTAATCGTTTCGACCTCCTCCTGATGAGGAGTGATGACCTTCTCCTCTTGTCTCAACAACCTGGCTAGCTCTTCAGAAAGCTCATATTCTTCTTCAACCCCTTCATCAGCTTGATTGATTGGATTGTCAAAGTCATACGAAGTCATAGCCGTGTTGTTGTCGGTGCGGTCTGGAAGGCACTCTCTGCAAGGGTTCAGTTTGTTCATTTTAGTGATTTGATTTTAATCTTTTTTAGAAAAGTGAAATAAAGTTGTCATTTTGAAAACATCGCCATTTATTTTTTGTACAAAAAGAAAAATGGAAAAACAGTGAGCGGAAAGGGAAAAGACTCATTTGCAAAAAAGATGGCTGATATTTCATTGATTAATCTTGTTGCACAAAAAGTACAGATGGCCCGATTACAAAATGAGTCTTGTCATCTTGGGCAAGATGCAAGACTTTGATGCATGCTTATAAAATACAGGAAATAATAATTACTCTGCATGAGTAACTCTTATAATTTCCTGGGAAGACCAGTTCGAGATACTGCTCCCCGGGATCTTTGGACGAATCCAGCTTTCCAGGTCGCATTCCTCTTCCAGCTCGTCTTCCAAGTTGTTGACAGCATCAGGGGTGAGCATCCCCCCACTCACAAAGTTGGGTTCTTTCGCAGCCTCTGCTTGATCTTGCTGAGCTGGTTTGTAACCCAACCCAAATCTATCCTCTTTCTTCTCCACCGGTAGTAGTTTGCCCCAGCCTTGGGCAGTTCCTTCCTCAACAACCTTCCGGGCTTGTTGGTATGATGTCATTGAAGTTCCAGGTACAGCAGATGTTTCATTCACGTTCAAGGCCTCGAACCCCTGACTCATTGTTTCATGGATCTCCCCATCCATCTCAATGTACTTATAAGTAGCCAGGTGGCTGACAAAAATATCCTCCTCTCCACAGATAGTAACGATTTGGCCCTCCCACTCGTATTTTAACTTCTGGTGAATGGTAGAGGTCACGGCGCCAGCGGCGTGAATCCATGGCCTACCCAATAGACAGCTGTAGGCAGGCTGTATATCCATCACGTAGAAGGTCGTTTTGAAAGTTTGCGGGCCAATCGTTATGGGCAACTCAATCTCTCCCAGAACCGATCTCTTTGAACCATCAAAGGCTCTCACCACCAGGTTGCTGGGTCTTAACGCCAATCCGTCATATTCTAGCTTCACCAGGGCCTTTTTAGGTAAGACATTGAGGGATGACCCCGTGTCTACCAGCACATGGGAAATGACAGCACCTTTACATTCCATGGTTATGTGCAATGCCTTGTTATGGTTGCGGCCTTCCGTGGTCAAATCAGTGTTGGTGAACCCTAGTCCATGACTAGCATTAACATTTCCAACTACAGCTTCCAACTGATTGACAGTGATCTCTTCAGGCACATAAGCTGCGTGCAAGACTTTGAGTAGTGCATTCCGGTGAGCTTCGGAGCACATAAGCAATGATAGGATTGAGATCTTGGAAGGCGTCTGGTGAAGCTGATCCACTATTTTGTAATCACTCTTCTTGATGATTCTCATGAACTCATCAACCTCTTGATCAAAGGGTGTTTTCAAAGCTTCTTTAACAATCTGCTCTTCCTGCACCAAGCTTTTCCCTTTTGCCTTGGCAGCGGCTTCTGCTTCGGCAGTGGGTCTCTGGATTTGTGGAGCAAAGAGACGTCCGCTTCGAGTGAAGCCTCCGCCTCCTCCCACATTGTCTATTTGTGGTGCAGGGGTTGATGATTCAAAAGTGATTTTTTGTCCTTCACAGTACAGGTCAGAGCCGTAATGCCACGGGATGGCATTACTGCTTTCATAAGGTACTGGTCCAGGCACCGTGATAGTGACTGGACTGACTGCAGCTGCGGAAGGAATTGTGATAGTCTGTGGATCGTAATATATCGTGACTGGTGCTCTGATGGGAGCAGTACTTTGTGAGTTGTATGCGGAGTTGTTTTCTGGATCATAATAAATGGTAACGGTTGAGACATCTTCATGATTTGTTGCTGATGTTGTAGGAGACATTGTTAGAAGGATGGATGTTGTTGTTGCAGGAGTTTCAAAATGGAGTGGTGCTGGAGTTGTAGAAGGAACATTTGTTGATATCTGGTCAGTTCAAATGACAGATGAAGTACTTGTTGATGAAGCCGAAGAGTTGTCAGGAACAATGGTTGTTGCAGTTGTAGGAGATACCGGAATTGTTGCTGATGAGACTGCTGGATTTGTAGGAAATGATGTGTTGATTTGAAGTTGGCCACTCTGAATGAGACCATCTATGCCATTCCTCAGGTTATCGCACCCATTTACCGAGATATTGCAGTAAGCACACCCCAACTCACACCCCGGGAACATTTGACATTCGAGGAGTTGAGCCTTAATTTCTACCAACGGTGTCTGGATCTGTCCCACACTGGTTATTAAATAAGACGGCTTGTCTTCTTCAATAGCGTTGATTCTGGGACCCCCGTGGTTTGGCATAGGATTTTTGTTGACATTGGGTGGTGGTGCGAAGTTCAGGGCCTTAGAGTCTACCAGGTCTTGTACCTTCATGTGCAAGGCTCTGCACTTTTCTGTACTGTGGCCAGGTGCATTTGAATGAAAATCACATCTGGCGTTGGAGTCATAATTCTTGGGCAGACTATTAGGATCTGGAGGTGCCAACGTCCTTAGCTCAACTAGGTTGAGTTTCAGGAGCTATGGCAGTAATGTGGCATATGGCATAGGGATCGGATCGATCACCCTATTGGCCTGAGATGACCTCTGTTGAAATGGCCTTTGCTGGTTGTTGATGTTGGTGTTGTTGTAGTTCCTTGGAGGATACTGAGTTTGTTGATGGTACTGAGGTTGTTGCTGATAGTTTTGTTGCGGAGGTTGATAAGCTGGTTGAGGATGAGCTGGAGCGGGAATGGTGACCGCTGCCATAGATCTATGAACATATTGGGGCCTGCCCCTGCTGGTGTGGATGGCATTGGTCTCGCCAGTTCTTCTTGGGCCCGCGAAAGGCTTCCTTGTATTGCTGGACGAGCTGGCACCATTGTCAGAAATCTTGCCCATTTTTAACAGGCTCTCAATTCTCTCCCCAGCTATGACAACATCTGCAAAGCTAGTGGAAGAGAAAGCGGCCAGCCTGTCAATATATGTTCCCTGGAGGGTGTTCATAAACATATCTGCCATTTCCCTCTCAGACATAGGTGGCTGAACAGCAGCAGCCAATTGCCTCCATCTCTGGGCATATTCTCGGAAACTTTCTCTTGACGACTGTGACATTCCCATTAGGAGGGTCCTGTTGGGTGCCATGTCTAAGTTGTACTGATACTGTCTGATGAAGGCCTCTTCCAGGTCCTTCCAACACCTGATAGTTGCTCTCGTCAGATGAGAGTACCATTCTCTTGACGCTCCAGTTAAGCTATCCTCGAAATAAAACATCCAGAGCTTCTCATCCATAGTATAGGCCTTCAGCCTCCCCAGAAATGATTGTAAGTGAGTCCGGGGGCATGAAGTCCCGTTGTATTTTTCAAAACAAGGAGGCTTGAACTTATGGGGAATCCTGACCCCGTCTACCAAGCCTATGTCCATGACATCGAAACCCAAAGAGTTTTGAGACTCTAAGGATCTTAACTTCTTAGCTATCTCATCCAGCCTTCTATCATAAGCTTCCTCCCCAACACCCATTACTGTGAATTGATCCTCTTGGGGGTCTTCTTGCAGTACCCTGCCCGCAGTGGCAGTCCCTTGAACATTTGCAGGAATATTGACCTCTGGATGAAGATGGGGGCCAAATACAGGGGGGTTAACATGAGGTTGGACCCTTTCATTGTTGCTGGTGCCGGCAGTCCCTATATGTGGATCTTCTTGATTCTGCCTTTCCACCATGGCTCTCAATCTTTCTTGGCTCTGAGCCATGTTGTTCATCACTTCCATAAACTGAGTCATATGGGTTCTCATTTCCAATCTTTCGTTTGCCATTTGATTTCTGACCTATGCAAGGTCCTGCTGTACCTGATCCATTTGTATGCCCGGAAGGTTGTTACGGGTTGGATATCGGTGCGGACGGTTGAGGGGAAATACCCGGCGTCGAGCAATAGTTCCTGAACATCACAACAGAGTTAGCAACAATGGAACAAAAACCTACAAAACAAACAAAGGGTTAGCATGCAATGCAGTATGCTTATTTGTTTTCAAGGTATCCGGCTTGGCATTCAGTTCTGACCCTTCCAGACCCTTGAAGATGCTGTTGATGTTGCTTTCGAGGTAAATTCGGATGGAACAAACTAATACAAATATTACAACAAGCAAAATGGTACATAGTTCGTTTACAAATACAAGCCCTCTGAGGGGTCAAAATACATTACAAGAAAATAAAAAGTACATGGAATGAAAGCAACAACAAGCAAATGGTCAAACACCAAGACCAAACTCATCTTCCCGAACTTCCTTGAGAAGTGCTTCGGTCACAGGATCAACCGGACGCTCCGTGAGATTCCTGATAAGGAGATTCCGGGTCGTAACAGCTGCAGTTAGCTTCTTGTGCTGACTTTGATCCTTTGACCTCTTCACTCCAGCTTTGATCTTCAGCTCTGATATCTCCTTCTGGGCTGCTGCCAGGGCTTCTTGCTGCTCTTTTGCACTGGCTTCCAGTTGCTCCATCTTGTCTTGGACCCTCTTATCTTCCAGAGTACGAGCCTCGGTGATCCTGACCCACCTAGCCTGACTCTCCTTCAGATACAAGTCTGTCCTTGCTCTCTGGAACTGGGCTTCCTTGCAAGCATTCTTCAGAATTTGTTCTCCAGCCTTAAACTTTTTGATATAATCCCCAGACTTCTCAATCTTAGCCAGATGCTCCACTTTCAACTTCTCTAACCTCTCAATATCCAACCTGCCATCACTCCTCTCCCGGAGGGTCTTCTGCAAAGCCTGAGTCAACTTCTCATTTCTTTCTTTCAAGCTCTCAAACTCCTCTAAACTGATAGTGGCAGGGGGTGGTGTTGAGGATGGTCCAGGCATATCCTCCATGGTAAAGGGCATTCCATAGAATTGGGCCCTGGCATGGGACCACTCATAATATTGTGCTGATGCCACATTGTTGCACTTCCCCAGGATGGTTACCCCCTTAGTCTGCACATTGTCCCAGGCCCAAGCTGCCTGCCTAACAATAGCCAGATTAAGCTTGTTCTCACAATAAAGAGTCTCAACCAAGTCTTGTGCCTTAGGAGTGTGGACCAGTGCATAGCCCAGTTGTCTTTTGAATAGCAGAGGGTTGTAATTAACGCTACCCTTAACTCCTATCAGGGGCACATTGGGAAAATGCCCACAGCTGGTGATGATATCCCTGCCTTTTGTACTTTGGGTGCACCACCTGATATCAGCTGAAGTTAGAGTAGTAAGTCTTCCAGCCCAGTTTCTCTGCTGATGAGGGTTCAAAAATGCATCTGTCCTGGGCAAATGCCTGAGAAGCCAAGTATGGAACAAAGGAGCACAGCACCTCACTAATCTTCCTCTCTGCTTTTCATTCCTCTGATGCACTGAATAGTAGAGATCTCCCAATAAAGTTGGCACTGGGTTCTTCAGGATGAAAAGATGAATTGCATTCTTACTAATGAATCGAGGCTCATCTGCAAATAATACAATCCCATATATGCTCAAGGCCAATAAAGCACAGACTGCTTTCCACTCTCCTAAACAAGCTTTCAGGGTAGCTTGAGAGATCAAGAAATCCAAATGCAGGCCAGGGATTCCAGCCTTAGAAGTCATATGCTGCCCAATCAGGACTGGTTCCAGATGCAATGCCTTTGCTACCTCTTCATTACCAGGAAAGACCATCTCAGGGTTGAAAAGGACACCACCCCTGATAGGTATACCAACTAATGATGAGTATTCTTCCAATAAAGGTCCCAGCTGAAAGTCTTGAAAAGTGAAACATCTCAATGGGGGATCATAAAACTGAAGGCAGGTGTGAATCAGGCTTCTCTGTGAAGGGTCCAGATCCATAACCACATCAAGTATATCTCCATAGTGTTCCCTGAACAGTGGTATATGGTCTGGAGTGACCAGGGTCTGAATCCTCCTGATGTCAGATAGCTCTGGCTGGAAGAAGTGGTAGGTGATGTTACTCTTTTTAGGAGCCATGTTGTTGAAGATGAGTGGAGACAGGTGCTGATGATAACACTGAAGAAATGGGCCACTGATTGGCTGGTGCAGGTGACTGAAGTAGATAGCTGATAGCAGAAGCAGATGCTGATGAAGATAGGTCAACACTGAAGATAAGGTCAAAACCAAACCAAAAATGAAGGTGGATACCCTGAAACACAAATAAGCAAATGTCAATATGATGCAATGATTATGTATGCAAATGATATGCAAGGGTTTGTGACTGAGCCGGATATGATCAAATGCTCTGATATAGGTCCAAGTAGGTTCAAGAATTCTAGATGGAGGTCTATAAATCCAGTAACCAAGGTGGGGGGCTCAAATAAAGAGCCACATGTCCAGGGTTTTAGAATCACAAGAACTGTCCCAAAATGAAGTACTCTTAAACAAACAAAGTAATAGGGTATTCTGAGGCCAAGGTACCTGCAAACCTGTAAACAGCCCAACCCCCTCACAGGTGGTGTTCTAAAACAAGGATCCTCAGACTTGGATCAGTTATGAGAAGTGTAAACACTTCTAACCCGAAGGTACAGTGTTTACAATAACCATAAAAGTTCCTCCTCTAGTTCACCTCAGTTTCTGAAGGTCAATACTAAAGGTCATTCAGACTTAGCAGGCTTCCCAGATAGCCCTAGCATTGCAGGAAATCTGCAACACAGAGTTCTCAAGAAGAAACCCATATCTGAACCGTGTTTCATATTCCCGCACCAGACCGAGATGGAATGGGAAAGAATATGAACCACTCTAGCCTAGGTGTCACTCAGGTCCCAGGTATAGGACCTTAACTCTCAATAGAACCCCACCCACCAAAGTAAAACCAGATCCAGCCAGACAGCATGACAGTATGATATATATAAAGCAGTAAAGAAAGCAAATAAACAACTGTACATAAAGCAAAAATAAATACAAATATAAATACAAATAAGCACATAACACCCCAGTAAACACAAATCAAACAAGCGCTAGGAGGAACCCACAAAAAGAACCAGAAGCCCTGGTTGCAGTATAAGGGTCCCTAGCAGAGTCGCCAAGCTGTCGCTCCCAAAGATTTGCATCCTGGTACAAGCGCGAACGGTCGGCGAGAGGGACAATGAGAACACACAGCAGTGAACTCACTGGAGATGAATAGAGTCGCCAACTAGGCATTTTTATCCCGGAGGAAAGGTAATGCTGCATAGACCTAGAAAAAGATGGATAAGACGGTTGCGAACCAGAGAGACTGAGAAAGGGGGTTGGTTACAACCTGGGAAGGTATTAGCACCCAGATTGTCCGCCGTACTCGACGGGATCCACGCTTAAAAGATTTGTGTTTTAAAGGGGTAACGTCAGTGCAATCTGTGTGTAAAAGGGGCTGGAAGAAAATGTACAGGTGTCAGTGTAAGAGAAGTGAAGTGTATAATGATGTGTCAGTGTAAGAATAAGAATGAAATGCTCATGATAATGAGGCTAAGAGAAAGATGCTGGAAAGAGGGGGAATATACAGAGACTTTTGTTCGATAATTGTTAAGTTATGCCTACGTATCCTCTCGTGCAATGAGGAAGTCAGAACACCGTAGTTCGACCCAAAGAGACTGAAAGATGAATTGATTGGTGAATTGCTTACTTATCTATGCTCAAGTGTATGATCTGTCTGGCACAGATGCTGACTGTCTTGCATTAGACGGAAAAAGCAAGTTCTCGTTTATGAGTGAATGAGATGAGAAAAGAATCCCGAAGGAGACGATTATTGTTTGTTTTTGTGTTTTCAATCTTTTATTGCTTTTTGAAGTTTGTCATAAGTTAATGAGCTTAAGCCTAAACCAATGGATTTAGTAAACTCATCACATCCTCCCTCTGATTAGGGGTAATGAGAATACCTTAAGTGTGAAGTCAGATCCTCACACTTAAACACCCTTGGTGTAGGATTAAGATCATTAACCTACTTGTGATTATTTAGATGTTTTTGTTGTTTTTGTTTAGTGTTGAGTAATGAGGTTAAGCCATAATCAGGGATTTAACAGACTCGTTACACCATCCTAATAGAAGGATAATAGATGAGAATGTTTAAGCTGAGGAAAGCTCCTCAACTTAATCCATGATTAGGGATTAAACTCATGACAAAACAAGCCTTTGATTAAGTGAATTTTATTTAATGATAAGATGATGAAGTGATTTTTAGGGTTTGTAAGACAACTTGAGGGGGACTTGTCCATTAACACTAGGGTTAGTCCTTCTTAACCAATTAAGGAAGAATTAGAACCCTAATGCAAGGCCCAAGTTACAAGTGTGATGTCTTGATGATTATTAGATGGATTGATTAAAGGATTTAAACACATTAAGGGTTTAACACTTAGGATTAAAGTTATACACTCCATCCTAAGAGAAGGATGCAGGCATAAGCTTAATCACAAAGCCTTAAAACCTTTAGGGTTTAGTTCCTGATTATGAGATGAGAAGAGAAGACTCAAAGAGACACAAAGGTAAAAGCTAAGAGGGGAGACTAATCAAAACCCTAATCATTGTCATGCTTGGTTGTTCCTAAGGTTAGTGAGGTTTGCAAGAGAAGCCTTCAATGGAACCACCAGGAAGCAGATGAAAGGATCAAGAGAAGCAAAGCAACTTGCTTCATTCAAGAAGTCAAGTCACTTGAAGAAAGAAAGTGGGAAGAAGAAGAATGAGCAAGCTCAAACCCAAACACATATAAAAATGCAGCATGGATGCAAGAGAGTGATGAGAAGAAAGTTATGAGAAGTGAAGGCAAATTCACTTCTCAAAGTCACTTACCACCTGAAAGGTTAGAAAAGAAATGCAATGCAATGCTAAATGAGATGAAATGGTATGATGAGAAACAAAACCAGAAGCATTTACATGATTCTAATGATGTTATGAGATGCTACAAACATGAGGCAGCACATGGAAATGATCATACAAGTTCATGAATGCAAATGAAGCAAGTTAGGAACCATGAACACACATGAAAAGCTATGAAGTGCACATGGCATGCAACATGGCAAATACATGATGCAATGATCAAACATGCTTTCAATATGTCTTATGATGTCAAATGAATCAAATGGATGCTTGAAATGGCATGGCAAGTCATATTATGCAAGAGAATGCAAGATGGATGCATATGGGAACCCAAATTAGGGTTTATGAACAATACATCAAACAAAAATCAAAATCAGAAGCAAACCCTAAGATAAAAAATTGAAAATGCCACTCAAAGGACCCCTAATCCTATACTAATCCAATGCCCAAAGGAGAGGTCTCAACTCCTAACCTAACTCAAGATATGAATTTTCTAAGTTTCTTAGGGTTTTAGGGTTCCTAAACAAGAAAACTACCAAACAAATTGAAAATGAAAGATCAAATCATGGCCATTTAATCTCACAAACTACATGCTAAGCACAATGCAATGCAAAAAGAATCAATGTCCAACTCCTCATGGATAGGCAGAAATGATTTTTGGAACTTTGGATCAAATTAATGCATAAAATTGATTTTAAATCAATGAAAAATCCTCAAAATGCATCAAGATCAAAAATAAATTTGGTTTGAAGGTTGGACAATGTTTCTAAATGTCTTAGAACATTTCATGAATTTTTTGGTGATTTTTAAATACCTAAAAGTATTTTTAATAAATTAATTTTCATTAATCAATTAAAAATAAACTTTTAAATATTTAAAAATACTTTTTTAATGCTAAAAATAAAAATAAAAATATTTTTGGGTTTTAAAAATTAATGAAACTCTTGACAAAAAGTTTCATAATTTTTAAAACATTTTTACTATTTTAAATAAATTGTATAAAACAAATGAGAAAAATGTGAAAATAAAATGAAATAAACTGAAGTCAACTGAATGGAGGGCTAGGATTGAGTCTGGCCAGGAATGGGTTGACTGCGCGCACAGATCAAAGGCCCACATTCAAACTTGGTTAATCTGGTTTACGAATTAATTAATTACGGTTTAGGGTTTAATGATGAATCTCAGCCACACACACGCGCGGCAAGTCAACAAAGTCCACTGATCCAACGTGCCAGATTCAAACTTCCTTAATTGCAAGATTAAAACCCTAATGATTTTCAGGTGGCCGGAGAAGACCTCCGGTCGTCTTCTCCGGTGGGAACCCCACCTGAAAATCTCTAAAATCCTCAAAACGCAACTAAAACGAAATCTAAGAACACAGAAATGATTCCCACACTCCCCTGGATCAAAACCCCAAGCTAGAACTCATTTATATTTCCTCAAACTCATGAATCGAACAAAATATTTTTTAGGTCAGGGAGTTTCAGAACACGATTACATCCCTATTTTTCCACCATTTTCAAAACCAATGACATAGTTATGATCAGGAAAGCATATAGAATAACTTAAGAACTTAAAAAATGATTTCTGGAAAAAAAGTTCTTGAGCTACCTGAGTTTCGAAGCTTTCACTCTTGTAACTTTCTGACCCCTTCCTTTGATGCAAACCACTCCTTATGACCCCTTGATGATGTTTGGATGCTTAGAAGAAGTTTATGCTGGCTGGTTAAGGAGTTTGAACAGCTTCTGCTCAAGCTCAGGTGAAAATGGTGTTGGTGAACCAGGCTGTTTCAGGCAAAGGTGAAGGGTTCTTTATGATCAGGGTGATGAATGGAGAAGGTTTGTGAAGTTTGTTCAAGTGTTTGTGGCCTGTGCAGTGAGATTCGAAAGCTTTTGCTTTGAGAGTGAAAAATGGAAAGGTGATGTTCTTGCTGGTTTCAGGCTTAGGTCTTGCTGGTTTAGGCTCAATGAAGCATGGTGAGAAGATTAGTGGAGTTTGTTTGAATGTTTGTGGTCTGTGGAATCAGATTCGAAGGAAAATGCAAGTGAGGGTGAGTTTGTGAATGTCTTGCTAGGGCTTGTTTCAGGCTGGCTCCTTGTATGAAATGGCTAGCAAATGGATAGTATAAAAAACTCCAATTGGTCAGATGATGTGACTTGTGCTTTTGTGATTGGTAAGTTAACTTTTGCAAAAAGTCCACTCTTATGTAAGAGAAGCATGGGCCAAGTTCTAGGCTAGTACAAGTGTATGGGCTGGCGCATCATGGTGTGAGTGAGAGGCTAGAGTGGTTCAGCATTGTAGGCAACAAGTGGATGAGGTGTGATGATGGTTTTTGCAAGTTGGTTCCCTTTGGTTCTCATGAAAAAAATCTTGCTCCCAAGTCCATGAAACATGTGATCTTTTGGTTCAAATCTGATTTTTAGAACTTGTATGATGCTTGCACATTGGTTTGATATGAACTAGAAGTCAAAAATGCCTTGGTACAAAGTTTTTTTGCAAGTTTCTCATTTGAGGCATGTCTTGAAAATTAGTGATTTTTGCCAACTTTGACACACCATAACTTTTGATCCAAAATGAATTAGATCATGTTCCGATAATTTTTGAAAAGGGAAAGATCTAATCTACAACTTTCATGACCAAAGTTTTTCCATTTGAAGCATTTTTGGATCAAAAAGCAAGGGTTGAAAAAGTGGCATAAAATGACATATTCTTTAAAAGTCAACCATGCCCAAAAAAGTCAACTTTGCAAAAACTTCAAATTCTTGAATTTTGTGGACTTCCAACCTCTTCCATGATCAAATAAAGATCATATACACTCAAAATGATGAAGATCACCCCTTGGTTGGGTCATTGGGGGCCTCAGATGCCCTGATTTTGCACTGACTTGTCCAGAAAGTCAACTCTTGATCAGATGACTTCCCCATGGAATTTCTTCATGAAAATTGATATGCATACTCCCTATACCATATAAAGACCAATAGAAACAAGAATGACCAGAAAATTTGAAGTTATGGCCTCTGAAACCAAAACCCTAATTTTAGGTCATCTGTGCAGTCAAACCTGGCTCTGCTTCCACACAAATCCCAGTTCTTGTGATTCTTTGGCATTATTGACTTGGAGAAGATGTAATATGATGCTTGAACACACATATACCCCTTTGAAGTGATTGATGACTTTTGGAGTGGCTCAAGAAGCTCTTGGATTGCTCAGATCACAAACCCTAGATGCAGATGACTTAGAACCAATGCAAAGACTTAAAAATGTGATATGGGATGCTATGATTGTGTTTATGCATATGAAATGATCACAAGCCATGGTGAGGGCAAATTTGGGGTGTTTACACAAAGCAAATATTAACTCATCAAAAGGACCAAAGTTCAATCCAAGAACAAGTTGGAGAGAAACGGTCAAACAAGACTCATCCAGAAGAGGAAAATATCTCAACTGGGGAAATTCCATCCAGATAATAAACTGGGGAGGAAACTAAATCAAAAACATCCACAAGGAACAAATATAGTGGGGAATTAGAAAATATAAACACTTTTTGCTTAAGGGTTGACATTCTAATTTGAGAGAAGACAACATACACTCTGTGGGGAAGATCACACCAAAGAGCGGGGAACAAAGATAAGTGCAAGAATGCAAGCAAACAATGTTATGCTTATGCGTATGAATATCCTGACAAAACAAACATAAAGATAAGAAACACGTGACATAAACACCACAACTACCAGATACTCGACTAATCAGGGCAACAAGGCCAGGGACCATGTTGGAGATTTGAATCGAAATCCTGGGGGAACATCAAAATCCATCAAAGGAATAAAATCCTACTACAAGGCTTAACTCAATACTGAGGAAACATCTGCTAGGGATCCAATCCACAAAGCAATCTTCAAAAATTTGTGAAGGATAAAAATCAGAAATTCCACTCTGAGAGGAAAACATGTCGGAGATACCTCAACAACACAAAATATTCCACACCCTTTGGGGAAAGAGGGAAGTGTCCCTGTTAAACTCTGATGGGGACAAATATCTTCATAACTTTGTTTGGGGAAACAAGATAAAGATCTACCAGTGATGAAAATAAAGCATAATCTACTGGAGCATCAAACATCAACTCTGCATAGGGACACAACCTTGCTGAGGAAAGGTAATAATCTGCCGGGATAGGAAAAGCTTTCACAATCCTGCTAGGGACAGAAGGATTCTTGATAAAAAAAATCAAACTCTGCAAGGAATAGCCATCATACCACTCCCGCTTCACTTGGGGAAAGAGTCATGTCACTCTTGCTCTGCTTGGGGAAAGAGTGTAATAATTGTTGAAGATCAAATAAAAATCTGCTGGAAACCATCACATGCAGACCTACTAGGGATCTATGAAAAAGATCAATGGCGATCATTTGCCATTGAAAATTAGGGGATTATTGACCCACATGAGGATATCAGAAGTTAACATCATAACTAACACATTTACGAGGGATGTTAAATCAATACACACCATCAGGTGAAAGAAAACCTATAAACTGACTGTTATATCAATACTTCTGCTAAGGGATGCAACCAACTCAAGCTGAGGAACAAGAACTCGGTTGAGGATTCCCAATGTTTCTAAAGTCAAAGGTAAACTGCTGAGGAAGAGATCAAAACTCAGCTGGGGATTTTCAAGAATATCCCTTCCAACAACTCTTCTGGGAAAGGAATCGGAACTATGAGCATTTACAATTCCCGTTCATGCTGATGGGGCACACATCAACATGCCAGGATCATTCAGGAGTTCCGTTAGGATACAATCAGATTAAACCCTTCTTTGGGAGAGACAAGTTACACACATCCAGACTTTACCATCCCTAGAATCACTATTGATATCCTCTCTTTGTTCTCATATCAAAAGAAAATGTTTTTATAATCTTCAAAGATTAAATTTATTAAATTTGTTTCAAAAATCATCATCAACAATAAATTGAAATTTTGTAAACAGAAACAATATAAATAATTGCAAACAATTGGATAAAAGCTCAAATTCATTGATAGAATGGTAGTCAGCAAATGGCATGACTCCATGGATCATTACAAGTTTGAAAAATGGTAAATACATGGATTAGGGCTACATTGAAATACAATGATCACTATTCTCCCTATCAACTTTGAATTCCACTGTGTCTGAAACTTCAGTCAAGGATGAGTGAATAAGAATCTTTGATGGGCAAATCTTCTGAGGGATAGAATTTGGAATCCTCGGCTACTACAAGTGATCCAGTCTGTCGACGCAGTTACTTGCCATGATACCTAACTTTTGCCTAGATTTCCCTTTCGGGTTTTCAATCTACCGGGATAATTATTTCTATTTATGTCTCTAATTTTTGCCTGGACCGCCCTTTTGGGTTTTCAATCCACCGAGACACTGATTTTTGCCTAAGCTGTCCTTTCGGGTTTTCAACTTAGCGAGCTGTTCTTTTTATTTTTTAGGCGAAGTATTTCTTGACTGCATCCTTATTCACAGGACGAGTGATCTCCTCACCATCCATAGTTGCAAGAAATAATGAACCGCCAGAGAAGGCTTTCTTAACAACATATGGGCCATCATAGTTCGGAGTCCACTTGCCCCGAGAATCTATAATGAAAGACTTGATCTTTTTTTAGCACGAGGTCGCCTTCTCTGACTACCCGAGGTTTGACCTTCTTGTCAAAAGCTTTCTTCATTCTTTGCTGGTACAACCGACCACGACAAAAAGCTATTATTCTCTTTTCCTCAATCAAATTCAACTGATCAAATATACTCTGACACCATTCAGCCTCAGTCAAATTGGCTTCCATCAGAACTCTCATTGATGGGATCTCAACCTCGACGGGGAGCACTGCTTATGTACCATAAACAAGTGAAAAAGGGGTTGCCCTTGTTGAAGTGCGGACAAATTTACGATACCCATGCAAAGCAAAAAGGAGCATCTCATGTCAGTCCTTATATGTCATAACCATCTTCTGAATGATCTTCTTAATGTTCTTATTCGCAGCTTCAACAGCCTCATTCATCTTCGGTCTATAAGGAGAAGAATTATGGTGTTGAATATTGAATTCTTCACAAAGCTCTTTCATTATCTTATTATTCAAGTTCGAACCATTATCAGTAATGATTATATTCGGAACACCATATATGCAAATAATGTTATTCTTGATAAACCGAACCACAACTTGCTTGATCACATTAGCATATGATGTCGCTTCCACCCACTTGGTGAAGTAGTTAATTGTCACAAGAATAAAATGATGTCCATTCTAAGCCTTGGATTCAATCATACCAATCATGTCAATTCCCCACATAGAGAAAGGCCACGGGAAAGAAATTACATTGAGATGAGTTGGTGGCACATGAATCTTATCAGCATACACTTGGCACTTATGGCACTTTTCAACATACTTGCAACAATCAGATTCCATTGTTAGCCAATAGTAACCTGCTCTCAACATCTTTTTAGCCATTGCATGCCCATTAGCATGAGTACCAAAAGATCCTTCATAAATTTCTTTCATTAACATGTCTGCTTCGTGTCTATCCACGCATCTGAGAAAGACCATGTCAAAATTCCTTTTATAAAGCACATTTCCATTCAGGAAGAAATTGCCTGCCAATCTCCTCAAAGTCCTCTTATCTTTAACGGATGCCCCAAGTAGGTATTCCTGACTCTGGAGAAAACACTTAATATCGTGATACCAAGGCTTGTCATCATGGACCTCTTCAACTGCAAACACATGAGTTGGTCTTTCAAGCCACATCACTCTAATCATGGGAACGTCATTCCACTGATGCACCTTTAACATAGAAGCTATAGTTGCCAAAGCATCTGCCATCTGATTTTCATTGCGAGGCACATAATGAAACTCAACTTTAGTGAAGAAAGTTGATATCCTCTTGGCATAATCTCTATAAGGGATCAAGTGAGATTGATGAGTTACCCACTAACCCTTGATCTGATTGATTACCAAGGCAGAATCTCCATACACATCAAGATGCTTAATCCTCAAATCAACAGCTTCCTCAAGACCCATAATATAGGCTTCATACTCAGCTTCGTTATTGGTATAAGGGAAAGTCAACCTTGCGGCAAAAGGAATATGTGAACCATGAGGAGTAATGAACATTTCCCTAATTCCTCTTCTGCATGCATTTACAACACCATCAAAAACTAAACCCCATCGAGATCCAGGCTCCGGCCCTTCCTCAATCAAAGGTTCATCACAATCTTTAATTTTCAAAAACATCACATCCTCATCAGGGAAATCAACCTTGATAGGCTGGTAATCATCGATCGGTTGATGTGCCAAATGGTTAGCCAAGATACTACCTTTTATAGCTTTTTGAGCTTGGTACTCTATATCATATTCTGAAAATAACATTTGCCAACGAGCAATCCTCCCAGTCAAAGCAGGCTTTTCAAAGATATACTTGATTGGATCCATTTTAAAGATCAACCAAGTTGTATGATTCAGTGTATACTGGTGAAGACGCTTTGCAGCCCAAGCTAAGGCACAACAAGTTTTTTCAAGCATGGAGTACCGAGACTCACAATCAATGAATTTCTTACTCAAGTAGTAAATTGCATATTCTTTTCTTCCAGATTCATCTTGCTGACCAAGCACACAACCCATGGAATCTTCCAACACAGTCAAGTACATAATCAACGGTCTACCTTCCACCGAAGCATACAATATAGGAGGTTCAAGCATATATTCTTTGATACTTTCAAACGCCTTCTGGCAATCATCTGTCCAGGCACAACCTTGGTCTTTCCGAAGCAACTTGAAGATCAGAGAACATGTGGTAGTCATGTGGGAGATAAACCTCGAAATATAATTCAAACGGCCCAAGAATCCTCTAACTTGCTTTTCAGTTCTTGGAGCAGGCATTTCCCGAATAGATTTCACTTTATCAGGATCAACTTCAATGCCTCTTTAGCTGATAATGAAACCTAGCAACTTTCCAGAACATACACCAAATGTGCACTTGTTCGGATTCAAACGAAGTTTAAACTTCCTTAACCTCTGAAACAACTTCAGTAAATGTTCAACATGGTCCTCTTTAGTCCTCGACTTAGCGATCATATCATCAACATACACCTCAATTTCTTTGTGCATCATATCATGTAAAAGCGTGGTCAAAGCACTTTGGTATGTCGTACCAATATTCTTCAATCCAAAGGGCATCACTCTGTAGCAGAATGTTCCCCATGGTGTAATAAATGTGGTCTTTTCCATGTCCTCTGGTGCCATCTTTATTTGATTATAACCGGAAAATTCGTCCATAAAGGAGAACACATCAAACTTAGCCGTATTATCCACCAACACATCAATGTGTGGCAATGGAAAATCATCTTTTGGACTGGCTTTATTCAAATCTCTATAATCAACACACATTCGGACTTTTCCGTCTTTCTTTGGAACAAGCACAATATTGTCCACCCATTGAGAATAATTAGATGTCACAAGAAAACCTGCATCAATCTGCTTTTGAACCTCCTCTTTGATCTTTACTGCCATATCAGGATGAGTTCTTCTCAACTTTTGTTTCACAAGTGGACATTCAGGCTTCAACGGCAATCTATGCTCCACAATATTAGTATCAAGACCTGGCATGTCCTGATAAGACCAAGCAAATACATCAACATACTCTCTAAAAAGCTCAATCATCCTCTTCTTAACCCCAAGACTAAACAATGCTCCAATCTTGACTTCTTTCTTATCATCTTTTGAACCCAAGTTGACCAATTATGTAGACTCTCCATGAGGATGAATAACTTTCTCCTCGTGCTCAAGCAACCGAGAAATCTCATCAGGAATCTCTTCAATATCCTCTTCATCAGCTTCAAACACAGGGAATTCAAAGTTGGGAGTGGGCATAGGATCATTTTTTTCAATGGGTTTATCAATCAATCTACACAATGATTTTATTTTTATTTTAGAGTATGAATAAAAGTGCAAACATTGTGCAGATAAACAATGATTATTTTGGGTTTTTTATGTTACCATTTTTCAGAATAAAGCAAAAAGGAAAAAACACATATGGAAATAACAAAATAACATTTTATTGATGATGATAAAGTTTAAAACAAAGCCCGACAAACATCACTTTCACCTTGGGCAGAGTGAAAGGATTTTTAAAAGAAAATAAAACAAATTACTTTGAAGCATGAACAACAGAAGGAACATCAACAACAATCCAATTTTTGCAAATCTTTCTGTGCGTGACAAAGTTAGGCATTTCTTCTTCCTCATCATCTTCAATGATGGCATCAGCAGAGTGATCATTGATAAACCCAACACTTCGGAATCCTTCCTGAATAGTCTTCGGGTCATTGAGAGCCACACCTAGCGCAAAACCAATACCAAATCCTTCTTTGTTGTTAACAACATCAATAACTCGTCCCCAATCGTCAGATCAATCGGTTTCGAGTACACACAGAGCATCCTTGAGAGAAGACATAGGCATGACATTCTTCTTATCATTATTATCATCAACGGAAAGAGCCTGGAATGAAGTTCCCATCTCTTCTTCAGCATCAATATAGGAGAAAGATGACAAATTGCTCACTAGCATCGCCTGCTCACCGCCAATAGTCACTAATTTCCCATCTTTCACAAACTTCAGCTTCTGATGGAGAGTAGATTTCAAAGCTCCTGCCCATGAATCCAGGGTCTTCCAAGGAGACAACTGTAACCGGGGCGTATATCCATTATATGAAAAGTAAATTGGAATATAAATGGTCTAATCAGAATAGGAAGATCAACTTCACCAATCACTGTCTTCTTCGATCCGTCAAAGGCTTTCACAATAGTCCCACTATGCCTCATGGGAGCACCCTAGTATGCAAGCCTTGACAAACTCGATTTCGGCATCACATTCAGAGAAGATCTGGTATCAACCAACACCTTAGACATAGCATCTTCCTGACAACTCACTGAAATATGAAAAGCCAAGTTATGGTTCCTTCCTTCTTCAGGCAAGTCATTATCACAAAAACTCAGATTATTGCACGATGTGATATTAGCCATAATACTATCAAACTGATCAATAGTCACATCATGATCAACATAAGCTTGATCAAGAATCTTCTGCAAAGACTACCTATGAGCCTCAAAGCACATCAAGAGTGATAAAACTAATATCTTCGACGAAGTATGCAACAACTGCTCAGAAACGTTGTACTCGCTCTTCTTTATCAATTTCAACACTTCATCCTCACTGTCCTTCAAACTGGAATCACCAAATTGACCTGATCGAGTAACAACATCCCCAATCTGTTTACTCGCATTTGTATCTTCAGCTCTCTTCGGAGGATCCGAAGCATAAACTCTATCACTTCGAGTAACCTTTGTCACATCAACAATGATAACTACAGACCTTGGAGAAGGAATAAGAACTTCCTTACCATTTTAAATCATCGTAGAATTATACTGGTATGGAACAACTTTATCAGACTCATACGGCATTGGACCAGGAAAATTGATCACCAATGGAGTAACAACATATTTGCGGCTATCAAAAGAAATAACCACCTTCTCAGGAGTGACCTTCTCAGGAATATTGAACTGAGGCACAATAACATTCACTTTATTGTCATACTCATCTCTTTTTTCTATCACTTCAATCAACTTATCATCCATCATCTCTTAAATGTCTCTCTTAACAATCACGCAACCACGAGGGTTCACCGAGCAAATGCAACAACCAACATAATCGTGATCAATATCATGATATTCACTGAAGAAAGCATGCATCTCAACCAAAGACCTTCGAATATGGAGGACCTCATAAATCTTGAACAAACCAGTACAACCGTCAACCATGTTCACAGACGTATTACCATGATTCGGAAGCGGATTCGTCTTCACATTTGGATTAACATCATTGAAAGACAGAACATTGCTCCTTATTAATTTCTGCACTTCAAACTTCAACTGATAACAATTCTCAATATCGTGCCCCGGGGAACCTTGATAAAAAGCACAGTGAGCCTCTGGCTTATACCACCACGGTAAGACTCCGGAACTGGAGGAGGAGTACATGTTTGCACAAGATTCTTCTCGATCGGAGATGGAAGCAAATCCGTATACAACATCAGAATGGGATTAAAATTCGGCTTAGCGCGACCTTGTTGATTTCCACTCTGTTGTACAGACGGTTGTTGATAACGAGACTGATACTTTGGAGCTACTGGTGCAGTTGGAGTCACATTAATCATTGGAGTTACATAAGCTACATGTTGTTGTAACGATGATTCTCATGACCACGAGGTCTTTTGTAACTTTCACGAGACACAGCGTTAGTCTCACCTTCTTTCTTCTTACCAAAACTGAACCTCTTAGAGCTTGATCCAGTACTACTCTCTTTGCTCAACCGTCCCTCACAGACACCTTATTCTAAACTCATTCCCATACTCACCATTTCAGTGAAGTCCGAAGGAGCACTTGCAATCATCTTCTCATAGTAGAAAGAACCTAAAGTCTTCAAAAAGATCTTCGTCATCTCTTTCTCTTCTAGAGGAGGAACAATCTGAGTTGCTAGCTTGCACCATCTATGCGTATACTCTTTGAAAGTTTCTTTGTCCTTTTGGGACATAGAATGAAGCTAATCTTTGTCATGTGCCATATCAACATTTTACTTGTTTTGCCTAACAAAATCCTCTCCCAAATCATTGAAAGTATGGATTTGGATGCTATCCAAACTCATGTACCATCTCATGGCTGCACCAGTTAGACTATCCTGGAAATAATGAATCAGCAGCAGATCATTGTCTGTCTGAGCAGATATCTTCCTAACATATATAATCAAATGAATCAGAGGAAAAGTGTTGCATTTATACTTCTCGAACTCAGGCAACCTGGATTTGTACGGAACCTTGACATTAGGAACCAGACAGATATTATAAGCATCTTTACCAAACAAATCTTTGTGCTTCAAGGCACTCATCTCTCTCTATAACTCAACAAAAGGCCTTGAAAATCACCAAGTCTTTCAATCACACCAGCGCCTTCACTGGGCTCAACATGGTAAATCACTTCATCATGGTGCGGAGTAGTGTGCATCACAGGTTGTGCAATAGTCATTACTGGCTGAAGAGTATTTAATGCAGCAGTCTCAGGAGGAGGAGGATGATAACCAGCAGGAGTGAAATTAGCCGGCATACCCCATGGTGTTCCAGGAGGCATGCGATAACGAGGAGAATTGACAGCTTTAGCAGGAATCGATGTAGTGACAATCTCAGATATGATTGTTTACTGAACCGGAGGATTAGGAATAGGGGGTGGCTGATTCTGAGCAGCCACCAAGCTTTCCATCATGGAAGTAACTCTTTCCAAGCTATCCTTCAGATATGCAACTTCCTCGCGCAGCTCGCGTTTCTCTTGTTGTAAGGCTTCCGACATCTTCTGATTAGCTCGAGTATCAACCTCGTGAGTCAGCTTTAAATGAGAACTGAATGAAGACCAAGAAACAACATAAGATCCCAGGAGAACACTCAAAAAGCAAGACCAATGCGGGCATGATGCATGGTATGCATATGTAAATGCAAAGATTTCAAAGGACTATAAGATAAATTGCAATATTTATAAAAGAAACACTTTTTGAAGTACTAAAAACTCATACTTATTAAAATCAAAGTCAGGATTACAAGTGAAGTACAAGTTTCAACAATCCTAATACATAAGAGAAAAGTAAACTAGGCCTAAGGAATCATATCTGAAGAAGATCCAAATCCCGACTGGTACTTCATGCGAATCCTTTTAATCTCTTTCTTGTACCGATTCTCCATGTCTTCCTTATCCTTCACCGACTGGTCAACAATAGCCTTCCAAGAACCAGATGTAGGAGGAATGGTAGATGAAGTACTAGAGGAAAATAAATCCTCTATTGGCCTCTTCGTAACACGCCGCTCAAGTAACTCAATAAGATCATCTTCTCCTTTAGTTCCTCTTGCATCGTCGTCTTCTCAAGTAGCCATTCTTCTTTCTCTCTCTTCATCTTGTCCAACTCTTCTTAAAGAGCAACCTTCTCATCAACGGGAGGAAGAAAAACGGACAATGGTAGTATAGGAAACAAAGGCTCTTCAGGTGGATAAGGCATCTTGAGCTTGGAAGCCCTAGATCGAACCCACTGGATGTAATACTCGGAGGGAGCAAGGTGTTGTCTTCCTAATTGACCCTTCTCTTTCCGATGAACCGCATGCCAAGAATGAGCAATCCTTTTCTTCATTTCCACATGATATGCACCATTAAGAAAGAAGAAAATGGATAAGGAAAGGTTGTTTGGTATGTCCTTCAAGCAATATCCCAATTGTCGCCTATCAAGAATAGGGTTGTAACTAATTCCTTCATGTGTACCAAGAAGAGGTACATTAGGAAATTCTCCACAACTGTCAATAAGCACTCCAGTATCATAATAGGAATAATACCAAGTCATATCCTTATGAGAAAGAGACATAATCCTTTGATACCATCTTCACTTTTCTCTATTATCCTTGAAGACATCAGACTTTGGTAGGTGCAAAATAAACCACATATAGAGAAGATGCGCATAACACACAATCTCTCAATCACCTTTGGAGGTCCTATAATGAAAGGCATGATACATGTCTCCAAGAAAAGTAAGTACCAGATTTCTCTTCAAGAAAATCTGAATGGCACTCTCGTCCACAATACCATCTAAGTTAGGAAACAAATAATTCCCATTAATGAGCAAAGCAAGAATAGCCTCAAATGCATCCTTAAGACCCAAAGTAAGAGAATTATAAGCTTTCCCCATTAAGAACTTGGCCTTAATACCACTGACACTCCCTTTTGGAAGAAACTTCCCATTAAGATCAGACTCTTTGAGAAAAAGGGCTTTGGCGATGACTTTGGTCGTAAGCTCCTTCTCTAAACCACTGAAAAGAAATTCCTTGTCCAAAATAGGTAAACCCATCCAATGAGAGTACTCCTCCAAGGTAAGCACAAGCTGATAATTAGGAAAGGTGAAACAATGATGCAACAGATCATAAAAATGAGCCAAGGTAGGGAGAATCCCCTCTAGCATATCGGTATCCAAGATAAACAAGAGCTTTCCATAACATTTTCGGAACTCCTGGGTGTCAATCACCAAAGCTCCTAGCTTTCTTAGCTCTACTAGATTAGAATTCTTGAAGCTATACTTCTTTGTGTTTCTCCTTTCAACATTCATAACCATATACATCTGAAATTTTGTAAGAGTTCCTTATGAGTCCCTTGAAATTTCAAAACCAATGTTCATGAATGCATGAGTGCATGTATGCAACAACCACAAACAAGATCACACAAAGCACACGGGTCTAGGTTCCGAGTCACGAGCATGAAGTCAAGGTAACAGAACACCAACCCACACAGGTAAGTACTAAGGTTTTGTCTTCATTGTACCTGCAGAAAACCAAAAGGGTGCTAACAGAGGTGCTCGGTGTTAACAATCATCTTTAGAATATTATTGATATGTTAGATTACTCCCCAACCGATATCATTCTTAAAATATACCTCGTCTAAGTGTAGTATCGTGTGACAACCACCTTAGGTTTACACCCAGATAGTTTCCGCACTACATTCCTAAATTGGCTTGGATGGGTTAAAGGTTCTACGGTCCTCAGTATGATCAGCTCAAGGTCGGAAAATAATGCCACATATGATTACTCATCATGACATTGATAATCCAAGAGAGCCTAACTGAGTGGAGATTATCAAATTGATATAGCTTTGGACTACTACATCGCTTATCGCTTCGAATATCGCCATCCTATCATTGGTTCAACTCGGATCCGGGTTAGAATCTATCTCACTCACAGAGGATCACTAAAACCGAAACAGAACAAATAAATAACAAACAAATAAAACCAAAGCAGTAAATAAATCAAACTAGGCCGAATCCACTTAGAGATTACTCCCCAACAGAGTCGCCACTTTTTTGTAGCGGTAAAATCATGAGTGTAAGCTATTAGTTAACTTAACTCAAAGTAAACAGAGTCGCCACCGCGCTTTTATTTTATTCCAAGAGGAAAAGGAAAAAAGAGCGAATAAATCCTAATGAATCTAAAAGCAAAAAGCTAAAGAAACACAACAGAGAAATAGGTAAGGGGATAGGTTACACAATGAGAAGGTTTTACGCACCCAAAATGTCTGTGGTACTCCACGGGAGCCCTTTGAAATATTTATTGATTTTGGTTTGAAAAAAGGTTTGTTAAATGAGAGTGGAGGGATGAGAAAAGAATTATTTTTTATATATTTTTGTGTTTGGAGAGGTTTACCACCTCATGCCTACGTACCCATAAAGTGAAATGCGAGATCAAAACCTCGTAGTTCGTGGTACAAATAGTGAAAAGGGTTGGTTATGATTGATTTTATTAAGTGAAGAGAATTTGTCATCTTCAAGTGGATGGCCAAACAAACTACCATGAGAATCAAGGCATGGACTCATACATCATTATGGGGAGAGCGCCAACTCGGATAATATCAACGAGTATGCCATTAAGGTCCACATGATTAAATTCATTGATTTTTTTAAAGCAAAGAAAAAGTAAAAGCCACTTGACAAAAGTCAAGGTTTTGTTTATTAAAGAGGTGATGATTTAAAAAGAATAAATCCTTTGAAAAAGGGAGAAGAATTTGAAAATTAAAGAAGGGGGGAGATGAAGAGACTATCCTAAAAACGAAAATAAGGAGATAAGGGAAGAAAGATCTAACCAAACTTGATGATACTTTAAATTATAAGCATAAGAGTTTCATCCTTATAAGCTAGCAAATAGCCAAATAAAGGCAAGTTCCAACTTCATGAAGGTCAAGGCAAAGGAAATGTGTCTTAAGAATCTAAGTCCAAATCTTCATTCCAAAGCCAAGGATAGTAACAAATAATCCACAAATTAAAGTCACAAGTTTCTTAGAAGTTTAATCCTTTATTAATGTTTTTGTGTCCAAATGGACAAATGGAAAATCAACAACAAAATAAGAGCAAATAATAAACATGATATGGATGAATAAAGTATAATGAAGCAAAATAAAATAAAACAAACAATAAAAGTGCAAGAAATTAAATGTTAATAGAAAAAGAAATTAAAGTGCAAGAATCTAAAATATTAATAGTAGTAATATAATAATATTTACATAATAATAATGATATGGTGAACTTAATCAACCACAACCAAAAGAATAACCGAAATCGAAAGGCAACCGGATCCGCTTAGCATCTTACACTATAGCGATTAATCAAGGCAAATCGAATTCAATGAAATTTGAAAGGCGATTAGGAGCCCAAAGCACTTACGCATCAAACATTCATAAGTCTCGATTCTTAATGCAATATGATTAACCACTTTGGGATTACGCGACCAACAAGAGGTCTGGTCCACGAAAGTGCAAGTACCAAATTAGATTTTTATTCCAAATTAGGGACAAATTTAGGTCTATGTTAACAATCGTCGAGTAATTTACAAAGCAATTACCCTACAAATGAGGCCGACCACCACCAATTATGGTGCACAATGTTAGTGCCAATGCATGTGAGATAAACGATATGTAAATCGCTATCTGGACGCAATACCGCACAAGACTGAAGATGAATACCAAATTGGGCCGCACTCATGGTATTCTTCCATCCTTAAGTTCAATCACTCATCTCGGTGGATTCAAGCATGAAAATGTATCACTAATGCAAAGTACCTTAAATGAATTGAATAATTCACTTAAAGGTAGATTTGAACTAATGAACATTAACTACTCTAATCTACACCCAAAGTTCATTGAAATTAAGGAGAAATCACTCCCAAAATTACTTCCCAGGGTAAAAATAAAAAGGAGGAAGAAGAAGAAGAAGAAAGAGGAACAAAAAAGGGGCTTAAAACAAGCCAAAAACACCATTCAGACGTGCGTTAACCGGTTAACCAGAATGCACTAGGAATGATTAACCGGTTAACGCAAGCAGTTTTCAAATATTGTGCTATTTTAAAACTGGTTAACCGGTTAACCAATTTTCACTATAAATGGTTAACCGGTTAACGTTGTACCAGTAGCAGAAAAATGCAGAAAATTCAGCATGATCCATTTTAAAACCTTTTTACAAACATTTGATGATCATGATCTGAATTTGCACGAATTTTAAAACCAAAATACAGTGAAATCACTGCAATCAAACAACAAATTAAGATCCAAAGTATCTAGAAACAAAGGCACCAAAGATTTACATCTTGAATGTTGATGGTGAATATGGGTTTATGGAGTGAGTGAATTACCAAAAGCACTTCTTCAAATTGGACCAAATCAAGCTAGATCTACTGCAATGGATGAACAAAAAGAATAATACGATGAAGGCTTAGCACAAGTTAGTCAAGAATTCAATGTGAATTCTTGATAAGTTCAAAAAGAGGAAAAGAGCTTTAGTGAGATTTTTGGTTTTGGGAGAATGTTTTGCAAGGGATTTTTTGGCTCTCAAAAGCTTGGTGAATGAATGAAATTATGGTCCTATTTAAAGACTTTAGGTATGGGAATTTAGTGGAATGGAGCTTGCTTTGGTAATTAAGATTAGGTTTGGTAATTGAAAATTTGGTGGGAAATGGAAAAAAGTGGTGATTAGTGAGGGTTTATGGTATGAAATGATCAAAGTGATGTAGAGAAATCAAAGACCAATGGATCTAGAATTTTCCAATTATATCAATGATTTAATGGTGCTGAATTTGAATAAAATATTCAAATTTCACACTGGTTAACCGATTAACGCATATGGTTTACCGGTTAACCAAGCTAAAATTTGAATATTTTATTCAAATGTGATTGCTTGGTTGTTGTGGCCCGATTCTTTTTGTATGCCGAAAAAGGCATGGAAATAAACACATGAACCTTGGGATCCCTTGAATGAATTAATTAACTTGGGAAATCCTTGATCAGATAATTTTGAATTATTTGCGGATCAACTTCGACTTTTATCTGTGAAATTTCATTCGAATTGCAGGACTGTTATTTTTGGCATTTTCAATGGTTCATCTTCCTGGGAAAAAAGGTTAGTGAAAGAAAAAAAAATATTTTAGGATTTTGATTAATGGTTAATAAACATAAACAAATAAAGTAATTAAAGACAACGGTGATCCCCTGTGAGGCATAAACCTAACCCGAGAAGAACCGAGCAACCAGTGCGATATTGTTTGTATGCAAGATGCAGATGAAAATACGAAGAAAACTTAGGGCAAAAATTAGGGTACTACAGTTGTGTTGTAGTTCTGTTGTATCCCTGGATTTCTGCTTTTCATGAGCTTATGTATCAACACTGTATTTAGCTCTATGTTTATTTCTGTGTTTGGCTCAATTTCTGGCTAAAAGGGGGAGTAATTATAGATATCTAGATGTTAAATGTTCTGCTCTTGTATACTATTTATTTTAGTATAGTCAGAATATTTTCTGCAGGGACTTACAGGTTAAGGGGGAGATGTATTCTCTCTTATGTGTTTGAAAATTCTGTTGTTGTACTCTGATACAGGTTTTGTTTGAGGGGGATATTTTCTATCTCTCTAATGTGTTTATGCTGTTGTGTGTGCTCTGAATATTACTTAAATTTTTTTAGCCAAAAAATTTCCAAAGGGGGAGTCTGTAGATGCTTTAGATTAGCAGTATTTTATGGTAAAACATATTCTTATTCTAAATGTCATGTGTGATGTTATGACATGTGATTTAAGCATTATGCATGAGTGAAGATTTAAAGCACGTAGTTGTTTTATCAAGATGTCAAGACTGATGTCATGACATCTCTGACTGGACCTGAAGACCTAGCTGAATCCTTATTTCAAAGCGCACATTTTTCTGTTATAAAATTATGTGATCGGTTGAGAATTAATAGGCGCTTTTATTAGAAGGATATGATTCAACTTGGAGTGATTTTAGTAGAGCATTTTATATGTTTCTATTTTTGTTCCTTTATTTTAGGAATTATAGTATTTGTTTTGTGCAAGTTCAGCAGGCCCATGCCCATGTTTTAGACTCTACTTAAAGGTTGTTATACCCTAGTTTGAAATACAGAAAATAAGGATTAAAGTATTCAACTTTTTTTTTGCATGTGTTTAGCTTTCTTGTGAGCCAAATAATTATCATGTTGATGGTTGTTTTGGACTAGGTTTATCGAGTTGTATGTTGTCCACTCAAAGCTTTTAAGCAAGAGTGATTTTGTACTTGATTGAAGCTTTGAAGAAGAGTTAAGGATTGTTTAGGAAGTGTATCTTCTTTTTTATTAATTTCGTGTTTTGTTATCACTGTTGTGATTGAGGGGGAGTGATAGGTGTCTCATATTTAGGAGTTCCTAGATAGAACTAGCATTGGGTAGCGATTAAGTGAAAAGGGTAAACTGAGTGGTTTAGCTCTGAATTGATACTACTGATAGTAGAGTTCCTTCTTGGCTTGGTAGCCCCCAGAGTAGGTGTGTTTGCACCAAACTAGGTTAACAATTCCATGTGTTCTTTACTGATGTGTTTTTTTATTCACAATAGTATTTTCTAACCTTGTCAGATATTAGTGTCGTAACATCCTATTCGACATCGTATATCTGTTGCTAGAATTTTAGACGTCATTGACGAATGCAAAAGAGAGATGGAGATGGAACATACTACCTACTCTGATATAATGAAAATTCAAACCCCTCCGATCTTAGAAGTCAACAATTAGCGAGAACCTTATCAAGATGAGAGTTTAAGTGAATGCTTAGCTCTTACACCAGATCATATGCCTTGCCCAAAGAAGCCAGCTATGGAACTCAAAGTATTACCTAATAACCTGAGATACAAATTCCTAGACTCAGAACTTAAAAGATTAGTTATAGTCAATGTAGACTTAGGACAACTCGAAACCAAAAAATTATTAGACATTTTAAGAAAATATCCAACTGCGTTAGGCTACAACATATCTGACCTGAAAGAAATAAGGCCTTCAATATGTATGCATCACATTATGCTAGAGGAAGACTGTAAAACCTATAGGGAACACCAGAGAAGGATCAACCCAATTCTAAGTACTATAGTCAAGGATGAAGTAAAGAAGATACTGGATACTGGAATCATCTATCCAATCTCCGACAATCAATGGGTTAGTCCAATGCATGTCGTACCAAAGAAGAGAGGCTTTACAGTTATTAAGAACTCAAAAGGTGAGTCTATAACACAGGGATTAGTAACCGGAAGTAGAATGTGCATCGATTATCGAAAATTGAACAAGGCTACCCGGAAAGATCATTTCCCTTTACCCTTCATCGATCAAATGTTGGAAATATTAGCGAAACACTCCTATTTTTGTTACCTAGATGGATATTCAGGATTTTTCCAAATTCTTATTCATCCCGATGACCAAGAAAATACCACCTTCACATGTCCCTACGGAACATTTTCCTACCGACGAATGTCGTTTGGCTTATGTAACGCTCCCACGATGTTCCAACGATGTATGATGGTAATCTTTGCCGACTTTATAGACGACATCATGGAAGTCTTTATGGACGGATTTCTGTTTGCGGACAAAGCTTTGAAGGATGTTTGTCGAACCTTGAGATGGTACTAGAAAGATGTGTTAAAGTTAACCTTGTACTTAATTGGGAAAAATGCCATTTCATGGTCAGACAAGGAATCGTGCTTGGACATGTGATATCCAATAAAAGGATCGAGGTAGACAAAGCAAAAATAGAAGTAATAAAGGACCTTGAACCGCCAAAGATCATAAAAGAAATATGAAGTTTCTTAGGACATGCCGGTTTTTATCGACGATTCATTAAGGACTTTTCAAAAATCACTAAGTCGTTGATCGGTCTACTAATGAAAGACACTGAGTTTATTTTCGATGAAGACTGTCTAAAAGCGTTCAAAATAACTCTTATCACCGCACCCATCATGCAACCACCAGATTGGACACTACTGTTTAAGATCATGTGTGATGCGAGTGATTATGTTGTAGGCGCGGTCTTAAGAAAAAGAAAGGATAAGAAGCTTCACGCAAATTACTACGCCAGTCGAACTCTAGACCCTTCTCAAATGAACTACACCACTACAGAAAAAGAACTTCTAGCCGTCGTGTTCGCGCTTGAAAATTTTTGTTCCTACATGGTAGGAGATAAAATAATCATCTACACTGATCATGCCGCTATTAGATATCTTTTAAGTAAAAAGGATGTGAAACCTAGATTACTTAGATGGATCTTGTTACTACAAGAATTTGATTTAGAGATTAAAGATAAGAAAGGAACTGACAACATAGTAGCAGATCACTTATCACGAATGGAAGGTATTAAACCAGAACAAATGCCTATCAATGACGATTTCCATAATGAATGTCTTATAGCCCAAATAGAAAATTAAATACCCTCGTTGAATCTAGACGAACAAAATCAAGAGGAAACAGTTGAAAATATTTATACACAAACTAATTCGCCATGGTATGCTGACATAGTCAACTATTTAGCTGCCAGAGTGCTTCCGCCTGATCTAACATACCAACAAAAGAAGAAATTCTTCCATGATCTAAAACAGTACTACTGGGATAAACCTTTAATTTTTAAGGGAGGAGTCGACAGTATCTTCCGTCGATACGTCCCCGAAAAAGAAATAGAAAACACCATCTCCCATTGTCACTCTGCTCCTTATGGTGGACAGGCAAACACCTCGAATACATGTGCAAAAGATTCTTCAATCTTTCCTCTTTTGGCCCACTCTTTGGAAATATGTTCACGTTGCTATACTAAACTACGACCGATGCCAACATATTGGTAACATCTCGAGGCGCAATGAAATGCCCCAAAAAGGTATTTTGGAAGTAGAAGTCTTCGATGTTTGGGGGATTCACTTCATGGGACCATTCCTGTCTTCTTTTGGAAATAAAAACATACTCATTGCCGTCGATTATGTTTCAAAATGGATTGAAGCTATAACTTCTTTGACAAATGACACACGAGTAATCATAAAGTTATTTAAGAATATTATCTTCCCTAAATTCGGTGTGCCAAGACTCGTCAAAAGTGACGGAGGCTCCCATTTCATATCGAAAATATTCGAAAAACTCTTATTAAAATATAGAATAAGACACCGTGTAGAAACTCCTTATCATCCACAAACTAGTGAACAAGTCTAAGTCTCGAATAAAGAGATACAACAAATCTTAGAGAAGAACGTCGCTACATCTAGGAAAGATTGGTCAACCAAGTTACAAGAAGCATTATGGGCTTATAAAACAGCTTTTAAGACACCCATAAGAACCACGCCATTCAAATTAGTCTACGGAAAATATTTCCACCTGCCGGTAGAAATCGAGCACAAAGCCTATTGGGCGATTAAAACTCTTAACTTTAACTATACTGACACAGGTGAAAAACGTATCTTATACTTGCATGAATTAGAAGAGCTGAGAGTAGACGCTTATGAAAATGCCCGCATATATAAGGAAAGGACCAAGAAATGGCACGATAAGCGTATATCTAGAAAAGAATTTAGTGTGGGAGACATTGTACTCTTATTCAATTCGAGACTTAGGTTGTTTCCTGGAAAATTACGATCTGGATGGTCTGGTGCGTTCGAAGTGACAAAAGTTTTAGTAAGTCGCGCAATTGAAATTAAGGGTAGATCTAGTGCACCATTTGTAGTAAACGGTCAACGTCTAAAACATTATCATTGCGTAGAAGATAAAAAATTTCAACAGGTCTAAAATTTGCATAATTGCCTTCAGAAACCTTAAATTAAATCTCCCTAAAAGCTGTGTCAAGCCCCGACATAAAATGAAGCACTACGTGGAAGGTGACCCACGATTTTGTTTTTGTTTTTGTTTTAATCTTTTATAGAATTTTCATTTTTTCTTCCTTTTCAAATTTCATTTTCAAATGCGGTAAATTCACTGATTTTTGTGTTGATTTGTTTTAGTGTGTTTCCAGGATTTTTAAAGTATTTCTACTTTCTACCTTCTTCTCTGATTTCATTCTGTATACTAACTTTAGCAATGAATGACAACATGATTGTGGATTTCATAGACGGTGCTCAGAGGCACCATTATGAAGTTTTAGCTCAAAGACCTATGAACCTCACCAAATTTGTCCATGAACCTACAAAGATAGCTCTAGGCATAGGTGCTAGTATTTACTATATGTTTAACCAGATATGATGGTGTTGTACCCCAAAATTTTCCCTCTCACATTCAAGACCATGTGTCTCAAAAGGTCTCTTAATAGTCACAAGATTCTCAATTGGTCAAAAGGATTGAAGGTTTCACCAGACAAAGCCTCCTCCTGAACAATGGATCTTAGAACTAGGGTTTTGAGTTTTCCCAAGAAAAATGGACTTCATAACATCCTATATACTTTAAATAATCCTCATGTCAATTTTTAAAGCTCTCCCAACAAGTTTGGTCAGTCAGATGCTCAAATACCTAAAAATCAGTTAACTTGGTTAGAAAGTCAATTGTGGTCAACTCAAAGTCAAACTTCAAGATTTTTGATCAACATCAAGATTATAAGGTGAAATTCATCATTTGATCAAGGTTTTATCATTATTCATCAAGGAAACCTCAGAATCATCAAGAATCAGAAGTTGCTAAATTAGGGTTTTCATATTAAAAGTCAACTAAACTTTGACCAGCCATAACTTTCACATACTTCATCAAAAATTTCCCATCAAAAGCTCATTTTGAAGGAAATCCAATTCTCTACAACTTTATGTCTCACAATCCAAGTCCAAAAATGATTCATTTGAGAGGTATGAGCCAAAACATTATAGGTCTTTTGAAAGTCAACAAAAAGTCAACTTTTTCTAAAGCTCATAATTTGTAAATGGTAAATGATATGGAAATGGGACCAAATGGTTTGATTGGAGGACACTCTAAGCTTTCTAAAAAGTCCTAGAACACCTTAATGGCATTAAAATTGAGGAAGTTATGCATTGTCAAAGTTGGGAAATCTTCAAGAGGTATATGAAGCAAAAAGGGTCTAAATTCAAGATTTTGTCAAATGGGCCCATAACATTGCAACCCAAACTAAAAGATGAGGTCATGCACGATCCAATGATAAATTGTTCTGATTTTTTATTATTTATTTTATATTATTTTGGATTTTATCATTAAAATTCAATTTTAATTAAAAATAAATTATGAAAATCAAATATTTGATCTATTACCTATTTTTGGATCAAATATTTTGTGATTAAGATGATTGGAATCATTCAAATTCATGTAAAACCAACATGGTATGAAGATATTTGATTTTTGGATGATTAAGACAATTTAGTTTCTTCAACTTTAAGTTATCTGCAAAACTCCATCAAAGCCCAAATTGTTTTACCCTAAATTCTTCTACTACGTAAGCACAACAAGTGGACAATGGTTACACACGAATTCAGAGGCAAGAGAGACACTTTCACATTCAAAAAATTTCAAGTAAAATTGATTTTCGATTTTATTATTTTAAGAGGTTTTCACAGGTTTGAAAGGCCCCATTACGTTCCTTGAGACTTCCTGAACGCATTGCAATCATCAACATCATCTAAATTGTCCAAATTTGCATATATCGATTGTGTTTTTGTTCTTGTTTTCTTGGATTTTGATTTTGGTTATACGGTTGTTTTTGTAACACCCCTTTTCTAAACCCCCAAATAATCAGTTAAATCATTTAGGCACATATAACAATTTCATTAGAGTATAATTTAAACATGGTATAAGAGAGGCATGCCACATTATACGTGAAATTAAAACATACAACATCTGCTTATTTAAAGATATGTAACAAACAGGGTAACTTTCCACAGAAGGATTTCATCCTTACACCAGTATTCAAAAGATTCAAATAACAACGAAAACTAACACTTAACAACATCAAACTCAACTACTTACATATATATATATATATATATATATATATATATATATATATATATATATATATATATCAACAAGTTTGATTCACCAAATATTTCATGTTTACATAAACATTCATCACCAAAATACATGTACAAAATGTATCACAAAAGGCATCAAGCCGACCCTAGCTACCCGGTGCTACATATCAGAGCCGACCGACCAAGAGAATGAAGACAAGCTTCACAAAATGGCCTCCAGCAACCTACTATGCAATGCCTCATAGAGCATCATAAAACAGTAGAAGGGTGAGAAACATTATCATAATAACATTGTATATAATTATATATCTCAACATATAAAATACACATAAAACATGTTCTCACCATAAATCGTTTCCAACATACATAACTGATCACACTAAATTTCACCGTATTTCTGACTCCGATTTCGCATGCATTCTTAGCTTTTATTGTTATTTTGTTATGTTATTACTTTGTTTTCTTTTGTTTTCAGGTTTTTATTGTAATCGGGGCTTGAATCGAGAAAAGGAGCGAAAAAGGAGTGGAAACAGACGAAAACCTAGAAATTCAGCGTTTTGCACTTACGGCACCCACCGTGGCGGGCGCCATGGGGTTAACCATGACGTGGCCACGTCTCAAGACCACTCCACAACTGCCAAGACCCACGATCCCCACTCTTTCATTCTCCATTGGCCTCATGGCGGGCGCCACAAGGCAAAAATTCAGTTCCCTCCACTTTTTAGTGGAGGGGCGTCCTGGTCATTTCCCGCATTTAGTTTTCCTATAAATAGGACTTTAGTTTTTCATTTTTCTTCATACAAACTTAGATTTCTCTAGGCATATATCAGTTTCAAAGCAGTTACCATTCCACATCGGGGTGTTTCTGCAATCGAGTGATCGAGTCTGTAATCTGTCTGTGTGATCGAGTTTTGGAGCACTCTGGAGGAAGTTAATCCTGCCGCCATTTTAATTCCAGTTCGTATTTTACTTTTCCGCATTGCTTTACTTTTATTTATTTCTCGCACTGCTTTACTTTCATTTTTTATCCGCACTCGCACTTTACTTTATTTATTTCCCGCACTCGCTTTACTTTACTTTATTTCTCGCACTTGCACTAAATTCCTTTATTTCCCGCACTCGCTTTAAATTACTTTATTTCTCGCACTCACACTAAATTACTTTTATGAAAAATTATAAAAAGAATCTTTACTTTATCATGTCTAACTAATTCCATAAAGGTTAGAATGTAAGGATCGTAATTAAACCAGTAATCCGTATAATTGTTCGTGGAAACACTTAAGGGCTATTTTATCTTTCAATTCAAGTAATTGTTTTTAACTATTTCAAAAACAGCCAAAAGCGCTTTGTCTAGTTCATTAGGAGTTTTTAGATTAAAAAGAAAAGAGATTTTAAAACGATTTTCGGACGCGTTAGGAAGTTTAGAGTCTGGTTCGTAAGAACCTCTTTTTGCTAAGAAGTCCAGGTTAAAATACTTTTCAACTTAGTTAAGATACTACATTTCTTAAAAATAGGTTTACTACTCTAACGCAGTACGCACCTTTTTATCCGTGACAATAGGAGGGGTTGATTAGAGAGTACAACTCGTTTCTGAATACGCGAAAGCGACAGTTCCTGTTAAATTAGTTCTTTTCAAAGGAGAAAACATTGCCCATAAGTAGTTCCATTAACAAGTACTGGATTATCATTGATTACGTGAATTACATTCGAGCCTGTCTTTTATTTATTATTTAAAATTTTCATTTTATTTACCATTGCACCCTTACTAAAACCCTTATATTTAGTTGCCTTAGATACACACCATAACAACAGGTACGATAGATTGACACTTGGTCTCTGTGGATTCGACAATCTTTTATATTACTCTGACGTGTTCGTACACTTGCGAAAAACACGCATCAAGTTTTTGGCGCCGTTGCCGGGGACCAATTTCGTCAAATTTCATTACCCTGTAGTTATACCGTTTAGACTAAGGTTGTTACCCACCGGTCAATGCGAAAGACTCGCAGTGCCGGAAGTTTAGTAGACCCTCTAGCTGAACCTGAACGTTACGCTCGCGCACGTTTATTTTTCCATAGGAATAGGAAAGCTATGGCCGAAGATCAAAACCGAAGACCTCTTAAGGACTTCGCCCAACCATCAAACGAGGAACCTAGTTCCAGTATAGTAAACCCCGCTATCCCAGCCAATAATTTTGAACTTAAACCATCCCTGCTGCAATTAGTGCAACAGAGACAATTCGCAGGTCTCGCTACTGATAACCCGAACCAACATTTAAAAAACTTTCTTCAGTTAGCAGACACCTTTAAAACCAATGGAGCTTCTCCTGAGGCGATACGCTTAAGATTATTTCCCTTTTCCCTCAGAGATAAAGCTCTATCATGGTTAGATTCCCTTCCACCCAATTCAATAACAACTTGGGATGACCTTAGAAAAGTTTTCCTTGCTAGATATTTTCCCCCGAGTAAGACTGCTCTTCTTCGAAACCTAATAACTAGATTTACCCAACACCAAGGAGAGTCGTTGTTCGAAGCCTGGGAGAGATATAAAGAACTATTAAGAGCGTGCCCTCATTATGGCTTAGAGAATTGGCTAATCATCCAAACCTTCTATAATGGACTTCATTATAACACTAAGATGACCATCGACGCTGCTGCTGGTGGCGCACTGATGAACAAACCTTACCCTGAAGCTAGTGCCCTTATCGAGGATATGGCCCAAAACCATCAATCGTAGGGAGTAGAACGAGCGACAGTGGAAAAGAAGGAAGCCCAAGGAGGAATACATGAGCTAAGCTCTATAGACATGATGCAGGCTAAAATGGACGCGTTGGCCCTTAAAGTCGAACATATGTATACAACTCCGAATACTGTAGCCGCAGTTTCGCCGAATTATGAGATATGTGGAACGCAAGGACACCAATCCGCCGAATGCAATCTGTTAAATGAAACCAACACTGAGCAAGTGAACTATACCCAAGGGAACCCATTTTCAAACACATATAACCCTGGATGGAGGAATCACCCAAACTTCTCCTACAAAAATAATAACCCTATTCAAAATACCGCACCTCCGAGACAACAAGGTTACCAAGCCCCAAGAACAAATCAACCTATGGAACCTGTACCACCAAGTCCGAGCTTCGATGAAGTTGTAAATTTTTTTATCACTGCTCAAACACAACAAAACAAAGAATTCATGAACCAAAACGTCCATGTTAACGAACTAATTACCCAGTTAGGAACCAAGGTTGATCAAATTATTACTCATAATAAGATGCTTGAAACCCAAATCTCTCAGGTAGCGTTAAACCAGGCCCCACAGACTACACCTGGAGGACAGTTCCCTGGACAACCTCAACAAAACCCAAAAGGGCAAGCAAATGCCATTACTCTACGAAGTGGAACCGCTTATAAGGAGCCTTCTAACCCTAGATTAAGTGAGCCCGAAACTTCTGAGAGGAATGAGGAGAAGGAACTAGAGAAGTCTGAAACCCCGGAAAATCAAGAAAAAGGAGAAGAACCTAAAAATAAAACCTATGTACCACCACCGCCATACAAACCACCAATACCATACCCTCAAAGATTAAAGAAAACCCAAATCGATAATCAATAACAAAAATTCGTTAAGGTTATAGAAAAACTTCACGTAGAAATCCCCTTTACAGAAGCCATCACCCAAATACCTTCTTACGCTAAGTTTCTCAAAAACATACTTACAAATAAACGTAGACTTGAAGATCCGAAACCTGTGGAATGTAATTCTATTTCCGAAAATAGATTAGCAAAGAAAGATAAAGATCCCGGAAATTTTTCCATTCCTTGTATTTTGGGGAATCATGTCATCGAAAAAGCTTTTCTAGACTTAGGAGCTAGTGTGAGCTTAATGCCTTTAGCAGTTTGTGAGAGATTAAACTTAGGAGAATTACAACCTACTAAGATGTCACTTAAATTAGCCGATAGATCCGTTAAATATCCTATAGGCATACTTGAAGACATCCCTGTTAGGATAGGTCAGCTGTTTATACCTACTGATTTTGTTGTCATGGACATTAAAGAAGATGACGACATACCAATCCTCCTAGGTAGACCGTTCTTATCGACTACTGGAGCCGTGATAGATGTTAAAAAAGGGAAACTAACTTTTGAGGTAGGTGACGAGAAGATAGAATTTATACTTTCAAAATTTCTTATGGCACCTGTGATAGGAGATGCTTGTTATGCCTTAGATATCATCGAAGAATGCATTAGGGAATTAGAACAAGAAGAAGAAACTGAATCTATAAAATTGCCGTCAACCCTTATTTTGGAAGATGACAATTATAAAAGACCCTACATTGATGATAACCTTCACGAATGTTTATCTCTTACCCCAGATCCTATGCCTTGCCCTATGAAACCGACCATAAAACTTAAGGAACTGCCTAAAAACCTGAGATATGAATTTCTTGATGAAGATATGAACCGTCCAGTTATAGTCAGTGCTACCTTAAACCAAGAGGAAACCGATCAATTATTAGATGTTTTACGTAGGTACCCCTCAGCCTTAGGATATAAGATCTCTGATCTAAAAGGAATAAGCCCATCCGTATGCATGCATCGGATTTTGCTTGAAGAAGATTCAAAACCTTCCAGAGAACACCAACGAAGAATAAATCCTATAATGAGTACTGTAGTTAAGACTGAAGTTCTTAAGTTACTAGAGGCAGGTATAATATATCAGATCTCGGACAGTAAATGGGTGAGTCCTGTGCATGTAGTACCTAAAAAGGGAGGCATCACAGTCGTGCAAAACGAGAAGGGCGAACCTGTAGCAAAAAGAACCGATGGAGGTTGGCGTATGTGCATAGATTATAGAAAATTAAATAAAGCAACTAGGAAGGACCATTTCCTATTACCATTCATAGACCAAATGTTGGAGCGTCTAGCCAGACACTCTTACTTTTGTTACCTAGATGGATATTCAGGATTCTTCCAAATACCTATTCACCCCGAAGATCAAGAAAAAACTACCTTTACATGCCCAGTTGGAACTTTTTCCTATAGAAGAATGCCTTTTGGACTTTGTAATGCTCCTGCCACTTTCCAACGCTGCATGATGTCTATCTTTGCCGATTATTTGGATGGAATCATGGAAGTATTTATGGACGATTTCTCAGTTTGTGGATCAGATTTCAAAAATTGTCTTATCAACCTTGAGAAAATCCTGGAAAGATGTGTGGAGGTAAACCTTGTGCTAAATTGGGAAAAATGTCATTTCATGGTCACCGATGGGATTGTTTTAGGACATATAGTTTCTGAAAAAGGTATAGAGGTAGATAAAGCAAAAATAGAAGTCATAGAGAATCTAAAACCTCCGAAGACTATCAGGGAGATAAGAAGTTTTCTTGGACATGCCGGATTTTACCGACATTTTATCAAGGATTTCTCCAAAATAACAAAGCCCTTAATTGGTCTTTTGATGAAAGATGCTGAATTCGTCTTCGATGAAAAATGTACTGAAGCATTTAATCTCCTGAAGCAAGCTCTGATTTCAGCACCTATAATGAAAACCCCCTGATTGGTCAGAACCGTTTGAGATAATGTGTGACGCCAGTGATTATGCTGTTAGAGCCGTTTGTCGCTCCCGATAAATGAAGCCAAGTCCAGATAAAGGTACAAGCGCGAACGGTCGGCGAGAGGGACAATGAGAACACACAGCCGTGAACTCACTGGAGATGAATAGAGTCGCCAGCTAGGCATTTTTATCCCGGAGGAAAGGCAATGCTGCATAGACCTAGAAAGACATGGATAAGACAGTTGCGAACCAGAGAGACTGAGAAAGGGGGTTGGTTACAACCTGGGAAGGTATTAGCACCCAGATTGTCCGTCGTACTCGACGGGATCCACGCTTGAAAGATTTGTGTTTTAAAGGGGTAGTGTCAGTGCAATCTGTGTATACAATAGCTGGAAAAGGATGTACAGGTGTCAGTGTAAGAAGTGTGAAATGTGATATATACAGTGTCAGTGTAGGAACAAGAATAAGATGCTCAAGATCATGAGGCTTAAAAGAATGAGGCTGGAAAGAGGGGGAATATACAGAGACTTTTGTTCGATAACTGTTAAGTTATGCCTACGTATCCTCTCGTGTAATGAGGAAGTCAGAACACCGTAGTTCGACCCAAAGAGACTGAAAGATGAATTGACTGGTGAACTGCTTACTTGCCTATGCTCAAGTGTATGATCTGTCTGGCACAGATGCAAACTGTCTTGCATTAGACGGAAGAAGCAAGTTCTCGTTTGTGAGTGAATGAGATGAGAAAAGAATCCCGGAGGAGACGATTATTGTTTGTTTTTGTCTTTTCAGTCTTTTATTGTTTTTGGATTTTGTCATAAGTTAATGAGCTTAAGCCTAAACCAATGGATTTAGTACACTCATCACATCTTCCCTCTGATTAGGGGTAATGAGAATGCCTTAAGTGTGAAGTCAGATTCTCACACTTAATCACCTTTGATGCAGGATTAAGATCATTAACCTACTTGTGATTATTTAGATGTTTTTGTGGTTTTTGTTTAGTGTTGAGTAATGAGGTTAAGCCATAATCAGGGATTAAACAGACTCATTACACCATCCTAATAGAAGGATAATAGATGAGAATGTTTAAGCTGAGGAAAACTCCTCAACTTAATCCATGATTAGGGATTAAACTCATGACAAAACAAGCCTTTGATTAAGTGGATTTTATTTAATGATAAGATGATGAAGTGATTTTTATGGTTTGTAAGACAACTTGAGGAGGACTTGTCCATTAACACTAGGGTTAGTCCTTCTTAACCAATTAAGGAAGAATTAGAACCCTAATGCAAGGCCCAAGTTACAAGTGTGATGTCTTGATGATTATTAGATGGATTGCTTAAAGGAGTTAAACACATTAAGGGTTTAACACTTAGGATTAAAGTTATACACTCCATCCTAAGAGAAGGATGCAGGCATAAGCTTAATCACAAAGCCTTAAAGCCTTTAGGGTTTAGTCCCTGATTATGAGGTGAGAAGAGAAGACTCAAAAGAGACACAAAGGTAAAACTATGAGGGGAGACTAATCAAAACCCTAATCATTGTCATGCTTGGTTGTTCCTAAGGTTTGTGAGGTTTTCAAGAGAAGTCTTCAATGGAACCACCAGGAAGCAGATGAAAGGATCAAGAGAAGCAAAGTGACTTGCTTCATTCAAGAAGTCAAGTCACTTGAAGAAAGAAAGTGGGAAGAAGAAGAATGAGCAAGCCCAAACTCAAACACAAACAAAAATGCAGCAATGGATGCAAGAGAGATGAAAAGAAAAGTTATGAGAAGTGAAGGCAAATTCACTTCTCAAGATCACTTACCCCCTGAAAGGTTAGAAAAGAAATGCAATGCAATGCAAAATGGGATGGAATGACATGGTGCAAACCAAAACCAGAAGCATATTTATGATGATAATGATGCTATGAAGTGATGCAAACATGAGACAACAAATGGAGATGATCATACAAGCTCAGGGATGCAGATGAAGCAAGTTAAGGCACATGAACATACATGAAAAGTTATGAGATGCATATGGAATACAACATGGCAAATACATGATGCAATGATCAAACATGTTTTCTATATGTCTTATGATGTCAAATGAGTCACATGGAAGCATGGAATGTCATGGCAAGTCATGTGTTGCAAGAGAATGCAAGATGGATGCATATGGAAGCCCAAATTAGGGTTTATGAATCAAACATCAAACAAAAGTCAAAATCAGAAGCAAACCCTAAGATAAAAAATGGAAAATGCCACACAAAGGACCCCTAATCCTATACTAAACCAATGCCCAAAGGAGAGGTCTCAACTCCTAACCACTTTCAAGTTATGATTTTTACAAGATTTTAGGGTTTTTAGGGTTTCTAAACAAAAGAAATGTCAAACAATTTGAAAATGAAAGATCAAATCATGGCCTTTTTATCTCAAAAACTAAATGCTAATCATAATGCAATGCAAGAAGAATCAATGTCCAACTCCTCATGAATAGGCAGAAATGATTTTTTGAACTATGGATCAAATTAATGCACAAAAATGATTTTAATTCAATGAAAAATTCTTAAAATGCATCAAGATCAAAAAGAAATTTGGTTTGAAGGTTGGACAATGTTTCTAAATGTCTTAGAACATTTCATGAATTTTTTGGTGATTTTTAAATACCTAAAAGTATTTTTAATAAATTAATTCTCATTAATCAATTAAAAATAATCTTTTAAATATTTAAAAATACTTTTTTAATGCTAAAAATAAAAATAAAAATATTTTTGTGTCATAAAAATTAATGAAACTCCTGAGAAAAAGTTTCATAATTTTTAGACAAATTTTGCTATTTTTAATAAATTATGCAAATAAAATGAAAAGAAATGAATTAAAATAAAGAAAAGGGAAAAGTCAACAGAAAGAGTGGCTGAGATTGATTCTGGGTTTGAATGGGTGGACTGCGCGCGTGAATGGAGGGTCTAGATTCACTCTGGACGAATTAATTTAATTATAATTAATTAAAACTAATTAAATGGATTAGGGCATAATGATCAGATCTGAGCCATTCACACGCGCGGGAGGTCAATGGAGTCAACTGATCCGACGGTCCAAATTCAAATGGCATTTAATTACAGGATTAGGGCATAATGACTTTCAGGTGGCCGGAGAAGACCTCCGGTCGTCTTCTCCGGTGGGAAGCCCACCTGAAAATCCCCAAACTCTCTCAAAACCTAACTAAAACGAAATCTAAAAACATGGAAATGATTCCCACTCACTCACGAACCAAAACCCCCAATCAAAACAAATTTATTCTTCCCCAAACTCATGAATCGAGCAAAACAAACTTTTAGGTCACAGAGTTTCAGAGATCAATTAAATTCTCATTTCATCACCATTTCCAAAACTAAAAGAATCAGGATAATCAGTGAAGCATGGAGAACAAGTTTAGAACATAAAAAATGATTTTTGGAAAAATATTTCTTGAACTACCTGAGATTCGAAGCTTTCACTCCAGCAACTTTCTGACCTCCCCTCCTTGTGAAATCCACTCCTTATGACCTCTTGATGATGCTTGAATGCTTTGGAGAAGTTTATGCTGGTTAGATGAAGAGTTTGAACAGCTTCTGCTCAAGCTCAGTTGAAAATGGCAATGGTGATTTAGGCAGTTTCAGGCCAATGTGGGTGGTTCTTTGTGATCATGGTGATGTTTTAAGAAGGTTTGTGGAGTGAGTTTGGATGTTTATGGCTTGTGGAGTGAGTTTCGAAAGAAACTGCAAGTTGGAGTGAAAATGGAGAAGTGGAGTTCTTGCTTGATTCAGGCTTGGTTCTTTGGTGGTTTGGGCTTAATGAGGCATGATGAGTTGAGGTATGAAGATGGTTTTAGTGTTTGAGGCTTGTGGAGGCAGATTCGAAGAGAAATGCAAATGGGGTGTGTTTTTGTGTATGGTGTGTTGTGATCTGTTTCAACCTTCCTTCTTGATATGTTTTGCTTGCCAAAGGATAGTATAAAATAATCCTATAGGTCAGATGATTTGACATGGCCTTTATTGATTGGTAAGTTCACTTTTGCCAAAAGTCCACTCTTTGTGTAAGAGAGGTATGGTTTGGTTCTAGGCTAGTACAAGCATGGGGCTGGCGCAGCAAGGGTGAGGGGAAGGGCTATCAAAGCTCAGCATCCAATGTAGCAAGTGGGGGAAAGAGTGATCATGAGTTTTGCAAGTTGTTGCAACTTTGGTTCACATGAAAAAAGTCTTGTTATACAAACCATGATCATGAGAAACTTTGGTCCAATTCTGATTTTTAGAACTCATGTGATGTTTTTACATTGGTTTGAAGTGAACTAGAAGTTACAAATGGCCTTGGTTCATGATTTTGCAAATTTCTCATTTGAGGCATGTCTTGAAAATTAGTGATTTTGGCCAACTTTGTCACACCATAACTTTTGATCCAAGAAGAGTTAGATCATGTTCTTGTACTTTTTGAAAAGGGAAAAATGTGTTCTATAACTTTCATGACCAAAGTTTTTCCATTTGAAGCTTTTTTGAATCAAAAATCAAGGCTTGAAAAATGACCTAAAATGACATATTCTTGAAAAGTCAACTATGCCCTAAAAAGTCAACTTTGCAAAATCTTCAAATTCTTGAATTTTATGAACTTCAACCTTCTACTATGATCAAATAAAGATCATGTACACTCAAAATGATGAAGAATGCCCATTGGTTGGGTCATTGGGGGCCTCAGATGCCCTGATTTTGCACTGACTTGTCCAGAAAGTCAACCCTTGATCAAATGACTTCCCCATGGAATTTCTTCATGAAAATTGATATGCATCCTCCCTATACCATATAGAGACCAATGGAAACAAGAATGACCAAAAACATTTGGAGTTATGGCCTCTGAAACCAAAACCCTAATTTTAGGTCAACTGTGCAGTCAAACTTGGCTCTGCACCCACACCAATCCCAACTCTTGTGATTCTTTGCATTTCTTGACTTTGAGAGGATTTAATATGATACTTGAACACTCATGGATCCCTTTGAAGTGATTGATGGCCTTTGGAGTGGCTCAGGAGGCTCTTGGATTGCTCAGATCACAAACCCTAGGTGCAGATGACTTTGAATCTATGCAGTGGATCAAAAATGAGATATGAGATAGTATGATTGAGTTTATGCATATGAAACGATCACAAGCCATGGTGTGAATGGGTGAGGGCAAATTTGGGGTGTTTACACCGTTCTAGGTCAGAGAAAAGATAAGAAGTTACACGTAATTTATTATGCCAGTAGAACCCTAGACGCTGCACAGCTCAACTACGCAACAACCGAAAAAGAGCTCCTAGCTGTAGTTTTCGCAATAGACAAATTTAGATCTTATCTAGTAGGAGCCAAGATTATAATTTACACCGACCATGCTGCCATTCGTTACTTACTAAGCAAAAAGGATGCCAAGCCTAGGTTACTTCGATGGATTCTATTATTACAAGAGTTTGATTTGGATATCCGTGACAAGAAAGGCACTGATAATGTGGTAGATAATCACCTATCTAGGCTAGAATACCTGAAACCTGATTCAGTACCCATAAATGACGATTTTGCCTATGATAGACTGATAGCCCAACTAGAAACTATTGAAGATGATAACCCAGACCCTCATGAGCATTTTCATAAATCCTTAGCTATAAGCAATGTACCTTGGTATGCAGACTTTGTTAATTACCTAGCCGCTGACATCATACCCCCTGATCTAAACTACCACCGGAAGAAGAAGTTCTACAGTGATGTGAGAAACTTCTATTGGGACGAACCATTTCTTTTCAAGAGAGGTAAAGATGGCATTTTCCGCCGTTGTGTTCCAGAAGAAGAGGTAAATAATATAATTGAGCATTGTCACTCTGCACCCTATGGTGGACATGCGAGCACATCTAAGACCTACGCCAAGATTCTTCAAGCTGGCCTATTCTGGCCTACTATGTGGCGTGATGTCCATGCTTTCATTGTCAAGTGTGATAGATGCCAACACACAGGAAATATTTCAAGACGTAATGAAATGCCGTTAAGAAATATCCAAGAAGTAGAACTCTTCGACGTATGGGGTATAGACTTTATGGGACCGTTCCCACCATCTTTTGGAAATCAGTACATCTTAGTAGCTGTTGATTACGTGTCTAAATGGATTGAAGCTATCGCCGCACCCACAAACGACACCAGAGTAGTCGTCAAATTATTCAAAAACTATATATTTCCCAGGTTTGGAACACCCCGTTTAGTCATAAGTGATGGAGGATCACACTTCATATCGAGAATATTTGATAAACTTTTAAGTAAGTATGGAGTTAAGCATAGAGTAGCAACACCATACCACCCACAGACCAATGGACAAGTGGAAGTATCTAATAGGGAGATCAAACAGATCCTCGAGAAGACTGTCTCTATATCTAGAAAGGATTGGTCACAGAAACTTCAAGAAGCATTATGGGCCTATAGAACCGCTTTCAAAACCCCTATAGGAACAACCCCTTATCAACTGGTCTATGGAAAATCATGTCACTTACCTTTTGAATTGGAGCATAAGGCCTATTGGGCCATCAAAACTTTGAATTTGGATTACTTGACTGCTGGTGAGAAACGTATCCTTGACATCCACAAATTAGAAGAGCTCAGACAATCCGCCTACGAAAATGCCATCATATACAAAGAAAGAACAAAAGCTTGGCATGACAAAAGAATCATAAGAAGAGACTTCAAAATAGGCGATCCTTTCTCTTGTTCGATTCTAGGTTACGACTTTTTCCAGGGAAACTTCGTTCGAGATGGACTGGCCCTTTCGAAGTATCTAAGATCCTAAGATCCGGTGCTATTGAAATCAAGAACCAAAATGTAAACCGTTCATCGTCAATGGACAGAGGTTGAAGCCCTACGAAGGAGGTGACATCCCAACAACATACACCTGTCATACTCTGAGTGATCCACCATATCCTTCCAATGATGTTTAAAAATCGGTCGTCGAGCTAATGACGTTAAACAAGCGCTGCATGGGAGGCAACCCATGGTTTTCTTATTTACGTACTTTTTATTTATTTATTTTTTTTCTTTATTTTAATTTGTTTATTTTATTATGTCAGGACTAACGATTGAATGTTTTATGTGCTTTCAGGACTTGTTTGCTAACCTTGTACAGAATGCAGAACCCTAATGACATGCACGTGGCCTTTAGAGACGACGCACAGAGAGAGCGTTACTATGTCCACATGAGACGCCCTATGGCTCCTACCAGGTACCCTGACCATGACTGCATGGATGCCTTGGGGATAGAGCCAAGCGTCAGATTCTTATGCCATCAACTCCAGTGGGACCAGTTTGACGACAGGAACAACACTTATAGGAACTTGACTCTTGAGTTCCTCAGCTCATTTCATCATGACCCTTGTGTTGGACCCGATGGACTCGCTGTTTTCAGGTTGTTCGGGATTGACTACTCCTTCTCTCACAAAGAGTTTGGTGATTTACTAGGTTTCCAGACTACTCCTGATGCTATTCCAGAGACACCGATGGGATATTTTATGAGCAGAGAAGTGGAAAAGTTTTGGTCTAAAATATCAGGTGGAAGAAGCCAAGATCCTTCCACCCAGTTTTCTCAGGTAATCCACAACCCTGCGTTAAGGTACTTCCAGATGATTCTAGCGCATTCTTTCCTAGGTTTGCCAGATACAGAGACCCTGCTAAGTGAAGAGGAGATTTTCCTATTGTTTTGTGCGACTCAGTCTCGCTCAGTTGCTTGTGGCAACTTTCTGTTGAAGGGCCTTGCTAGTGTTGCCAGATCATCCATAGGCATCATACATGTCGGTAGGATTGTTACACAGATAGCTACTGCATTGGGTTTGTCTCGCAAATTATTGCACCTCAGGACCTTCTGCTGCTACACCACCCTGGATGTTGATTTTTGTCTTGATAGAGGATTGATGAGGATGGCTTCTTTTCAGCCCAACATGTTTAGATTACTGATCGACGGTGAATTAATACACTACTTTACATTACCAGATCCGCTGATGACCAGTGTCCATGATCCTGCTAATTAGAGTTATGCTCTAGAGGGTTATGGAGAGACTGTCGAAGAGCCGAAATCGCCTCCCTCCGCTGAGTACACTCCTACACCTCTTACTCCCCGAATCACTGTTATGTCTAACAATATGTCTCTGCAGCCGCCTGACCTACAAACACAGATTTATGAGCTCCGTAAGGAGACTGCCCTGCTCAAGCAGGAAGTAGCGGACTTGGAATTACAGATTTAGGTTTCTGATCTCACTCATGCCTCAGAGGCCGATGCTCTATATCAGGCGATTGAAGAGCTTCGGAGGGAGATAGCTGAGATTCGTGGATCAAGCCAGGAAAAGAAGCCTACCACATGACTCATTCTATACTGACAGCGCTACCCTAGTATTTAATTTCCTTTTATATGCTTTATTTTATTTATCGCATTTCCAGACATATCTCACTTTATTGCATCTATTATATTTTCATGTACTTTGAATTCCTCCTATATATACATATTATGCACTAATGTTAATTTTTCTTTTTCTTTTTTTGATTTTTTTTAATTATTTTATTTTTGTCGTACAAAGAAAAAAAATATAAGACAAAAATATTTTCATTTTTGTCTTCACAAAAAAATATGCAAGCCTCATGCCTTGAAAAGAAGAAGAAAACGCTATCCAGACCCCCCTCCCCCCCCCCCCCCCCCGAAGACCAAAGGTGCAAGGAAGGCCCAAAAGGAGGATTTAAAAAATCCAAGGCCCAGGAAATTGCCTTGTGGCGGGCGCCACAAGCCCATGGCGGGCTCCATGGCGATCTCCCCTATTTCGGGGAAGAACTTCATTTTCCACCATTTTCATCCCTTTCTTCACCAAAAACCCATTTTTGCAACTTTCCAAAACCTCCTTGAACCCCATTAAAGCTCCCCCATTTCCAAAATACCCTCCATCCATAAAACATATCCAAAATCCATTTTCATTTTCATCCACCACAAACCATAAAAATCAAAACTTTATCATTCCTCTCATAAACCATTTTTCTACCATTTTCACTTCCTAAGGAGCAATCAACAATGGAGTTCAATGGATTTCTTCTTCGTGATGGAAGACCGGGTGATAGGCAACGGAAAATTATTCAGAGGCTTCAGAGTCGAGAAATTCTCTCGACTAGGTACGTCGACGATAACTGTCTGTATGCTTTGGGTATTTATCATAGTGTTTTTAATTTATTAGAATTTCTAGGCTTGCATAATATTTTTGTTAACAAGGAACCTACCTATGAGAGACTGACAATTGAGTTTTTGAGTTCTTTGATATACACTGTCAGTCCTAACACTGCTAGCACTGTCGGTACTGTTATTTTTAGACTGTTTGGAATTGAATATGAATTCAGTACCAACGAGCTAGCAGGCTTGTTAGGAATCCCTCATAGGGAGGGTGCGATTTGTGAGGCACCTTTGGATGCGGAATGGTCGGCCGAGGTATTTACCTTCTGGCAAAGGCTTTCAAGTACTTCAATTAATTCTTTTGAAGGGATACTTGCGTCGACCATTCACAACCCGGCCATAAGAGTTTTCAGACATCTTTTGGCATGTACTATTTTTGGCCGGGAAAGTCCAAACAAGGTAAATGCTAGAGAACTCCTATTTTTGCAAGGATGCCTCACTAGAACCCGTATCAATCTGGTCCCGTTTATGCTTGCACACATGACTTTATTTACTAATAAAACAGGACCGATTGTATTTGGAGGGCTTGTTACGTCTATTGCTCGGGCTCTTGGCCTGAACAATGAGATAACTACACTTGAACCACTACCTCCTCGCACAATTAATTTAAAATTTCTGAAAGACATGAAATTGTGCCGAACGAGGAGAGAAGGTGGTTATGAGTTGATGGTTCATGGGGTAGCTATCCCATCTGTTGCTTTACCATGCAGTAGACGTACTGATGTACGTATTGAAAGGAACTGGACCTATGATCTTAATGCTCCACGTGTTTTGGGTCCACTTCCTCCTAATATTCCCGATGGGGAGGCACATGACACTGATGAAGAGTATGATCGGAGAGAGCAGTCTCCCATCCCTCACATGTCCCCCCATCGTCCTTCACAGTCACACACCGCACCATCTTCCTATAACCCTGTTGCAGGTGCTGCTCCTGGATTCTATGTCACCGAGGAGATGTGGCGTGATATGACAGCTAGAGAGGAAAGGCGAGACGGCCTTCTCTCTACTATTTCACAACAGCTGACGGACAACATGAGCTTCATGCAACAATCGCGATTGGTTTCGGATCGTGCTTATAGCAATGTTTGTCGTACCTTGAACGATATCTCATTAGAGCAGAACCGTCAGAGAGAGTTCAACAGCCGGCACTACCAGCTTGTAGAGGCCACTCAAGGTTCCATCTTAGGTAACCTTCGAGAGGTCCGGAGTGCTCAGGCTGCTTTATCAGCACGACTCGACCGGAGGGACCAGCATCGTAGTAGATCCCGTCGTTCCAGGCCATCACAACAGGACGGCGAGGGCACCAGTGCTCCTCCTCAGTAGTCTTTTTCAGGTTACCCCCCTTATCTTATTTCGAAACATTGAGGACAATGTTCGACTTAAGTGTGGGAGGGGATTTAATTGGTTTCTGTCATTTCCCTTTTTAGTCAATTATTTCCTTTCAGTTATTTCCCTTTTCAGTAATTTATTTTTCTTAGATAATGCATGAGTCTGACGAGTCACCAGTATAGTGTATTTTTAGTTCATCTTCATTTTTTCCCATTTCCTTAGCCTTACCAGAAAAATTTTAAAAAGAAAATAATGTTGTTTCACATGTTTTTTGGGCTTTGAGACAGGTTTAGATTAGGATGTGGTGACTTAGGTCAACTTTTTGAAACATCAGAACCATTTTAGCACCATAGACCTCCTCAATATAGGAATCACTCCTAAACCCCACCACCATGGCCTTTATTATCATTTAAAAAAATTGTCCTAAGTAGTTTATTTTAGCAGTCAGCTCCGGCCTAAGCATGCTCTACGTAGGGGGCCGATGAACATAAGTGAATGATCCAGTGCTAATAAAAAGAAAAAAAGGAAAACTCTGGTATAGGTGACCCTCACAAAGTCATTTAAACCGAAAAAAAGAGAAGAAAAAAATTTTGCCACAAAAAGAAAAAAAAATTTGCAAGTCACCTATTGTTAGTTGGTTCAGAGGTATCTGGCACTGAACTTGGTAGGGCGGATTACGATCCGATCCCCCGCAACTTACAATTAGGTCAAATAAAACAGGTTTACACATGCTTATGTGCCAGAAACCTTATGTTATGGATCAGAATCACTAACCGGTCACTCTACTATGAAGCATGTACGGATAACGGGCTTAATGTGATTGCGCCTGAATGAAAAGGACACAAAAAGATGAGAAGATAGGCCTAGGTATTGTGGGATGATATGGAGTGGTTAATATAGGATTGAAGTTTGTGTTTGTGTTACTATGGTACCCTTGGTTCACTTAGTTAGTACCTGTCACTGCATCCTGACTTGAACATAGAAGCCCTTTAGCTCAAAGACACGTGTTGACACCATATTTTCTTGAGCTTTAATGTTTGCTTGAGGACAAGCAAAGGTTTAAGTGTGGGAGAATTTGATCACACTAAATTTCACCGTATTTCTGACTTCGATTTCGCATGCATTCTTAGCTTTTATTGTTATTTTGTTATGTTATTACTTTGTTTTCTTTTGTTTTCAGGTTTTTATTGTAATCGGGGCTTGAATCGAGAAAAGGAGCGAAAAAGGAGTGGAAACGGACGAAAACCTAGAAATTCAGCGTTTTGCACTTACGGCACCCACCGTGGCGGGCGCCATGGGGTTAGCCATGACGTGGCCACGTCTCAAGACCACTCCACAACTGCCAAGACCCACGATCCCCACTCTTTCATTCTCCATTGGCCTCATGGCGGGCGCCACAAGGCAAAAATTCAGTTCCCTCCACTTTTTAGTGGAGGGGCGTCCTGGTCATTTCCCGCATTTAGTTTTCCTATAAATAGGACTTTAGTTTTTCGTTTTTCTTCATCCAAACTTAGATTTCTCTAGGCATATATCAGTTTCAAAGCAGTTACCATTCCACATCGGGGTGTTTCTGCAATCGAGTGATCGAGTCTGTAATCTGTCTGTGTGATCGAGTTTTGGAGCACTCTGGAGGAAGTTAATCCTGCCGCCATTTTAATTCCAGTTCGTATTTTACTTTTCCGCATTGCTTTACTTTTATTTATTTCTCGCACTGCTTTACGTTCATTTATTATCCGCACTCGCACTTTACTTTATTTATTTCCCGCACTCGCTTTACTTTACTTTATTTCTCGCACTTGCACTAAATTCCTTTATTTCCCGCACTCGCTTTAAATTACTTTATTTCTCGCACTCGCACTAAATTACTTTTATGAAAAATTATAAAAAGAATCTTTACTTTATCATGTCTAACTAATTCCATAAAGGTTAGAATGTAAGGATCGTAATTAAACCAGTAATCCGTATAATTGTTCGTGGAAACACTTAAGGGCTATTTTATCTTTCAATTCAAGTAATTGTTTTTAACTATTTCAAAAACAGCCAAAAGCGCTTTGTCTAGTTCATTAGGAGTTTTTAGATTAAAAAGAAAAGAGATTTTAAAACGATTTTCGGACGCGTTAGGAAGTTTAGAGTCTGGTTCGTAAGAACCTCTTTTTGCTAAGAAGTCCAGGTTAAAATACTTTTCAACTTAGTTAAGATACTACATTTCTTAAAAATAGGTTTACTACTCTAACGCAGTACGCACCTTTTTATCCGTGACAATAGGAGGGGTTGATTAGAGAGTACAACTTGTTTCTGAATACACGAAAGCGACAGTTCCTGTTAAATTAGTTCTTTTCAAAGGAGAAAACATTGCCCATAAGTAGTTCCATTAACAAGTACTGGATTATCATTGATTACGTGAATTACATTCGAGCCTGTCTTTTATTTATTATTTAAAATTATCATTTTATTTACCATTGCACCCTTACTAAAACCCTTATATTTAGTTGCCTTAGATACACACCATAACAACAGGTACGATAGATTGACACTTGGTCTCTGTGGATTCAACAATCTTTTATATTACTCTTACGTGTTCGTACACTTGCAAAAAACACGCATCAATAACCTCTTGCATACTTATCATGCATACTTTCACCACTTCGTTCACATCACATAAACATTCATCATTCATGTTTATTCACCCATATACACTACAATGTATACACACACACACACACACACACACACATATATATATATATATATATATATATATATATATATATATATATATATATATCCACACATACATATATACTCAAGCATGTTTTCATCAATACATACTTTCATCTCCATATAAACATATATATATATATATATATATATATATATATATATATATATATATATATATTCGTGTTTATCTCATCAATACACAATTTAGATGATAAATGCAAATCATAGAGACCCACTCACGACTCTATGCAAATGCAATGCGGTACCAACTCAATCATCATCAAGTTCACTCAGGAACTAATTGGAACCATCGCTCGTTACCTAAAGTAACTCCCCGTCGGGCATACGATGTTCACCCATTGCTCATACCCCACATAGGCACACAATGTTTATGGATTGCTCACACCCCACATGGGCACACAATTCGATTGCTCACACCCCACACGTGCACACGATCAATGTGAATAAATCACCCTTTGCTCACACCCCACACGGGCACACAATGTTTATGGATTTCTCACACCCCACATGGGCACACAATCCGATCGCTCACACCCCATATGGGCACACGATCATCTTGTAGTCATCGCTCACACTCCACATGAGCACACGATGCTACAATGGATTCACAAAGAATCCCGCAACACAAGAATGCATACATTATGCTTCACAGGAAAAATGACACATAACATTCTTGAAAATGCATACATTATTCACAACATAATTATGCACTCATCTTATTCAATTAGCATACATTTGCATTCAATTCAAGCAACGTATTTATTTTCCAAACGGCCACAACATCACATCAAACCCACATTTCCGTAATTAACTCATTTACATTTTATCGGGAAAGTCGGGTAAAAGTAGGCTAAAAATTACATTTCTTAGCATCATTAGTTTCTACACGTTTTTAGCTTCGAATCGATATAAGGAACGCCTAAAACGGAAAACCGAGACTAAAGTTATGAATTAAAACACAAAACTTCCCAAAAACCTCCAGGCTCGCTGAGCGTCCTTCTCGCTCGCTGAGCGAGAAATTCTCTGGAAAACTCGTTGAGCGAGGGATGGCTCGCTGAGCGAGAGCTGCAATTTCAGAAATCTCAGCTACGCAACAGTTCTCTCAAAACCAAACAAAACTCAAATGAAACTTCATAAATATGATCAATAGCATATAGTTAACATCATACTTCGATTATAATAACTTCTTACCGATTAATCTACCATTTTTCTCATATTTTCATCAAAACCCTAACATTTCATTCTCTCTAAAATTCACCAAAACAAAACCCTAATTATTCTCATACATACATAATCACATACAAGGTTAAGATAACAATGTTTATCACCCTTACCCGATTGTTTCGATTCCTAGGAGCAATCTTGATGATTTTCCAACTTTTCCTCTTTTCTCTTCTATTCTCTTCTCTTCCTTTTCTTTCTCCTCTTTTTCTTTCTATTTCTCTTTCTTTCTATTCTTTCCACTCTTATATCTTTTTCTTTCTATCTTTCTATTTTTCTCTCTTACTAACTATTTCTACACTTAACTCATTTTCTTCTCTTTTCTACCAAATATCATTTTCTCACAAAATAATAATTCTACCTAATTTCTAACTTATCATTAATTAGCAAATGTCTAAAATACCCTCCAATCTAATTTTACCCGAAAATTCTCAAAAAGGCAAAATCACATATCATACCAACATATCACATTAACATGTCAATTTCACAAATAAGATAATTATCACTCAAATAAAATAAAAGACTCAACAAAATTGGGAACATCGAATCGGGGCGTTACAAATTTCCCACACTTTAGAAATTTTCATCCTCGAAAATATTACCTGATTCAAACAACTCCGGATACGACTCTCGCATCCCACTCTCAAATTCCCAAGTCATATTGCCTTCCGCAGCGCCTCCCCACGCCACTTTCACAAGCGCAATATCCTTGCCTCTTAGCTTCTTGATTTCACGGTCCAAAATCTTGATCTGCAAAGCTTCCACCGTAAGGTTATCTCTTACTTCAACCTCATCCATAGGAATAACATGTGACGGATCCGGAACATACTTCCAAAGTTGCGAAACATGGAACACATCATGCAAATTCGAAAGGTTTGGAGGCAACGCCACATGGTAAGCCACAACACCAACTCGTGTAGTAATCTAATACGGCCTAATAAAACGAGAAGTCAACTTCCTCGACTTTAAAGCACGACCCACACCCGTAACCGGTGTAACTCTCAAAAACACATGGTCTCCTTCCTGAAACTTAAGATCTTTCCTTCTCTTGTCATGATAACTCTTTTGCCTACTTTGAGAAGCTCTCATCTTCTCCCGAATAAACTTCACCTTTTGCATCGTTTGTTGTACCATCTCCGGTCCAACTAACGTTCTCTCTCTGGTTTCATGCCAACACAAAGGTGTTCGACATCTCTGACCATACAAAGCCTCAAATGGTGCCATGCCAATACTCGAATTAAAACTGTTATTGTAGGTGAACTCAATCAACGCTAAATAACTATCAAAAACATCGCCTTGTTCTAGCACACAAGCACGCAACAAATCCTCCAATGATTGAATTGTCCTCTCGGTTGTACCGTCCGTTTGCGGATGGTAAGCCGAACTCAATCTTAGCTTAGAACCCAAAGCCTTTTGCAAACTTTCCCAAAACCTCGATGTGAATCTAGGATCTCTATCTGATACAATACTCTTAGGAACTCCATGTAACTTCACAACCACAAAAACATATATCTCGGCTAAATTCTCCAAAGGATAACTAATATCAATCGGAATAAAGTGAGCAGATTTAGTAAGCCTATCAACAATCATCCAAATAGCATTATGACTTCTTTGCATATTTGGCAATCCTGTAACAAAATCCATCGATATACTATCCCATTTCCATTCCGAAATATCTAACGGCTGCATCAAACCACTAGGCTTATGATGTTCCACCTTAGACTTCTAATAAGTCAAGCACGCATAAAAAAAATGAGCTACATCTCTCTTTAATCCGGACCACCAAAAGATCTTCTTCAAATATTGATGCATCTTATTCACTCTCGGATGAATACTTAAGTTACTTCGGTGTCCCTCTTCCAATATCATCTTTTTTAACTCCACATCATCGGGAATACAAATACGACCACGAAATCTCAAAACTCTAAAATTATCAATCTTGAAATCCTCATTCTCATTCATCATCAAATCGACAAATTTCAAATCCAACTTTTGCTTCTCACAAACGGTTGCAAGAAAATCATTTGTAACATGTAGCATACCAAGTCTTACACTTCTCGGCGTCATCTCACAAACCAAACTCAGGTCTCTAAAATCCTCCAAAAGTTCCCATTCTATTGTCATCAATGCGGACATATGTAACAACTTACGACTTAAAGCATCGGCCACCACATTCGCCTTACCCGGATGGTAATTCAAACCAAAATCATAATCCTTCAAAAGCTCTAACCACCTCCTTTGTCTCATTTTCAATTCCTTTTGATCAAATAAATATTTCAAACATTTTTTATCACTAAAAACATCAAATCTTGCACCATAAAGATAATGCCTCCAAAGTTTTAGAGCAAAAACCACAGCCGCTAATTCCAAATCATGTGTAGGATATTTCTTTTCATGCACTCTCAACTGTCTTGAAGCATAAGCTACAACTTTTCCATCTTGCATCAAAACACCACTTAATCCAAACAATGAAGCATCACAAAACACTACAAATGGTTCCGTCAGATTTAGAAAAATCAAGATCGGAGCCATTGTTAACCTTCTCTTAAGTTCCATGAAACTCTCTTCACAATGAATATCCCAAATGAAAGCATTTCCCTTACAAGTCAATTGCGTTAACGGAAGTGCCAACTTTGAAAATCCTTCAATAAACCTCCGATAATAACCCGCCAAGCTTAAAAAGCTTCGAATCTCCATAACCGGTCTAGGAACTTCCCATTGCATTACCGCATCAATCTTGGATGGATCTACACTAATACCACCATTAGAAATAACATGTCCAAGAAAACTTACTTTCGACAACCAAAACTCACACTTTGACAACTTAGCATACAATTTCTTCTCTTTCAAAATCTGTAACTCAATCCTTAAATGCTCTTTGTGTTCCTCTTGAGACTTAAAATAAATCAAAATTTCGTCGATGAAAACAACCACAAAACGATCCAATTGTTCATGAAAAATATGATTCATATATTCCATAAACACACCTGGCGCATTAGAAACTCCGAATGGCAACACATAATACTCGTAATGACCATACCGTGTCCTAAAAGCCGTCTTTTGAATATCCTCCTCTTTCACACGAATATGGTGATATCCTGATCTCAAATCAATCTTACTAAAAGCACACGCACCAACAAATTGGTCCATCAAATCATCGATCCTCAGAAGCGGATACTTGTTCTTAATTGTCACCTTGTTCAACTGTCGATAATCAATACATAACCGCATACTTCCATCCTTCTTCTTTACCAACAATACCGGAGCACCCCAAGGAGAAACACTCGGCCTAACAAATCTCTTGTCCAACAATTCGTTCAATTGCTTCATCAATTCTACCAACTCTGAAGCTGACATATGATACGGTGCCATCGAAATCGTTCTAGTACCCGAAACTAGATCAATAGAAAACTCAACTTCTCTTTCCGGCGGTACATCCCTAATATCCTCAGGAAACACTTCTGGAAAATCACACACCACTGGAAACACACTGAGCTTCACTTCACTCTCAAATGACAACGAAGCAAACAAACCAAACAATTAAGCTTCATCCACTAAACGTTTCTTCAACTCTTTCGTGGATAGGAAACTTTCTTCCTTATTATCATCTAAAGAAGGAAACCTTACTAACGTATGATAGCAATCTATATGAACTCGATTAAATTGCAACCAGTTCATACCCAAGATTACATCCAAACCCTCCAACGGCAAACAAACTAAGTCCATAACAAAATCTTTACCATACATGGTTAAAGAACAATTTACACACACCAAAGAAGAAGTTATCGATCCTGAAGCAGGAGTCTCAATAACCATCTCACCACCCCAAGAAGTCAAAAACAAATTCAAACGCTTAGCACACTCAAGAGACATGAACGAATGAGTCGCTCTCGTATCAATAATAGTAACTAAAGGTGTACTATTAATAAAGCATGTACCTTTAATCAAACGGTCTGCACTAGTAGTGTCCTTCCCTGCTAATGCAAACACAGTTCCGCCCGCCTGAGCTTGCTTCGGCTTAGTACACTTAGTACTAATGTGACCCACTTCTCCACAATTGAAGCACTTCACAACATTACTTCTACACTCGGTAGTAGCATGTCCAAGGCCTCCACAGTTTGAACATTTCACTATGTTCTTCCCACACTCAAAAGACTTATGACCCAAATCGCCACACTTGTAACACTTAACGGGACCAGAACCGTAACGCCCCGATTCGATATTTCCCAATTTTGTTGAGTCTTTTATTTTATTTGAGTAATAATTATCTTATTTGTGAAATTGACATGATAATATGATATGTTGATGTGTTAATGTGATATGTTGGTATGATATGTGATTTTACCGTTTTATGAATTTTCGGGTAAAATTAGATTGGAGGGTATTTTAGACATTTAATAATTAGTGATAAATTAGAATTTGTGTAGAATTAATATTTTTGTGAGAAAATGATATTTGGCAGAAAAAGAGAAGAAAATGAGTTAAGTGTAGAAATAAGTAGTAAGAGAGAAAAATAGAAAGAAAAAGATATAAGAGTGGAAAGAATAGAAGGAAAGGTAGATAGAAAGAATAAGAGGAGAAAGAAGAGGAGAGAATAGAAGAGAAAAGAGACAAAAGTTGAAAAATCATCAAGATTGCTCCTAGGAATCGAAATAATCGGGTAAGGGTGATACACATTGTTATCTTAATCTTGTATGTGATTATGTATGTATGAGAATGATTGGGTTTTTATTTTGGTAAAGTTTAGAGAGAATAAAATGTTAGGGTTTTGATGAAATTGTGAGAAATGGTAGATTAATCGATTAGAAGTTGTTATAATCAAAGTATGTTGTTGAATATATGTTATAGATCATGTTTATGGAAGTTTATTGGGGTTTTGAGAGTATTAGAGATGACTGTTACGCAGCTGAGTTGCTGCAGAATCGCACTCGTCGCTCAGTGAGTTTTCCAGGGATTTTGAGAGTATTGGGAAGTTTTGTGTTTTAATTCATAACTTTAGTTTCGGTTATCCGTTTTAGGCGTTCTTTGTATCGATTCGAAGATAAAAACGTGTAGAAACTAATGACGCTAAAATGTGTAATTTTTAGCCAACTTTTGCCCGACTTTTCCAATAAAACGTAAATTAGTTAATTATGGAAAATGTGGGTTTGATGTGATGCTGTGGCCGTTTGGAAATGAATACATTGCTTGAATTGAATACAAATGTATGCTAAATGAATGAGTTGAATGCATAATTATATTGTGAATATTGTATGCATTTTCAAGAATGTTGTGTGTCATTTTGCATGTAAAGCATAATGTATGCATTCTTGTGTTGCGGGATTCTTTGTGAATCCGTTGTAGCATCGTGTGCTCATGTGGAGTGTGAGCGATAACTACAACACAATTGTGTGCCCATGTGGGGTGTGAGCAATCAGATTGTGTGTCCGTGTGGGGTGTGAGAAATCCATAAACATTGTGTTCCTGTGTGGGGTGTGAGCAATGGGTGATTTATTCACATTGATTGTGTGCCCGTGTGGGGTGAGCAATCCATAAACATTGTGTGCCCATGTGGGGTGTGAGCAATGGGTGAACATCATATGCCCGACGGGGAGTTACTTTAGGTAACGAGCGATGGTTCCAATTAGTTCCTGAGTGAACTTGATGATGATTGAGTCTGTACCGCATTGCATTTGCATAGAATCGTGAGTCGGTCTCTATGATTTGCATCTATCATCTAAATTGTGAATTGATGAAAAAAACATGAATATATATATATATATATATATATATATATATATGTTTATATGGAGATGAAAGTATGTATTGATGAAAACATGCTTGTTTATATATATATATATATATATATATATATATATATATATATATATATATATATATATATATATATATATATATGTGTGTGTGTGTGTGTGTGTGTGTGTGTGTGTGTATCTACATTGTAATGTATATGTGTGAATAAACATGAATGGATATATGTTTATGTGAATTGTGCATAATGAATGTGCTAGTGTGGATATATATATATATATATATATATATATATATATATATATATATATATATATATATATATATATATATATATACATATATATATATACATATATATATATATATATATATATATATGTATATATATATATATATATATATATATATATATGTATGTATATATATATATATATATATATATATATATATATATATATATATATATATATATATATACATTGTGGTGTATATGGGTGATGAGAAATGATTTGTGGTGAGAACATGTTTTTATGTGTATTTTATATGTTGAGATATATAATTATATGCAATGTTATTATGATAATTTCTCACCCTTCTGTTGTTTTATGATGCTCTATGAGGCATTGCAGAGTAGGTTGTTGGAGGTCTTTTTGGTGAAGCGTGTCTTCATTTCTTTTGGTCGGCCGGCTTTGATATGTAGCACTGGGTAGCTAGGGTCGGCTTGATGCCTTTTGTGATACATTTTGTACATGTATTTTGGTGATGAATGTTTTATATAAACATGAAATATTTGGGGATTCAAACTTGTGGATATATTTATGATAAGTATATAAGTTTGAAGTTGTTATGTTAGTTTCCGATGTTATTTGAATCTTTTAAATACGGGTGTAAGGATGAAATCCTTCTGTGGCAAGTTACCCCGTTTGTTGCATATCTTTAATTGAGCAGGTGTTGTATGTTTTAGTTTCATTGTTGATGTGACATGCCTCTTTTATACCATGTTTCAAATATACTCTGATGAAATTTTTAATATGTGCCTAAATGATTTAATTGATTATTTTGGGGTATAGAAAGGGGGTGTTACATTAAGTGGTATCAGAGCCAGTGTTTGAGTCAGTTGTGTTTGTCTTGTTGTTGTAATGGTTGAACTGTTGTTTACCATTGTTGTTGTTTTTGGGAATAATCAGAATATGGCTGGTAGAAATGACAATGAAATGGCTGCTGCTTTGGAAGCAATGGTTAGGGCGGTGCAGGGAGCGCCGAATGTGAATGCTAATGATGAGTTCAGGAAGAATCAACCACCGGTCTTCAAAGGAAGATTTGATCCCGATGGTGCTCAGAATTGGTTGAAGGAGATTGAAAGAATCTTCAGAGTCATGGATTATGCTGAAGAGAGTAAGGTGAGGCTTAGTTCTCACATGCTGAAGGAAGAAGCCGATGATTGGTGGGTCGGTAGAAGTCAAGCTCTTGAGAAGGATGATGAAGAGATAACTTGGGAAGTTTTTCGTACTGAGTTCTTAAGGAAGTATTACCCTGAGAGTGTGAATGGGAAGAAGGAGATGGAATTCCTTGAACTGAAGCACGGTGGTATGTTAGTGGTTGACTATACTGCTAAGTTTGTAGAGTTGGTTCAATTTCATCCTCATTATGTTGTTGCTACTGCTGAGTTTTTAAAGTGTATTAAGTATGAGAATGGTTTGCGTCCTGAGATTAAGCAAGCTGTGGGATATCAAAGAATTAAAAGGTTTTCGGATTTGACGGAATATTGTAGAATTTTTTAGGAAGATAGAAAAGCTCGTTCTACGCATTACAAGAGTTTGAATGAGAGGAAAGGGAAACAACAAGCTAGAAGTGGACCTTATGTGACACCTGCTGATAAGGGCAAGCATATGGGAAACTTTGATAAGAGATCTTGTGGAGGGAGTTCTGGTCCCGTTAAGTGTTACAAGTGTGGCGATTTGGGCCATAACTCTTTTGAGTGTGGGTAGAACATTGTGAAATGTTCAAACTGTGGAGGCCTTGGACATGCTACTACCGAGTGTAGAAGGAATGTTGTGAAGTGCTTCAATTGTGGATAAATGGGTCTCATTAGTACTAAGTGTACTAAGCCGAAGCAAGCTCAGGAGGACGGAAAGGTGTTTGCATTAGCAGGGAAGGACACTACTAGTGAAGACCGTTTGATTAAAGGTGCATGATTTATTAATAGTACGCCTATAGTTACTATTATTGATACGGGAGCGACTCATTTGTTCATTTCTCTTGAGTGTGCTAAGAGTTTGAATTTGTTTATAACTTCTTGGGGGGTGAGATGGTTATTGAGACTCCTGCTTCAGGGTTGGTAACTACTTCTTTGGTGTGTGTAAGTTATTTTCTGACCATGTATGGTAAGGACTTTGTTATGGATTTAGTTTGTTTGCCTTTGGAGGGTTTGGACGTAATCTTGGGTATGAACTGGTTGAAATTTAATCGAGTTTATATAGATTGCTACCATAAGTTAGTAAGGTTTCCTTCTTCGGATGATGATGAGGAAGAGAGTTTCCTATCCACGAAAGGGTTGAAGAAACTTTTAGTGGACGAAGCTCAATTGTTCGGTTTGTTTGCATCGTTGTCAGTGGAGAGCAAAGTTGAGCTCAGTAGGTTTCTAGTGGTGTGTGATTTTCCAGAAGTGTTTCCGGAGGATATTAAGGATATACCGCCGGAAAGAGAAGTTGAGTTTTCTATTGATCTAGTTCTGGGTACTAGACCGATTTCGATGGCACCGTATCGTATGTCAGCTTCAAAGTTGGTAGAATTGAAGAAGCAATTGAATGACTTGTTGGACAAGAGATTTGTTAGGCCGGGTGTTTCTCCTTGGGGTGCTCCGGTATTGTTGGTAAAGAAGAAGGATGGAAGTATGCGGTTATGCATTGATTATCAATAGTTGAACAAGGTGACAATTAATAACAAGTATCCGCTTCCGAGGATCAATGATTTGATGGACCAATTGGTTGGTGCACATATTTTTAGTAATATTGATTTGAGATCAGGAATCACCAGATTCGTTTGAAAAAAGAGCATATTCAGAAGACGGCTTTTAGAACACGGTATGGTCATTACGAGTATTCCGTGATGCCATTAGGAGTTTCTAATGCGCCGGATGTGTTTATGGAATATATGAATCGTATTTTTCATGAACAGTTGGATCATTTTGTAGTTGTGTTCATCGACGACATTTTGATTTATTCTAAGTCTCGAGGAACATGAAGAGCATTTAAGAATTGTGTTACAAATTTGAAAGAAAAGAAATTATATGCTAATTTGTTAAAGTGTGAGTTTTGGTTGTCTAAGGTAAGTTTTCTTGGACATGTTATTTCCGATGGTGGTATTAGTGTGGATCCATCCAAGATTGATGCGGTAATGCAATGGGAAGTTCCTAGACCGGTTACGGAGATTCGAAGCTTTTTAGGCTTGGCGGGTTATTATCGGAGGTTTATTGAAGGATTTTCAAAGTTGGCACTTCCGTTAACGCAGTTGACTTGTAAGGGAAGACTTTCATTTGGGATATTCATTGTGAAGAGAGTTTCATGGAACTTAAGAGAAGGTTAACAACGACTCCGATCTTGATTTTTCCGAATCCGACAGAACCATTTGTGGTGTTTTGTGATGCTTCATTGTTTGGGTTAGGTGGTGTTTTGATGCAAGATGGAAAAGTTGTGGCTTATCCTTCAAGACAATTGAGAGTGCATGAAAAGGATTATCATACGCATGATTTGGAATTATCGGCCGTGGTTTTTGCTCTAAAAATTTGGAGGCATTATCATTATGGTGCAAGATTCGAAGTTTTTAGTGATCACAAGAGTTTGAAGTATTTGTTTGATCAAAAGGAATTGAACATGAGACAAAGGAGGTGGTTATAACTTTTGAAGGATTATGATTTTGGATTGAATTACCATCCGGGTAAGGCGAATGTGGTGGCCGATGCTTTAAGTCATAAGTTGTTACATATATCCGCTATGATGATAAGAGAATGGGAACTTTTGGAGGATTTTAGAGACTTGAGTTTAGTTTGTGAGATGACGTCGAGAAGTGTGAGACTTGGTATGCTACATGTTACAAATGATCTCCTTGCAACCGTTTGTGAGAAGCAAAAGTTGGATTTGAAATTTGTCGATTTGATGATGAATGAGAGTGAGGATTTCAAGTTTGATAGTTTTATAGTTTTGAGATTCCGAGTCGTATTTGTATTCCCGATGATGTGGAGTTGAAAAAGATGATATTGGAAGAGGGACACCGAAGTAACTTAAGTATTCATCCGGGAGCGAATAAGATGTACCAAGATATGAAGAAGATCTTTTGGTGGCCCAGATTGAAGAGAGATGTAGCTCATTTTGTATATGTGTGTTTGACTTGTCAGAAGTCTAAGGTGGAACATCAGAAGCCTAGTGGATTGATGCAACCGTTAGATATTCCAGAATGGAAATGGGATAGTATATCGATGAATTTTGTTACGGGATTGCTGAATACGCAAAGAGGTCATAATGCTATTTGGGTGATTGTGGATAGGCTTACTAAATTTTCTCACTTTATTCCGATTGATATTAGTTATCCTTTGGAAAAGCTAGCCGAGATTTATGTTTCTGTGGTTGTGAAGCTACATGGAGTTCCTAAGAGTATTGTATCGGATAGAGATCCTAGATTTACATCGATGTTTTGGGAAAGTTTTCAAAAGGCTTTGGGTTCTAAGCTAAGATTGAGTTCGGCTTACCATCCGCAAACAGATCGTCAAACCGAGAGGATAATTCAATCGTTGGAGGATTTGTTGTGTGCTTGTGTGCTAGAACAAGGCGGTGTTTGGGGATAGTTATTTAGCGTTGATTGAGTTCACCTACAATAACAATTTTCATTCGAGTATTGGTATGTCACCATTTGAGGCTTTGTATGGTCAGAGATGTCGGACACCTTTGTGTTGGCATGAAACCAAAGAGAGAATGGTAGTTGGACCGAAGATGGTACAACAAAAGAAAGAAAAGGTGAAGTTTATTCGAGAGAAGATGAGGGCTTCTCAAAGTAGACAAAAGAGTTATCATGATAAGAGAAGGAAGGATTTTGAGTTTCAGGAAGGCGACCATGTGTTTTTGAGGGTTACATCAGTTACGGGTGTGGGTCGTGCTTTGAAGTCGAAGAAGTTGACTTTTCATTTTATTGGGCCGTATCAGATTATTACACGAGTTGGTGTTGTGGCTAATTGTGTGGCGTTGCCTCCAAATCTTTCAAATTTATATGATGTGTTCCATGTTTCACAACTTCGGAAGTATGTTCCAGATCCGTCACATGTTATTCCTATGGACGAGGTTGAAGTAAGAGATAACCTTACGGTTGAAGCCTTGCCGGTTATGATTTTGGACCGAGAAATCAAGAAGCTAAGAGGCAAGGATATTGCGCTTGTGAAAGTAGCGTGGGGAGGCACTGCGGGAGGCAATATTACTTCGGAATTATATACTGGGATGCGTGAGTCGTATCTGGAGTTTTTTGAATCAGGTAATATTTTCGAGGACGAAAATTTCTAAATAGGGGGAGAGTTGTAACGCCCCAATTCGATATTTCCCAATTTTGTTGAGTCTTTTATTTTATTTGAGTAATGATTATCTTATTTGTGAAATTGACATGATAATATGATATGTTGATGTGTTAATATGATATGTGATTTTACCGTTTTATGAATTTTCGGGTAAAATTAGATTGGAGGGTATTTTAGACATTTACTAATTAGTGATAAATTAGAATTTATGTAGAATTATTATTTTTGTGAGAAAATGATATTTGGTAGAAAAAGAGAAGAAAATGAGTTAAGTGTAGAAATAAGTAGTAAGAGAGAAAAATAGAAAGAAAAAGATATAAGAGTGGAAAGAATAGAAAGAAAGGAAGATAGAAAGAAAAAGAGGAGAAAGAAAAGGAAGAGGAGAGAAAAGAAGAGAAAAGAGGGAAAAGTTGGAAAATCATCAAGATTGCTCCTAGGAATCGAAATAATCGGGTAAGGGTGATAAACATTGTTATCTTAATCTTGTATGTGATTATGTATGTATGAGAATGATTGGGTTTTTATTTTGGTGAAGTTTAGAGAGAATGAAATGTTAGGGTTTTGATGAAATTGTGAGAAATGGTAGATTAATCGGTTAGAAGTTGATATAATCGAAGTATGTTGTTGAATATATGTTATAGATCATGTTTATGGAAGTTTATTGGGGTTTTGAGAGTATTGGAGATGACTGTTACGCAACTGAGTTGATGTAGAATTGCACTCGTCGCTCAGCGAGCAATCCCTTGCTCAGCGAGTTTTCAAGGGATTTTCTCGCTCAGCGAGCGAGAAGGGCGCTCAGCAAGCCTGGAGGTTTTTGGGAAGTTTTTTGTTTTAATTCATAACTTTAGTTTCGGTTATCCGTTTTAGGCATTCTTTGTATCGATTCGAAGCTAAAAACGTGTAGAAACTAATGACGCTAAGATATGTAATTTTTAGCCGACTTTTGCCCGACTTTTCCGATAAAACGTAAATTAGTTAATTATGGAAAATGTGGGTTTGATGTGATGTTGTGGCCGTTTGGAAAATGAATACATTGCTTGAATTGACTGCATAATTATGTTGTGAATAATGTATGCATTTTCAAGAATGTTGTGTGTCATTTTGCATGTAAAGTATAATGTATGCATTCTTGTGTTGCGAGTTTCTTTGTGAATCCGTTGTAGCATCGTGTGCTCATGTGGAGTGTGAGCGATGACTACAACACGATCGTGTGCCCATGTGGGGTGTGAGCGATCAGATTGTGTGCCCATGTGGGGTGTTAGCAATCCATAAACATTGTGTGCTCGTGTGGGGTGTGAGCAATGAGCGATTTATTCACATTGATTGTGTGCCCGTGTGGGGTGTGAGCAATCGGATTGGGTGTCCGTGTGGGGTGTGAGCAATCCATAAACATTGTGTGCCCATGTGGGGTGTGAGCAATGGGTGAACATGGTATGCCGACGTGGAGTTACTTTAGGTAACGAGCGGAAACTAACACTTAACAACATCAAACTCAAATACTTGTATATATATATATAAATATAAATATATATATATATATATATATATATATATATATATATATATATATATTTGTATATATATATATATATATTTGTGTGTATATATATATATATATATATCAACAAGTTTGATTCACCAAATATTTCATGTTTACATAAACATTCATCATCAAAATACATGTACAAAATGTATCACAAAAGGCATCAAGCCGACCCTAGCTACCCAGTGCTACATATCAAAGTCGGCCGACCAAAATAATGAAGATAAGTTTCACAAAAAGGCCTCCAGCAACCTACTCTGCAATGCCTCATAGAGCATCATAAAACAACAGAAGAGTGAGAAACATTATCATAATAACATTGTATATAATTATATATCTCAACATATAAAATACACATAAAACATGTTCTCACCACAAATCATGTCCAACATACATAACCTCTTGCATACTTATCATGCATACTTTCACCATTCTGTTCACATCACATAAACATACATCATTCATGTTTATTCACCCATTGTAAACACCCCAAATTTGCCCTCACCCATTCACACCATGGCTTGTGATCATTTCATATGCATAAACACAACCATATCCCCTCATATCTCACTTTTGATTCACTGCATAGTTTCTGAGGCATCTGCACCTAGGGTTTGTGATCTGAGCAATCTCAGGGCTTCTTGAGCCACTCCAAAGGCTATCAATCAATTCAAAGGGGTCTACATGTGTTCAAGCATCATATTACATCCTCACAAAGCCAAGAATTCAAAAGAATCACAAGAACTAGGGTTTGAGTGGATGCAGAGCCAAGTTTGACTGCACAGTTGACCTAAAATTAGGGTTTTGGTTTCAGAGGCCATAACTCCAAATTTTTTGGTCATTCTTGTTTCCATTGGTCTCTATATGGTATAGGGAGTATGCATATCAATTTTCATGAAGAAATTCCATGGGGAAGTCATCTGATCAAGAGTTGACTTTTCAGACAAGTCAGTGCAAAATCAGGGCATCTGAGGCCCCCAATGACCCAACCAATGGGTGATCTTCATCATTTTAAGTGTATATTATCTTCATTTGATCATGGAAGAAGGTTGAAGTTCATAGAAATCAAGAATTTGGAAGTTTTGCAAATGTTGACTTTTTGGGCATAGTTGACTTTTCAAGAATGTTTCATTTTAGGTCATTTTTCAAGCCTTGATTCTTGATCCAAAAAAGCTTCAAATGGAAAAACTTTGGTCATGAAAGTTGTAGATCTCATCTTCCCCTTTTCAAAAAGTACAAGAACATGATCAAACTCTTCTTGGATCAAAAGTTATGGTGTGGCAAAGTTGGCCAAAATCATTGATTTTCAAGGCATGCCTCAAATGGAAATTTTGCAAAGTCATGAACCAATGCATTTTGTAACTTCCAATTCATTTCAAACCAGCACACAAACATTCTCTAAGTCATGAAAATCAGAATTGAACCAAAATCACATGTTCATGGTTCATGTAACAAGGCTTTCTTTCATGAAGTACAAAAAGGCAACAACTTGCAAAACACTCATGACACTTCCCTCAACTTGCTGCCTTGGCCTTTGAACCTTGCTAGCTCTCTCACCACACCATGCTGCGCCAGCCCTAGCCTTTGTACCAAGCTAGTATCAAGCCCATGCCTCTCTTACAAAAAATTTGACTTTTGGCAAAAGCAAACATCCCAATCACCACAGGCCATGTCACATCCTCTGGCCACTTGCATTTGTTTATTGTATCCTTTGGCAAGCCATAACACTAGGAAAGCAAGGCTGAAACCATACACAAGATCACATTCACAAAAACACACCAAACTGCATAAGCCTTCGAATCTCTCTGCTCAGCCAAGAAACACTCAAACCATTTTCACCATTCAACTCACCATGCATCATTAAGTAGAAACCAGCAAGAACACAAGCCTGAATCAACCAGAACACCCCATAGCCATTTCTCACCCCAAGCTGCAGTTCCATTCGAATCTCCCTCCCTAGCTCACAAACAGCCAAACAAACCTTGCAAAGCTTCTCCATACATCATCTGGACCACAAACCACCATTCACAATGACCTGAAAGTGCCAGAATCACCATTGCCATTTCTGACTGAGTTGAAGCAGGAGCTTTCGAAACTCACTATCCAGCCAACATAAACTCTTCTTGAGCATTTAAACATCATCTGGGGATCAAGTGGAGTGGATTGCACAAGGAGAAGTGGCCAGAAAGTCATCAGAGTGAAAGCTTCGAATCTCAGGTAGCTTGAAATTTATTTTTCCAGAAATCATTTTTCATGTTATAAAATTGTTCTATGTGCTTCACTGATCATCCTGATGTCATTGGTTTCAAAAATGGCTTTGAAATGAGTATTTAATTTGCTTCTGAAGCTTGCGTGCCCTAGTTCTTATCCTCTTCGATTCAGCTTATTTAGGAAATATAAATTTGTTTTGAGAGAGGGGTTTGATTCGTGAGTGTGTAAGGAACATTTCCCAGTTCTTAGTTTTCATTTTGGATACGATTTGAGTGAGTTGGGAAGTTTTCAGGGGAGTTGCTCGCCGGAGAAGACGACCGGAGGTCTTCTCCGGCAGCCTGAATGTGATTAGGGCTAATTGTCATTAATTAGTGAACTTTAAACTTGGACCCTTGGATGCTGTTTCCCGCGCGCTAGTGGATGGTCCAGATCATGTCATTTTGCCCTAATCCACTTAATTAGTTTTAATTATTTCGTAATTAAATTAATTTGGCCAGATTGAATCCAGACCCTCCATTCACGCGCCAGTCAACCAATTTGAATCCAGAGCCCATCCTGGCCCTCCATCCTGATTACTTTTCTTTTTTTCTTATTTTAATTTCATTTTATTTCATTTAACTTGCATAATTAATTAAAAATAGTAAAAAATTCTTAAAAATTATGAAACTTTTTCCTAAAAGTTTTATTAATTTTTAAGACCCAAAAATATTTTTATTTTATTTTTTATCATTAAAAAAGTATTTTTTAAATATTTAAAAGATTATTTTTAATTGATTAATGGGAATTAATTAATTAAAAATACTTTTAGGTATTTAAAAATTACAAAAAAAATAATGAGATGTTCTAAGGCATTTAGAAACATTGTCCAACCTTCAAACCAAATTTCTTTTTTGATCTTGATGCATTTTAAGAATTTTTCATTGAATTAAATCATTTTTTATGCATTATTTTGATCATGGGTTCAAAAATTCATTTCTGCCTATCTAGGAAGAGTTGGACATTGGTTCTTCTTGCATTGTTTCATGTTTAGCATGTAGTTTCTAGGATAAAATGGCCATGATTTGATCTTGCATTTTCCAATTGTTTGGCATTTCTTTTGTTAAGAACCCTAAAAAACCCTAATAACTTAGAAAATTCATAACTTGAGATTGGTTAAGGGTTGAGACCTCCCCTTTGGACCTTGGATTAGTATAGGTTTAGGGTTTCTTTGGGTAGCATTTTCCATTTTTATCTTAGGGTTTGCTTCTGTTTTTGGTTTTTGTTTAATGTTTGATTCATAAACCCTAATTTGGGCTTTCATTTGCATTCTTCTTGCATTCTCTTGCATAACATGACTTGTCTTTGCATTTTATGCATGCTTGTGTTTCATTTGACATCTTAAGACATATAGAAAGCATGTTTGATCATTGCATTACATATTTGCCATGTCATTTGCCTTGTATGCTTCATAACTTTTCATGTTCATCTATGTTTCTTAACTTGCATCATTTGCATCCATGATCTTGTATGAACATCTCCATGCCTTGCCTCATGTTCATAGCATCTCATAGAATCATTAGCATCATGTAAATGCTTCTGGTTTTGTTTCTCATCATGTCATCTCATCCCATTTTGCATTGCATTGCATTTCTTTTCTAACATTTCAGGTGGTAAGTAACTTGGGAAGTGAATTTGCCTTCACTTCTCATAACTTTTCTTTTCATCTCTCTTGCCTCCATTGCTTCATTTCTATTTGTGTTTGAGATTGAGCTTGCTCATTCTTGTTCTTCTTACTTTCTTTCTTCATGTGACTTGACTTCTTGAATGAAGCAAGTCACTTTGCTTCTCTTGATCTTGTTCATCTGCTTCCTGGTGGCTCCTTTGAAGATTGTTCTTGTAAACCTCACAAACCTTAGGAACAACCAAGCATGACAATGAATTAGGGTTTTGATTAGTCTCCCCTCATAGTTTTACCTTTGTGTCTCTCTTTGAGTCCTCTCTTCTCATCTCATAATCAGGGACTAAACCCTAAAGGCTTTAAGGCTTTGTGATTAAGTTTATGCCTGCATCCTTCTCTTAGGATGGAGTGTATAACTTTAATCCTAAGTGTTAAACCCTTAATGTGTTTAAATCTCTTAATCAATCCATCTAATAATCATCAAGACATCACACTTGTAACTTGGGCCTTGCATTAGGGTTCTAATTCTTCCTTAATTGGTTAAGAAGGACTAACCCTAGTGTTAATGGACAAGTCCCCCTCAAGTTGTCTTACAAATCATAAAAATCACTTCATCATCATACCATTAATCTAAAATCCACTTAATAAAGGTTTGTTTTGTCATGAGTTTAATCCCTAATCATGGATTAAGTTGAGGAGCTTTCCTCAGCTTAAACACCATCATCTGTTATCCTTCTATTAGGATGGTATAATGAGTCTGTTTAATCCTTGATTATGGCTTAACCTCATTACTTAACACTAAACAAAAACAACAAAAACATCTAAATAATCACAAGTAGGTTAATGATCTTAATCCTACACCAAAGGTGTTTAAGTGTGAGAATCTGACTTCACACTTAAGGTATTCTCATTACCCCTAATCAGAGGGATGATGTGATGAGTTTACTAACCCGTTGGTTTAGGCTTAAGCTCATTTTCTTATGACAAACTTCCAAAAGCAATAAAAGACTGAAAACACAAAAACAAACAATAATCGTCTCCTTCGGGATTCTTTTCTCATCTCATTCACTCACAAACGAGAACTTGCTTCTCCCGTCTAATGCAAGACAGTTTGCACCTGAGCCAGACAGGTCATACACTTGAGCATGGACAAGTAAGCAGTTCACAAGTCAATTCATCTTTCAGTTCCTTTGGGTCGAACTACGGTGTTCTGACTTCTTCATTGCACGAGAGGATACGTAGGCATAACTTAACAGTTATCGAACAAAAGTCTCTGTATATTCCCCCTCTTTCCAGCTTCATTCTTTAAGCCTCATTATCTTGAGCAGTTCATTCTTATTCCTTACACTGACACTTCCATACTTCACATCACTTATACACTTTACACTGACACCTGTACATCATCTTTCCAGCTCTTTATACACAGATCGCACTGACACTACCCCTTTATAACACAAATCTTTTAAGCGTGGATCCCGTCGAGTACGACGGACAATCTGGGTGCTAATACCTTACCAGGTTGTAACCAACCCCCTTTCTCAGTCTCTCTGGTTCGCAACCGTCTTATCCATCTTTTTCTAGGTCTATGCAGCATTGCCTTTCCTCCGGGATAAAAATGCCTAGCTGGCGACTCTATTCATCTCCAGTGAGTTCACGACTGTGTGTTCTCATTGTCCCTTTCGCCGACCGTTCGCGTCTGTACCCTCATCTGATCCAGTTTCATTTGTCGGGAGCGACAGCTTGGCGACTCTGCTGGGGAGCCTTATACTGCAACCAGGGCTTCTGGTTCTTTTTGTGGGTTCCTCCTAGCGCTTGTTTGATTTGTGTTTACTGGGGTGTTATGTGTTTATTTGTGTTTGTATATTTGTATTTATTTTTGCTTTATGTACAGTTTGCTTTACTGCTTTCTTTATTGCACTTTGTATATATCATACTATCATGCTGCTGGCTGGATCTGGTTTTCCTTTGGTGGGTGGGTGTTTCATTGAGAGTTGAGGTCCTATACCTGGGACCTGAGTGACACCTAGGCTAGAGTGAATCATATTCTTTCCCATTCCATTTCGGTCTGGTGCGGGAATATGAAACACGGTTCAGATATGGGTTTCTTCTTGAGAACTCTGTGTTGCAGATTTCCTGCAATGCTAGGGCTATCTGGGAAGCCTGCTAAGTCTGGATGACCTTTAGTATTGACCTTCAGAAACTGAGGTGAATTAGAGGAGGAACTTTTATGGTTATTGTAAACACTATACCTCCGGGTTGGAAGTGTTTACACTTCTCATAACTGATCCAAGTCTGAGGATCCTTGTTCTAGAACATCACCTGTGAGGGGGTTGGGCTGTTTACAGGTTTGCAGGTACCTTGACCTCAGAATACCCTGTTACTTTGTTTAGAGTACTCCATGTTGGACAGTTCTTGTGATTCTAAAACCCCGGACATGTGGCTCTTTATTTGAGTCCCCTACCCTGGTTACTGGATTTATAGACCCCAACTGGAATTCTTGAACACACTTGGACCTATATCAGAGCAGTTTGATCAGATCCAGCTCGGTCACAAACCCTTGCATTTCATTTGCATACATAATCATTGCATCATATTGACATTTGCTTATTTGTATTTCAGGGTATCCATCTTTATTTTTGGCCAGTTTTGACCCCATCTTCACCAGCACCTGCTTCAGTTATCAGTTGTCTGCTTCAGCTATCACCAGCACCAGCCAACCAGTGGCTCATCACTTCAGTATTATCATCAGCACCTGTCTCTACTCAGTCTCAGCATCATGGCTCCTAAAAAGAGTAACATCACCTATCACTTCTTCCAACCAGAGTTATCAGACATCAGGAGGATTCAAACCCTGATCACTCCAGATCACATACCTTTGTTCAGGGAGAGTTATGGAGATATACTTGACATGGTTATGGATCTGGACCCATCACAGAGGAGCCTCATCCACACCTGCATTCAGTTTTATGATCCTCCACTGAGATGTTTTACTTTTCAAGACTTTCAGTTGGGCCCCTTATTGGAAGAGTACTCCTCATTAGTTGGTATGCCCATCAGGAGAGAAATTCCTTTCAACCCTGAGATGGTCTTTCCTGCTAATGGAGAAGTAGCAAAAGCTTTGCATCTAGAACCTGTATTGGTAGAGCAGCATATGACCTCTAAGGCTGGAATTCTTGGTTTCCATCTGGATTTCTTAATCTCTCAAGCTATCCTGAAAGCTTCTCTAGGAGAGTGGAAAGCTGTTTGTGCTTTACTGGCCTTGAGTATATATGGAATTGTATTGTTTGCAGATGAGCCTCGATTCATTAGCAAGAATGCAATCCATCTATTCATCTTGAAGAACCCAGTGCCAACTTTATTAGGGGATCTTTACTATTCAGTGCATCAGAGGAATGAAAAGCAGAGGGGGAGATTAGTGAGGATTTGTGCTCCATTGTTTCACACTTGGCTTCTCAGGCACCTACCCAGGACAGATGCATTTTTAAACCTTCGTCAGCAAAGCAACTGGGCTAAGAGACTCACTGTTCTAACTTCAGCAGACATCAGATGGTGCACTCAGAGCACCAAGGGCAGGGATATCATCACCAGCTGTGGGCATTTTCCCAATGTGCCTTTGATAGGAGTTAAGGGCAGTATTAATTACAATCCTCTGCTGTTCAGAAGGCAACTGGGCTATGCGCTGGTCCATACTCCTAGGGCACAGGATTTGGTGGAGACTCTCTATTGTGAGAACAAGATTAGTTTGGCTGTTGTTAGGCAGGCTGCCTGGGCCTGGGATAATGTTCAAACCAAGGGAGTCACCATTCTGGGGAAGTGTAATAATGTGGCATCAGCACAATATTATGAGTGGTCCCGTGCTAGGGCCCAATTCTCTGGAATGCCCTTTACCATAGAAGACGTGCCTGAGTCATCTTCAGCACCACCCCCTGCCACTATCAGTTTGGAAGAGTTTGAGAGCTTGAAGGAAAGAAATGAGAAGCTAACCCAGGCTTTGCAGAAGACCCTCCGGGAGAGGAGTGAAGGTATGAGGGAGATTGAGAGATTGGAGAAGTTGAGAGTGGAGCATTTGACTAAGATTGAAAAGTCTGGGGATTATATCAAAAAGTCTAAAGCTGGTGAGCAAATTCTGAAGAATGCTTGCAAAGAAGCCCAGTTCCAGAGAGCAAGGACAGACTTGTACTTGAAGGAGAGTCAAGCCCGGTGGGTCAGGATCACCGAGGCTCGTACCCTGGAGGACAAGAGAGTTCAAGACAAGATGGAGCAACTTGAAGCTAATGCAAAAGAACAGCAAGAAGCCCTGGCAGCAGCCCAGAGGGAGATATCAGAGCTAAAGATCAAAGCAGGGGTGAAGAGGTCCAAGGACCAAACTCAGCACAAGAAGCTAACAGCAGCTGTTACGACCCGGAATCTCCTCATCAGGAATCTCACGGAGCGTCCGGCTGATCCTGTGACCGAAGCACTTCTCAAGGAAGTTCGTGAGGATGAGTTTGGTCTTGGTGTTTGACCATTTGTTTGTTGTTGCTTTCTTTCCATGTACTTTTATTTTGTACTGTATTTCGACCCCTTAAGGGGGCTTGTGTTGTAAAATGAACAAGTTGTATTATTTCACCTTATGTAATATATTCATGTTAGTTTACTTCGGAAGCAACATTCAACAGCATCTTCAAGGGTCTGGAAGGGTCAAAACTGAAGGCCAAACCGGATACCTTGAGAACAAATAAGCATATTTGCATTGCATGCTAACCTTTTGTTTGTTTTGTAGGTTTTTGTTTTCTTGCCACTAACCTCTGTTGTGATGTTCAGGAATTATTGCTCGTCGCCGGGTATTTCCCCTCAACCGTCCGCACCGTTATCCAACCCGAAACAACCTTCCGGGAATTCAGATGGATCAGATGCAGCAGGACCTTACAGAGGTCAGAAACCAGATGGCCAACGAAAGGTTGGAGATGAGAACTCAGATAACACAGTTCATGGAAGTGATGAACAATTTAGCTCAAAGCCAGGAGAGGCTCAGAGCTTTGGTAGAAGGGAGGAATCAAGAGGAGCCCCATGTGGGAACTGCTGGCACAAGTAACAACGAGAGGGTCCAACCTCATGTCAATCCCCCAGTTTTTGGACCCCATCTCCATCCAGAGGCCAACATCCCTGTCAATATACAAGGGACTGCCACAGCAGGGAGGGTACTACAAGAAGACCCCCAAGAAGACCAGTTCACAGTAATGGGTGCTGGGGAAGAAGCTTACGATAGACGGTTGGATGAGATAGCTGAGAAGTTGAGGTCCTTAGAATCTCAAAACTCTTTGGGCTTCGACGTCATGGACATGGGTTTGGTAGACGGGGTTAGGATTCCCCACAAGTTCAAGCCTCCATGTTTTGAAAAGTATAATGGAACTTCTTGTCCCCGAACTCATCTACAATCATTTCTGGGAAGGCTGAAGGCCTACACAATGGATGAGAAACTGTGGATGTTCTATTTTGAAGATAGCTTGACTGGAGCTTCGAGGGAGTGGTACTCTCACTTGACAAGGGCAACTATTAGATGCTGGAAGGACCTTGCAGAGGCCTTCATCAGACAGTATCAGTATAATCTAGACATGGCACCCAACAGGACTCTCCTAATGGGAATGTCACAGTCTTCAAGAGAGAGTTTCCGAGAATATGCCCAGAGGTGGAGGCAACTGGCTGCTGCTGTTCAACCACCAATGTCTGAACGGGAAATGGCAGATATGTTCATGAATACCCTTCAGGGAACCTATATTGACAGGTTGGCTGCTTTCTCCTCCACTAGCTTCGCGGATGTTGTCATAGCTGGGGAGAGAATTGAAAGCCTGTTGAAAATGGGAAAGATCTCAGACAACGGTGCAAGCTCGTCCAGTAGTACAAGAAAGCCTTTTGCAGGCCCAAGAAGAACTGGCGAGACCAATGCCATCCATTCAAACAGGGGCAGGCCCCAATATGCACAAAGGTCAATAGCAGCAGTCACCATCCCTGCTCCAGCTCATCCTCAACCTGTCTATCAGCCTCCTCAGCAAAACTATCAGCCGCAACCTCAGTACCATCAGCAAAATCAGTATCCTCCAAGAAACTACAACAACAGCAACACCAACAACAACAGTCAACAAAGGCCATTCCAACAGAGGCCATCTCAAGCTAACAGAGTGATCGATCCGATCCCGATGCCATATGCTACTTTGCTGCCACAGCTTCTGAAACTCAAACTGGTTGAGCTAAGAACGTTGGCACCTCCGGATCCCAACAGTCTACCAAGGAATTATGACTCCAATGCTAGGTGTGCTTTTCATTCAAACGCACCTGGCCACAGTACAGAAAAATGCAGGGCTCTGCATATGAAGGTACAAGACCTGGTGGACTCCAAGGCTCTGAATTTCGCACCACCACCCAATGTCAACAAAAATCCCATGCCAAACCATGGTGGTCCCCGAATTAACGCTATTGAAGAAGACAAACCGTCTTATTTAATAACCAGTGTGGGACAGATCAGGACACCATTGGTAGAAATTAAGGCTCAGCTCTTGGAATGCAACATGTCCCCGGGGTGCGAATTGGGTTGTGCTTACTGCAATATCTCTATAAATGGGTGCGATAATTTGAGGAATGGCATAGATGGCCTCATTCAGAGTGGCCAGCTTCAGATCACCACATCATTTCCAACAAACCCAGCAATCTCATCAACAACGGTTTCAGAACCTCCTACAACTGCAGCAACCATTGTTCCTGACAATTCTTCGGTTTCATCAACAAGTACGTCATCCATCATCTCAACTGATCAGTTTACAACAAATTTTCCTGCTACAACTTCAGCTTCACTCTATTTTGAACCTCCTACAACAACAACAACATCATTTCTGCCACCGTTATCTCCTACAACTCCAGCAACAAATCATGAAGACGTCTCTACTGTCACCATATTTTATGATCCTGAAAACAACTCTGCCTACCATTCAGAAGGTGCTGCTCCCACCAGAGCACCAGTTACAATCTTTTATGATCCACAAACAATTACAGTCCCTTCAGCAGCAGCAATCAGTCCGGTCACTGTCACAGTGCCCGGACCAGTACCATATGAAAGCAATAGGGCCATCCCTTGGCACTATGGCTCAGACGTGTACTGCGAGGGAAAAAGAATCACTCTGGAAACATCAACACCTGCACCACAAATTGATAATGTGGGGGGAGGCGGAGGCTTCACTCGAAGCGGACGTCTCTTTGCTCCACCAATGCAAAGACCTACCGCCGAAGCAGAAGCTGCTGCTAAGGCAAAAGGGAAGAGCCCTGTGCAGGAAGATCAAGCTGTTAAAGAAGCCTTGAAGACACCGTTCGATCAAGAAGTTGATGAGTTTATGAGAATCATCAAAAAGAGTGATTACAAAATTGTGGATCAACTTCACCAGACGCCATCCAAAATCTCTATCCTCTCACTGCTTATGTGCTCCGAAGCCCATCGGAATGCACTACTCAAAGTCTTGCACGCAGCTTACGTGCCTGAAGAGATTACTGTCAACCAGTTGGAGACCGTGGTTGGAAATGTTACTGCTAGCAATGGGCTAGGATTCACCAATACTGACTTGACAACGGATGGCCGCAACCACAACAAAGCCTTGCACATAACCATGGAATGCAAAGGAGCTGTCCTTTCTCATGTGCTGGTAGACACAGGTTCATCCCTGAATGTCTTACCAAAGAAGGCTCTGGTGAAGTTAGAATATGATGGATTGGCATTGAGACCCAGCAACCTGGTAGTAAGAGCCTTTGATGGTTCTAGGAGATCGGTTCTGGGAGAGATTGAGCTACCTGTGACAATTGGCCCACAGACCTTTAAAACTATCTTTTATGTGATGGACATTCATCCCGCCTACAGCTGTTTGTTGGGTAGACCTTGGATTCACGTCGCCGGCGCAATAACGTCTACCCTTCACCAAAAGTTAAAATATGAGTGGGAAGGCCAAGTTGTCACAATCTGTGGAGAGGAGGACATTTTTGTCAGCCACCTGGCAACCTATAAGTACATTGAAATGGATGGGGAGATCCATGAAACAATGAGCCAGGGGTTTGAAGCTTTGAATGTGAATGAAGCATCTGCTGTATCTGGTACTCCAATGTCATCTTACCAACAAGCCCGAAAGGTTGTTGAGGAAGGAACTGCCCTAGGCTGGGGCAAAGTTTTAGCTGTGGAGGAGAAGAAGGACAAATTTGGGTTGGGTTACAGACCAACTCAACATCAAGCAAAGGCTGCTGGAGAGCCTGGTTTTGTCAGTGGGGGATGCTTACCCCCGATGCTATCAATTGTCTGGAAGACGAGCTGGAAGAGGAGCGCAACCTGGAAAACTGGATTCGTCCAAAGATCCCGGGGAGCAGTGTCTCGAACTGGTCTTCCCAGGAAATTATAAGAGTTACTCAATCAGAGTAATTATTATTTCCTGTATTTTATAAGCATGCATCAAAGTCTTGCATCTTGCCCAAGATGACAAGACTCATTTTGTAATCGGGCCATCTGTACTTTTTGTGCAAACAAGATCAATTAATGAAATATCAGACATCTTTTTGCAAACGCGTCTTTTTTTTCTTTCTTTTCGTTCACTGTTTTTCCATTTTTCTTTTTTGTACAAAAAATAAATGGCAGTGTTTTCAAAATGACAACTTCATTTCACTTTTCTAAATAAGACTAAAATCAGATCACTAAAATGAACAACTTAACCCTTGCAGAGAGTGCCTCCCAGACAGCACCGACAACAGCACGGCTATGACATCGTATGACTTTGACAATCCGATCAATCAAGCTGATGAAGGGGTTGAAGAAGAATATGAGCTTCCTGAAGAGCTAGCCAGGTTGTTAAGACAAGAGGAAAAGGTTATTACCCCTCACCAGGAGGAGGTTGAAGTGATTAATCTTGGTACAGAGGAAGACGTGAAAGAGGTTAAAATCGGGGCCTGCCTGCAAGACTCAGTGAAGAAGCAACTGATTGATCTACTTCAAGAGTATGTGGATGTGTTTGCTTGGTCGTATCAAGACATGCCAGGGTTGGATACCGATATTGTTGTGCACAAACTGCCTTTGAGAGAAGAATGCCCGCCGGTTAAACAGAAACTGCGCCGTACTCGTCCAGACATGGCAATGAAAATCAAGGAGGAGGTACAAAAGCAATGGGACGCCGGGTTCCTTGCAGTAACTAGCTATCCGCCGTGGGTTGCTAACATAGTACCTGTGCCTAAGAAAGACGGAAAAGTAAGAATGTGTGTTGACTATCGGGACCTGAACAGAGCCAGCCCGAAGGATGACTTCCCATTACCTCACATCGATGTATTGGTTGATAATACGGCTCAGTTCTCGGTATTCTCCTTCATGGACGGATTTTCAGGATACAACCAGATCAAAATGTCACCTGAAGACATGGAGAAGACAACATTCATCACACCTTGGGGCACGTTCTGCTACAAAGTAATGCCATTTGGGCTCAAGAATGCCGGTGCGACGTATCAACGGGCTATGGTAACATTATTCCACGATATGATCCACAAAGAGATAGAATGTTATGTGGATGATATGATCGCCAAGTCCCTTACTGAAGAAGATCATCTGGTGAATCTGCTCAAGTTGTTCAAGCGTCTGAGAAAGTATCAACTAAAGTTGAACCCCAACAAATGCACATTCGGGGTACGATCCGGCAAGTTGCTGGGCTTTATTGTAAGCGAGAAAGGGATTGAAGTGGACCCTGATAAAGTCAAAGCCATTCAAGAGATGCCTGCACCGAAAACTGAGAAAGAAGTTCGAGGGTTCTTAGGTCGATTGAACTACATTTCACGGTTCATATCTCACCTCACAGCAACCTGTGAACCCTTGTTCAAGCTGCTAAGGAAAGAGCAAACGGTCAGGTGGAACGAAGATTGCCAGAAGGCTTTTGACAAGATCAAGGAATATCTACAAGAACCTCCAATCCTTATGCCTCCAGTTGAGGGAAGACCTCTGATAATGTACTTGACAGTATTAGAAGAGTCAATGGGTTGTGTGCTGGGCCAGCATGACGAGTCTGGTCGAAAAGAGTATGCAATATACTACCTAAGCAAAAAGTTTACCGACTGTGAACAACGTTATTCACTGCTCGAGAAAACTTGCTGTGCTTTAGCGTGGGCTGCTCGCCGACTGAGACAGTATATGTTGACCCACACTACTTTGTTGATCTCGAAGATGGACCCAGTCAAGTACATATTTGAGAAGCCAGCGCTTACCGGACGGGTTGCAAGATGGCAAATGATCCTTACAGAGTATGACATCCAGTACACGTCTCAGAAAGCCATCAAGGGCAGTGTACTATCTGAATATCTTGCTGAGCAACCCATTGATGATTACCAGCCTATGAGGTTCGACTTCCCTGATGAAGACATCATGTTCATTAAAACAAAAGATCATGAAGAGCCTATTCACACCGAAGGGCCTGACCCGGAGGAAGAATGGATTATGATGTTCGATGGGGCTGTTAACATGAATGGCCGTGGTGTTGGTGTAGTACTTATTACACCCAAAGGAGTTCACATGCCTTTCTCGGCAAAACTCACTTTCAACTGCACTAACAACGAAGCTGAATACGAAGCTTGCATTATGGGTCTTGAGGAAGCCATTGACCTCAGGATCAAGACATTAACCGTATTCGGAGATTCAGCTTTGGTAATCAATCAGACCAACGGAAAATGGTATACACACCAGGATCATCTGATACCTTACAGGGATTATACAAGAAGGTTATTGACTTTCTTCACAACAGTCAAACTTGAGTATATCCCTCGGGACGAGAATCAGTTTGCAGATGCCTTGGCTACCATTTCGTCCATGATCAAAGTTCAAGCTGCTAACTTTGTACCTCAGATTTCAGTATCAAGACTTGATAGACCAGCATATGTATTTGCAGCGGAAGTTGTCAAAGATGATAAGCCTTGGTTCCACGACATTAAATGCTTCTTGGAGGATCAAACATACCCACCCGGGGCATCTTCCAATGATAAGAAGACTTTAAGGAGGCTTGCTGGAAGTTTCTTTCTGAACACTGATAGGTCTTTATACAAGAGGAACTTTGATATGGTACTCCTCAGATGTGTTGACAAGACGGAAGCAGATTTATTGATGCATGAAGTGCATGAAGGCTCTTTTGGTACCCATGCTGGAGGACATGCAATGGCTAAGAAGTTGTTAAGATCAGGCTATTATTGGATCACAATGGATGCAGACTGTTGTGCCTACGCCCGAAAATGCCACAAGTGCCAGATCTATGCAGACAAAGTGCATGTGCCTCCGAATCCTTTGAACATCATGTCTTCACCCTGGCCCTTTGCTATGTGGGGCATTGATATGATTGGCAAGATTGAGCCGACTGCTTCAAATGGCCACAGATTCATCTTGGTCGCCATTGACTATTTCACCAAATGGGTTGAAGCAACCTCATATGCAAATGTCACAAGGCAAGTGGTAGCCTGATTCCTAAAAAGAGACATCATCTGTCGATATGGAGTTCCCGAGCGAATCATTACTGATAATGGTTCCAATCTAAACAACAAGATGATGGTTGAACTGTGCCGGGACTTCAAGATCCAACATCACAATTCTTCCCCTTACAGGCCAAAGATGAATGGCGCTGTTGAGGCGGCGAACAAGAATATTAAGAAGATTGTGCAGAAGATGGTAGTCACCTACAAAGACTGGCATGAAATGTTACCGTTTGCCTTGAATGGGTACCGCACGTCAATCAGGACATCCACTGGAGCAACGCCGTATCAGCTTGTGTATGGGATGGAAGCAGTCCTACCAGTTGAAGTTGAATTACCCTCCTTGCGAGTCTTGATGGATGTCAAACTGAGTGAAGCAGAATGGGTTAGGTCCCGATACGAGCAACTGAGTCTGATTGAAGAGAAGAGATTGGCTGCAATATGTCATGGACAATTGTATCAGAAGAGAATGAAGAGAGCCTTCGATCAGAAAGTCAGGCACCGAGAGTACCAAGTGGGAGATCTTGTGCTGAAAAGAATTCTCCCTCCTCATACAGACCACAGGGGCAAATGGACTCCGAATTACGAAGGACCATTTGTGGTGAAGAAGGTTTTCTCCGGAGGAGCACTGATGCTCAGCACCATGGATGGTGAAGATTTTCCGTCCCCTGTGAATTCAGATGCAGTTAAAAAATACTTCGCATAAAAATGACCCGCTGGATACAAAAACAGAATGTGAGTCCAGGCAAAAATAGGGCATCCCGGCGAGTCAAAAACAGAATAAAAGACTCGGGCAAAAGTAAGGGAAAATAAATGAAAAAATGTACACCCGCTGAGTTGAAAAGCCGCATTGGACAACTCAGGCAAGAACGGGTATCCCGATGGATTGAAAACCCGAAAGGGCGATCCATGCAAAATAAGGGAATAAGCGAACAACTGCATTCTGAATTCGTCTGTATTGTCAGCAACTTGGTTAAAACTCCAAAGGACCAAGCTCCGATCAGAATCAACTTTCTTCAGAAAGCAAGACGAGAAGAACGTCATTGTCATACGAGTCATAGCAGAAGAGGAAGCTCCTTAAAGCGTCGTCAACACTGCCAGCACCTTGTTTCTCAATTTGTAACACCCTCCTCATTTCAGGAGATATGTTTCTTTGACTGTATCTTGCCAATTCAGGGCACATGAATTAATAAAATCAGATTTTTTTCAGTCATGTTTCGTTTTGTATATTTTTATTTGCAAAGGATGTCTGATGTCTCAAAAAAATCAATTGCATAAGTACAGATGCTTTTCTCCCAAAAATAATAATAATAAAACACATGTTTATAGGGAATATACTTACTCTTGAGAGTGCTTGACTCCTATGACGGAATCCAGTAGAGGATACCTCGGGACCTTTTGTGCGTCTCCTTATCTTTGCAGGATTGCAGGTATCCAGAACGCAACCTGGGGCATGCAAGTTACGTCTTAGCAAGCTGGAGAATCATTATCAACTCGGTCTATCTTCCACGTGGCACTGGAAGGTGCCCACTTCCCCAGCCGAGTTGCCATTTCATCCCCAGCTGAGTACAGGAGTCAGGGAATCATCTCCCCACAGAATCTTCAGCCTCTATCCAGAAGAGCAGCGCATAGAAGATCACAATAGAGTGAAGAAAGCTTCTACAAACCCCAGCTGGGCCTCACATTTATTAAAATAGGTCTATCAGTGACCCGTATCCCCAAGCAAAGATACATCTTATTAGATCTACCAATGATCTCACCCCCAGCTGGGAGGTCCATTTCAAACAGATCAGCCGGAAATCTTCGCAGCAACAGGATCCGAATCCCAGTGTGGTATCTTTGCATAATCATGGCATTCGCATCATAATATCCCCTCAGAGCGTAGCATTCCGTCTAACACGGAGCATTACGGCAAAAGTCAAAACGCATAGCATAATCATAAGCCATGATTCGGAATCAACACTGGTGAATAATAATCATATACTTCCCCCCAAAAATCCTCACCAGAGTCCCAGCAAAAGCAGTTGCCTCATATTCACAAATACCAGCATATTTCCTTTTGATACCCGTCTGTATCATCACTCCCCAGTAAAGTCGCCAGAACACTCTTTACGAACAAAATCACCCGTATTACAGATACTTCATGACACCCGTCCGTGTCATATTACCAGCAGAAAGCCAAAGACGTCCTCTTTGCACCCACACATACTTATATACACTTTCCTGACACCCGTCCGTGTCATATCCCCGGCGCAGTCGCCTAGACTTTGTATAGCAGATATTTGTTCATATTACACTTTGCTCTCTTGACACCCGTCCGTGTCATTCTCCCCAGCAGTTAAAATACTCATCTATATATACTCACTACTCACGATACACTTATACAGATACTCGTCCGTATCTTGTATACACAACACTTATCTCCCCACAGATTCGACATTAGTCCTTGTTCTTTGTTAACCAGTTGGTACTCGTCCGTACCATCATCTCAGAACATTGCGTCTAGTGTTTGTTTCTACGTGATACTCGTCCGTATCATAGTCTTAAGGATGCTCGTCCGCATCTTTAATCCATATACCGCGTCAAACACTTATGTCTTCTTGAACGTAGATACTTGCCTGTGTCTACTATTCCCCAGAAGAGTCCCTTCAGATACAACACTCGTCCGTGTTCTTTGTTAACCAGATGGTACTCGTCCGTATCATCATCTCTGAACACGTGTCAGTTTTTGTTTCTACATGATACTCGTCCGTATCATAGTCTAAGGATGCTCGTCCGCATCTTTAATCTATGCACAATACCAAACACTTATACTTTCCTTTCTTGGTTGTGAACACTCGTCCGTGTTCACTATATCCCCAGTAGATCACCAACAAAGCTTTTTTTCCTTTATCTAACACTCGTCCTGTGTTATGATACCCCGAGAGCAGCCGTACCCTGCTGAGTGGTCGTCCTCCACTTCTTGATGGTCATCCTCCATCATGCTCGCCCGATGGCCGTCCCCATCGTTGATCTTTTAGCAGCCGTCCCCTGCTAGGTGGTCGTCCTCCACCTTTTGATGATCGTCCTTCATCATTTTATCCAATGGCCGTCCCCATTGTTGATGTTGGTTATCTGACACTCGTCCTGTGTTGTGATAAACCTTGAAAGCAGCCGTCCCCTGCTGAGTGGTCGTCCTCCACTTCTTGATGGTCGTCCTCCATCATGCTCGTCCGATGGCCGTCCCCATCGTTGACCTTTGCTATCCGATGGCCGTCCCCATCGTTGATATTTTCGGCAGCCGTACCCTGCCAGGTGGTCGTCCTCCACCTTTGATGGCCGTCCTCATCATATTTCTTTTATCCCCAACAGAGCAGCCGTCCCCTGCTAGGCGATCGTCCTTCACCTTTGATGGTCGTACCCCATCATCTGTTTATTCTTTAACCCGATGGCCGTCCCTGTCGTGGTCCCTTCTCCTTTTAGCCCGATGGCCGTCCCCATCGTTGGTTACTTTACCTTTATGAACTTGATGGCCGTCCCCGTCATGTTTCATTAATTTCCAGAGAATTCTACAGCTTTATCTTGATGGCCGTCCCCATCACGATTTTATTTTCCCCAGCTAGTCGGCCGTCCCCGTCTTGGCTTTACCTTTTATCCCCAGCATGTCGGTCGTCCCCGTCATTGCTATTTACCCAGCAGTCGTCCTCTGCTCGACGGTCGTCCTCCGTTGCCCACACTTTACAATATACTTTATTTTCTTTTACAATCTATATCCCTTTTCTTCTTCATTCTGTGAGTGCAAATTTCGGGCTGTCTTTGGTATTCAACCACAAGTTATCTTGTTTGCCTGTTAAGCCGTCGCTTACAACCTGCACAGCTAACTCATGTTTGAATAGGGGCAGCTGTAAACACCCCAAATTTGCCCTCACCCATTCACACCATGGCTTGTGATCATTTCATATGCATAAACACAACCATATCCCCTCATATCTCACTTTTGATTCACTGCATAGTTTCTGAGGCATCTGCACCTAGGGTTTGTGATCTGAGCAATCTCAGGGCTTCTTGAGCCACTCCAAAGGCTATCAATCAATTCAAAGGGGTCTACATGTGTTCAAGCATCATATTACATCCTCACAAAGCCAAGAATTCAAAAGAATCACAAGAACTAGGGTTTGAGTGGATGCAGAGCCAAGTTTGACTGCACAGTTGACCTAAAATTAGGGTTTTGGTTTCAGAGGCCATAACTCCAAATTTTTTGGGCATTCTTGTTTCCATTGGTCTCTATATGGTATAGGGAGTATGCATATCAATTTTCATGAAGAAATTCCATGGGGAAGTCATCTGATCAAGAGTTGACTTTTCAGACAAGTCAGTGCAAAATCAGGGCATCTGAGGGCCCCAATGACCCAACCAATGGGTGATCTTCATCATTTTAAGTGTATATGATCTTCATTTGATCATGGAAGAAGGTTGAAGTTCATAGAAATCAAGAATTTGGAAGTTTTGCAAATGTTGACTTTTTGGGCATAGTTGACTTTTCAAGAATGTTTCATTTTAGGTCATTTTTCAAGCCTTGATTCTTGATCCAAAAAAGCTTCAAATGGAAAAACTTTGGTCATGAAAGTTGTAGATCTCATCTTCCCCTTTTCAAAAAGTACAAGAACATGATCAAACTCTTCTTGGATCAAAAGTTATGGTGTGGCAAAGTTGGCCAAAATCATTGATTTTCAAGGCATGCCTCAAATGGAAATTTTGCAAAGTCATGAACCAATGCATTTTGTAACTTCCAATTCATTTCAAACCAGCACACAAACATTCTCTAAGTCATGAAAATCAGAATTGAACCAAAATCACATGTTCATGGTTCATGTAACAAGGCTTTCTTTCATGAAGTACAAAAAGGCAACAACTTGCAAAACACTCATGACACTTCCCTCAACTTGCTGCCTTGGCCTTTGAACCTTGCTAGCTCTCTCACCACACCATGCTGCGCCAGCCCTAGCCTTTGTACCAAGCTAGTATCAAGCCCATGCCTCTCTTACAAAAAATTTGACTTTTGGCAAAAGCAAACATCCCAATCACCACAGGCCATGTCACATCCTCTGGCCACTTGCATTTGTTTATTGTATCCTTTGGCAAGCCATAACACTAGGAAAGCAAGGCTGAAACCATACACAAGATCACATTCACAAAAACACACCAAACTGCATAAGCCTTCGAATCTCTCTGCTCAGCCAAGAAACACTCAAACCATTTTCACCATTCAACTCACCATGCATCATTAAGTAGAAACCAGCAAGAACACAAGCCTGAATCAACCAGAACACCCCATAGCCATTTCTCACCCCAAGCTGCAGTTCCATTCGAATCTCCCTCCCTAGCTCACAAACAGCCAAACAAACCTTGCAAAGCTTCTCCATACATCATCTGGACCACAAACCACCATTCACAATGACCTGAAAGTGCCAGAATCACCATTGCCATTTCTGACTGAGTTGAAGCAGGAGCTTTCGAAACTCACTATCCAGCCAACATAAACTCTTCTTGAGCATTTAAACATCATCTGGGGATCAAGTGGAGTGGATTGCACAAGGAGAAGTGGCCAGAAAGTCATCAGAGTGAAAGCTTCGAATCTCAGGTAGCTTGAAATTTATTTTTCCAGAAATCATTTTTCATGTTATAAAATTGTTCTATGTGCTTCACTGATCATCCTGATGTCATTGGTTTCAAAAATGGCTTTGAAATGAGTATTTAATTTGCTTCTGAAGCTTGCGTGCCCTAGTTCTTATCCTCTTCGATTCAGCTTATTTAGGAAATATAAATTTGTTTTGAGAGAGGGGTTTGATTCGTGAGTGTGTAAGGAACATTTCCCAGTTCTTAGTTTTCATTTTGGATACGATTTGAGTGAGTTGGGAAGTTTTCAGGGGAGTTGCTCGCCGGAGAAGACGACCGGAGGTCTTCTCTGGCAGCCTGAATGTGATTAGGGCTAATTGTCATTAATTAGTGAACTTTAAACTTGGACCCTTGGATGTTGTTTCCCGCGCGCTAGTGGATGGTCCAGATCATGTCATTTTGCCCTAATCCACTTAATTAGTTTTAATTATTTCGTAATTAAATTAATTTGGCCAGATTGAATCCAGACCCTCCATTCACGCGCCAGTCAACCAATTTGAATCCAGAGCCCATCCTGGCCCTCCATCCTGATTACTTTTCTTTTTTTCTTATTTTAATTTCATTTTATTTCATTTAACTTGCATAATTAATTAAAAATAGTAAAAAATTCTTAAAAATTATGAAACTTTTTCCTAAAAGTTTTATTAATTTTTAAGACCCAAAAATATTTTTATTTTATTTTTTATCATTAAAAAAGTATTTTTTAAATATTTAAAAGATTATTTTTAATTGATTAATGGGAATTAATTAATTAAAAATACTTTTAGGTATTTAAAAATTACAAAAAAATTCATGAGATGTTCTAAGGCATTTAGAAACATTGTCCAACCTTCAAACCAAATTTCTTTTTTGATCTTGATGCATTTTAAGAATTTTTCATTGAATTAAATCATTTTTTATGCATTATTTTGATCATGGGTTCAAAAATTCATTTCTTCCTATCTAGGAAGAGTTGGACATTGGTTCTTCTTGCATTGTTTCATGTTTAGCATGTAGTTTCTAGGATAAAATGGCCATGATTTGATCTTGCATTTTCCAATTGTTTGGCATTTCTTTTGTTAAGAACCCTAAAAAACCCTAATAACTTAGAAAATTCATAACTTGAGATTGGTTAAGGGTTGAGACCTCCCCTTTGGACCTTGGATTAGTATAGGTTTAGGGTTTCTTTGGGTAGCATTTTCCATTTTTATCTTAGGGTTTGCTTCTGTTTTTGGTTTTTGTTTAATGTTTGATTCATAAACCCTAATTTGGGCTTTCATTTGCATTCTTCTTGCATTCTCTTGCATAACATGACTTGTCTTTGCATTTTATGCATGCTTGTGTTTCATTTGACATCTTAAGACATATAGAAAGCATGTTTGATCATTGCATTACATATTTGCCATGTCATTTGCCTTGTATGCTTCATAACTTTTCATGTTCATCTATGTTTCTTAACTTGCATCATTTGCATCCATGATCTTGTATGAACATCTCCATGCCTTGCCTCATGTTCATAGCATCTCATAGCATCATTAGCATCATGTAAATGCTTCTGGTTTTGTTTCTCATCATGTCATCTCATCCCATTTTGCATTGCATTGCATTTCTTTTCTAACATTTCAGGTGGTAAGTAACTTGGGAAGTGAATTTGCCTTCACTTCTCATAACTTTTCTTTTCATCTCTCTTGCCTCCATTGCTGCATTTCTATTTGTGTTTGAGATTGAGCTTGCTCATTCTTGTTCTTCTTACTTTCTTTCTTCATGTGACTTGACTTCTTGAATGAAGCAAGTCACTTTGCTTCTCTTGATCTTGTTCATCTGCTTCCTGGTGGCTCCTTTGAAGATTGTTCTTGTAAACCTCACAAACCTTAGGAACAACCAAGCATGACAATGAATTAGGGTTTTGATTAGTCTCCCCTCATAGTTTTACCTTTGTGTCTCTCTTTGAGTCCTCTCTTCTCATCTCATAATCAGGGACTAAACCCTAAAGGCTTTAAGGCTTTGTGATTAAGTTTATGCCTGCATCCTTCTCTTAGGATGGAGTGTATAACTTTAATCCTAAGTGTTAAACCCTTAATGTGTTTAAATCTCTTAATCAATCCATCTAATAATCATCAAGACATCACACTTGTAACTTGGGCCTTGCATTAGGGTTCTAATTCTTCCTTAATTGGTTAAGAAGGACTAACCCTAGTGTTAATGGACAAGTCCCCCTCAAGTTGTCTTACAAATCATAAAAATCACTTCATCATCATACCATTAATCTAAAATCCACTTAATAAAGGTTTGTTTTGTCATGAGTTTAATCCCTAATCATGGATTAAGTTGAGGAGCTTTCCTCAGCTTAAACACCATCATCTGTTATCCTTCTATTAGGATGGTATAATGAGTCTGTTTAATCCTTGATTATGGCTTAACCTCATTACTTAACACTAAACAAAAACAACAAAAACATCTAAATAATCACAAGTAGGTTAATGATCTTAATCCTACACCAAAGGTGTTTAAGTGTGAGAATCTGACTTCACACTTAAGGTATTCTCATTACCCCTAATCAGAGGGATGATGTGATGAGTTTACTAACCCGTTGGTTTAGGCTTAAGCTCATTTTCTTATGACAAACTTCCAAAAGCAATAAAAGACTGAAAACACAAAAACAAACAATAATCGTCTCCTTCGGGATTCTTTTCTCATCTCATTCACTCACAAACGAGAACTTGCTTCTCCCGTCTAATGCAAGACAGTTTGCACCTGAGCCAGACAGGTCATACACTTGAGCATGGACAAGTAAGCAGTTCACAAGTCAATTCATCTTTCAGTTCCTTTGGGTCGAACTACGGTGTTCTGACTTCTTCATTGCACGAGAGGATACGTAGGCATAACTTAACAGTTATCGAACAAAAGTCTCTGTATATTCCCCCTCTTTCCAGCTTCATTCTTTAAGCCTCATTATCTTGAGCAGTTCATTCTTATTCCTTACACTGACACTTCCATACTTCACATCACTTATACACTTTACACTGACACCTGTACATCATCTTTCCAGCTCTTTATACACAGATCGCACTGACACTACCCCTTTATAACACAAATCTTTTAAGCGTGGATCCCGTCGAGTACGACGGACAATCTGGGTGTTAATACCTTCCCAGGTTGTAACCAACCCCCTTTCTCAGTCTCTCTGGTTCGCAACCGTCTTATCCATCTTTTTCTAGGTCTATGCAGCATTGCCTTTCCTCCGGGATAAAAATGCCTAGCTGGCGACTCTATTCATCTCCAGTGAGTTCACGGCTGTGTGTTCTCATTGTCCCTTTCGCCGACCGTTCGCGTCTGTACCCTCATCTGATCCAGTTTCATTTGTCGGGAGCGACACCCATATACACTACAATGTATTTATACACTACAACGTATACACACACACATATAAATATAAATATATATATATATATATATATATATATATATATATATGTATATATATATATATATATATATCCACACATACATATATACTCAAGCATGTTTTCATCAATACATACTTTCATCTCCATATAAACATATATATATATATATATATATATATATTCATGTTTATCTCATTAATACACAATTTAGATAATAAATGCAAATCATAGAGACCGACTCACGACTTTATGCAAATGCAATGCGGTACCGACTCAATCATCGTCGAGTTCACTCAGAAACTAATTGGAATCATCGCTCGTTACCTAAAGTAACTCCCCGTCGGGAATACGCTGTTCACCCATTACTCACACCCCACATGGGCACACAATGTTTATGGATTACTCACACCCCACACGGGCACACAATCTTATTGCTCACACCCCACACGGGCATACGATCAATGTGAATAAATCACCCATTGCTCACACCCCACATGGGCACACAATGTTTATGGATTGATCACACCCCACACGGGCATACAATTCGATCGTTCACACCCTACATAGGCACACGATCGTGTTGTAGTCATCACTCACACTCCACATGAGCACACAATGCTACAACGGATTCACAAGAGAATCCCGCAACACAAGAATGCATACATTATGCTTCAAATGCAAAATGACACACAACATTCTTGAAAATGCATACATTATTCACAACATAATTATGCATTCATCTTATTCAATTAGCATACATTTGCATTCAATTCAAGCAATGTATTCATTTGTCAAACGTCCACAACATCACATCAAACCCACATTTCCATAATGAACTCATTTAAGTTTTATCGGGAAAGTCGGGTAAAAGTTGGTTAAAAATTACATTTCTTAGCATCATTAGTTTCTACACGTTTTTAGCTTCGAATCGATATAAGGAACGCCTAAAACGGATAACCGAAACTAAAGTTATGAATTAAAACATAAAATTTCCCAAAAACCTCCAGGCTCGCTGAGCGCCCTTCTCGCTCGCTGAGCGAGAAATTCTCTGGAAAACTCGCTAAGCGAGGGATTGCTCGCTGAGTGAGAGCTATGATTTCAGAAATCTCAGCTGCGCAACAATCCTCTCAAAATCAAACAAAACTCAAATGAAACTTCATAAACATGATCAATAACATATAGTTAACATCATACTTCGATTATAATAACTTCTAACCAATTAATCTTCCATTTTTCTCATATTTTCATCAAAACCCTAACATTTCATTCTCTCTAAATTTCACCAAAACAAAACCCTAATCATTCTCATACATACATAATCACATACAAGATTAAGATAACAATGTTTATCACCCTTACCCGATTGTTTCGATTCCTAGGAGAAATCTTGATGATTTTCCAACTTTTCCTTTTTTCTCTTCTTTTCTCTTCTCTTCCTTTTCTTTCTCCTCTTTTTCTTTCTATTTCTCTTTCTTTCTATTCTTTCCACTCTTATATCTTTTTCTTTTTATCTTTCTATTTTTCTCTCTTACTAACTTTTCTACACTTAACTCATTTTCTTCTCTTTTTTACCAAATATCATTTTCTCACAAAATAATAATTCTACCTAATTTCTAACTTATCATTAATTAGCAAATGTCTAAAATACCCTTCAATCTAATTTTACCCGAAAATTCTCAAAACGGTAAAATCACATATCATACCAACATATCACATTAACATGTCAATTTCACAAATAAGATAATTATCACTCAAATAAAATAAAAGACTCAACAAAATTGGGAAACATCGAATCAGGGCGTTACAGTTTTTACGTCAATTTTATTATGCAATGTTGTTTAGAATGATGATTAGAATGTTTTTGGGCTGGTTAATTGCGTTTTCTATGCAGGTATCGTGATCCGCCATTCTTAGGGTTTGAAGCTTCCAATTTGAGGGTCATGGCTAGAGACTATTTTGGGATAAATTAATGGCATAATTGGACTCACAAGACCTCCTTTGATTGATTTACATATTTAAAACAAATTTATTTTAAGTGTTTTGATGTTTTTGATTCGCAGGTTCTTTAGTGACGAATGAAAATCGTCACTGTAAGTTTTTGCTACAGATAGCAACTGTAGCTATACCAAACCAGACGGATGAGGAAGAAGAAGGGCTCTTTGCGCACTTCTGGTTTTCAAATTTCAAGTTACCTTATAATATTTGTTTTGTGTTTATTTGCGTTGCAGGACACGCAGCCTAGTGGCTGAGGCGCGCGCCTGTGAACCTGGTGAGGGCGAGTTCGATTCCAGCCTCCCCCTCCCTATTCTTTTTGCGCGTTTTCCCTTTCCGATTTTTTTTGTCTTAATTTTTACTTTATTATATTATATTAACTAATTAACCTAATAATTAACTATTAACACTTAACTTAATCTTTTTCTTAAAAAATAATAATTATATTTGTTTTTAACATGTTATTTTTTTATAATTAACATTTTCATAAATAATTTAGTATGTTATTTATTTTGTTATTTATAAATTAAATTAATTAATTAGGTTTAGGCTAATTAAAACCCTAATTTTCAAAACATAGTTTTCAAACCCTAATTTTCCAAACTTAAAAAAAACAATTAATTTCTTTTCTAATTTGATTTTATTCGTCTTAATTATTTTATTAAAAAATTGTATATGACGCACGATTATGTAATTTATATTCTCGCTTTTATTTTCGATTATGTAATCGCTCCTCCTATGTAATAGTTTAGGTTTAAATTCCGCGTTTTAATTTTTGCAATCCCCCTAAAAGATAAATGTTTCCCTCTCCCATGATGTAATAGCGTAGGACTTTATTTTTCCGTTTTTAAATTATGTTAAATATTAAATGTGTGGTTAGTAAATTTAGGGAGTGGAAAAGACTTGTATGTTAATTAATTGCACTTAGCCCATTTAAATCAAAGATAAATAACTGAAACTGATATTCACACACGTAAGTCGATCATTCTACGATCGCCATCTACACCTCTTAGGGTTTCCCCTCTTGGTTGCCTTCGATAAATGGTCAAGTCTGTCGAACGGGGGGTGTCTTAAGAAAATGTCCCTACAAAATAAATCATCAAGTCCCTTAAAAGTTCATAAGATCATAGTCCCTTCGAAGTTGCCTACGGAATAAATGATGATAGTCCCTACGAATTGCTAAAGAAACACCTACAAGTTGCCTTCATTGAGCATACGATGATCCTACGCATGTCCCTTAATTAATCCAAGGTAAATGACTACTTACTCCTTAATAGTAAGGATAGTCTTACCCTTGAAAGGAATTAAAGAAACATGAAAGACCATTCTAGGGTAGGTAGTTCTTAGTTACTTGCTCAAATTTCAAAAACTCTTTTTCACACCTCACTTTCAAACATTTTCAAACTCAAAGCTTTGTATACATCCATACGAGGATCATTACAAAGACTTATGAAAATTTCTAAACACACACTACACTTTTTTCAAACAAACAAGTGAGCTAAGTAACTAAGAGCCCATGGATAACCATGAATATAAAGGGTTATAACACCTTCCCTTTATATAACCTACCCCCCGAACTCAAATTTTTTTAAAGGTATTTCCTGTTCTTTTATACCCTTTCCTATTGGATAAAATAAAATTCGATGGCGACTCTTGCTATCCGCACATGTTTTTGTCAAACAAAAACACCAAGTCAGTTCTCCTACCGTGTTACAGAACTGGCAACTCTGCTGGAGATTACTTAGTAAAATAGGGGTTACCTTAGGAATTAAGATCACTTAATTGTTTGATTTGTTTGCTTTATCTTTAAGGGATTGTTGTGGGGTTACTATGTGAAAGATCCTAACCTGGATCTAGTGTATCTTAGGTAAGTGGCAGTATACCAAGGAAATTGTACGACGTATACCGATATGGTTGATCTTGTGGCCACAGTTAGTGTGACTTCTTGGTTGGCGCTTATGTTCCTTAAGTAAGTTGAGGATAATATGAGGCTGCCATATGTTGTCATTAACACTGACTACCCTTTAGAACCTTAATTGACCCATCTTGGCCTTTAGAAAGTAGTGAGATAGCCGGCTTTGGAGAAGTCTAAAGTTGGTTGATACTCGATGCTATGCTCATTGAGATTCTAATCTTGGTGGGTTTTGGTTGGCAAGTCAGTTGCCTACTGAACAACAACCCTTGAGAAGGATCAGTGATATTGAGATCCCTTAGAACCCGGTTAATTTTATTAGGATAGGATGAACCAACTAAACTTCAGGGGGAGGGTACTTTCCTTTAAACCTCATGCAAGCCTCTAAACCTAGGGCTATTGTGTGACTTGCTTGTGTGGGCCACATGTTTGCGATTGAACATAACATCATGACATCATAAGCATAACATTCTCCCTAACCATTTCAAGGACCAAAGGGTTTATCTTTGTTCTTTGTTGCAGGTTATGGCATCCACTCGTAGGAATATTATCTGAATCAACTTTGTAGGGATACCTTCCAAGCTTAAGGAGTTGGTCTGTAAAGTTCCTGAAAGCTCTTAATTCATCAAGAAGCATGGTTATCTACTTGACTTGGTTATCTCGGGATTTGATGAAGATATGATGAGTGTCTTATTCCAGTTCTTTGATCCTGAACATCATTGCTTCACATTCCCCGATTATCAGCTGGTGCCCACAATGGAAGAATTCTCCAAGTTACGTGGGGTACCTATCCTTGATCAGAAACCCTTCATAGGCTTAGAGAAGGAGCTTAAACCTGAAGTCATTGTTGCAGACCTACATTTGAAGAAATAAGACATTGTTCTAGAAACAATAAGTGGAGTTAAGGGTACTCTTGCCAGAGTATTGATAGAGAAATCTCATGTGTTCTTGGATGCTATGAGTTACGATGCTTTTGAGGAAATCTTGGCCTATCTGATTTATAGTTTGGTGTTATTCCCTAATTCATACCAGTTCATAGATGTACATGCCATCAACATATTTTTGACTCACAATCCAATGCCTATATTACTTGGAGATATCTTACATTCTCTTCACACTCGTACTACAAAGGCGCGAGGAACTTTGATGTGTTGCATACCTCTATAATCTAGGTGGTTTATTTCTCACCTTCCTCAATCTGTGATGAAGAATGAACAAGGTTTGAGATGGTATAAAAGGATGATGTCACTCTCTCATTCAGATATTCACTAGTGTTCCCAATCCATGGAAAATGTCACTATCATTGACCGTTGTAGGGAGTTCCCTAATGTGCCACTCCTTGGAATAAGAGGGGGCATTACTTACAACCCTTCTTTAGCTCTACGTCAGTTTGGTTATGCTCGGAGTAATGGTCCTCATGACATGCTTATTCAAGGTATTATGTTTGATTATGACAATGATTTTCAAGGTTACCGTCAAAATTTTATACGAGCTTGAAGTAAGGTAAACAAGGTTGATAGTAAGACTCTGGAACCAAAATACTCCATTCCTATGGAACCTTACCTCAGATGGGTGCAGTCTCGTGCTCAGACTCTTATGATGCCATATCCTACTATTCTACCGGTGACTATTGAGCCTATTATTGAAGGAGATGTTCCTTATACCATTCTTCATCCTGATATGCCTACTGATTTGGAAGAGCTGTAGAAATCTTGGATCCAACTGAAGGAGCAAAGAGATACCTTTGAAGCTCAATTCAGGATTAGCCAAGAAAGAGTGTTGGAGCTGACAAAACAACTTCACGAGGAGCGGAATCTCAACACATATCTCAACACCAAGAGGAAGCGTCCATGGGAGACTTAAATTTCAATATGTTTCATTTTCTTTATAAATTTTGTTTGTTTTAATTTGTAAGCCTAAGAGGCAATATTATTTCAAGCCTACTAATAAGATTTTTTGTTTGCTTTAACAAATTTAAATCCTGCGGTCCTTGAAAACATTGCATATACATCTACATACCATATCATTACATGACAGGTTTTCATAGCAGGTTTCTCATCTTTTCGCTGTTTATTTCAGCAAAAATGGCCCTTGAACAATCTGTCAAAAATCTTCAAGCTTAGAATGCTCAATTTCAAGAAATGATCATGAATTTGTCCAAGGGGAAAGAAGAGTTGAAAGCCCTCTTCACTAAGGACGCGAAAAAGAAGAATCCTGAAGACAACAAGGATGATCGTTAGAGCAATTGCAATCTGAGATGGTAGAGATGAGAATCCAGATGAATGGCCAGGTGGCTCTTATCCAAAACTTATCCCGGGGGCAAGAAGAGCTGAGAGTCTTTGTCAATAAACTTCAAGATAACGGAGTCGGGAATCTAATCATCAGTCAACCTCCGGTAAAACAAACTGATTTGGTTGAAAGGAATATGAGGATAAGAGAAGGAAAGAAACAGACTACTACTGATAGTTCTTCAATTGAAGAGAGAATGTCTTATAAAGTGAATCTGCCTCAACACAAGGAACATAAAAGACAGTTTATCATGATAACATGCCAATGTCGCAAACTTTGCAATGCTTGTTGGAGATGAAGCTGATTACCTTAAAAGACCCTCCTTAGAAGCCCAATACTTCCTCTCCTCGCTATAATCCCAATGCAAGGTGTGCGTATCACTCCAACTGTCCTGGACATGACACTGATAACTGTTGGGCATTGATGAATAAGATTCAAGACCTAATTGACGAAGGAATCCTCAAGGTTACGCCAGAAGATCAGATTGAATTCTCCTATCGTCCATCAAACATCGAAGCTACAAGACAAATTTCCCGAGGTAGAGAGAAAGAAAGCCCACCTATCCCTGTTGAAATTTGGGATACCTTAGGACAGCCAAGTGGCATATTTTATTTCATGGTAAAATATACCTCTCCTGAAAGTTCACAGATTGCAATCAAAGACATTCAGTCAACTGGATGGGACATCATTTGATTTCTTCAGTTGTAATTTCTTTTGTTTGCTCAAACACTTACTATTATGTCAAACTTTGTTTTCACATTAATGCATTGCGTATGTTTGTCTTGAATTAATACATTCGTTTCACTATATTTAAACTATGCCTCTTACCTCTCTTTTGTGATATTTAACTCTTGTTAAAGTTGTAAGCCTTTAGAGTGAGGATGACGAAAACAATACCATAATCTTATGCAATATGCTTTTAAAAAGACTATGTTGACGATGTACATGCATTGTTTCAATTCCTAAATAGTGGAAATATAAAGAAGTTAATCCTTAGTCAACTCTTTTGAGCCTATGAATTAAGAGTTTTCATTCTCATACAAATTAAAACCCTCAATCATAACCTGGGGCAGAGTAGTTCCTCGGTTAACTCAATTAAGCCATTTATTATTTTTGTACACAACTAATGATGGTTCCCTGTAATCATTAAGTCTGGCATGTAAACACCCCAAATTTTCCCTCACTCTTTATCCCACCATGGCTTTTGATCTTTCATTTTTGTTTTAACATAAGCATTATACCTCATATTGCATATTTGCTTCACTGCATAGTTCAAGTTCATCTGCATCCAGGGTTTGTGATCTGAGCAATCCAAGAATCCATCTCAGCCAACCCAAAAGCCTCAAAGCTTTCAAAGAGGGTCCATGTGTTTTCTATAATCATATTATACTCCTCAAAGTTCATGAAAGCCAAGGGATCACAAGAACTGGCAAAGGCATGGAAGCAGTGCTAGGGTTTCACTGCACAGATGAACAAAATTAGGGTTTTGGTTTCAGAGGCCTTAACTCCAAATTTTTGGGCCATTCTTGTTTCTAATGTTCTTAAAATGTTATAAGGATCATGTGTACCAAGTTTGATGAAGAAACTCATTGTGGAAGTCATTTGTTCACTGGGTAACTTCTTGAGCAAGTTAAGTCAAAATCAGGGCATCTAAGGCCCCCAACAATGGAACCAAAGGGGTATTTTAATCAAATTGAAGTTCTATGATATTTATTTGATCTTATAAGTGGTTGGAAGTTCACAAGATTGAAGAATTTTGAGCCAATTGCAAACTTGTCATTTTTGGAAATGACTTGAAATGCAAACTTTCCATTTTGGGAAAGTTTTTCAACCTCCTCTTTCATAACCAAAAATGCTTCAAATGAAAAATTCTTGGTCATGAAAGTTGTAGATTGGGTCTTTCCCTTTTCAAAAAGTACAAGAACAAGTCTTGATTCATCATAGAATTCAAAATATGGCCTTTCAAAGTTGGCAAAAATCCTATAATTTCAAGTTTCATGTCAAAGAGGGATTTTGCATTTTGGCATGTTCAAGCATTCTAATGACTTCAAATGTACACAAACACTTCACAATATGTCAGTTGAGCCTCGAAATATCAGAATTGTGCATTAAACCTAGGGTTTTCATGACTTGAACTTCAAGAAATCACAAAAGGGCCGAAATTCTCCAAATTGAAAAATGCATTGAATCCTATCATCCACTTGTGCCAGCTGCATCAAAATCATTCTATGGCTCTCCATGAAACTTGTTGAGGCCAGACACCCCAAGAAATCAGACCTGCCATGGCCCATACCTCAAGTACACAAATCTTGACTTTTTTGCAAAACACCCCATACCAATCAGCCTGTGCCACAACAACTATCTGAGCAATCCCATTGGCTTAATCAAACATTATGCAAGCCATTTCATAACACACAAGAGCCTGAATCATCCCACAAGCCAGATTTCACAAAATCCCTCAAAAACTTCCTCTCTTCGAAACTCATCACACAATCACTGAAACTTCAATCTTTCTTCACCAATCATCTCCACATGACCTAAGGATCATTTCCCACCCATCACCATAGCCTAAGACACAGCCAAACCAAAACACGATTCTTGGTGCAGAGGATTTGAAACTCTCAAACCAGACCATACATGCTTGTTGTTAGCTCCTCATCATCATCAGGGAGCTCATTGGGGTGGGTTTGAACTAAGAAAGAGGCCAGAAAGCTCAAGAACACAAAGCTTCAACTCAGGTAGCTATGATGAACTTTTTTTCCATAACTTGCTATTTAAGTTTCTAAGTGATTCTACATGTTTAGATGATCATCCTGATATGTTTATTTTCGAAAATGGTTGACAAATGAGTATGTATTGAACTTCTGAAAGTTTTGAACGTTATCACGATTTGCTTCGAATCATGATTTGTGTGAATGAAAAATGTTGTTTGATGATAGATTCTTGTTAAAGGAGGGTAGTAGATCATTTCTGGAGAGTTAGAGGGTTTGATTTAGCCTAGGGAAGAAGTTAGGGTGTTTGGCTTGCCGGAGAAGATGACCGGAGCTAGCTCCGGTCACCTGAAAGTAATTAGAACCCTAATTAGGGTTAGTTGCCCAGATGCGTGTGTGGCCGTTGGATGGTGATTAGGGTTAGGCAATGTGTGGTCCAGATGCGCCATTATCTTTTAATCCTGATTAATTAAATATAAAACACAATTAAAACCCAATTTGAATGTCAGCCATTGATCTGCGCGCGCAGTCAATTCCCTCCACCCCAGTTTAAATCTCAACCTTAGGATCTGCATACTTTCATTTTAATTCATTTTAATTCATTTTTCTTTTTATTCCTTTTGCATAATTAATTTAAAATAGAAAAAAGCATCCAAAAAAAATTTTCTTTTGCACTCTGACTTTAAATATTTTTCTCATTCCAAAAATAATTTTTATTTTATTTTTATGCATTAAAAAAACATTTTTAAAATATTTAAATGTTATTTTCAATTAATTAAAGTATTTTAATTAATTAAAAATACATTTAGGTTTCTAAAAATCACCAAAAAAATCATGAATCATCCCAATGCATTTAGAAACATTTTCAAACTCTTCACACAAATTTCTTTTTAGGTTTGATCATAGTTTACAAATTTTCTTTGAATTAAGGGTCATAAAAATCACATTTTTAAACCCTAACTTTGAAAAAGCATTTATGCCTAACCAAGAAGAGTTTGAACTTGATTCTTTTTTCATTGTGTTACATATTTCATGTGGTTTATAGGTCATTTTTCTCATGAATTTATCTTGCATTTTCAATTTGATTTGCATTTTTCCTTTTGAACCTCCCAAAAACCCTAGAAAACTTAGGAAAATCATAACTTTTGATAGGTTAGGCTTCTGACCTTCTCATTTGGGGTGTGGCCTAGTATGGGATTAGGGTTTGTTTGAGCTTAATTGCATTTTTTTATCATGTCATTTTCTTCTGTTTTGTCCATTTGCATCTCACATGTCCATGTAACCCTAATTTTATGTGTTCATTTGCATTCATCTTACATATGCATTAATACATGAACTTGCCATGACATTTCATGTATTCATATGTCATATTAGACATATTAGGACATGTTAGAACCTTGCCCAATCATTTATTCATCCATTTTCCATGTTTAGCATGCATTTCATTTCATAAACTTTCATGTGTTTTCAAACTTCAAAGCATGCTTCCTTTGCATCTCATCTTTGTATGATCACACATATGCATTTTTTATGCCTTTACATCATTTCACATAACACTTACATTGAATAAACACTTCTGACTTTGGTCATTTCATCTCATTTCATCTCATTTCATGTCATTTCACTTCATTTCTTCACACTTTATGAATTCATGCTAACTTTTCAGGTTTTGGTAAGTTCTTTTGGGAGGTGAATTTGCCTTCACCTCTTACCTCTTCTTATCTCATTCATTTGTATTTTACTTGTCCTTTAAGTGAACTTATTCACTGTGTTCCATCTCTCTCACTTTCTTTCTTTAAGTTACTTATCTTCTTCAATGAAGTAAGTAATTATTCTCTTTCTCATCCTCCTTTCATCTGCTTCTTCCATTGGTGGCTTCCTTGAAGATCTTTCTCAAGCCTTACAAACCATAGGAACATCCAAGCATGATAATAATTAGGGTTGTGATTAGTCCCCCTTAGATTTTTACTTTTGAATCTCCTTGAGTCTCTCTTCTCATCTCAATAATCAGAGAGTAAACTCTTAAAGCTTTAGGACTTTGGAATTAGGGTTATGCATGCATCCTTCTCTTAGGATGGAGTGTATAACTTTAATCCTAAGTGTTAAACCTTTAATTTGTTTAGACCTATTAATCAAATCACACTAATAATCACTAAGACTTTATCTTGTAACTTGGGCCTTACATTAGGGTTCTACCTCTTCCTTATGGTTAAGAGGGACTAACCCTAGTGTTTAATGGACAAGTCCCCCTCAAGTTGTCTTACAAACTTAAAATCCACTTCTTAATCTCATCCCTTAATTAAAATCCACTTAATAAAGGCTTGTTACATAATGAATTTAATCCCTAACCATGTATTAAGTTGAGGTATCTTCCTCAGCTTAAGTGTTCTCATCTATTATCCTTCTATTAGGATGGTGTAATGAGTTCACTAATCTGTGATTAGAGATTAAACTCATTACTTAACACTAAACAAAAAAACCAAAAACATCTAATTAATCACAAGTAGGTTAATGATCTTAATCCTACATCATCATGGTAATTAAGTTGAGATGCTTATCTCATACTTAAGTAGGTTCATTATCCCTAAGCAGGGAGGGTATAATGAGCTTACAAACCCTTGATTTAGGCATAAGCTCATTAACTTATGCAAAACACCAAAAACAATAACAAAACTGAAAACACAAAAACAAACAATAATCGTCTCCTTCGGGATTCTTTTCTCATCATCTTCATTCACTAGCGAGAACTTGCTTCTTCCGTCTAATGCAAGACAGTTAGCACTCGAGCTAGATGAGTATTACACTTGAGCATAGGCAAGTAAGCGGTTCACTGTTAATTTTTCTTTCAGTCTCTTTGAGTCGAACTACGGTGTTTTGACTTCCTCATTCCACGAGAGGATACGTAGGTATAACTTAACAGTTATCGAACAAAAGTTTTTGAGTCTTCCCCCTCTTTCAGCATTCTTTCTAAGCCCCAGTTCCTGAGCAATTCACCTTTTGCACTGACACCTGTATATTCTTTTCTTAGCTTTTGCACACAGATAGCACATACACTTACCCCTTTAAACACAATCTTGTAAGCGTGGATCCCGTCGAGTACGACGGACAATCTGGGTGCTAATACCTTCCTAGGTTGTAACCAACCCCCTTTCTCAGTTTCTCTGGTTCGCAACCGTCTTATCCATATTTTTTCCAGGTTTATGCAGCATTACCTTTCCTTCGGGATAAAAATGCCTAGCTGGCAAATCTTTTCATATTCACTTCATTTCTCTTTTCGCCGACCATTCACGCTTGTACCGGGATGAAAATCTTTGGGAGCGACAGCTTGGCGACTCTGCTAGGGATACGATCTTGCAACCAGGGCTTCTAGTTCTTTTTGTGGGTTTCTCCTAGCGCTTGTTTGATTTGTGTTTATGGGGGTGTTATGTGCTACTTGTTCTTATTGTTTATAGCTTTATTTATTGCTTTCTGTACAACTTTATTTATTGCTTTATTTACTGTTTTTATGCATTTCATATTATCATCATATCACCTGTGCTGGATCTGTTGTTTTCCTTGGTGGGAGGGATATTCAGTGAGTAAGGTTCCATACCGGGAACCTGAGTGACACATAGGATAGAGTGGCTTCATATTATTTCTCATTCCATTTCGGTATGGTGCGGGAATATGAAACAAGGTTCAGTCATGGGTTTCTTCTTTAGAACTCTGTGCTACGGATTTCCTGTAGCACTAGGGCTATCTGGGAAGCTTGCTAAGTCTGGATGACCTTTTTATGACCTTCAGCATCTGAGGTGAATTAGAGGAGGATCTTTTATGGTTATTGTAAACATTGTACCTCCGGGTTAGAAGTGTTTACACTTCTCATAACTGATCCAAGTCTGAGGATCTTTGTTCTAGAACAATACATGTGAGGGGGTTGGGATGTTTACAGGTTTGCTGGAACCCTTGGCCTCATCATACCCTGTTACCAGTTTTGTTTTAAGAATGCATCATTTTGGACTGTTCTTGTGAAACCCTGGACTTGTGACTCTTTATTTGAGTCCCCCCCCCACCTGGTTACTGGTTTTCTAAGCCCCCATCCGGACTTATGAACACACATGGACCCTATCAAGGCAGATAACAGATCCAGCACTTGATCACAAACCCCTTGCATATCATTTTGCATACATCATTTTGCATCATTTAACATTTGTCTATTTGTTTTACAGGGTATCCACATCTTATCTTTGGTTTGGTTTTGACCTGTTCTATTGCTCAGATTCCTTCAGCTATCTGCATCAGCCTCTTCATCAGTTATCTTCATTAGGGATTCTTCTTTTTTACTTTCTCCAGTTATCTTCATCAGTCTCCAGTGGTTGCCTTCATCAGTGTTTCTACTCATTCTTCTTCCCCAACATCCATTGTCAGCATGGATCCCTCCAGGAAGAGCAACATCACCTATCATTTCTTTGAGCCCACTCTGACAGGCATCAGACAGATTCAGTCTCTCATCACTCCTGATTATGTCCCTTTATTCAGGGAACATTATGGTGGCATTATGGACATGATCATGGATTAGGATGCATCTCAGAGGAGCATGATCCACACATGTCTACAGTTCTATGATCCTCCTCTCAGATGTTTCAGTTTCCCAGATTTTCAGCTAGGACCATTGATGGAAGAGTTCTCCATGTTGTTGGGTGTCCCTATCAGGAGAGGGATTCCCTTCAACCCTGAGATGGTTGCTCCTAAGAATGAATATGTAGCTAAGGCTTTGCACTTGGAGTCCACCCTCATTGACCAGAATATGACCACCAAGGCTGGAATTCCAGGCCTTCATTTGGATTTCTTGGTTACTCAGGCCACCCTTCATGCTGCAGTAGGGAAGTGGGACACTGTTTGTGCTCTTCTAGCCCTCAGCATATATGGAGTCATCTTGTTTGCAGACGAGCCTAAGTTTGTAAGCAAGAGTGATATCCACCTCTTCCTGTTGAGGAATCCAGTCCCTACCTTGCTTGGAGACTTTTACTACTCAGTGCATCAAAGGAATGAAAAGTAGAGGGGAAGACTGGTCAGATGTTGTGCACCTCTGTTGCACCCCAAAGTTTTCCCTCCCCTAGTCAAGGCAATGTGTCCCAATAGGTTCACAAGGTTCACAAGGTATCCCAAGAGGTTCACAAGGTTCACAATTAGTCAGAAAACTTGGAAGTTCCCTCAGACAAAGCCTCCTCCTAAGCAATGCACCCTATACTAGGGTTTTGAATTTCATCAGGCTAAATAGACTTCCAAGGCCTCAAGTGAGCTTCATAACATCGTACATGTCTTCAAGAATCCCCATGTCAAGTTTCAAGGCTTTCCCAAAAGGTTTGCTCAGTCAGATGATCAGATATGCAAAAATCGGTCAAAGTAGTTAAAAAGTCAAACTGAGGTCAAATTAAAGTCAAACTTCAAGATTTTTGCCAACATCAAGTTTATGAAGTAAAATTCATCATTTGATCAAGGGTTGATCATGATTCATCAAGGAAGTTTCAGATCATCAAGAATCAGGAGTTTCTAAATTAGGGTTATCTATGGAAAAGTCAACTGAACTTTGACCAGCCATAACTTTCACATGCTTCATCAAAACATTCTCATCCAAAGCTCATTTTGAAGGAAATTGAATTCTCTACAACTTTGTGTCTCACAAGCCAAGCCTAAAAATGCTTCATTTAGAAGATGGTTTTTGGATAGTTGGATTTAAGTTTCGATGCAGGAATCATAGGGCACCAAGGAGAACTAAACTATTGGTTAATCTACTGTAATCTGTTTTTGTCGATACTTCGAAGGCTGCAGTAGTGATAAGCATTCCAGGCAGACAGGTAAGTCAGGTAAGTACTACTGTTTCGATTTACTCCGAATTTTTTCTAGAAGTTCAGAAAAAAATCGACAAACAATACTCTTTTAGAATATAATTCTAAAAGATTTCGACCCTCAAAATCGCAAATTCCTCTTTTTTTCTATTTTATTTGATTTATTTTCTATTTTCATATTCTCAAAAATTTTAAAAAAATTGTGCGTTCTTTATTTGATTTTATTAGATTTTTAGCATCATTTTAATATTTTTTAGATTTTATTTTAATCGCTTTTCTTATTTTTCATTATTTTAAAATCTGCAGCGATTTTATTTGATCTTGTTTATTTCTTTTTTTATTCTTCCAATAGTATATACCAAAAATATGCAGGTGGGGGGAAGAAGATGGTGTGTGGCATGCGCTGATTGGCCTAGTGACAAAGACCTAAGGTTGAAAGTATGAGGGTGTGGGTTCAACACTCATTCCCAACATTTTGGCAAAGAAACGTGGCGTAGCGTAGTGGCGGAAGGTTTTTGTTGGCAAAGGCAAAGTCAGGGGTTCAACACCAACCCCCAATATTTTTGGTATCTCTAACTTTATTTTTCCTTTTTTTATCAAATTATGTATTTTCTTTGAATTTCCTTATTATTATTATTAAACTAATTTCTAAAAGATAAAACTAAATCTTTTTTTTTAAACTTATATTTTTTATTATAAACCTTAATTTTTTCATAAACCTTAATTTTTTTCCCTAAACCTTAATTTTAAACCTAAGTCTTAATTTTTTTCATAAACTTTAAACTCTAAAAATTTAGCCCTAATCTTTATCTTAAAACCCAGATTTCGCCCTAATTTTTACCCTAAAATTTTTCCTAAACCTTAAAATTTTTCTCAAACCCTAACCCTAATTGTTTTCTTAACCTAGTTTGCAAACTTTTTTTTCTTCTAATTTATTCACTCATTTTTATGTTATTCATTCATTGTTTGTCTGATTATGTAACTGCTTCGCCTTTGTAATAATTGTTTTTTTTATTATTTTCCGCCATTATTATTATTATGTAACTGCCCCTAAGCCATGTAATAGTGTAGGAATTTTATTTTCTGCCTTTTAATTTCTGCCATTTATTTTTCATATTAACTGCGTGGTTAGTAAATAGGGTGTGGAAACTATTTGTAATTAAAATTAATTTAGATATTTAACTTTAAAAGATAAATATTTGAAAATGAACACTCACACACGTAAGTCGATCTTGATCGCCATCTTGCATTTCTTAGGGTATTCCTCTTAGTTGCCTTATTTAAAATGGTCAAGTCCCTCGAATATAGGGGTGTCTTAAGCAAAGTCCCTTCACATATAAATCATCAAGTCCCTACAGATTTAAAAGATCAAGTTCCTTCGAGGTTGCCTACGGAATAATGATCTTGTCCCTTCGAATAAATAATGATAGTCCCTACGAATTGCTAAAGACGCCCCTTAAGTTGCCTTCATTGACCATACGATGACCCTACGTCTGTCCCTTAAATAAATCCAAGGTAATGACTACCTATTCCTTAATAATAGGGATAGTCTTACCCTTGAAAGGACATATAAGAACATGAATGAATTAGTCTAGGGTAGGTACCTAATAGTTACTTGCTCACTCTTCAAAAATACTTTTCACACCTCACAATATTTTCAAAACATTTTCAAACAAGGCTTTGTATACATCCATACGAGAATCATTACAAAGTACTTAGAAAATTTCTAATCACACACTAAACTTTCCAAAAACAATTAAAGTGAGCTAAGTAACTAAGAGCCCATGGATAACCATGGATATAAAGGGTGCTAACACCTTCCATTTGTATAACCTACCCCCCGAACTCAAGTCTTTTAAAATAGGTCTTTCCTGTTCTTTTATGTCCTTTCCTTATGGATAAAATAAAAGTCGGTGGCGACTCTTGCTATCCGCAACATGACTAAAAGTCAATTCTCCCACCATGTTACAGAACTGGCGACTCTGCTGGGGAGTTACTAAGTAAAAGAGGGGTACCCTTAGGAATTAGATCACTTAAATTGTTTGCTTTGCTTGCTTTACTTTTCTGTTGGGATTTTTGTGTGAAAGATCCTAACCCGGATCTAGTGTACCCTAGGTAAATGGCAATAGACCAAGGAAATTTGTACGGCGTATACCGATATGGTTGATCTGGTGGCCATAGTTAGTGTGACTTCTTGGTTGGTGCTTATGTTCCTTAAGTAAGTTAAGGATAATATGGGGCTTCCATATGTTGTCAATACACTAACTAACTTTTAGAACCCTAGTTATCCCATCTTGGCCTTTAGAAAGTAGTGAGATAGCCGGCTTTGGAGAAGTCTAAAGTTGGTTGATACTCGATACTACACTCATTGAGATCCTAAACTTGGAGGGTTTTGGTTGGCAAGTAAGTTGCCTACTGAAAAACCACCCTTAGGAAGGATCAGTGATATTGAGATCCCTTAGAACCTGGTTACTTTTGTAGGACAGGATGAACCAACTAAACTTCAGGGGAGAGTACTTACCTTTAAACCTCATGCAAGCCTTCAAACCAAGGGCTATTGTGTGACTTGTTTGTGTGTGCCACATAATTGAGATTGAGCATAACATCATTTCATCATGACATCATAAGCATAGCATTTCCACTAACCATTTCAAGGACCAAAGGATTTATCTTTGTTCTTTGTTGCAGGTCATGGCTTATGCTCGTAGGAATACTATCCTGGCGACTTCACTGGGGAGTAAAACCTCAACAAGTACCTCCACGCAAAGAGGAAGCATCCATGGGAGACTTAAAACCCCATATGTTTATCTTTTGTATTTTATTATTATTTCTTTGTAAGCCCAAGGGCAAAACTTATATTAAGTATTTACTAATAAAGTTTTGTTCTTGTTTTCTTTTAAACAAATTTAAATCATGCGGTCCTTGAAAACATTGCATAAGAATTTACATACCATATCATTGCATGACAGGTTTCTATAGCAGGTTTCTCAATCTTCTCGCTGTTTATTTCAGCAGAAATGGCTCTCGAACAAACTATCAAGGATCTCCAGGCTCAGAATGCTCAGTTCCAAGAAGTGATCCTGAATTTGTCCTAGGGGCGAAAAGAGTTGAAAGCATTCCTCTCTAAGGATATGAAAATGAAGAATCCTGAATATAACAAGGATAATCAGTTGGAACAACTACAAGCTGAGATGATAGAAATGAGGATCCAAATGAATGACCAGGTGGCTCTTATTCAAAGTTTAGCTCAGGGGCAAGAAGAGCTAAGAACCTTTGTCCACAAACTTCAAAGTAATGGAGTCAGGAATCTAATTGTAAGTCAACCTCCGTTAAAACAAGCTAACTTGGTTGAAAGGAAGATGAGGATAAAAGAAGGTAAGAGACAGGTTGCCACTGATTGTTCTTCAGTTGAAGAAGAAAGACCTGGTAAAGTTAATCCACCTCAATACAAGGAATGTAGAAGACAGTTTATCAAATTCAGCACTCCAATGTCGCAAGTTCTGCAATGCTTGTTGGAGATGAAGCTAATTTCCTTGAAAAATCCTCCTCAAAATCCTAATACTTCCTCTCCTCGCTATAATCCTAAGGCAAGATGTGGGTATCACTCCAACTGTCCCGGACATGATACTAATAGTTGTTGGACATTGAAGAAAAAGATTCAAGACCTGATTGATGAAGGAATCCTCGAGGTTACGCCAGAAGGCCAAATTGAATTCTACTATCGTCCATCAAACATCGAAGCTGCAAGACAAGTTGCCCAACGTAGCAAGAAAGAAAGCTTATTATTCCTGTTAAGATATGGGGCACCTTGGGACATCCAAGTGGAAAATTTGATTTCATGGTGAAATATACTGCTCCTGAAAGTTCACAGATTGCAATTGAAGACATTCAGCCAACTGGATGGGACAACATTTGAACTTTCATTTGTAATTTCTTTTATTTTGTTTAAATACTTACTATTATGTTAAACTTTTGTTTTCATTAATGCATTGCATATGTTTGTCTTGAATTAATCCATTCGTTTCACTATATTTTGAACTATGCTTCATATTTCTATTTTGTGATATTTAACTCCTGATAAAGCTATAAGCCTGTAGAGGGAGGATGACGAAAACAATACCATAATCTTATGCAGTATGCTTTTGAACAGACTATGTTGACGATGTACATGCATTGTTTCAATTCCTAAACAGTGGAGATATAAGGAAGTTAATCCCTAGTCAACCCTTTTGAGCCTATGAAGTAGGATTTTTCATTCTCATGCAAATTAAAACCCTTATTCATAACCTGGGGCAGGGTAGTTACTCGGTTTACCCAACTATGCCAATTGTTTGTGTTGTACACAACTAATGATGTTTCCCTATAATCACTAAAGTCTGCAAGTCAATATCTAGCAAAAGAAAAAGCTCACTAAATCAAAACCTATGAAGGAGACTTAGTAAAAAATTAAGACATCCCGCTGACTGTAACCTTGAAATAAACAGTTCAGGCAAAAAGAAGGGATAACAAAGTCAAAAGAAAAAAGGAGGTCACTATAGATCCTAAATAAAGAAAGATGACTGAATTTTCAAATAATTTTTTTTATTCCTGAATCATCACAAATGTCAGTGTTACAATTCCAAACTACTTTGGAACCTCAATGCATAAGTTAACCGAACATAGGACTGAAGAACATCACGAAGAATGGGTTGGGTACAAATAAATTTGAGCCTTTATCTTTTGTTTCTTAAACCATGAACCAGGCCACGTTATAACCCTTTAAAAGTCCTAACTGAAGCATGGTTAGTTTGAAAACATATTGCCACAAAAAGGTATCCTGACTCCTTTAGGGCTTATTATAAAACTTGAGTTAATATCACAGTTTTCATAAAAATTGTTTTTCTAAAATAACTCTTTTTCAAAACATCAAGACAGACATAAGCATTGCATTTTTGAATATATTTGTTTGAATATAACTGAGTGTTTAACACACAGAGGAGCTTACAGGATGAGTGTTCAATAAACCAGAGTCCTTCCGATAAACAAAGTTGCTTCCTGGATCAAAGCCCATGTATACAAAGGGGCATAGTCATTATCTCCCAATCAAGGGGGCATGCCATGATAGTGCCTAACTCATTTGGGGCAATCAGGACAAGATTCAACTATGTTTAAGTAGCCAGGGGCAGATCTCCTCATCTATCTAAATTACCAAGGGTAACATTACAAAGTTCATGATGTCAGAGGCATATTATTGTGGGGCATTCTGCTTATTTCTCTTGAGGTAACTACATTCAGATACTTCCATTATGGGACAATTCATCCTCAACCAAGGGGCAATGCTCTCTTTTCAAATCTAATACCCGGAGCGTATATAGTCCATCACAATTTGAAGACACGTTCCTCTCATTGTATTACCTTGATATTGGATTCTCAGCAGAAGCCATTATGGAAATTAACAGTTTACGCCAGTAGTATCAGATGGTGTTAGTATCGGGTCTTTGGATCTAATCATGAGGAAATTACTCAGGGAAGTCAAGAACCTCAGAAGCTCTAAACCCAATTGGTTATACACTCTCAAAGTTGAAATGATTATGTTTTCGATTTCAGATTTACTTTTCCCTCTTTATTCAGGTTTACTGTTCCCCTTTTACTAAAGCAAGAAACGTTCGTTGGTTATGGTGGAATGTATATATACTTTTGAATATGATTGATGTTTACCATAAATGCATAAAATACAATTACAACATTTATTCAGAACGAAGGGAGATAAGAATTCAACGAAGCTTCTCCGGTTCATCCCCACGGAGTAATATTTACGGATATCCATACAGAACTCTTCAAGTAATATCTTATACTTCCCACTCGACAAAGTCTTCAAGCAGTTTCATATCCTCCGAAGAATTAAGTCTCCCGGATCTATGTCCATCTCTTTTATCCTCAGTCAGGATATTCAGGAACTTATTCCTTCAATAAGAAGTACGACGAACGAAAACGGGATGTTCTAAGTACGATATTCTCAAACAAGACAGGAACGAAGTCCTCATATTCCTCAGCAACGAACCGAGATTTATTTTCCCCAGCTAGCAGTTGTTATACAGAGATACCCAGACACTTCAGGCTACATGATTCATACATACATCATTTACATTATATCATGGCATACGCATTCATAATCCATATGACATTCTTACTTAAGAGCATCATGCTATACATGCATACATCAAATAATCTTGCATAAACTAACCTTTTCTTTTCAGGATAATTGCAGGCAGATAAACAATATCAAACAATTCAGAGATAATCGCTACGAAGATTCATTTCTGATGATCAATACAAGTTGTCCTTGAGATGGCACATAAATGGTCTATACGAAGACCTAGTGTTCATTCCAGGATATTACCAGAAGCAATTCGGGAGTAATCACCACGAAGATTTAATCCTGATGCTCAAGTTGTCCTTGGAAGGGTACATAAATGATCTATACGAAGATCTAGTGCTTAATCCAGGATATTTCCAGAGGAGATAATCGTTACGAAGATTTATTTCTGATGGTCAACTATCTTTGGGATAGTGTGTAAATGATCTATACGAAGATCTAGCACTTAATCCAAGAGATTCTTTCAGAAGAAGTTCAGGGATAATCACCACGAAGATTTAATCCTGATATTCTTTTTGTCCTTAGAAGGGTACGTAAATGATCTATACGAAGATCTAGTGCTTAATCCAGGATATTTCCAGCGGAGATAATCGTTACGAAGATTTATTTCTGATGGTCAATTATCTTTGGGATAATGTGTAAATGATCTATACGAAGATCTAGCACTTAATCCAAGAGATTCTTTCAGAATAAGTTCAGGGATAATCGCCACGAAGATTTAATCCTTATATTCTTTTTTTCCTTGGAAGGGTACGTAAATGATTTATACGAAGATCTAGTGCTTAATCCAGGATATTTCCAGAATCGTTACGAATATTTATTTCTGATGGTCAACTATCTTTGGGATAGTGTGTAAATGATCTATACGAAGATCTAGCACTTAATCCAAGAGATTCTTTCAGAAGAAGTTCAGGGATAATCGCCACGAAGATTTAATCCTGATATTCTTTTTGTCCTTGGAAGGGTACGTAAATGATCTATACGAAGATCTAGTGCTTAATCCAGGATATTTCTAGAGGAGATAATCGTTACGAAGATATATTTCTGATGGTCAACTATCTTTGGGATAGTGTGTAAATGATCTATACGAAGATCTAGCACTTAATCCAAGAGATTCTTTCAGAAGAAGTTCAGGGATAATCGTCACGAAGATTTAATCCTTATATTATTTTTGTCCTTGGAAGGGTACGTAAATGATCTATACGAAGATCTAGTGCTTAATCCAGGATATTTCCAGAGGAGATAATCGTTACGAAGATTCATTTCTGATGGTCAACTATCTTTGGGATAGTGTGTAAATGATCTATACGAAGATCTAACACTTAGTCCAAGATATTCTTCAGAAGAAGTTCAGGAATAATCGCCACGAAGATTTAATCCTTATATTCTTTTTATCCTTGGTATGGTATGTAAATGATTTATACGAAGATCTAGTGCTTAATCCGGGATATTTCCAGAAGAGATAATCGTTACGAAGATTTATTTCTTATGGTCAATTCAACAGATGATCTTTGGGATGGTACATAAATGATTGATACAAAGATCTTGTACTTAGCCCAGGATATCACCAAAAGCAACTCAGAGATGATCGCCACGAAGATTTGATTCTGATGCTTAAGTTAAAGTATGTTCCTAAAGACGGTTCAGAGACGATCTATACGAAGATCTAAGCACTGACACTTAATGAAGGATATTCTTTTTCCCCAAAGATAATGCATAGACAATCTATACGAAGATCTAGTGCTGGCATTCAACTCAAACCATGTTATAGAAATGATTCAGAGACGGCCTATACGAAGACCTAGTACTGATATCCAGTGATAACATAAAGATACTATCACCTTCTGATATTATGGATGGCATCAATAAGCCCATCTTCAGTCCCTCCGAGTGGCATCATTAAGCCCATTCAACCAAATACAACCAATCAGCAGTATTACTTTAAGCACCGGCGAGTGAAAATTTTTGGGCTTTTGTGTTCAATCCCCTTCAACCTTCCAAGTCACGAATGGCACACAGGCCGATCTAACTCCTCAGGTTTCAGAAAATTGAACAGGGGCAGCTGTTGCACCCCAAAATTTGCCCTCCCCTAGTCAAGGCCATGTGTCCCAAGAGGTTCACAAGGTTCACAAGGTATCCCAAAAGTTTCACAAGGTATCCCAAGAGGTTCACAAGGTTCACAATTAGTCAGAAAACTTGGAAGTTCCCTCAGACAAAGCCTCCTCCTAAGCAATGCACCCTAAATTAGGGTTTTGAATTTCATCAGGCTAAATGGACTTCCAAGGCCTCAAGTGAGCTTCATAACATCATACATGTCTTCAAGAATCCCCATGTCAAGTTTCAAGGCTTTCCCAAAAGGTTTGCTCAGTCAGATGATCAATATGCAAAAATCGGTCAAAGTAGTTAAAAAGTCAAACTGAGGTCAACTGTGGTCAAATTAAAGTCAAACTTCAAGATTTTTGCCAACATCAAGTTTATGAAGTAAAATTCATCATTTGATCAAGGGTTGATCATGATTCATCAAGGAAGTTTCAGATCATCAAGAATCAGGAGTTTCTAAATTAGGGTTTTCTAAGGAAAAATCAACTGAACTTTGACCAGCCATAACTTTCACATGCTTCATCAAAACATTCTCATCCAAAGCTCATTTTAAAGGAAATTGAATTCTCTACAACTTTGTGTCTCACAAGCCAAGCCTAAAAATGCTTCATTTAGAAGATGGTTTTTGGATAGTTGGATTTAAGTTTCGATGCAGGAATCATAGGGCACCACTGAGAACTAAACTATTGGTTAATCTGCTATATTCTGTTTTTGTCGATACTTCGAAAGCTGCAGTAGTGGTAAACATTCCAGGCAGACAGGTAAGTCAGATAAGTACTACGGTTTCGATTTACTCCGAATTTTTTCTAGAAGTTCAGAAAAAAATCGACAAACAATACTCTTTTAGAATAAAATTCTAAAAGATTTCGACCCTCAAAATCGCAAATTCCTCTTTTTTCTATTTTATTTGATTTATTTTCTATTTTCATATTCTCAAAAAAAATCTTTAAAAAAATTGTGCGTTCTTTATTTGATTTTATTAAATTTTTAGCATCGTTTTAATATTTTTTAGATTTTATTTTAATCGCTTTTCTTATTTTTCATTATTTTAAAATCTGCAGCGATTTTATTTGATCTTGTTTATTTCTTTTTTTTTCTTCCAATAGTATATACCAAAAATATGCAGGTGGGAGGAAGAAGATGGTGTGTGGCATGCGCTGATTGGCCTAGTGACAAAGACCTAAGGTTGTAAGTATGAGGGTGTGGGTTCAACACTCATTCCCAACATTTTGGCAAAGAAACGTGGGTTCAACACTCATTCCCAACATTTTGGCAAAGAAACGTGGCGTAGCGTAGTGGCGGAAGGTTTTTGTTGGCAAAGGCAAAGTCAGGGGTTCAACACCAACCCCCAATATTTTGGGTATCTCTAACTTTATTTTTCCTTTTTTTATCAAATTATGTATTTTCTTTGAATTTCCTTATTATTATTATTAAACTAATTTCTAAAAGATAAAACAAAATCTTTTTTTTAAGACTTATATTTTTTATTATAAACCTTAATTTTTTTCATAAACCTTAATTTTTTCCCTAAACCTTAATTTTAAACCTAAGTCTTAATTTTTTTCATAAACTTCAAACTCTAAAAATTTAGCCCTAATCTTTATCTTAAAACCCAGATTTCGCCCTAATTTTTACCCTAAAATTTTTCCTAAACCTTAAATTATTTTTAAACCTTAAAATTTTTCTCAAACACTAACCCTAATTGTTTTCTTAACCTAGTTTGCAAACTTTTTTTGTCTTCTAATTTATTCACTCATTTTTATGTTATTCATTCATTGTTTGCCTGATTATGTAACTGCTTCGCCTTTGTAATAATTGGTTTTTTTTATTATTTTCCGCCATTATTATTATTATGTAACTGCCCCTAAGCCATGTAATAGTGTAAGAATTTTATTTTCTGCCTTTTAATTTCTGTCATTTATTTTTCATATTAAGTGTGTGGTTAGTAAATAGAGTGTGGAAACTATTTGTAATTAAAATTAATTTAGATAATTAACTTTAAAAGATAAATATTTGAAAATAAACACTCACACACGTAAGTCGATCTTTGATCGCCATCTTGCACTTCCTAGGGTATTCCTCTTGGCTGCCTTATTTAAAATGGTCAAGTCCCTCGAATATAGGGGTGTCTTAAGCAAAGTCCCTTCACGTATAAATCATCAAGTCCCTACAGATTTAAAAGATCAAGTGCCTTCGAGGTTGCCTACGGAATAATGATCTTGTCCTTTCGAATAAATGATGATAGCCCCTACGGATTGCTAAAGACGCCCCTTATGTTGCCTTCATTGACCATACGATGACCCTACGTCTGTCCCTTAAATAAATCCAAGGTAATGACTACCTATTCCTTAATAATAGGGATAGTCTTACCCTTGAAAGGACATATAAGAACATGAATGACTTAGTCTAGGGTAGGTACCTCATAGTTACTTACTCACTCTTCAAAAATACTTTTCACACCTCACAATATTTTCAAAACATTTTCAAACAAGGCTTTGTATACATCCATACGAGGATCATTACAAAGTACTTAGAAAATTTCTAATCACACACTACACTTTCCAAAAACAATTAAAGTGAGCTAAGTAACTAAGAGCCCATGGATAACCATGGATATAAAGGGTGCTAACACCTTCCCTTTGTATAACCTACCCGCCGAACTCAAGTCTTTTAAAATAGGTCTTTCCTATTCTTTTATGTCCTTTCCTTATGGATAAAATAAAAGTCGGTGGCGACTCTTGCTATCCTCAACATGACTAAAAGTCAGTTCTCCCACCATGTTACAACCTCTCTTCTACTGTTGGTTATTGAGGCACTTGCCGAAGTCAGACACTTTCTTGAATCCTCATCGGCCAAGGAACTGGGCTAAGAGAATGATTGCCCTTACATCAGAAGACATCAGATGGTGCACTCAGAGCACCAAGGGCAGAGATATCATCACCAGCTGTGGGCAGTATCCCAATGTACCCCTGATTGGAGTGAAGGGTTGCATCAACTACAACCCTTTGCTTTTCAAAAGGCAATTAGGGTATGCCTTGGTACATCCACCAAGAGAACAAGACGTGACAGAAACCCTCTTTTGTGACATCCAGCACAACCTTGCCATTGTCAGACAGGCAGCCTGGGCCTGGGACAATATTCAGAATAAGGGGACAGCTATTCTTGGCAAGTGTAACAACATAGCTTCAGCCCAGTATCTTGATTGGTATCGTGTCAGGGGACAAATCACCTGTATGCCATTCACCTTAGAAGATATACCTGGACCATCATCAGTAGAGCCTGCAGCTACTGTTAGTTTAGAGGAGTTTGAGAAATTGAAGGAAAGGAATACTCAGCTCTCTGAAGCTTTGAAGAAGACCCTCGGGGAGAGGAATGACAGTTGTCTGGATAATGAAAGGTTAGAGAAGCTCCAGATTGAGCACTTGACCAAGATTGAGAAGACAGATGACTACATCAGAAAGGCTAGAGAAAGAGAGTTAGTGTTGAAGAATGCTTGCAAGGAAGCTAAGAATCAGAAGGCCAGAGCTGAGCATTACTTGGAGGAGAGTCAGGCTAGGTGGATCAGGATCACTGAGGCTCGTGCACAGGAAGATCAGAGAACCCAAGCTAGGATAGAGCAGCTGGAGGCTAGTGAGAAGAAGAATCAGGTAGCATTGTTAGCAGCACAGAAGGAGATCTCTGAGTTGAAACTCCGGGCGGGGTTGAAGAGGTCAAAAGATCAGGATAAGCACAAGAAGTTGACCAGTGCCATTGCCACCAGGAACCTTCTTATCAGGAACATCACAGAGCACCCAGTTGGCCCAGTAACTGAAGCTCTCTTGAAGGAAGTCAGCGAGGATGACTTTGGATTGGATGTTTGATTTCTTTGTACTTGTATTTCCTTTTGTTTGTACTTTTGATTTTATTGTTGTATTTTGATCCACCATGGGAAATTTACTGTAATCAAACTATGTATCTTCACTCTTTGTAATATATGGTTTGTATTATTTCACGGGCTTTATCTCTCTGCAACATCATCATTTCCTCGAGGTCTGGAAGGTCAAAACCAAAGAGCCAAACCGGATACCCTCGAAAGACAAATAGGCATCCTGCATTGCATACTAACATATTTTCTTTGTTTTGTAAGTTTTTGTTTTTTGTTTTTGTTTCTCACTTTGTTGTGGTTTCAGGAAACATTGCTCGTAGAAGAGTGTTCCCCGTCAATAGAGTGCACCGGTATCAGACAAGAAACAACCTTCCGGGCTTATAAATGGATCAGGTTCAACAGGACTTGACTGGTGTGAGGACCCAAATGGCCAATGAAAGGACTGAGATGAGGTCCTAAATGAATCAATTTATGGCAGTGATAACTGGTTTGGCTCAGAACAAGGAGAGACTGAGAGAGTTAGTCGAGCGGCAAACTCCCGAGGAAAACCACCCAGGTACAGGGGGTACCAGCAACAACGATCATGTACATCCTCGTACCGATCCCCCAGAGTTTGGACCTCATATGAACCCAGAAATCAATGATATAAGAAACACCCAGGGCAACACTGGAGGGAGGGCCTTGTAGGAGGACCCTCAGGAAGAGCAATTTACTGTGGTCGGGGCTGGAGACGAAGTCTACGATCATCGGTTGGATGAAATAGCAGAAAAGCTAAGGTCTTTTGAATCCCAAAACTCTATGGGTTTTGATGTCATGGATATGGGATTAGTAGAAGGGGTTAGAATTCCTCACAAATTCAAACCTCCTTGTTTTGAAAGATACAATGGCACATCCTGCCCACGTACCCATCTCCAATCTTTCCTGGGGAGATTGAAAGCCTACACCATGGATGAGAAACTGTGGATGTTTTACTTTGAGGATAGCTTGACAGGGGCATCCCAGGAGTGGTACTCTCATTTAACCAGGGCCACAGTAAGGAATTGGAAAGACTTGGCCGAAGCTTTCATTCGTCAATATCAATATAATCTGGACATGGCTCCAAACAGAACCCTTCTGATGGGAATGTCACAGTCTTCCCGAGAAAGCTTTAGAGAGTACGCCCAAATATGGAGGCAATTAGCTGCTGCCGTTCAACCCCCGATGCCGGAAAGGGAAATGGCAGATATGTTCATGAACACCCTTCAGGGGACTTATATTGACAGGTTGGCTGCATTTTCTTCCACCAGCTTTGCAGACGTGGTTATAGCTGGGGAAAGAATTGAGAGCTTATTGAAAATGGGAAAGATTTCTGACAACGGTGCCAGTTCAAGCAATGCAAGGAAGCCATTTGTAGGGCCCCGCAGATCCGGTGAAACAAATTCTGTACATATGGGAAGAGGAAGACCCCAGTATCTGCCAAGATCAGTTGCCGCCATCACTATTCCTACTCCACCTCCTCAATATACTCAACAACCACAACGCTTTCCTTAACAGCCACAGTTTCCTCAACAAAGATCCTATAACAACAACCAACAACAACGCCCTTTTCAGCAACGACCATCTCAGATCAACAGGGTGATTGACCCTATACCAATGCCATATGCCACATTGTTGCCACAACTCGTAAAGCTCAATATGGTGGAATTAAGGACATTGGCTCCACCAGATCCTCAAAACCTTTTGAGAAATTACGACGTCAACGCCAGATGTGCTTTTCATTCTAATGCACCTGGCCATGCTACAGAAAAGTGCAGGGCTTTGCACATGAAGGTCCAGGATCTGGTAGATTCAAAGGCCCTGAATTTTGCACCACCTCCTAATGTCACAAAGAATCATATGCCCAGCCATGGTGGGCCAAGGATAAATTCAATAGAGGAGGGCTCACCCATTATTTTAATTGAAGATACTGCAAGTATTCAGACACCTCTGGCAGAGGTTAAAGCTCAGCTTTTGAAATGCCAAGTGTTTCTAGGTTGCGAGGCCTGTTATGAATCTTGCAAGGTTTCCGTGAACGGGTGTGCAAGATTGAGGAATGGCATCAATGGATTGATCAAAGAAGGTATTCTGCAAATAACCACAACCGCTTCTACAACACCAGCAACTCCTTTTTCAACAACAAGTATTTCTCCTACAACTGCAAAGACAATTGTTCCTACAGACTCGTCTACAAAATCAGCAACCACCTCTTCCATCACTTCAACAAACAACAGTTCAATTGCATCCACTTCTACAACTACAAGAACCACCAACAACGACATCTCCACAATCACCATCTATTATGACCCTGCAACGGTCCCTGTTTCCAACAATTATCAACAACAATCTCAACATCAGTTTCAGCAACAACCAAGCTTCAATCAATCACCACCACCATCAACCAGAAGTCCTGTCACCATCTTTTATGATCCGCAAACAATAGCGGTCCCTACCTCTATTGTAGTTAGCCCAGTCACCATCACGGTGCCAGGGCCTATTCCATATGATAAAGAAAATATTGTACCATGGCACTTTGGTTCAGACCTTTACTGCAACGGAGAAAGAGTCCTTCTTGATTCTTCGGTTCACACACCACAAGTGGATAATGTTGGGGGAGGAAGAGGCTTCACCCGAAGCGGACACCTCTTCGCATCACAAGCTCCAAGAACCAATACTGAGGCAGAGGCTGCTGCCAAAGCCAAAGGAAAAAGTGTGGCACCTGAAGAACCTGTACCAAAAGAGACCCATAAATCATCCTTTGATCAGGATATGGATAAATTTATGAGGATAATTAAAAGAAGTGACTACAAAGTTATGGATCAGCTCCACTAGAATCCTTCCAAGATTTCCATCTTATCCTTGTTGTTGTGTTCCGAAGCTCATCGGGATGCACTACTTAAAGTTTTGCATGCTGCCTACGTGCTGGAGGAGATCATAGTGAATCAGCTCGAGACAGTGGTGTCCAATGTTAATACTAGCCATGGGCTAGGTTTCACCAATGCTGACTTGACAACGGAAGGACGTCACCACAACAAAGCTTTACACATCACCCTGGAGTGTAAAGGGGTTGTGCTCTCGCATGTTCTTGTTGACACTGGGTCTTCACTCAATGTCTTTCCAAAGAAGGCTTTTGTCAAGCTCGAATATGATTGAATAGCCCTCCGACCAAGCAATCTGGTGGTTAGGGCTTTTGATGGCTCCAAGAGGTCTGTTCTTGGAGAGATGGAGCTGCCTGTGATAATCGGTCCACAGGTCTTTCAAACTACTTTCTATGTGATGGACATTCAGCCGGCCTACAGTTGTTTGTTGGGTCGACCATGGATTCACGCCGCTGGTGCAATTACGTCGACCCTTCGCCAGAAATTGAAATATGAGTGGGAAGGAAAGGTTATCACCATCTGTGGTGAAGAGGATATCTTTATTAGCCATCTGGCTACATACAAATACATTGAGATGGATGGTGAAATCCATGAAACTATGAGCCAAGGTTTCGAAGCACTGAACATCAATGAGGCGACGATTGAAGTATTTGCTGCATCCCAGGAGAATAGGATGGGTACTTCAATTGTCTCCTATAAGCAAGCCCGAAAGGTTGTTGAAGATGGAAATGCCCAAGGCTGGGTCAAGCTGCTACCAGTGGAGAAGAAGGAGGACCGATTCGGTTTGGGTTATAAACCATTCCGACAAGATCAAGCAGAGGCTGCTAAGGAGCCCAAGTTCATCAGTGGGGGATGCTCACCCCAGATGTTGTTAACAACGTGGAAGATGAGGCGGAAAGCGACCTCAACCTGGAGAGCTGGATACGTCCAAGGATCCCGGGTCACCAAGTCCTTAACTGGTCTTCCCAGGAAATTATAAGGGTTACTCATGCAGAGTAATTATTATTTCCTGCTTTTTTCAGCATGCATCAAGTCCTGCATCTTGCCCAAGGTGTCAGGACTCATTTTGTAATAGGGCCATATTTGTAATTTTGTGCAAATGGAATATCAATGAATATCGGACATCTTTTGCAAACAATTCTCTCTTTCGTTCACTATCTTTTCATTTTTACTTTTGTACAAAACAATAAAATGGCAATGTTTTCAAAATACTAATTTCATTAACACTTTTTCTAAACAAGATTAAAATTGATCACTAAAACGAACAAATCTCAACCCTTGCAGAGATTATCCTCCAGATTGCATAGACAACAACACTGTTATGACCTTGTATGACTTCGACAATCCAATTAATCAAGCTGATGAAGGGGTTGAAGAAGACTATGAGTTACCTGAAGAGTTAGCCAGGTTGTTGAGGCAAGAAGAGAAAGTGATTAATCCTCATCAGGAGGAGGTTGAAACAGTTAATCTTGGTACCGAAGAGGATCTGAAAAAAGTGAAGATTGGGGCCAATCTGCAAGCTTCAGTAAAAGAACAGCTTATTGACATGCTTCGAGAATACATCGACGTCTTTGCCTGGTCCTATCAAAACATGCCAAGTCTAGATACGGATATTGTTATGCACAAGCTTCCATTAAAAGAAGATTGCCCTCCAGTGAAGCAAAAGCTATGCCGTACTCGCCCAGATATGGCAATGAAGATTAAGGAAGAAGTACAAAAACAGTGGGACGCCGGTCTCCTTGCTGTAACTAGTTACCCGCTGTGGGTCACTAACATTGTACCAGTGCCTAAGAAGGATGGAAAAGTACGTATGTGTGTGGATTATCGGGATCTGAAAAGAGCTAGCCCAAAGGATGACTTCCCATTACCTCACATTGATGTATTGGTGCACAACACAGCCCAGTTCTCGGTGTTTTCTTTCATGGATGGTTTTTCTGGGTATAATCAGATTAAGATGTCACCTGAAGACATGGAGAAAACAACCTTCATCACACCTTGGGGCACTTTTTGTTACAAGGTAATGCCATTTGGACTGAAGAATGTCGGTGCGACTTATTAACGGGCTATGGTAACACTATTCCATGATATGATCCATAAAGAAATTGAATGCTACGTGGATGACATGATTGTCAAGTCCCTTACTGAAGAAGATCATCTGGTAAATTTGTTGAAGTTGTTCAAGCGTCTGAGAAAGTATCAGCTGAAGCTAAACCCCAACAAATGCACATTCGGGGTATGTTTCGGTAAGTTGCTGGGATTTATTGTAAGTGAAAAGGGAATTGAAGTTGATCCTGATAAAGTCAAAGCCATTCAGGAGATGCCTGCACCTAGGACTGAAAAGGAAGTTCGAGGGTTCTTGGGTAGATTGAACTACATCTCACGATTCATATCTCACCTTACTGCAACCTGTGAGCCCCTATTCAAATTGTTAAGAAAGGAACAAACGGTCAGGTGGAACAAAGATTGTCAGAAAGCTTTTGACAAAATCAAGGAGTACCTACAAGAACCTCCAATTCTCATGCCTCCAATTGAAGGAATACCTATAATAATGTACCTGACAATATTAGAAGGATCAATGGGGTGTGTGTTAGGCCAGCATGACGAGTCTGGTTGAAAATAGTATGCAATATACTACCTAAGCAAAAAGTTTACCGACTGTGAACAACGTTATTCACTGCTCGAGAAAACTTGTTGTGCTTTAGTGTGGACTGCTCGCCGACTAAGACGGTATATGTTGACACACACTACCTTGTTGATTTCAAAGATGGACCCCGTCAAGTACATATTTGAAAAGTCAGCACTTACCGGACGGGTTGCAAGATGGCAAATGATTCTGACAGAGTATGACATTCAGTACACATCTCAAAAAGCCATCAAAGGCAGTGTGTTGTCTGACTATCTGGATGAGCAACCCATTGATGATTATCAGCCCAAGAGGTTTGACTTCTCTGATGAAGACATCATGTACCTAAAAGCAAAAGACCATGAAGATCTTGTTCACACTGAAGGGCCTGACCCAGAAGAAGAGTGGACAATGATGTTTGATGGGGTTGTCAACATGAATGGTCACGGAGTTGGTGCAGTGCTTATTACACCTAAAGGAGTTCATATGCCTTTCTCGGCAAAACTCACCTTTGCCTGCATTAACAACGAAGCTGAATACGAAGCCTGTATCATGGGTCTTGAGGAAGCCATTGACCTCAGGATCAATACATTGAATGTATTCGGAGATTCAGCTTTGGTAATCAATCAAACCAATGGAAAATGGTACACTCACCAAGAGCATCTGATTCTGTACCGCGACTACACGAGGAGATTATTGACTTTCTTCACAATAGTCAAACTTGAGTATATCCATCGGGACGAAAATCAGTTCGCAGATGCTCTAGCTACCATTTCCTCCATGATCAAGGTTCAGACTGCCAATTATGTGCCTCGGATTTCGGTATCCAGACTAGACCGACCAACATACGTATTCTCGGTGGACATTGCTAAAGATGACAAACCTTGGTTCCACGATATCAAATGCTTCTTAGAGGATCAGACATACCCACCAGGGGCATCATCCAATGATAAGAAGACATTAAGAAGGCTGGCCGGTAGTTTCTTCCTTAATGTTGATGGTTCATTATACAAGCGAAACTTCAACATGGTGCTACTCAGATGTGATGATAAGAAAGAAGCAGACTTGCTGATGCACGATGTGCATGAAGGATCTTTCGGTACCCATGCTGGAGAACATACAATGGCTAAAAAATTATTAAGATCAGGTTACTACTGGATCACAATGGATGTAGACTGTTGTGCCTATGCCAGGAAATGCCACAAGTGTCAGATCTACGCGAACAAAATGCATGTGCCTCCGAATCCTTTGAACGTGATGTCTTCACCTTGGCCCTTTGCCATGTGGGGCATTGACATGATTGGGAAGATCGTACTGACTGCCTCAAATGGCCACAGATTCATCCTGGTAGCCATTGATTACTTCACCAAGTGGGTTGAAGCAGCTTCATATGCAAACGTAACCAAACAAGTGGTAGCCAGATTTCTGAAAAGAGACATCATCTGTCGATATGGAGTACCTGAGCGGATCATTACTGATAATGGTTCCAATTTGAACAACAAAATGATGGCAGAACAATGTCGGGACTTCAAAATCCAACATCACAACTCTTCTCCTTACAGGGAAAAGATGAATGGCGTTGTTGAGGCAACTAACAAAAACATCAAGAAGATTGTGCAAAAGATGGTGGTTACTTATAAAGACTGGCATGAAATGCTACCATTTGCCTTGCATGGGTATCGAACCTCAATCAGAACATCCACTAGGGCAACACCTTATCAGCTTGTGTATGGTATGGAGACAGTCCTACCGGTTGAAGTTGAGCTACCCTCCTTACGGGTAATGATGGATGTAAAGCTGGACGAAGAATAGTGGGTCCGGTCTCGGTATAATCAACTGAATCTGATCGAAGAGAAGAGATTAGCTGCAATCTGTCATGGGCAGATATATTAGAAAAGGATGAAGAAAGCCTTCGATCAGAAAGTCAGACTTCGGGAATACCAAGTGGGAGATCTTGTGCTGAAAAGACATCTTCCTCCTCATACAGACCACAGGGGCAAGTGGACTCCAAATTACGATGGTCCATTCATAGTAAAGAAGGTTTTCTCTGGTGGAGCACGGATGCTCACTACTATGGATGGTGAAGATTTCTTATCCCCTGTGAATTCAGATGCAGTTAAAAAATACTTCGCATAAAATGACCCGCTGGACATAAAAACAGAATGTAAGTCCAGGAAAAAATAGGGCATCCCGGCGAGTCAAAATCAGAATAAAAGACTCGGGCAAAAATAAGGGAAAAATAAAAAAAAAATGTTCACCCGCTGAGTTGAAAAGCCGCATTGGACAGCTCAGACAAAAATGGGTATCCCGGTGGATTGAAAACCCGAAAGGGAGATCCACGCAAAATCAGGGAATAAGCGAACAACTGCATTCTGAATTCGTCTGTATCACTCATAACATGGCAAGCTTCGAAAGGATAAAGCATCAGTCAGAATCAACCTTCTTCAGAAAGCAAGATGAGAAGAACGACAAGGTCATACAGGTCATAGCAAAGGAAGCTCACTGGAGCGTTGTCAACATTGCCAACACTTTTGTTTTTCTCAATTTATAACACTCTCCTCATTCCAGGGGATTTGTTTCTTTGATTGTATTTGCCATTTCAGGGCACCCAAAATCAATAAAGTCAGAATTTTCAATCACTCCTCGTTTTGTACATTTTTGTTTCGTTTGCAAAATGTCCAATATTCATGATACAATACTTGCATAAAACAAATGAGCCATCTTTAATAATAAATGCTTGCAGGAAATATTTTTTACTTTCAGGAAAGTCTAACTCCTATGACGGAATCCTATGCATTTCTTCTGTCCTAACAGGTTGCAGGTATTCAATACGCAACACGGGGCATACCAGGCATTGAATCCCCAGCATGCTACCTAACAAATGCTTCACAATAAGGAGAGCAAGGAATCCCTTATTCCCCACCAGAGTACCAGATCTTTCATTTTCAACAAAGTTAATGGGAACTGTCTCCCCACAGGGTTTCTACTCTCTCTCTCTCTCTCCATGAGAACAATGCATACATGCTTTCCCAGTGGAGTTGCTGAAGCTTCCTTCTCCCAACTGAGTTTTCCTCACGGATAGATCTACCAATGATCCATTTCCCCAAGCAGAGTTCTCCCTCCTGACAGATCCATCAGTGATCTCTTCCCCAGCCGGGACATTCTTCCAAGCAGATCAGCCAGAGATCTTTATCCCAGCGGGATCCGAATCCCGGATCAGTTTCTCTTTTGCATAATCATAGCATTTGCATCATATTCACCAAATAAGCGTAGCATTCCGTCTAATACGGAACATTACGGCAAAAATCAAACATTTGCGTGATCACAATCCAGGTTCGAGCCGGTCACCTGCAATTACCATCAATATTTCATCAGTAATATACAAAGTACATCCCCTGCACATAAAAGCCAAAGCGTCCCCTTTGCACTCTCAAATACAGATACTTATACATACTCCTTTTGACACTCGTTCGTGTCATCCTTTCCCAGTAAGGTCAAATACTTGCTTATAACACACTCTTTTCGACACCCGTCTGTGTCATCCTATCACCACAGAAAGCCAAAGCATATCCTTTGCATTCTCGAAACAAATGTTTGTTTATATATAGTACACATTTGACACTCATCCGTGTCATACATTCCCCAGCAAGTCAAACACTCATCTGTGTCTTGCTCTTACTTCGCCAACAAACCAATACTCACTCACACTTATACAGAAGTCATTGATACTCGTCTGTATCTTGTTTATATCACTCTTCAACAGATCTGACACTTGTTTGTGTTCTTTGTTAACCAGTTGGTACTCATTCGTATCATCATCTCTGAACACGCGTCAGCGTTTGTTTCTACCGATACTCGTCTGTATCATGGTCCTAAGGATGCTCGTCCGCATCTTTAATCTATACACAGCGTCAAACACTTGTACCTTTCTATTATTAAACGTAAGCACTTGTCTGTGTTTACCGTTCCCCAGTAAGTCACCAACAGAACAACTTTCTTCTATCCGACATCCGTCCTATGTCGTGATACTTTTGGCAGCTGTCCCCTGCCAAGTGATCGTCCTTCACCTTTGGATGACCGCCCCTCATCCCTTCTCCAACGGAGTCCCCTTTAGTGGAACCTTTTTTCTACCCGCCATTTGTCCTATGTCGTGATAAAGAGCAGTCGTCCCCTGCTAGGTGATCGTCCTTCACCTTTTGATGACAGTCCCCCATCATTTTATCTGATGGTCGTCCCCATCGTTGATCTTGTTATCCGACCTTCGTCCTATGTCGTGATAAACACCGAGAGCAGTAGTACCCTGTTAGGTGATCGTCCTTCACCTCTTGATGATCTTCCTTCATTATGTTTATCCGATGACCGTCCCCATCGTCGACCTTTTCTATCCGACATTCGTCCTATGTCGTGATAAAGAGCAGTCGTCCCCTGTTAGGTGATCGTCCTTCACCTTTGATGACCGTCCCTCATCATTATTTCATTTATTCTTTAAACTGATGGTTGTCCCCATCGTTGTTTACTTTACTTTGCAAACCTGATGGCCGTCCCCATCATTTCCTTTAATTTAATTCCCAGATAATCTTGTTTCTTTACCTGATGGTCGTCCCCATCATGATCTCTTTATTTCCCTAGCTTGTCGGTCGTCCCCGTCATTGCTTTACTTACCATTTTATCCCCAGCAGTCGTCCTCTGATCGATGGTCGTCCTCCATCGCCTTCATTTGATAATCATACTATACTATCTTTTACAGTTTATATCCCTTTTCTTCTTATCCCCGGCGAGTGCAAATTTCAGACTGTCTTTGGTATTCAACCACAAGTTATCTTGTTTGTCTGTTAAGTCGGGCGCTTACACCCTGCACAACTAACTCATGTTTGAATAGGGGCAGCTGTAAACACCCTAAATTTTACTTCAATCTTTATCACACCATGGCTTGTGATCTTTCATTTTTGTTTTAACATAAGCATTATATCTCATATTGCATATTTGCTTCACTGCATAGTTCAAGTTCATCTACATCCAGGGTTTGTGATCTGAGCAATCCAAGAATCCATCTGAGCCATCCCAAAGGCCTCAAAGCTTTCCAAGAGGGTCCATGTGTGCTATATCATCATATTATACTCCTCAAAGTTCATGAAAGTCAAGGTATCACAAGAACTGGCAAAGGCATGGAAGCAGAGCTAGGGTTTCACTGCACAAATGACCAAAATTAGGGTTTTGGTTTCAGAGGCCTTAACTCCAAATTATTGGTCCATTATTGTTTCTAATGTTCTTAATATGTCATAAGGATCATGTGTACCAAGTTTGATGAAGAAACTCATTGTGGAAGTCATTTGTTCACTGGGTAACTTCTTGAGCAAGTTAAGTCAAAATCAGGGCATCTGAGGCCCCCAACAATGGAACCAAAGGGGTATTTTCATCAAATTGAAGTTATATGATCTTTATTTGATCTTAGAAGTGGTTGGAAGTTCACAAGATTGAAGAATTTTGAGCCAATTGCAAACTTGCCATTTTTGGAAATGACTTGAAATGCAAACTTTCCATTTTGGGAAAGTTTTTCAACCTCCTCTTTCATAACCAAAAATGCTTCAAATGAAAAATTCTTGGTCATGAAAGTTGTAGATTGGGTCTTTCCATTTTCAAAAAGTACAAGAACATGTCTTGATTCATAATAGAACTCAAGATATGGCCTTTCAAAGTTGGCGAAAATCCTATAATTTCAAGTTTCATGTCAAAGAGGGATTTTGCATTTTGGCATGTTCAAGCATTCTAATGACTTCAAATGTACACAAACACTTCACAATATGTTAATTAAGCCTCTAAATATCAGAAATGTGCATCAAACCTAGGGTTTTCATGACTTGAAATTCAAGAAATCACAAAAGGGCCAAAACTCTCCAAAATTGCAAAATGCATTGGATCCTCTCATCCATTTGTGCCAGCTGCATCAAAATCATTCTATGGCTCTCCATGAAACTTGCTGAGGCCAGACACCCCAAGAAATCAGACCTGCCATGGCCCATACCTCAAGTACACAAATCATGACTTTTTTGCAAAACACCCCATACCAATCAGCCTGTGCCACAACAACTATCTGAGCAATCCCATTGGCTTAATCAAACATTATGCAAGCCATTTCATAACACACAAGAGCCTGAATCATCCCACAAGCCAGATTTCACAAAATCCCTCAAAAACTTCCTCTCTTCGAAACTCATCACACAATCACTGAAACTTCAATCTTTCTTCACCAATCATCTCCACATGACCTAAGGATCATTTCCCACCCATCACCATAGCCTAAGACACAGTCAAACCAAAACACGATTCTTAGTGCAGAGTAACTGAAACTCTCAAACCAGGCCATACAAGCTTGTTCTTAGCTCCTCATCATCAGGGAGCTCATTGGGGTGGGTTTGAACCAAGAAAGAGGCCGAAAAGCTCAAGAACACAAAGCTTCAACTCAGGTAGCTATGATGAACTTTTTTTCCAGAACTTGCTATTTAAGTTTCTAAATGATTATATATGTTTAGTTGATCATCCTGATATGTTTATTTTCGAAAATGGTTGAGAAATGAGCATGTATTGAACTTCTGAAAGTTTTGAACGTTTTCACGATTTGCTTCGAATCATGATTTGTGTGAATGATAAATGTTGTTTGATGATGGATTCTTGTTAAGGGAGGGTAGTAGATCATTTCTGGAGAGTTAGAGGATTTGATTTAGCCTAGGGAAGAAGTTAGGGTGTTTGGCTTGCTGGAGAAGATGACCGGAGCTAGCTCCGGTCACCTGAAAGTGACTAGAACCCTAATTAGGGTTAGTTTCCCAGATGCGTGCGTGGCCGTTGGATGGTGATTAGGGTTAGGCAATGTGTGGTCCAGATGCGCCATTAGCTTTTAATCCTGATTAATTAAATATAAAACACAATTAAAACCCAATTTGAATGTCAGCCATTGATCTGCGCGTGTAGTCAATTCCCTCCACCCGAGTTCAAATCCCAGCCTTAGGATCTGCATACTTTCATTTTAATTCATTTTAATTCATTTTTCTTTTTATTCCTTTTGCATAATTAATTTAAAATAGCAAAAAGCATCCAGAAAATATTTTCTTTTGCACTCTGACTTTAAATATTTTTCTCATTCCAAAAATAATTTTTATTTTATTTTTTTGCATTCAAATATCATTTTTTAAATATTTAAATGTTATTTTTAATTAATTAAAGTATTTTAATTAATTAAAAATACATTTAGGTTTCTAAAAATCACCAAAAAAATCATGAATCATCCCAATGCATTTAGAAACATTTTCAAACTCTTCACACAAATTTCTTTTTAGGTTTGATCATAGTTTACCAATTTTCTTTGAATTAAGGGTCATAAAAATCACATTTTTAAACCCTAACTTTGAAAAATCATTTCTGCCTAACCAAGAAGAGTTTGAACTTGATTCTTTTTGCTTTGTGTTACATATTGCATGTAGTTTATAGGTCATTTTTCTCATAAATTTATCTTGCATTTTCAATTTGATTTGCATTTTTCCTTTTGAACCACCCAAAAACCCTAGAAAACTTAGGAAAATCATAACTTTTTATAGGTTAGACTTCTGACCTTCTCCTTTGGGGTGTGACCTAGTATGGGATTAGGGTTTGTTTGAGCTTAATTGAATTTTTTTATCATGTCATTTGCTTCTGTTTTGTCCATTTGCATCTCACATGTCCATGTAACCCTAATTTTATGTGTTCATTTGCATTCATCTTACATATGCATCAATACATGAACTTGCCATGACATTTCATGCATTCATATGTCATCTTAGACATCTTAGGACATGTTAGAACCTTGCCCAATCATTTCTTCATCCATTTTCCATGTTTAGCATGCATTTCATTTCATAAACTTTCATGTGTTTTCAAACTTCAAAGCATGTTTCCTTTGCATCTCATCTTTGTATGATCATACATATGCATTTTATATGCCTTTGCATCATCTCACATGACACTTACATTGCATAAACACTTCTGACTTTGGTCATTTCATCTCATTTCATCTCATTTCACTTCATTTCTTCACACTTTATGCATTCATGCTAACTTTTCAGGTTTTGGTAAGTTATTTTTGGAGGTGAATTTGCCTTCACCTCTCACCTCTTCTTATCTCATTCATTTGTATTTTACTTGTCTTTTAAGTGAACTTGTTCACTTGTGTTCCATCTCTCTCACTTTCTTTCTTTAAGTTACTTATCTTCTTCAATGAAGTAAGTAACTTATTCTCTTTCTCATCCTCCTTTCATCTGATTCTTCCATTGGTGGCTTCATTGAAGATCTTTCTCAGGCCTTACAAACCATAGGAACATCCAAGCATGATAATAATTAGGGTTGTTATTAGTCCCCCTTAGATTTTTACCTTTTAATCTCCCTGAGTCTCTCTTCTCATCTCAATAATCAGAGACTAAACTTTTAAAGCTTTAGGACTTTGGAATTAGGGTTATGCCTGCATCCTTCTCTTAGGATGGAGTGCATAACTTTAATCCTAAGTGTTAAACTTTTAATTTGTTTAGACCTCCTAATCAAATCACACTAATAATCACTAAGACTTTATCTTGTAACTTGGGCCTTACATTAGGGTTCTAACTCTTCCTTATGGTTAAGAGGGACTAACCCTAGTGTTTAATGGACAAGTCCCCCTCAAGTTGTCTTACAAACTTAAAATCCACTTCTTTATCTCATCCCTTAATTAAAATCCAATTAATAAAGGCTTGTTACATAATGAATTTAATCCCTAACCATGGATTAAGTTAAGGTATCTTCCTCAGCTTAAGTGTTCTCATCTATTATCCTTCTATTAGGATGGTGTAATGAGTTCACTAATCTGTGATTAGAGATTAAACTCATTACTTAACACTAAACAAAAAAAACCAAAAACATCTAATTCATCATAAGTAGGTTAATGATCTTAATCCTACATCATCATGGTAATTAAGTTGAGATGCTTATCTCATACTTAAGTAGGTTCATTATCCCTAAGCAGGGAGGATATAATGAGCTTACCAACCCTTGATTTAGGCATAAGCTCATTAACTTATGCAAAACACCAAAAACAATAACAAAACTAAAAACACAAAAAAAAATAATAATCGTCTCCTTCGGGATTCTTTTCTCATCATCTTCATTCACAAGCGAGAACTTGCTTCTTCCGTCTAATGCAAGACAGTTAGCACTCAAGCCAGACAAGTCTTACACTTGAGCATATGCAAGTAAGCAGTTCACTGTTAATTTTTTTTCAGTCTCTTTGAGTCGAACTACGGTGTTCTGACTTCCTCATTGCACGAGAGGATACGTAGGCATAACTTAACAGTTATCGAACAAAAGTTTCTCTGTCTTCCCCCTCTTTCAGCATTCTTTCTAAGCCTCAGTTCCTGAGCAATTCACCTTTTGCACTGACACCTGTATATTCTTTTCTTAGCTTTTGCACATAGATAACACATACACTTACCCTTTTAAACACAATCTTGTAAGCGTGAATCCCGTCGAGTACGACGAACAATCTGGGTGCTAATACCTTCCCAGGTTGTAACCAACCCCCTTTCTCAGTTTCTCTGTTTCGCAACCGTCTTATTCATCTTTTTTCCAAGTTTATGCAGCATTACCTTTCCTTCGGGATAAAAATGCCTAGTTGGCGACTCTTTTCATCTTCACTTCATTTCTCTTTTCGCCGACCGTTCGCGCTTGTACCGGGATGCAAATCTTTAGGAGCGACATGGCAGTCAATACCTATCAAAAGAGAAGCTCACTAAGTCAAAACCTATGAAGGAGACTTTGTAAAAAAAATGAGACATCCCGCTGATTGTAATCTTGAAACAAACAATTTAGGCAAAAGGGAGGGATAACAAAGACGGAAAAAAAGAGGTCACTACAAATCCTCAACAAAAAAAATATGACTGGTTTTTCAAATAAACTGTTATCAGTGTTACAATTCCAAACTACTTTGGAGCCTCAATGCATAAGTTAACCGAACATAGGACTGAAGAACATCACGAAGGATGGGTTGGGTACAACTAAAATTTGAGCCTTTATCATTTGTTTCTTAAACCGTGAACCAGGCTACGTTACAACCCTTTAAGAGTCCTAATTGAAGCATGGTTAGTTCGAAAGCGTACTGCTAAAAAAGGTATCCTGACTCCTTTAGGGCTTATTATAAATCTTGTGTTAATATCACAGTTTTTACAAACATTATTTTGCTAAAATAAATCTTTTTCAAAATTTCAAGACATACATAAGCGTTGCATTTTGAATATCATAGTTTGCATATAACTAAGTGTTTGATAGCAGAGAAGTTTACATGATAAACATTCAATAAACCAGAGTCCTCCCGACAGACAAAGTTGCTTCATGGATCAAATCCAATGTATACAAGGGGGCATGGTCACTATCTTCCACTCAAGGGGAAATTCCATGTTACTGTCCAATTCATTTGGGGCAATCAGGTCAAGATCCAGTAACCAGGGGCAGGTCTCCTCATCTATATGAACTACCAAAGGTAACATTACCGAGTTCACGATGCCAGGAGCATATTATTGTGGGGCATTTTGTTTATTTCTCTTGAGGTAGTTCCTTTCAGATACTTCCATTATGGGACAAATCATCCTCAATTAGGGGCAGCGCTCTCTTTTCAAATCTAACCAGATCAAATTCAGTTACAAGCTCCTTAACCATTACTCGAGACATACACGATCCACCGCAGTCTGAAAACATGTTCCTCTCATTACATTGCCTTGATATTGGGTTTCAGCAGAAGCCATTGTTGAAATAAATTGTTTATACCAATAGTATCAGATGGTGTCAGTATCATGTCTTCGGAATCAGTCATGAGAATTCCTAGGAAATTACTCGGGGAAGTCGAGAATCTCAGAACTTCTAAATCCACTGGTTACTTTGAATGAGTATACACTTTCAAAATTGATACAACTCTATCTCCGAATTCAGGTTTACTTTTCCCTTTTTATCCAGGTGAAAACGTTTGTTGATTATGGTGGAATGTATATATGCTTTTGAATATGATTGATGTTTACTAGAAATGCATAAAATACAATAATAGCATTTACTAAGGACGATCGGAGGTAGGAATCTAACAAATCGTCACCGGTTCATCCCCACAGAGTAATCTTTACGAATTTATTTCAGCAAAGTATTTCAAATAGCCTTTTGTACCTCTATCTCTACAAGATCCCCAAACGGATTTCTTTCAAGTCTGATATCTGAATAATTGACACTTGGTTGGATAAAGTCTCTCAGGGGAATGTTCGTCTCTTTTATCCCCATTCAGGGTATTCAGGAATTAATCTTTCAATAAGAAGTGTGACGAACGGGAAACGGAATATTCTAAGTGCAATACTCTGAAAAAAGACGGGAACAATGTCTTCATACTCCTCAACAACGAATCGGGATTTATTTTCCCCAGCTAGCAGTTATTACATGAAGTTACTGATATGCTTCGGCTACATAATTCATACATACATCATTTACATCATATCATGGCATACACATCTGTAAAAACCCCAAATTTTCCCTCACTTTCTCTCGCACCATGGCTTATGATCTTTCATTTTTGTTTTAGTATAAGCATTACATCTCATATTGCATATTTGTTTCACTGCATTTCATCTGCATCTAGGGTTTGTGATTTGAGCAATCCCAGAATCAATCTGAGCCATCCCAATGGTCTTGAAGCTTTCCAAGAGGGTCCATGTGTGTTCTACAATCATATTATGCTCCCCAAAGTTCATGAAAGTCAAGAAATCACAAAGATTGGCAATAGCATGGAAGCAGAGCTAGGGTTTTCACTACACAGATGACCAAAATTAAGGTTTTGGTTTCAGAGGCCTTAACTCCAATTTTTTTGGTCATTCTTGCTTCTAATGTTCTTAATATATTATAAGGATCATGTGTACCAAGTTTGATGAAGAAACTCATTGTGGAAGTCATCTGATCATTGGGTAACTTCTTGAGCAAGTTAAGTCAAAATCAGGGCATCTGAGGCCCCCAACAAGGGTACCAAAGGATCATTATCATCAAATTAAAGTTATATGATCTTTATTTGATCTTATAAGTGGTTGGAAGTTCACAATATTGAAGAATTTTGAGCCAATTGCAAACTTGCCATTTTTGGAAATGACTTGTAATGGAAACTTTCCATTTTGGGAAAGATTTTCAACCTCCTCTTTCATGACCATTATGCTTCAAATGAAAAATTCTTGGACATGAAAGTTGTAGATTAGGTCTTTCCCTTTTCAAAAAGTACAAGAACATGTCTTGATTCATCCTAGAACTCAAGATACGGCCTTTCAAAGTTGGCAAAAATCACATAATTTTCAAGTTCATGTCAAAGAGGGATTTTTGCATATTGGCATTTCAAGTTTCTAAATGACTTCTAATGTGCACAAATATGTTACAACATGTTAAGGAAGCATCTAAAGATCCAAATTGGCCCAAGAATTTGGCATTTTCATGGCTTGATTCACAAGAAACATCAAAGTTGGAAACATCTACTGGGGCAACGCCTTATCAGCTTGTGTATGGTATGGAAGTTGTCCTACCTGTTGAAGTTGAGATACCCTCCTTACGTGTAATGATGGATGTGAAGCTGGATGAAGCAGAATGGGTCCGGTCTCGGTACAATCAACTGAATCTGATTGAAGAGAAAAGATTAACAACCATATGTCATGGGCAGATATATCAGAAGCGAATGAAGAAATCCTTCGATCAGAAATTCAGACCTCGGGAATACCAAGTGGGAGAGCTTGTTCTGAAGAGAATCCTTCCTCTTCATACAGACCACAGGGGCAAGTGGACACCAAACTATGAATGTCCCTATGTCATAACCAAAGTCTTCTCAGGTGGAGCACTGATGCTCGCAACCATGGATGGTGAAGACTTCCCGTCTCCTATGAATTTAGATGCAGTTAAAAAATACTTCGCATAAAATGACCCGCTGGACATAAAAACAGAATGTAAGTCTAGGCAAAAATAGGCATCCCGGCGAGTCAAAAACAGAATAAAAGACTTGGGCAAAAATAAGGGAAACATTGAAAAAAAATGTGTACACCCGCTGAGTTGAAAAGCCGCATTGGACAGCTCAAGCAAAAATGGGTATGCCAGTGGATTGAAAACCCGAAAGGGTGATCCACGAAAAATCAGGGAATAAGTGAACAACTGCATTATGAATTCGTTTGTATTCGCTCACAACATGGTAAACTCCGAAAGGACAAAGCGTCGGTCAGAATCAGCCTTCTTCAGAAAGCATGATAAGAAGAACATCAAGGTCATATAGGTCGTAGCAAAGGAAGCTCACCGGAGCGTCATCTTCAACATTGCCAACACTTTTATTTTCTCAATTTACAGCAATCTCCTCCTTCCAGGGGATTCGCTTCTCTGACTGTACTTGCCAATTCAGGGCACACAAAATCAATAAAATCAGAGTTCTCAGTCACATTTTGTTTTTTAAATTTTTGTTTCGTTTGCAAAATGTCCAATGTTCATAATACAACACTTTCATAAAACAAATGAGCCATTTTTAATAAATACTTGCAGGAAATATATTACTTTCAGGTAAATCTAACTCCTATGATGGAATCCGGTTAGGGATACCTCATGACACTTGTGCGTTTTCCTTTGTCTTAACAGGTAGCAGGTATTCAATACAGATAATCTTTCGCAACATGGGGCATGTCAATCATTGAATCCCCAGCATACTACTTCCCAGAAGTTATCTCCTCCCCGAGAAGGATTTCCCGAGAAGTACCAGATAGCCTCTTCCACAGCAAGGTGGTCAAGAGCCTTCTTTTCCCCACCAGAGATACCAGATTTCTCTTATCCTCAGTAGAGTTGGTGGAATTGATTCCCCACAGAGTTGGTTCCCTGGTAGAGCAAAACCTGAAACATATCCCCAGCGGAGTTGCTAAAAACTTCCACATCCCCATTGAGAGTTCTCCCTCCGAACATATTTACCAATGATCTATTTCCCCAAGCAGATTTATCCCTCAGGGAAGATCTACCAATGATCTCTTCCCCCAGCCGGGTTATTCCTCCAAGAAGATCAGCCAGAGATCTTTATCTGCAGGATCCGAATCTCGGATCAAGTTTCTCGCTTGCATAATCATAGCATTCGCATCATATTTCCCAAAATAAGCATAACATTTCATCTAATACGGAGCGTTGCGGAAAAAATCAAACATTTTCATGATCATAAGCCAGGTTCGAGCCATTCACCTGCAAATACCATCATCATTTCATCAGCAATATACAAAACTCATATCCCCCGCAGATAAAAGCCAAAGCATCCCCTTTTGCACTCTCAAATACAGATATTTGTTCACAACTCGTACATATTCTTTTTGACACTCGTCCGTGTCATACTTCCCCAGCAAGTCAAACACTCGTCTGTGTCCCTTACCCAATCTTCCGACACCCGTCCGTGTCTTACATATACTTCACCAGCAGATCAATACTTGTACATACTTATACAGAAGCCTCTGATACTCGTCCGTATCTTGTATATATCACTCCTCAGCAGATTCAACACTCGTTTGTGTTCCTTGCTTAACCAATTGATACTCGTCCATATCATCATCCTTAAACACGCATCATCGTTTGTTTCAACCGATACTCGTCCATATCATGGTCCAAAGGATGCTCGTCCGCATCTTTAATCTATACACACTGTCAAAAACTTATATCTTTTATTCTTGAAGGCGTAAGCACTCATTCGGGTTTACTATTTCCCCGTAAGTCGCCAACAAAACAACTTTCTTCTATCCGACATTCGTCCTATGTCGTGATACTTTCGGCAGCCGTCCCCTGCCAGGTGTTCGTCCTTCACCTGTGGATGATCGTCCCTCATCCTTTTCACAGTGGAATCTCCATTGTTGGAACCTTCTATCCGGCATTTGTCCTATGTCGTGATAAAGAGCAGTCGTCCCCTGCTAGGTGATCGTCCTTCACCTTTTGATGACCGTCCCTCATCATTTATCTGATGGTCGTCCCTATCATTGATCTTGTTATCCGACATTCGTCCTACGTCGTGATAATCTCCGAGAGCAGTTGTACCCTGCTAGGTGATTCGTCCTTCACCTCTTGATGATCGTACTTCATCATGCTTACCCGATGGTCGTCCCCATCATTGATCTTTTCTATCCGACATTCGTCATATGTCGTTATATCTTCAGCAGCCGTCCCTTGCTAGGTGATCGTCCTTCACCTTTGATGACCGTCCCTCATCATTATTTCATTTATTCTTTCACTCGATGGTCATCCCCATCATTGTTACTTTACTTTCTAGCCTGATGGTCGTCCCCATCATTGTCCTTCTCTAAATCCCCAGAGAGTTTTACTCCCTTTCCCGATGGTCGTCACCATCATGGTTTCTTTATTTCCCCAGCTTGTCGGTCGTCCCCGTCATTGCTTAACTTACCACTTTATGCCCAGCAGTCGTCCTCTTCTCGATGTTCGTCCTTCATCGCTTTCATTTGATAATCATACTATACTATCTTTTACAATTTATATCCCGTTTCTTTTTCTCCCCGGCGAGTGCAAATTTCGGACTGTCTTTGGTATTCAATCACAAGTTATCTTGTTTGTCTGTTAAGCCAGGCGCTTACATCCTGCACAACTAACTCATGCTTGAATAGGGGAAGCTGTAAACACCCCAAATTTTACCTCACTTTCTCTCACACCATGGCTTATGATCTTTCATTTTTGTTTTAGTATAAGCATTACATATCATATTGCATATTTGTTTCACTACATTTCATCTGCATCTAGGGTTTATGATCTGAGCAATACCAGAATCAATCTGAGCCATCCGAATGGTCTTGAAGCTTTCCAAGAGGGTCCATGTGTGTTCTACAATCATATTATGCTCCCCAAAGTTCATGAAAGTCAAGAAATCATAAAGATTGGCAAAAGCATGGATGCATAGCTAGGGTTTTCACTACACAGATGACCAAAATTAGGGTTTTGGTTTCAGAGGCCTTAACTCCAAATTTTTTTGTCATTCTTGCTTCTAATGTTCTTAATATGTTATAAGGATCATGTGTACCAAGTTTGATGAAGAAACTCATTGTGGAAGTCATCTGATCATTGGGTAACTTCTTTAGCAAGTTAAGTCAAAATCAGGGCATCTGAGGCCCCCAACAAGGGCACCAAAGGATCATTATCATCAAATTAAAGTTCTATGATCTTTATTTGATCTTAGAAGTGGTTGTAAGTTCACAAGATTGAAGAATTTTGAGCCAATTGCAAACTTGCCATTTTTGGAAATGACTTGTAATGGAAACTTTCCATTTTGGGAAAGATTTTCAACCTCCTCTTTCATGACCAAAAATGCTTCAAATGAAAAATTCTTGGACATGAAAGTTGTAGATTAGGTCTTTCCCTTTTCAAAAAGTACAAGAACATGTATTGATTCATCCTAGAATGCAAGATACGGCATTTCAAAGTTGGCAAAAATCACATAATTTTCAAGTTCATGTCAAAGAGGGATTTTTGCATATTGGTATTTCAAGCTTCTAAATGACTTCTAATGTGCACAAATATGTTACAACATGTTAAGAAAGCATATAAAGATCAGAATTGGCCCAAGAATTTGGCATTTTCATGGCTTGATTCACAAGAAACATCAAAGTTGGAAAGTTGCAAAACACATGACATCTCTTCATCCAAGCCTTCCAGTTGCAATCTTTTGATCCAAGGGCCATCCACAAACTCTGCTGAGGCCAAGACACCCCTTGGAACAGCTTTGCACCATGCCCATACCTCAAGTACACAAATTTGACTTTTTTGCAAAACCTCCCATACCAATCACATTATGCCACTAACCACTCTCTGACCAATCAAGACATTACAAACAAAGGTTATGGACCTCATTTCACAACACACACAAGCCTGAAACATCTTAGAACTCAGATTGCCCAAAATTGTCAAAAACCTTCCCTTCTTCGAAACTCAAAACACAGCCATCAAAACTGAAAACTTTCTTCACCATTCATCTCCATATCACTCATAGAACATAAAACATCCTTCATAATGGCCTGAAAACCTCCATAACCAAAATACGATTTCTGCAAAACCAGAACCAAACACTTCAAAATAGCCATCATAAACCTGTTTTAAGCATTGCAACATCATCAGGGAGTTCATTGGGGTTGGTTTGCATCAACGAAAAGGCCAAAAAGCTCCAAACTGAAAAGCTTCAACTCAGGTATACCTCAAGAACATTTTTTCTAGAACTTGTTATTTAAGTTAAAATATCAATCTTCATGTTCCCCTGATCACACTGATATGTTTAGTTTCGAAAATGGTTGAGAAATGAGCATGTATGGTCGTTCTGAAACTTTGCCCGTAAAAATGTTTTGATTCAATTTGTTTGATTTCTGAGATATAAATGATGTTTGATGAGTGATTTGGCTTGAATCATGTATGGGGAGTGTTTATGGGCAGCTAATTTGGGTTGGGGTGGCATGTAGAGAGAGTTGGGGTTTTTTAGTGGCCGGAGAAGATGACCGGAGCTCCCCTCCGGTCACCTGAAAGTGATTAGCCCTGATTAGGGTTTAATCTCCAGTTTGAATGTAGGCCCTTAGATCTTAGGGTTAGCGCGCGTTTGAGTGGCTCGGATTGCTTCATTAACTTTAATTCAGTTTAATTAGTTTAAATTAGGATTAATTAATTAAATTTCCTCAGAATCAATCCTGACCTTTAAAACACGCGCCAGTCAACTCCCTCCAATTTTGTTTGAATCCTGGCCTTTGGATGCGCTGACTTCCCATTTAATTTCATTTTTATTTCATTTAAATTCATTTCTTTTGCACATTTTATTAAAAATAGTTAAAAACATCACAAAAATATTTCCTTTCGCATTTCTGACTTAAATATTTTTCTCAACCCAAAAATAATTTTTATTTTATTTTTTGCATTTAAAAAGTATTTTTAAAATATTTAAATGTTATGTTTTATTAATTAATGGATTTTAATTAATTAAAAATGCATTTAGGTTTCTAAAAATCACCAAAAAAATCATGAACCATTCTTATACATTTAGAAACATTTTCAAACTCTTAATACAAATTTCTTTTAAAGTTTGATCATAATTTCACAATTTTCTTTGAATTAGGGTTCTTTAAAAATCACATTTTCTAACCCTAACTTTGAAAAATCATTCCTGCCTAACCATGAAGAGTTTGAACTTGATTATTTTTGCATTGTTTCACATATTTCATTTAGTTTCTAGGTAATTTTCCTCATGAATTTATCTTGCATTTTCAAATTGATTTGCATTTTCCCTTGAGAATCACCCAAAAACCCTAGCAAACTTAGAAAAATCATAACTTTCAATAGGATTAGCTTCTGACCTTCTCCTTTGGGGTGTGACCTAATATAGGTTTAGGGTTTTATTGAGCTTTGTTTCAATTTTTTATCATGTTGTATGCTTCTGTTTTGTTCAATTGCATCTCATGTGTCCATAAAACCCTAATTTCTCATGTTCACTTGCATCCACCTTGCATATTCATCATCATGTGAACTTGCCATGACATTTCAAGAATTCATATGTCATCTTAGACATCTTAAGACATGTTAGAACATTTCTTGATCATTTCTTCATTCATTTGTTATGCTTTGCATTCATTTCATTTCATAAACATCCATGTGTTTTAAAGCACCCAAGCATGCTTTCATGACATCCCATATTTGTATGATCATCCATATGCATATTGTATGACATTGCATCATCTCATATGCCATTTTCATCGCATAATCACTTCTGACTTTGGTCTTTGCATCTCATTTCAATTCATTTCTTTATGCTTTATGTCTTATGCATTCATACTAACTTTTCAGGAACTTTTGGTAAGTTATTTTGGGAGGTGGATTTGCCTTCACTTCCCACTTCTTCTTATCTCTTTCATATGCATATTTACATGTCTTTGAAGTGAATCTAATTCACTTATGTTCCACCCCCCTCACTTTCTCTCTTTAAGTTACTTATCTTCTTTAAGAAGTAAGTAACTTATTATTCTTCTTCCTTCACTTTTCATCTGCTTCTTCCATTGGTGGCCTTGGAGATCTTTTCTCTTAAGCCTAACAAACCATAGGATATACAAACATGATAATTTTAGGGTTATATATAGTCCCCCTTAGTCTTTTGCCTTTGAGTCTCCTTGAGTCTCTCTTCTCATCTCAATAATCAGAGACTAAACTCTTAAAGTTTTAGGACTTTGGAATTAGGGTTATGCCTGCATCCTTCTCTTAGGATGGAGTGTATAACTTTAATCCTAAGTGTTAAACCTTTAATTTGTTTAAACCTCTTAATCAAATCACACTAATAATCACCAATACTTTATCTAGTAACTTGGGCTTTACATTAGGGTTCTAACTCTTCCTTATGGTTAAGAGGGACTAACCCTAGTGTTTAATGGACAAGTCCCCCTCAAGTTGTCTTACAAACCATAAAATCCACTTCTTAATCGCATCCCTTAATTAAAAACCACTTAATAAAGGCTTGTTATATAATGAATTTAATCCCAACCATGGATTAAGTTAAGGTATCTTCCTCAGCTTAAGTGTTCTCATCTATTATCCTTCTATTAGGATGGTGTAATGAGTTCACCGATCTATGATTAGAGATTAAACACATTACTTAACACTCAACAAAAACCCAAAAAAACATCTAAATAATCACAAGTAGGTTAATGATCTTAATCCCACATCATCATGGTAATTAAGTTGATATGCTTATCTCATACTTAAGTAGGCTCATTATCCCTAATCAGGGAGGATATAATGAGTTTACAAGCCCTTGATTTAGGCTTGAGCTCATCAACTTATGCAAAACACCAAAAGCAATAACAAAACTGAAAACACAAAAACAAACAATAATCGTCTCCTCCGGGATTCTTTTCTCATCACACTCATTCACAAACGAGAACTTGCTTCTTCCGTCTAATGCAAGATAGTTAGCACTCGAGCCAGACGAGTCATACACTTAAGCATAGGCAAGCAAGCAGTTCGCAGTCAATTTATTTTCAGTCCCTTTGAGTCGAACTACGGTGTTCTGACTTCCTCATTGCACGAGAGGATACTTAGGCATAACTTAATTGTTATCGAACATAAGTCTTTGTGTCTTCCCCCTCTTTCTACTTTCTTTTCAAAGCCTCAGTTCCTGAGCAATTCACACCTTTTTGCACTAACATCTGTACATTCATTCTTAGCTTTTGCACACAAATAGCACACACACAATCCCTTTAAACACAATCTTGTAAGCATGGATCACGTTGAGTACGACGGACAATATGGGTGCTAATACCTTCCCAGGTTGTAACCAACCCCCTTTCTCAGTTTCTCTGGTTCGCAACCGTCTTATCCATATTTTTCTAGGTTTATGCAGCATTACCTTTCCTTCGGGATAAAAATGCCTAGCTGGCGACTCTAATCATTTCATTTTCATTTTCTCTCTTTCGCCAACAGTTCGCATCTGCACCCTAGGACTCTGGTGTCCTTTCGGGGGAGCGACAACTTGGCGACTCTGTTGGGTATCTTATCTTGCAACCAGGGCTTCTTATTCTTTTTGTGGGTTTCACCTAGCACTTGTTTGATTTGTGTTTATGGGGGTGTTATGTGCTATATGTGATTTTGTTTATTGCTTTATCTATTACTTTCTGTACAGCTTTATTTTTTGCTTCATTTACTGTTTTATTGCATTCCATATTACTGTCATCATATCATTGTGCTGGATCTGTTGTTTACCTTGGTGGGAGGGATATTCAGTGAGTAAGGTTTCAAACCTGGAGCCTGAGTGACACATAGGATAGAGTGGCTTCATATTATTTCCCATTTCATTTCGGTCTGGTTAGGGAATATGAAACATGATTCAGACATGCGTTTCTTCTTGAGAACTCTGTGCTACGGATTTCCTATAGTACTAGGGCTATCTGGAAAGCCTGCTATGTCTGGATGACCTTTTTAGATGACCCTAAGCATCTAAGGTGAATTAGAGGAGGGTCCTTTATGATTAATGTAAACACTGTACCTTCGGGTTAGAAGTGTTTACACTTCTCATAACTGATCCAAGTCTGAGGATCCTTGTTCTAGAACAATACCTGCGAGGGGGTTGGGATGTTTACAGATTTGCAGGAACCCTTCGCCTCATCATACCCTGTTACCATATTTGTTAAGGTTACACTATTTTGGACTGATCTTATGAAACCCTGGACTTGTGACTCTTTATTTGAGTCCCCCACCTGGTTACTGGTTCTCTAGCCTCCATCTGGACTTATGAACACACATGAACCTTATCAAGGCAGATAACAGATCCAGCACTTGATCACAAACCCTTGCATATCATTCTGCATACATCATTTTGCATCATTTTAACATTTGTCTATTTGTTTTACAGGGTATCCACATCATCTTTGGTTTGGTTTTGACTGTTCTTCTGCTCAGCCATCTTCATCAATTATCTTCATCAGAGATCTTCTTCAGTATCTTCTACAGTTGTCTTCATCAGTGTTTCTCCTCAGTTATCTTCATAAGCACCCATTATCAGTATGGACACATCCAGGAAGAGCAACATCACCTATCATTTCTTTGAGCCCACCCTGGCAGGCATCAGGCAGATTCAGACACTCATCACTCCTGATCATGTCTTTTTATTCAGGGAACATTATGGTGGTATCATGGACATGATCATGGACTTGGATGTATCACAGAGGAGTATGATCCACACTTGCCTTCAGTTCTATGACCCTCCTCTCAGATGTTTCACCTTTCTAGACTTTCAGTTGGGCCCTTTGATATAGGAGTTTTCCATGTTGTTGGGTGTCCCCATCAGGATAGGGATCCCTTTCAACCCTGAGATGATTGATCCCAAGAATGAAGATATAGCTAAGGCTCTGTATTTGGAAACCACCATCATTGATCAGAATATGACCACCAAGGCTGGAATCCCAGGCCTCCATTTGGACTTCTTGATTACTCAAGCCACCAGTCATGCTGCAGCAGGGAAATGGGACACTGTTGTAACACCCCAAAATTTGCCCTCTTATTTAATACTGTTAACTGGCTTTTGTTTCACATCCAGCTGCATTTTCATTAGGTCATAGCTTGTGCCCCGTACACTGCATATAGGTCGTTAATCCTTTTCATTCATCATTTCATTGGTTCCTAAGATATATGATCTCAAATTACTATGGATTGGGCTTTCCTATTTGCTTGGAGTTTTCTTTCATTCATGTCAAAGTAAGAGGTTGGGTTATGTTCATCCTAACCTCCATATCAAGGATTTATCAACTACTTGTCCCAGGAATTTACAAGAGACAGTAAGTGATTAAGGTTTTATCAAGGTTTACTCGAGAATAACCAGGAGTTACGATTGGGTTGGATTTCAACATTTTCAAACCATTTATTCATTTAGTACATATTTCAAGAAGGTTTAAGGGTTTCTTGTTCATGTTTGAGCTCATGGACGTTTTCATTAATTAAGGATCGTGTTATAATGTTCAATGGTTTTTCAAGGCATTGTTATCAGGATATCCGAGATATCTTCGTGGCAAGAGAGTTATTATACTCAAGACATTGTTACTCTTTCGAGTCTTTACTCGTGATACAACTCGTGATTGAAACAGTGAAGTCAAGATTGTCATGGAGAAGCCAATTTGGTTTTCATTGGAGAATGAGAATTTTGGGGAAGTATTCATTCAAGTATTTAGTTAATGTCTCGAGTCCAAATTTTAAATGTCAATTCAATTATCAATTTTATTTGATAAACCATATCCATGTTTATCCACTTTTCTTCAATCCATTTCGATCCCATTTTCTATTGAAGCCCAATATAATCAAAGTCCATATTTTTATTGCTATTAAAACCCATCCATATCCAAAAGAAAATTAAATTCAAATGTCCATTCATACATTTTCAATCCATTTCATAAACCATCCAAATACAACTCATTAATAGACCTTGACATAAAAGAGATTATAAGAATTGTTGCCTTTAACTTTTGGTCAATATACTTGACCATTGACCACTAATATTTTATATAATATGTTCTTGATTCATCACTAAATAAGCTTATGAAGACAACATTCTCCCTTGAACTTGGGAAGGGTAGTGTTATCAAGGCTTGGGATATTGCAGCCAAAACCATGAAGGTTGGAGAGTTGCAAACAATAGTGTGCAAGCTAAGTTTGATGCTAAGAAAGGTCAAGGAAGGAACACGGTAATAATTCCAAAGGGAAAGGCCTCATATTTTTCAGTCAAATTTTTGACAGCTGAAAGAAACTCTTCACAAGTTTTCAAGCAAATTGATAATAAAATTCAGATTTTTACAAAGGAAGAAAAGTAGTTACGGTTACACATCTACAACAGAAATACACAAGGAATTCAGGAAAAGTAGAAAACTGTAACAGAAAATTCTCACAAAAAGTCTTCAATACTTATAACAAAGTTGCACTAGAATCAACAAAATACGGAAAAAATTCAGAAGAAAATATATCAGGGATAAGCTCCAAAACACAAAAACATTTACAAACCCGAACCACCCTAACTGAATTGACAAACTCTCTAACTGAATTTGTAGGGAAATCCCAATAAAACTATCACCATTGATCATCTATAAAGGGTTGGTTGCTACAAAAAAGGGGGAGAAACAAGGTGAAAGGCACGGAATTCTTGAGATTCATCCCTTTGAAATTTCTAATCTCCATAACTCATCAATCCTACATCATCTCCATGCCATTCTTCACCAAGAATTCTTGCCAACTTCTTCTCAGCATCAAATCGATCATCACTTTCTTCTCAACTCTTCAATCAAAATCCTCTCCAACTCTGAACTTCATCTTCCACCCTCACAAATCTTCAACAACCTGCATCAACACGCAATCCATCAGTCCACCTGCAACAATACATCAGAACTCAACATACATCACAAGAACAAAAGGGGAATGGCTTAGAAATCATAAACAAGAAAGGGCCAAAGGATAAGTGTCAAAACCAAAAGTTCAGTTATAACAAATCAGCAACCGAATCATAACAGAATTGACAACTAATTTTACCTGCAAAATTACTACATAAACTCTCATCATTCATCTAGGCTTCGGCTAGATCTTTAAGAGGGGCTGGATCTTTCTTCTCTAAGGCTCAACTTCACTTCCTCATTCTTCTTCTTCTCCTCATTCTCCTTCATTTTTATCCTCATTCCTCAAATCACCTTCTTCACTCTTCTTCAACCACTTTCATCACTGTAATCTTCAACCCCCAAGGTTGAGATCCATGTCTTCATCCATCATAAAAAACGAAGCCTTCAACCATAGCTTCGATCTTCATCAATCTCAGGTCTCTCTCTAATCTCCAACCTTCAGTCTTTCGAAGAAATCTCCCTGCATCTTCGAACTGCATTATCGATCATCACCACAACTTCTTCAATAACCTTCAATCAATCCTCCTTTCCTTTATTGAGTTTTCAACCTGCAACATTCATGCATTATCAAGAACAGTTTACAGCTTCAAGAATCGTCCACCGCCTCGATAACAACCTTTGACAATCTGCGGATTCAAGAACACAGATTATAAGATTCGCAAATTGTTTACAGCAAGAACAAACCAAATTCAGAACCGCAGAACAAATGAGATTCGCTTCAGAGTAGAGGAAGAAGAACCGAAAGGAAACAAGGTTAATCGCATCTTACCGAGAGTTCTGTTGTTTTCACCACCGATTCAGAGTCCCACCGTAGTCATTCCTCCAAGATTTCAAGGTCGTCGTAGTTTGATTTGAGACTCGCTTTAGTCGTTGAAGAGGAACGAACGGAGGTTTCGTGGCAGAAAGGAAGTTAGATCGGAGACGATCGGAGACGACAAGCATCTCACGACGGTGATTTATGAAGGAGGTTGTTGCGGAGATATCCCTTGAGAGAGTGTAAGCATAGATTGATACACGATAGGGTGAAGGATGAGATGGAGTGGTGGAGGGCGCGGCGGAAGCGGCGTAAGGTACCGACGGTAGGATCTCGAATGGGCTAGGGTTTCATGAGAGGAGAGGAGAGGAATAATGTGTTGTTTTCTTCGTAAGTATGAACTTCCCTTTTGTTATTTAATTTATGAACTTGTTATTTTCATATTTTAATTGTAGATTAAAAGAAATAAAAACACATGAATTACCATTAATAGGCTGCTACAAAAATTGGAAAAAATCACCAATCTCATTAATTTCCCACCGCCAATCTTGATCTTTGTGAGGATAAGATGCTTTTGGGTGGTCCACTCCGGCGGTGACACTTGTCACTGTCCGGTAGGACCACCAGATTCCACCATATCTTGGTTCCTGCGTATTCTCAACACCATAAGAACTATATGCCACAATGATCATAGCCTTTGCATCGCATCATCATCATCCCCTTGAAATCGGACGGTCTAGAGTGAGTCAACAAAGTTGACTGGAGACTCATACCATGCTCCACCGGGCTTATGCGCTTATGGGCCTCTAAGACTCGCTATCAACACCCCTCAAAGCTGGCCCATTTCCCTTTTAAACTAAAAAACATTACTTTCTTACCTCCCCTTCTATTTCATTTCTTTTAAATTTCTATTTTTATATAGCTTTCATTTAAATCAACAAAAAATATTAAAATACATAATAAAATTCCCCAAAAATTATGATAGCCTTTTAATTCAATTTAGAAACTTTCCACATTTTTACTTTCTGAATTTTTGCATTTTCCAATTTAATTTCGATTTTTCATTTAATTGATTTTGTATTGAATTCTCATATGAACACATAAACTTGTACATTTTATTTTTCCCACTTCCTGTAACATTTTTGGCCCGTTCTTTTTGTTATGATTAGAAGACAAAAAATAGTACCTAGAATATTTTTGGTATATTTTTTAGGCCATTTTATCCACTGTTTTGGTAGTGTGATTCGTGTAAATAAAGGATTGAATCTTAGATAGATTTAAAGGACCGTTTGACATAGTTAGACTTTGAATTTTTAGGAGATTTTTTTAACACAATATTATAATCAGGTTAGAGACCCTAGGGAATTAATTTCACATTTTTACCATGATTTTGATATTTTTTCTATTTTAATTCATTTCCATTACATTGTTGCATATTCATGTTCATGGCATTTACTAACAATTTTCCTTTTGTGCAAGGTATTTTCCGAGGATTTGCATATGGACTTGGATTATGTTTATTATGGCTCGATTATATTTGTGGTCTATACTTTGTGATGTAATAGCTTAGAACTTGTATGCTTGTATAGTTCCTATAATTAGGATAGAAAAGATAAAACGAATCACTAGAAAACAAAATCTCAAAAATGAAATAAATAAGATACTCGATCCAACGTCGAGTAAATTTTCAAATAAATAAATAAAGTTTCATGCGACTTTAAGGTTTCTCGATTACCATCACTCCACTCCATTACACCAAAAGCAAGCCTTGCATGTTGCACACCATAAGTCGTGCGTCTTAGCACCACGCAATCGACCTACCCGATCCATCGTTTCATCCCATTTTTTCGTTTCATACACGTTCTTACCCACCATGACTTAGGAGGACCATATTGTTCATTATTGCTTTTTGTACTCGCACTTCTAGTCTAATATTCTTAGGTAGATTTAATCTTTCAAACCTCACTAACCATAGGTTATCTTCAAACTCAACTAACTTAGGGTAAGTCTAGTTTCCCTTAGAGTTTTCCTTTTACAACTTGAGTCTCACTTCTCATCTTTAAAGAAAAATCAAAACACTTAATAAAGGAAAATGTGTACAATGAGTCACAAGCCTTAAGCTATACGGGAAATGATTAGTGGAGGTCTCCTCCATTCTTCTAGGAGGCTTTACAAACGTTCCATTGGGGGCGATCTTGGAAAGTATTCGCTCCTGTGTCATAGTCTTTAGTGTTGTACATACAATAAACACAACTTCAAAACACTTCTTCTAAAAAATAATAAACCAAGACAACATGTCTTCTCTTCTCATCTCATACTCTTTGCGGACGAATTTGACTTGTCTTGACAGTTCAAACAGCGATACGGTAAACACCCTCGAGTCAGAGCCGGTAACACCTGAGCTAGAGCTATGGCAACGTCATCTTAAAAATCACAAACAAGTTCCCACCTTAGTTAGACGAACTACGGCAACTCTGATCCTCATTTATCCCGATGAGGTACGTAGGCAGTGGGGTAGGACCCATTCGAGCACAATCATTCTTTTTCCCTACATTTTCCCCCCATCTTTCCATTCTTCAATTCCATTTCTTTTCTCATTTCCATTCCATTCCAGATAGCCATTCTTTTATTTAAACATCATGTTATTTCTCACCCTTTGAAAACAGACTTATAAGCATGGATCCCGTCGGGTACGGTGGACGGATTGGGGTGTTAATACCTTCCTAATTCGTAACCGACTTCCGGATCCAGATCTTTGGTTCGCAAGGCCTCGTCCTTTTCCTTCTTCCTTAGGTTTGTGCAACATTACCTTTCCCATTCCTTCGGGATAAAAATGTCTGGCTGGCGACTCTAACTTTTCCGCGCCACTTTCGCGTTTGTACTAGGATGAAAATCCCGGAAGCGACAGCTGGCGACTCTGCTGGGGATCTGGAATCTCTGGTTTCCCCTTTGAGAGTCAATCCTAGCGCTTGTCTGTTTCTATTTTCGTTGGGTGTTTATTCATTCGTTGTTGTGCTTTAGTTTAGCTCTACTATTTTATTTACATTTTATCGCGTTACTTTATAATTTTATTTACATCTTTCTGCACTTTACTTTACTGTCGCATATACTGGCATATATTGTACTAGCTGTTCTGGTTTTCCTTGGCGGGATGGGATTATTGTGAGATAAGCCAAATACCCGGCTTGAGTATACACATAGGATTTAGAGTGGGCAGTCGTGTAGCTTGCGTGGTTTTGAGAACGTGTAGTTTTCACGAGTCCCACACCCAGATCAGGCTCTCTTGGGATATGTTCTATACTGCCTAGGCAGACCATAGAATGTTCCCACCTGAGCTGCTAACACTGGGAACCGATCATCGAGGACCTTAGTGGAAGCAACCCTCTCTAGTGGTGACAGTGGCAGACCATATTTTGTGGCAAACCCATTCGCACCCGAGGGCCCACTAGGAAATCGCATAGGATGACCTCGTTCTCTCATAGGAACCTAGTTAAAGCAACTGGTCGTATGACGGTAGTATTGTACCCTTCGGGATGAATGTACTATTGTTTCTCGACTTCAGTGCTAGAAGCCGAGAACTTATGAGGGATGCTTATTTTTCAGGAATTCAGCTGAGGCCTCCCTGGGTAGTACATAATGCCAAACTGATTCCCTGATTTGATCATGAGCCATTTCTCGGAAATGGTGAACGTATTATTGCTACTCGACTTTGAGAGTCCGTGATGTTGACCCGTAGTAGCATACCCGTGAGATTGGGAGCGGTTTACAGGTTTGCAGGAAAACTAAACCTTCAACCTACCTTGTTCTTGATACTTGAATTTTCGTTTGACACATACTTATGATCTGGTATTCTTGACAGTCGGTATTCAGGCAAATCAGAAGGCAGTACAACAATGCTCAGTATATGCAACAGTGATCACATGCCATTGCATTGCATCACATCATCCACATACTTGCATTCCTAACGCATGTTTATTCATTTGTAGGGCTGCATATCACATCCTTGATTCCAGTTGTGGGTATTGATTTATGAGCATGGAATCCAAGAGAAAGACCAAGTGCATTATCTCTTACAAGGTTCATCAGCCTGTTGTGAAGGAAATCCTCAAAGTGAAAGCCTTAGCTCCTCCAGAAGTTCTCAATGTCTTCAAGCAGGATTACGGGTGGATTTTGTATTTCATAGAGCCCATCAGTGACTATGCTTTCAGAGGGATGCACACCTTGCTACAGTTTTATGATCCACAGCTTAGATGTTTCGTACTTTCTGACTTCGTATTGGCACCTACATTAGAGGAGTATTCGAGCATCCTGAGAGTTTCCGTGAAGGACTGTGCACCATTCTTTGGGTCCAAGATTGATCCCGACTTCAAAGATGTAGCAACTGCTCTTTATTTGAGCAAGTCATTATTGGAAGACAAGATTGATAGAAAAGTAGGCTTCCAAGAATATCATTTGAGTTTCTTGTTAGATGAGGCTACTAAAGCAGCTGAGGCAAAAAGTTGGAGTACCTTCAATGCAATCCTAGCTTTGTGTATCTATGGAATCACTTTATTCCCGAACATGCCAAATTTCGTGGACGTCGATGCTATTCGCATTTTCATAACAAAGAATCATGTTCCTACTCTCTTAGGTGATCTCTACCACTCTGTGCATTATAAGAATGAGAAGCGAAGGGGTGGAATGTTGAATTGTTGCGCGACTGTATTTTATAAGTGGTTCACACGCTTTCTTCCATAATCAGGAGCTTTTGAGAGGACCAAGAACACTCTTGAATGGTCGGAAAGACTGATGGGCTTGCAAGCAAAGGACATTGTTTGGGTTAATCAGGGATTGCAGTGCATTGACATTCTTCATAGTTGAGGAGGATTCCCTAATGTTCCATTGATCGGGAGGAAAGGGGGAATTAATTATAACCCTTCCCTCACGGTTAGACAGTTCGGGTACGCCTTAAAGGAACCACCAGCCACTGTGGACATCACAGAGTCCTTGTACTTCCAATCAACGGACGGATTCGAGATTGCTCAGAAAGCTTCTAATGCTTGGCATAGTCGGAAGACAAGAGGGAAGAAGACTTTGGGAGTCGGGGATTGTCGAATGTATCCACCGTTTGCAGAATGGCTAAAAGAACGGGTTGAAGTGTTACTGTTACCATTTGGGCCTGCACCTCTTCTATATCCCTTGATCATTGAACAACCTACCATAGTTAGCATTGAAGAGTTTAACAAGGTGAAGACGGAAAGAGACAGTTTGTTAAAGGAGAATGCACAGTTGAGTCAAGAGCTTGCTAAGGCTAATCACGCCAGACTTGAGATTGAGTGGAAAGCTCAAGAAGATGCTGAGAAGCATGGTATTGCAAGGAAACAGTGTGAAGTTGAGTTAGCTCGGTATGAGAGGTTCGAGTTTGCTACTAGGAGCTCTTCCAAGGAACACATTGACACTAGAAGGCAACTGGATCAAAAGACCTTGATGTTCGAGAACATGAGAAAGAGGCATGCTGCTTACAGGATCAAAAGAGAGGAACAAGATAAAGTTCAAGCTGAAGAGATCGTGAGTAAGCTAAAGGAGAAAGATGAAGAGATGGCCGGTAAATTGAGAGAAAAGGATGCAGAACTTGCTAAAGCCCGAGAGGAAGCTGCTTATTACAAGCGGATGATGATCTGCTATCAGAAGAAGCTGAAGAGGTTTGAAGACAACCAGGCACAGACGAAGGAATTGGTAGAAGTTCCTAAGACAGGACCGATCATTGAATCCAGCCTAGATAGAGGATCGCATTGACAAAGACATCTTTCTGTTTGCTTGTACGTTGTGGGATTACCATCAGGACTGTTGATGGATTATTTTTATTGCACTTATGTTTAAAATCCATGTTTTGTGTGTTTTGACTATATCAACAAGTTCTTATCATAAAAGGTCTCTTTACTATCATTTTGTGTTCTCTCGCTTTGTGATCACCGACACATCTGACACGTTTGCGAAACACGTTGGTCTTCGTATTCTCAGAATTGTTTGGCACGTCTGCTACACACACACCTTATATTATCAACATTGCTTGTTATTTGCAGCAAAAAAGAGCTTTTGTCTTCATCAAACCCACAAAAACTGGAATCAGGGGATGGAATTCCCTAAGAATGAATCGACATGCCATAAGCATTCATTTCCTGCATATCATATTCTTGTGTTTTTGCAGGTTACCCAGAGTTTCTAACTTATTCAACTGCAGGCAATATAACGGTCAACACGTTCACCGATATCCAACTAAAAGAAACCGAGTAAGGATGGCTGAACGAATGCAGATTGATCTCAACGAGCTCCGTCAGAGGATGGATCAGTTTATGGACATGATGACTGGCATGGCCCAAAACCATGAGCGTCTCAGGATAATGGTTGAGCAACCCCATGGGAATGTTAATACTGGAATACCGACTGAGAATGTGGATTCTAACGCTGCCCATAACGGAGAGCCTAATCCAAATAGGACCGCAACACGTAATGCAGGTTTAGAAAACAATCAAGAGGACCAGTTCACTCTACTGGATGCTGATATGGGTAACATGAATGAGATCAACAATCGCATGTATGAAGAGCTGGCAGAGAAGATCAAAGCCATGGAATGTCAGAATTCCTTGGGCATCGATGTAACCAGTCTCGGGTTAGTGCCAGGAGTCAGAATCCCTCCTAAGTTCAAGGCACCATCGTTTGACAAGTACAACGATAGCATGTTCCCTAGGACTCACATTCACGCGTACTTTGGAAGAATCTCGGCTCACACTGATGACGAGAAACTTTGGATGCATTTCTTCCAAGATAGTCTATCTGGAGCTTCATTGAGCTGGTACATGAAGTTGAGCAGGGTCTCTATTTGAAGTTGGAAGGATTTAGCGGAAGCTTTTCTCAAGCAGTATCAATATAACATTGATATGGCTCCGAACCGCACTCAGTTGCGAAACTTGTCTCAAGGATCTAAGGAGAGTCTTAAACAGTATGCCCAGAGGTGGCGTGAGCTGGATGCACAGGTTCAACTTCCATTGCTCGATCGGGAAATGGCTGACATGTTTATAGGCACCTTGCAAGGTGTTTACTTGGATCGTCTGGCCGCCTGTCCGTCCATTGGTTTTTCTGATATCGTCATTGCTGGAGAAAGAATAGAGAATTTTCTGAAATTGGGGAAGATTAAGGATGCAAGCAGTGCTAGTTCTTCTGGTGTGAGAAAGCCTTTTGGCAACGGCCAAAGAAGAAGAGAAGGCGAGACAAATGTTGTGTACAGAGGCCGAGACAGAAGTTGATCTGACCTGATCAGGAGGGCCTTCCAAGGTCTTGGTGAATGGGCCAGAGAATGAAATGAGGAGGGGGGTGTACCTGCAAGGTGCTCCAATGCTCAAGTCAGAAGAGGTACAGAATAAGGTTATCAGAGTGTCAGTAAGAATACCTGTCCCTTTGCCATAAAAGGGGTATTTATATTGAGCCCCCAGCGCTGGGCCAAGGCTCCTAATGGGCTGGATTAGCTAGGCCCAAGGAGGAGCTGCCAGGGGACGCGTAAGAAGCGTTAAGACCTAGACCAAGATCTGCCCCCTGGTCCAACTGCCCCTATCCCTAAGGAGACAATATAGGGGAGTTGGGTGACGTGGTAAGTGAGGTGCTGTTATGGTTCTGCCCGACACAAGCCAGACGCCCGTGATGTGGTCGATGATGTGTGGACGGAGACCATGGGACGGGCAACTCGCTCTTTGCCCGACACGTAGTTAGAGACCCGAGGAAACATCCCTCGGGTGAATGGTCCTACGTCTGACGTGTCCTCGTGCTTGGTCGTTTGGACATGGGCCTGACGAGCACTGGGCCATGCCGTGCATAATGCCTTGGCCCAGTCCAGAACAGGAGCCCCCCAAGTCGAGTCTCTGAGCCAGAGCGATGACTTATGTTTCAACTTGTGGTTCCCCGAGCTGACGGGGAAGTATGATCATTCGACAGATGGGGTTGTAACAGACTTGTTCGTGACTGATCCTTTCGCCGGAAATGTCGGGGGTGGAGGTGATCGGTTGGTCTGCACCTCTTTTGTGGCAGACGAGGGTGTGACGTGGGGATGTGGCGTCTAGGTGAGTCGGGGAGACGGATAGGTGCCCGGGTCGTTTCAGTTTCTTATTTTGGAGAGACGTGTCTCAGACTTAATGGTGTCGCTTCGTTTAGTGTGCAAAGGCGGCGTAGGCAGGATAGGTAATGATGGCCTAGCGCGTTGGTCCACGCGCCAGGCAATATAAAAAGGGGTTGAGTAACTTCATTTCTACTTTTTTCGTTCACACGTTCACCGGAGTTCTCCACATCCTCTATTGTTTGCTCGCTCATCCGTCTGAGCCGCCGTCTCCGCCCGTCCTCCTATCTGAACCACCGTCTGCTGCTCGTGCGCCACCGTACCCTTTTCAACTTAACTATGTCAGGTATGATTTTCCTTGTGATCCACTGTTTTTCCTTGTTGTTTTCCGTCAAATGTATGTTATCTTTGTGGAAATGTGGTTAGGTTTGACTTAGGAATAGTGTAGTGGACCGTAGATGTACAGTAGATGGTAGAAAATAGGGTTAGGATCATACTGTACCGGGCATAAATTTCATGTGTCGGGCAATATTTGCATAGGCTATATGAAATTTCTGCCCGGCCTCCATAGAGTGCGCGTGTCACTGAGTTGAGTAGTTAGTGTCCGTCGCCGCTACGCCCTTTCACTTGACCTGCGGTGGAAGGGTGGATTTGATATGACGTCGAATTCACTCTTTCTGTCTGCGTTTCAGGTGCTACCGGGCGTTTACGACCGAGGAGGGAAGATTCCGGGTCCTCGACCGAAGATGCGACAATCGCTCGTCTCCCTGTCGGGGATGGGAGCGTCCGAGATGGTACCGAACACGCCTCATCTTCCGGGCAGGCTGACTTCTCCTGGGTTGCGGACGAGCCTTTGGAGGAGGAATCAGACTTTTGCGATGAGGCCATCACTGCTTACGCTATGGTCGAGACCATAGGTCGGGAGGATCCACCAAACTGGTACTGCTGCGCCCCCAAGGAAGAAGATCGCATTTGTCATCATTTCCCGGGGAAGCAGTTCACCATGTATGAATTTGCTTTCCGTGAAGTGGGGATTAGACTGCCCTTCAACTCCTTCCAGATGTCGGTCTTCAAGTGGCTTCGGCTGGCGCCGTCCCAACTGCATCCTAATGCTCTCGCATTTATGCGGGCATTTGAGTTAGTCTGCCAGTTCCTCGGCATTGGTTGCACTCGGGCTCTCTTCTTCCACGTCTTCCATCTCCAGCGGTCTGGCTCCCGTGGGCGTCATAGTTGGGTCTCTTTCAAGCAGCCCGTGCGCCTGTTCAAGGCGTACGAGGATTCTGTTCGTCACTTCAAAAACCGATGGTATGTGGTGATGCCGATCACCCGTGCTGCCCTTCACTCTCTATACTACTATCAACGGAAGCCAAACGGGGAGGAGACGCTGATGTCGAAGATACCGCTGAGGTGGCAGCGTGATCATTTCGATCTCTCCACGGCCCATTACCGGATCAAATATGCGATGCTCGACCAAGAGGATAGGCTCGCGTATAAGAAGTTGGTTGATTACGTGCAGAGCTTCAGCTTGGGGTTCTGGGCGAATCGACAGGGCGTGCCCTATCTGGATGAGGCCGGGGAACTAATCACCGAGACGCGCTATATTAATACGAAGGCTCTGCTCGAGTGTGATACCGAGGAGGAAGCTCTAGCGTTATTGAGTAGGTAGATTTTGTTTAGCTTTTTGTTTCGGTTAATGTCTTCGCTCGCTAATGTTTGTGTGTAATATTTTGCAGGTGCCATGCCCAGTGCCCGTGATCGGGTGTTGAAGTTAGCGAATCAGGTCGGTGCGGCTGACCGGGTGCCCAAGAAGAAGAAGAAGACTGTGGTCCGTGTCTTGGAGACCGCTGGTGATGCTGGGGCCGGTCCTTCGAATGTGGCGAGCGTGACTCCTTCCTCTCCTCCTCGGGCGATAGATATACCTGACAGCCCGCCGCTATCTGCCTCTCCCCTCCACAAACGGAAGCGTCCGTCGGGGACTCTTTCGAGGTCGTCGCTGGGAAGCCCGAATGGACCGGGCAGCTATCTGCTACCTCCTTGCTATGTGGAACGGTCGTTTTTCAAGGCCGAGGAGGCGATTGCGGTGCCGGCGCCCGAGGCCAAGGCTATTCTGGATCAAGACGCTGGTGCTCGGCGCAAATATCTGGCTAGGGACATTGCCGCTGTCATCCGGGTGATAGAGACGGCCATGGTCTTGACCGACACTTCGGTCTCCACTGCCTCGCTGGAGGATGCTCTTTTGCAGGTCCGATCGGAGAAGGACAAACTGTCCAAAGACCTGTCGGACTACAAAGAGGAGCATCAGCTGCAGGAAGGGCTGAGCCAGAAGCTGGATGAGGTGGAGAAGGAGCGAGACCAGTTGAAGGCTGCTAAGGCGAGCTTGGAAGAGCAGGTGGCCGATCATCAAAAGTTGACCAAGGACAATGCTGGCCTGAGGGCTCAGATTGAATCTCTCGAAGAAAAGGTCCGTTCTCTGGCCGACGAGACCGAGGAGGAGCGTGCCCTTGGTTCGCGCGGTGAGCTGCTGGGGCATATCCGCACTCTCAATCAAGAGCTGGTGGCCGTTTTCAAAGAGGGTTTCAATAATGCTGTCGAACAACTTGGGCTTCTGAATCCCGAGTTGGTGACGGCGGGGTCGGCCCATAACTACTGTGTCAGGGATGGTGAGATCGTCTGCCCGTTCGAAGCGGAGGAAGAGCTGGGTGGTGAGGAAGAGGAGGAGGAAGAAGAAGTGCTCCGAGCGGAGTCTTAATTATGTAATTTTAATTTGTAGTTTTGTTATGGCCTGCGTGCCCGTTATGTACTTTGGCCTTCGGGCATTTGTAATCTGGCCTTCGGGCGTACTTGGCTTCGGCCGTTGTTATTATTTTTAATATATGAATGTTTTTGTTGTCATTCATTGTGTTCGTTTATGTTTGATATTTGCTTTTATGAATTCGTACTCTGCTCGACCTCGTTAATCTCCTCGGTTTAGGGAACCGATGAAGTGTCAGGCTTTGTGCCCGTTGGGATCGAAGCCCGGGTCCGTTGTTCGAACCCTGGTCTCGAGGCTTGGGCTTTCCCATCGCGAGCTGGGTGCCCTTCCTGTCCTGGTACTTCGACGTTGAGTCTTGGTCAAGATCCCACGCGTCGGGGAGGGTTGTGTTCGCTATGAGACCCCGGCTCGTTCCCGGGTCTCGTGGTTCCTCTCTGGGGTTTTGGAGACGAAGAGCGTGGTCGTACCACCCACGTTTCCCCGTGATATATTTAGCTGTAATATTGTCTAAGTTTTTCTGCGTTCCATGGTCGAGCGAGTTGTTCTCCTTGTAGGTTTTCTAGGTAATAGGCCCCGTTGCTCGTCTTGTCGCGGACGCGGTAGGGGCCTTCCCAGTTGGCCGCCAGCTTGCCCTCTCTTGGGTTTTTCTGGTTTCTTCTGAGGACCAGGGTGCCGACCTGGAACTCTCTTCTTATGACTTTCGCGTCGTGGCGTAGTGCTATTTTTTGTTTGAGGGTCGTTTCCCTGAGGGCTGCTTCGGAACGTATCTCCTCGACCAGGTCGAGCTCGGCTCTGAGGGTTTCATCGTTCATTTCCTCGTCTAGGGGTTCCTCTATCCTCCTCGTCGGTGTCCGTATTTCCACCGGGATGACTGCTTCGGTGCCGTAAGTCAGTCGGAATGGGGTTTCCCCGGTGGTAGAATGCGGTGTCGTGCGGTAAGCCCATAGGACGCTGTGTAGCTCCTCGACCCATGCCCTTTTCGCCTCGCCGAGTCTGCGTTTGAGGCCACGTAAGATTACCCTGTTGGCCGCCTCTGCTTGCCCGTTCGTCTGCGGATGTTCGACAGATGTGAAATGCTGTGTGGTGCCCAGGCCAGCGACGAAGTCCTGGAATCCTCCGTCCGTGAACTGTGTCCCATTGTCTGTGACAAGTGCCTGGGGTATACCGAATCGAGCGAGGATGTTGCGTTTGAAGAACCGGAGAATGTTCTGCGCGGTTATTTTAGCCAGTGCCTCTGCCTCGATCCATTTGGTAAAGTAGTCCACCCCGACGATGAGGTATTTATTCTGATTCGATCCGGTTACGAAGGGTCCGAGGATGTCCATGCCCCACCACGCGAAGGGCCATGGGGAAGACAGTGATTTGAGGTCGTTTGGGGGTGCGAGGTGCATGTCGGCGTGTCGTTGGCATTTGTCACATCTTTTGACGTGCTCTTTCGAATCGCTTTGCATGGTCGGCCAGTAGTAGCCTGCTCGAAGGGCCTTTCGTGCGAGCGATCGCCCGCCGAGGTGTTGAGCGTTGATTCCCCGGTGTATCTCTCCAAGTATGTCGGGGACTTTCTCTTCCTCGACGCATTTAAGTAACGGGACGGAGAACCCTCTCCGGTAGAGTTTTCCTTCGAGGAGTACGTACGAGCACGCTCGTCGTTTGACAGTGGTCGCCTCTTTCGGGTCGGCTGGGAGCTCGTCTCTTGTGAGGTAATTGTAAATGGGTGTCATCCAACAGTGAGCATCCCCGATAGCGTTGACCTCGAATGGAGGAGGAAGTTTGTCGATGCTGGGTCGAGGAAGGATTTCCTGAATTACTGATTTATTCCCACCCTTTTTCCTCGTGCTGGCTAGTTTCGAGAGAACGTCTGCCCGTGTGTTGTGCTCGCGGGGTATGTGTTGAACTTCCCACCTTTCAAATTTGTCAAGCTTTTCTTTGACAAGGGACAAGTACTCGAGGAGGTTGTCGTTCTTGGTCTGGTACTCTCCTCGCACTTGTGAGGCCACGAGCTGGGAGTCAGTGGATATCTTTACCTCTTTCGCTCCCAGGTCTTCGGCTAACCGTAGGCCTGCGAGGAAGGCTTCGTATTCGGCTTGGTTGTTCGATGTTGGGAACGCTAGTGCCAATGATACCTCTATCAGGATCCCTTCTTCATTTTCGAGGATGATCCCGGCCCCGCTGCCTGACGTGCTAGAGGCGCCGTCGACGAAGATCGTCCATTTGTGGGCGCTCTCTGCTGGTGTCGGGCAGTGGGTCATTTCCGCGACAAAGTCGGCCAGTGCCTGGGCTTTCAAGGCTTTCCTACTTTCGTATTGTATGTCGAATTCGGAGAGTTCCAGTGACCACTTGAGCATCCTCCCGGCCATATCCGGACGCCCGAGCAGCTGTTTGATTGGCTGGTCGGTCCTCACCTTTATCGTGTGTGCGAGGAAGTAATATCGTAATCTCCTCGCTGTATTGATGAGGGCCAGGGCGACCTTTTCGATTTGCTGATATCGGAGCTCGGGGCCTTGGAGTGCTTTGCTCGTAAAATAGATGGGCTTTTGTCCTTCGTCGGTTTCTCTTATTAGGACGGCGCTGACGGCCTCGGTCCCCACGGACAGGTATAAGTATAGGGTTTCTTTTTCTAATGGTCGTGATAAGACCGGGGGTTCGGACAGAACCTTCTTTAGATGCAGTAATGCTTGCTCGCATTCATCGGTCCAGTCGAAGGTAGCCTCTTTGCGAAGGAGTCTGAAGAATGGCAATGCGTGCTGGGCCGACTTGGCGATGAAACGGGAGAGTGAGGCGAGCACTCCATTGAGTGACTGGATCGATTTCTTGGTCCTCGGGGTCGGAAATTCCGAGAATGCCCGGCATTTGTCGGGGTTGGCCTCTATTCCTCTTTCGGTGAGATAGAAACCGAGGAACTTTCCTGCCCGTACGCCGAACGTGCACTTTTCGGGATTGAACCTCATTTTACACTGTCTCGCCTGCTCGAACACCTTTGTTAGGTGTCGAGCATGGGTAACCTCCTCGTGTGATTTGACGATCATGTCGTCCATGTATACTTCGAGCATGTCCCCTATTTCATCCTTGAAGACTTTGTTCATCATGCGTTGGTACGTAGCGCCAGCGTTCTTGAGCCCGAACGGCATCACATTGTAATAGTAATTGCCCGTTGGGGTCATGAACGCTGTGTGTTTCTTGTCTGTGGGCGCCATAGGGATCTGGTTATATCCACTATATGCGTCCATGAAGGACAAGAGTTTAAAACCTGCAAAGTTATCAACGAGCATATCTATATTAGGGAGGGGGAAAGCATCTTTCGGGCAAGCCCTATTAAGATCAGTATAATCAACACACATACGCCATTTTCCATTATTTTTCTTAACGAGGACTACATTTGAGAGCCAGGTTGTGTACTGGGCTTCAGAAATAAAATTTTCCTCTAAGAGGTCTTTTACAGCTCGCTCGGCAGCCTCTGCCTTTTCGGGCGACTGCTTGCGCCTACGTTGTGCTATGGGCTTGGCTGCCCTGTCTAACGCTAGCTTGTGACACGCGATCTCGGGGTCCAGCCCGGGCATTTCTGCGGCGTTCCACGCGAAGAGATCGGAGTTCTCCTTGAGGCATGCCACGAGTTCTTCTCTAGTTTCCTCGGGTAGTCCCTTACCTATCTTCACCGTCCTTTCTGGATCGTCCCCGAGGGGAATGAGCTCGAACTCTCCGTCGGGGATTGGTCGAACCGGGGCGAACTTCCCCTCTTCGGTCTCGTCCAACCCGATGCGACAGTCGAGGTCGATGGCATTAACTCCCCGGGGAGGATCCTCGGTCCTGAGTTTTTTGTTGTTGCAGTTGCTCTTCGTGCTGACCACGGCCTGTCCTTTCGCTGCGGCGTCGTAGCATCGCCGGGCTGCTTCGATGTCACCGTGGATGGTGACCACACGTCCCAATTTGGTGTAGTATTTCATCTTTAGGTGGACGGTGGATGGGACTGCGGTGAGTTCGGCCAGCGTCGGGCGTCCAAAGATGCAATTGTAAAGGGACGGACAGTCCACGACCAGGAATTGGATTTTGACTTCCCTGGCCGTTTCTTGTTCGCCGAAAGTGACGAGGAGCTCGACATATCCCCACGGTCTGGTTGTTGCTCCGTTGAATCCTTGGAGATCTGATCCGACGTAGGGGGCTAAGTTGGTCTTGTCTAGCTTCAGAGTCTTGAAGAGATGGACGTACATGATATCCACTGAGCTGCCTTGGTCGACCAGGATGCGTCGGACGTCGAACTGGGCCATCTTTGCCCTTATCAATAGTGGGATGCCTGAATTCGGGGATCCGCCCGGAAGTTCCTCCAGGAAAAAGGATATCGGGTTGGATTTTCCCCGGTACTTTGTCAGTGTCGCTTTCTGCTCGGGGGCAGTCAGTAGGAGTTCGTCGAACTTGCGTTTGACGGAGAGGGCAGCGGCTTCCCCGTTAATTCCCCCTCCCGATATCACCAGTGCGGTTGGGAAGTCTTCCCAGGGGCTGAGTGCAGCGATTCTGCCTTCGGGCAGTGGTTCGGGGAGGAAGAAATCTTCCGGGCGTGACACGCAGAGGGCCACTTGGTAAGGAGAGTTGTCAGGGGGTGTTTCTTCCCGGGGTCTCTTCTTTTCTGGCTCGACATGTCTGGGAGCTTCGTTCTTCTTCGTATACTGCTTTAGGTGCCCCTCTTGGATTAAAATCTCTATTGCATCCTTTAGGTGGACGCAGTCTTCTGTCACGTGCCCGTGACTTCTGTGGAACCGGCAGTACTTGGATTTGTCGGTGTGGGGCTTTGGCGCAGATGGTTTTGGGAACCTGACCCTGCCCTGCTTAAATTAAGAGTTGATACATTCTGCAAGGATACGCTCTCGAGGAGCTGTTAGTAAGGTGTACTCGCTATATCTGCCCGCGGGGCCTCTTCCTTCTCGGAGCTCGCGAGGTCTTTCTTCTCTTCGCTTGTCCCCGTTGCGACGGGGGATGCTCGTGTCCTCGCGTTTGGAGTGCTCGGTATCGCCGGCGTTACGTCCGCTGCGGGCGTTGTGTGCCACCTGTTTTTCCTCGTATCTGATGTAGGCCTGGGCCTTATGCAGGAGTTCGTTCAAGGTGCGGGGAGGCTCGATTCCGACGGCTCTGCTAAGCTCACTGCCGGGCAAGAGACCTCTTTCGAGGAGATACTTCTTCATGTGCTCGGTGGTATCCACCTCGACAGCTTCCTGGTTGAATCGCTCGATGTACGAGCGTAGTGTTTCATTCTTCTTCTGTACTATGGCTTCAAGGGTCGCCTCAGTCTTGGGGTGACGACGGGAAGCTGTAAAGTGCCTGGTGAACATGGACCTCATGACTCTCCATGACGTAATGGATTCAGGGGCCAAGCTTTTGTACCAAGCCATGGCCCCTTTCCTGAGGGTCGTTGAGAACAGTCGGCATTTGAGGTGCCCGGTTATATCATTACGGTAGTCGAGCATCGCGTTAACGTTGTCGACGTGGTCGTCTGGATCGGTAGTCCCGTCGTATACAGCCAGATTGGGCGGTTTCTCCATGCCTCTGGGGAGCGGAGCCTCCATTATTGCCCGTGATAAGGGACAGTGCAGGTCCTCCTCGTCGCTCCTTAAGGGGGATAGTTCGTTGTTGTCGGGGCTGTGCCCGTGCCTTGGTGATGCTCCTGCTCGGCCTTCGTCACGACGGGCGCGTGCCCTACTGACGTGAGGTTCTGGGGAGCGACGTCCTCGCTTCTTTGTTGGTTCTGAACGTTGCTGTGTCCTCCCCTCCGGCTGGAGTCGGGTCTCTTGGCGCTCGGCTTCGAGGGCCATGATTCGTTCGTGCTGTTGATAGAGCATAGAACCGGCCTGATTGAGGGCATTTACCATGGCAATCATTGTGGCGTCTCCTTCGACGGGAACGGGAATGGGGTGAAATGTCTTTGCCCCTGAGTTGTGAGCATGAGGGGCATCCCCGTTGTTTTGTGGCTCTGGAGACGGGGTGGATGGACGACCGTCTCGAGCGTCTGTTTCGCGGGATGGTGGGCCGTCGTCCATAGTGTAGTCGACGAGGGGACGGCTGCGCTCGCTAGGTTGTTCTCCGGCCATGTTGGAAGGACAGAAATAAATGAGCTTTGATCCTCTTTTGATGAAGATGGGGATAGCTAGTTTCCCACAGACGGCGCCACTGATCTGACCTGATCAGGAGGGCCTTCCAAGGTCTTGGTGAATGGGCCAGAGAATGAAATGAGGAGGGGGGTGTACCTGCAAGGTGCTCCAATGCTCAAGTCAGAAGAGGTACAGAATAAGGTTATCAGAGTGTCAGTAAGAATACCTGTCCCTTTGCCATAAAAGGGGTATTTATATTGAGCCCCCAGCGCTGGGCCAAGGCTCCTAATGGGCTGGATTAGCTAGGCCCAAGGAGGAGCTGCCAGGGGACGCGTAAGAAGCGTTAAGACCTAGACCAAGATCTGCCCCCTGGTCCAACTGCCCCTATCCCTAAGGAGACAATATAGGGGAGTTGGGTGACGTGGTAAGTGAGGTGCTGTTATGGTTCTGCCCGACACAAGCCAGACGCCCGTGATGTGGTCGATGATGTGTGGACGGAGACCATGGGACGGGCAACTCGCTCTTTGCCCGACACGTAGTAAGAGACCCGAGGAAACATCCCTCGGGTGAATGGTCCTACGTCTGACGTGTCCTCGTGCTTGGTCGTTTGGACATGGGCCTGACGAGCACTGGGCCATGCCGTGCATAATGCCTTGGCCCAGTCCAGAACAGAAGTTATTCCCAAGGTTACTACCAAGCAGCTGCGGTGACTATTACTCCACAGGTTCAACAACAATGACCACAGGGTCAGCAACAACAGGTACAGAGACCGTTTCAGCAAAGAGCGAGAGCAAGAGACTGTAAGATTGATCCTGTCCCATGTCCATATGTTGTATTACTCCTAGAGCTGCTAAAGTTGAACATGGTCGAGCTTCGTACCATGAGGCCTACTCCTCCGGACAATCTACCTCCGAATTTTGATGCTAACGCCAGGTGCGAATTCCATTCGGGTGCCCAAGGGCACAGTATTGAGAAATGTTGGGCTTTTCAGAACAAGGTACAGGACCTAGTTGACTCCAAGGCGATCAATTTCGCTCCTCTCCCAAATGTACTTCAGAATCCGATGCCTAGTCACAATGGAACCGGTGTCACGGTTGTTCTACTAAATGGTCCATGTTAAGATGAAGTCTTCGAGTTAATCACCCAGGACGACAGGGTATTCATGAAGCAAATAAAGCCAGCAGTATTCAAATACTCTCAATGATGGCATTTATGTGTTTGCCTTTCTTTATTGTTCATTTTCATCCCTATTGAGGGGAACTATGTCGCTCTGATTCTTCATTGGTCTTTGATCAATGGAGATACGTAGGCAGAAGATCGTCAGGTCTTTCCGAGCAACCTTATGGGGCAACTTTACTCCCTAGCTTTACTCTTTCTTTCAGACGTCTCGTGTCAGAGTCAGAATAGCTAGAAAAAGTATGAATGCTATGGTTAGGTATACGGCTGCAAATTGAAGATTACATGCCTGTGAAAAGAGCTATTGATCACTGAAAGTATCCAAGACTGACAGGTCCAGACGGAGTCAAGCCTCCTCAACTACGGCAATATTCAGTTTCTTTACTGCATTTCCATTTGTAGTTTCTTTTATGTGTTAAACATTTGTCTACATGTACGAAATTTGTTTGCTTTTGAATGTTAGCAATAATAAAACTCACATGTTTTTCTTGAAGTAATTCATTCGCATTCACTTATAAATTTTTCATGTGTACATCGCAATACCAATTGCCGTGCTTAAACTCTATGAAGGAGAATGACGAAACAAAAACGCAAAATCTCTAATTGTGTGCTCTCGGGTAAGGCCTTGTTGACGATGTACATGCTTTGTTTCAAATCCCTAAACACTGGAGATATAAGGAAGATAGACCCTTGCTAACCCCTTTGAGCCTTGAAGTAGGAGTTTCTTTTTGCATAAAAAAACCCTCGCATGTAACCCAGGGGCAGGGTAGATGTCAGCTAGTCGGACCAAGCGTTCAGGCTTTCATGAAGGAGTGTATTTGAGGATCCATTACATTCTACTATGCTAATCAAGAGGTCCAAAGACCAGAAACCACAATGGTTATCCAAGTCAAAAGGTCCAAAGATTGAAAACCACAATGGTTATCCTTCGTCGACCAAAGAATAAGGCAGTCACAACCCTCGCAAAGCAATCAAGGCAAATAGTGTCACACGATTGGTTCAAAATGCAAAAAGAAAAAGAAAAGAAAAAGCCCGCTAAGTCGAAACTTGAAAACAAGCGACTTAGGAAAAAGTTAGGGCATCCCGCTGGACTTCACGATCAAAGATTCACAAGAATCAGTCTAGGAAAAAGTTAGGGATAAAGCAAAATAACGCAAAAGCGAAAGACGGAAAGGATTACACAAGAAAGATCCTCAAATGAGAACAAAGTCGTGTGGCACAGACACGAAAGAGAAAAAGGGTGACTGACTCACAACAACAACCTGATTGGTGCTTGAACTGATAGCAGCAATGGTTCCTCAATGAACACGAAACCCTTATGAAAGATGAATGCTTGGGAAAACTTGTTGAACATAGGAATGAAGAACATCACGAAGAGTGGATGGGCACAAATAAACTTCGAGCCTATATCCTTTGTTTCTGTAACCGTGAACCAGGCCACGATACAACCCTCAAAAGTCCTAACTGAAACAGGGATAATTTGAGAGCGTACTACTATGAGACCGCGTTCTTGACTCCTACGAGTTATGCTAAAAGACATTTGTTGGTATTGCATGTACATACTTTCATTCAAAATAATGTCGTATCTTAACCAGTGATTCGCTCACAAAGGTTTGCGACACCTTTTTCAATAAATACTTCAATTTTAGCATGTGTGTTGCATTAGAATTTTCATTCTAAGAATAAACATTTTTTGCTTGCATACATTTGTTTGGCATTATAAATGGTTCCCATGCGGAAATTCAATCCAGAAGCTTAAGCTTGCCAAGTTGAGAAGTCTAAGACTTCTGAAAGACAGTCATGTCGAGGTGCACTTTTTCGAGGAAGCTTCATTGAACAGGGACTTTCCCAACTAGTCATGGTAAGAGCTAGCCAATCCAGGGCAGTTACGTCGAGCAATCTCTTCAAAATTAAAGAGTTAACCTATCCGGGGCAGTTACATCGAGCAATCTCTTCAAATTTCAGTCAAACTGGGGCAATCACTTCGAGATTAAAATCTCTCCAAGAGCGAAGATTAGTCAGTCAAGTACAAAACTATTCAAATACTCGTATTGGGGCAGGCCACCCCTATAGTATGAGAATTCATCCTTTCCTGAAGACAGGCGATCGAAGGCATTTACCCGGAGTTCAGAATACCGTGGTCACTCGTCAAGCCAATTATCTCGTTCAGTACTTCTGACAGCTCCTAGCTCATCTGCATTGGCAATGGTTACCTCCTCAGCAAGGGTATTACGCTAATTCATGCAGTCGTTACGATACTTAAGAGTTTAAGGACACTAAGTCTTTTGTAAAATCCTCTTAAGGTAAAATCCATACAGAAGCAAATGATCCCCTGCACGAGACAACTTGGATTCTTTTCCTCCTCAGTAGGACGTGTCTCGGTTTTGTCATCCCCAACAAACGGAGGGAAGTTATCCCCAGTAAAGTCACCAAGTTTTTCCTTCAGCTGGTTTCCTCGATCTCGGTCCCTCAAACGGATCTGAGGTAACTCATATTCCCTTAGAAGATTTCAGATAAATCATTCTCTTCCCCAGCAGATCCATAAGAGTGGATAATCCCCAATAGTCGAGGTATCCCCTGGCACGGCCCTCAAATCTAAAGTCCAATTTATTTTTGGCAGAGGTGATAATTCGGGATAGATGAATTATGCACGCTCTTTTCCAACAGAGATGTTATCCCCACAGGGCTTCTTGAGATCGAATCCGCGATCATTGTGTTTCCCCACAGAGTCAGCAAGAACTTACTACTTCCGCGTCTGGGATTCCCTTTACACTCATACCAGTTCGTTGACAATACTCAAGACATAACTTCCCCAGTTTCATAGGGCATCATGCCATGTGTTGCACCCCAAAATTTGCCCTCACAAGATAAGACTTTGTGTACTAAGAGGTTCACAAGATTCACAAGACATCTTATGAGGTTCACAAGGTTCACAAGACATCTTATGAGGTTCACAAGATTCACAAGACATCTTATAAGGTTCACAAGGTTCACTAGACATCTTATGAGGTTCACAAGGTTCACAAGACATCTCATGAGGTTCACAAGGTTCACAAAGTTCACAATTAGTCAGAAGATGTGACAATTCCCTCAGACAATGCATTCTCCTAAGCAATGCATCCTAAACTAGGGTTTTGACTTTAATCAGGCTAAATGAACTTCCAAGACTTCAAGTGAGCTTCATAACATCTTATATGTGTTTAATAATCCCCATGACAAGTTTCAAGACTTTTCCCAAAGTTTTGCTCAGTCAGATGATCAGATAGGTCAAAATCAGTCAAAGTAGTTAAAAAGTCAAACTGAGGTCAACTGTGGTCAAACCAAAGTCAAACTTCATGATTTTTTGCCAACATCAAGTATATGAAGCAAAATTCATCATTTTATCAAGGTTTGATCATGATTCATCAAGGAGATTTCAGATCATCAAGAATCAGGAGTTTCTAAATTAGGGTTTCCTCAGGAAAAGTCAACTGAACTTTGACCAGCCATAACTTTCACATGCTTCATCAAAATTTTTCCATCCAAAGCTAATTTTGAAGGAAATTGAATTCTCTACAACTTTGTGTCTCACAAGCCAAGCCCAAAAATGCTTCATTTGGAAGGTATGAGCTAAGACATTATAGGTCCTTTTGAAAGTCAACAAAAAGTCAACAATTTCAAAAGGGCATAACTTGAGAATGGTAAAAGATATGGACATGAAACCAATGGGGTTGGTTAGATGACTCTATAAGCTTTCCAAAATATCCAAGAACACCCCCATAGCATTAAAATTGAAGGATTTGTGCCCTTGCAAAGTTGGGAAATTTTTGAGTGGTTTATGAAGTAAATGGGGTCTTAAAACCATAATTCTTCAAATGGGCTGACTTTTTTGTGACCCAATGTGTTCCATGACATCATGCACGAAATTTATTTAATATTTTCATAATTTTATTCATTTTATTTTATTTATTATGATTTTTTTATATTAAAAATCATTTTAAATTCAAATAAAATATAAAATATGAAGATTTAAAAAATATTTTGATTCTAGAAAGTCATGAAAGCTAATTGGATCAGATTGATATGAGAATTATGGTGATTGTCTTAAAATAGCAAGGTTGTATCAAAAAATATTTGAATTTTAAGGCATGATCTTTTTCAATCTCCTTGATCCAAAAAGTCCAAAGAGTAATCACTTCTCTTGACCTAATTTCACTCACTACATATACACAAACTCATCACAATGCATAGGGACGAATTTTGCAGCCTCAAATCATAATTTCAAACTTCACAAAATCCTTCAAAAATCAATTTTCGGTTTCAATCCTAGAAGAGGTTTCAAGGTATTTTAAGAACATCATAAGCTTCCTTAAGCTTCCCTGAACCGAAACTAATCTTCACATGCCTTTGAATCATGCCATAATGCATAACCCGAAGCAATTTTGTTCTTGAATTATTTTTTTTCGATTCCATAAATTCACTGTGTTTTAATGGATTTTGTTTGTTTAATCATGTTTATAGTGATGTGTAGAATGTTTCTGGATACTTAGATCAAAGCTTCATGGACGAATCATGAAAACACCATTTTTAGGGTTTCGGCCAAGGTTTAGGGCTTCATGATCTATGGAAGATAAATGAATTCTGGAAACATGGTTGTGTTGTATGGATCTTGAGGATCATGTTTCACTAATCAATTTGTAATAATTGTACTGTTTTGTTGATATTCGAAATTCGTAGGTTTTATATATTATGAGATTCGCAGGAAAATTCGTGACAAACTTCGCAACAAAATTCGTAGGAACCAAGGTTGAAGATGACCTCTTGGCGCCATCATGAAATTCAAAAATTGGTTTAATATTTTTTGTAATTGTTTCTATTTTATTTCAGCTAAGGCTGCCTGGCCCAGTGGTAATGGTTGCGCGTGTTATGGTTCAAGACCTTGGTTCGATTCTTGGAGGCAACATTCTTTTTATTTGATTTTCACATTCATTTACATAACTTAATATATTATGAATTGTTGTGGTTATCTAACAGATGCGCCCTTCTGGCTGGATGGTTGGAGTGTTTGTTTGTTGGTTGAGGGTCCTGGGTTCGAATCCCCCCCAGGCCCTTTTGTATTATTTTGCTTTTTGTTGTGATTTTTGCAGGTTATGAAACAAAACAACATGGTTCTTATTCTATATCACCAAACGCACGTTGGCCTAGTGGAGGATGTGCTTGTCTTGGAGGATTCAAAGCCTAGGGCCTGGGTTCGAATCCCAGCCCCAGGTATGTTTTCTTTTCTTTTATTTTGTTTTATATTTTATAATTAAACTTAAATAATTCCTTAAAAATGTTAAAATAAATATATATATTATTTGTTATATCTAAAATTCATTTTTTCTAATCAAAACTCTATTTTCAAAAATTTAATTGTTTATATATTATATGTTCATATTATTTAAATATATATATAATTTGTAAATAAATAAGTAAAACCCTAATATTTTCTAAAACCCTAATAATATTTTATAAAACCTAATTATAATTATGAATTGTTAATTTATGTGTTTGTAAATTTTAAATTGTGTATATTTATTTATAATTTGTTTATATTATTATTATACATAGTTTTATATAAATAATGTAAATAGTTTAATTAATTAATTAACCCTAACTTCTTTTTTCTAAATAATTAAAAAACTTAATTTTATCTTATGAATATAATTTATTATTTTTTATGCTTATTTAAATAATAATTAGATATTTTTATAATATGTATATAAAATTAGATAATTAGATTATTAATCATATTTTGTAAGTATATAATGTTCATTATTTATTTCTTTTATTGAAAATTTAAAAATAATTATTTATTTAAAATTGAACATTTTATATCATTATGCTAATTTCTTCTTCTTATATTTATTTTGTTTATTATTACTAATTTCTTTATTTGTTTATCTATTATGTGATTATTTATTTTATTATTATTATTACTAACCCATTTAATTATTTATTTATTTACTTATTTATTTTTAATTATTATAATGTAATTGTATCCATTATGTAATAGTTGTAATAATTTTTATTATTTATTTTTAATTGCTATGGTTAGTAAAATAGGGAGTGCAAGACATGTTTGTATTTAAAATTGGATTTAGATCATTAATCTTAAAGATAAATATTTGAATTGGTATACTCACACACGTAAGTCGATCCTGGATCGCCATCTCACTTCTTAAGGGTTACCTCTCAAGTTGCCTAAACATAAGGTCAAGTAAGGTGTATAAAGCAAATTCCCTTCTCTTATATCATCTAGTCCCTTAACAGATAAAAAGATCAAGTCCCTTCATGGTTGCCTTCGTAATGATCTTGTCCCTTTCGAATAAAGATGATAAGTCCCTTCGAATTGCTTATATACCTTACAGTTGCCTAATCACAGATGTCCCTTCACTTGTCCCTCATACATCCAAGGTAATGACTACCTATTCCTTAATAATAGGGATAGTCTTACCATTTAAAGGATATTTAAGAACAGAAAAGACTTAACTTAGGGTAGGTTCCTCTTATGTACTTGCTCACTTTTCAAAAATATTTCAAACACTTCACATTTTCAAACAAATTTTCAAACCAAAGACTTTATATATATCCGTACATGGATCATTACAAAGTGCTTAAGAAAATTTCTAAACACACACTACACATTTCAAAAACATTTTAAAGTGAGCTAAGTAACTAAGAGCCCATGGATAACCATGGATGTAAAGGGTGCTAACACCTTCCCTTTACATAACCTACCCCCCGAACTCAAAAATCTTTAAAGGTCTTTCCTGTTCTTTTATGCCCTTTCCTTTTGGATAAAATAAAAGTCGGTGGTGACTCTTGCTATCCGCAACATTTAACTAAAGTCAGTTCTCCCACCGTGTTACAGAACTGGAGACTCTGCTGGGGAGTTAATAAAAGAGGGGTACCCTTAGGAATTAGATCACTTTAATTTGTTTGCATTGTTTGCTTTACTTACTTGTTGGATTCTCTTATGTGTGAAAGATCCTAACCCGGATCTAGTGTACCTTAGGTAAATGGAAATAGACTAAGGAAACTGTACGGCGTATACCGATATGGTTGATCTGGTGGCCATAGTTGGTGTGACTTCTTGGTTGGTGCTTATGTTCCTTAAGTCAAGTTGAGGATAATATGAGGCTGCCATATGTTGTCAATGCACTAACTAACTTTTAGAACCCTAGTTATCCCATCTTGGCCTTTAGAAAAGTAGTGAGATAACCGGCTTTGGTGCAGACTGAAGTTGGTTGATACTCGATACTACACTCATTGAGATCTTAAACTTGGAGGGTTTTGGTTGGCAAGTAAGTTGCCTACTGAACAACCACCCTTGTGAAGGATCAATGACATTGAGATCCCTTAGAACCTGGTTACTTTATAGGACAGGATGAACCAACTAAACTTCAGGGGAGGGTACTTACCTTTAAACCTCATGCAAGCCTTTAAACCTAGGGCTATTGTGTGACTTGTTTGTGTGTGCCACATGTTTGTGATTGAGCATAACATCATGACATCATCATGCATCATAAGCATAGCATTTTCACTAACCATTTCAAGGACCAAAGGATTTATCTTTGTTCTTTGTTGCAGGTCATGGCTTCTTCTCGTAGAAACACTATCAGGATCAACTTTGTAGGCATACCTCCTAAGCTTAAGGAATTGGTTTCTCAAGTTTCTGAAAACTCCCAGTTCATCAAGAGACATGGTCACCTATTGGATCTAGTCACCTCAGGATTCAATGAAGACATGATGAGTGTTCTGTTTCAGTTCTTTGACCCTAAGCACCATTGTTTCACATTCCCCGACTATCAGCTGGTTCCTACAATGGAAGAGTTCTCTAAACTTCTGGGTATACCTGTTCTTGATAAAAGACCCTTCACAGGCTTGGAGAAAGAGCTTAAACCAGAGGTTATTGCTGCAACTCTACATCTGAAGAAGTCAGACATTGTCCTAGAAACGAGAAGCGGAGTTAAGGGTATTCTTGCTAAGGTATTGATAGAGAAGGCTCAAGTATTCTTGAAGGCTATGAGCTATGATGCTTTTGAGGAGATTTTAGCCTTGTTGATTTATGGCCTAGTGTTGTTCCCCAATCCAGATCAATTCATAGACATTCACGCCATCAACATATTTATGAGTCACAATCCAGTGCCTACATTACTCGGAGACATTCTGCATTCTCTTCATACTCATACTACAAAGGCACAAGGAACTCTGATGTGTTGCATACCTTTGCTATCTAGGTGGTTTATTTCTCACCTTCCTCGATCAGTGATGAAGAATGAGCAAGGGTTCAGGTGGTCTAAGAGGATTATGTCACTCTCGCATTCAGATATTCATTGGTGCTCCAGATCTATGGAGAATGTTACTATCATTGACCGTTGTGGGGAGTTTCCTAATGTACCACTTCTGGGCATAAGAGGGGGCATTACTTACAACCCTTCCTTAGCTTTACGTTAGTTTGGTTACGCTCGGAGTGATGGTCCTCATGATATGTTGATTCAGGGTATTGTGTTTGACTACGACAATGATCTGCAAGGTTACCGTCAAAGGTTCATACGAGCATGGGGAAAAGTGAACAAGGTTGACAGCAAGACTCTGGAGCCCAAGTACACTATTCCTATGGAAGCTTACCTCAGATGGGTGCGATCTCGTGCTCAGACTCTCATGATGCCATATCCTGCCATCCTGCCAGTTACTATAGAGCCTGTTGCTGAAGGAGATACCTCTTATACCATCCTTCACCCAGACATGCCCACTGACATGGAAGACATACAGAGGTCCTGGATCCAGTTGAAGGAGCAAAGGGATACTTTTGAGACTCATTACAAAGCAAGTCAAGAAAGAATCCTGGAGCTAACAAAGCAACTTCACGAAGAGCGGAATCTCAAATCATACCTCAACACAAAGAGGAAACATCCATGGGAGACTTAAAACCCCATCTTTTGTATTTACTTCATTTCATTTTGTAAGCCTAAAGAGCAGACAAATTTATTACTAATAAAAGTTTACTTTCTTGATTGTTTAAGCAAATTTAAATCCTGCGGTCCTTGAAAACATTGCATACGCATTTATACACCATATCATTGCATCACAGGTTTATTGTGTACAGGTTTCTTATCTTCTCGCTGTTTATTTCAGCAATGGCTCTTGAACAAACAGTTAAAGATCTCCAGGCACAAAATGCACAGTTCCAAGAGCTGATCCTGAACTTGTCCAAGGGGCAGGATGAATTGAAGACACTGCTGGCCAAGAAGACTAAGAAGACTAGAAGGTCAGGTGGCCTGATCAACATGGGAAGAAGGTTCAGAGGTCCTGTCAAGACCAAGGAACAGGTTGAAGATTATGAGTCTGAAGAGTCTGAGAAAGAGGGAGGCAGTCTCCATAATACAATGGGGGATTCTGATTCTGAAGCCAACTACTATCATGAGCCTAATGAAGATAAGTTCAAGATGCTGGTGGATAGAATGGATGCTATGGAATTACAAAAGTCTTCTGGGCTGTATTTTGAAGACCTGAGTTTGATATCTGGGGTGGTCATACCCATTGGTTTCAAAGTTCCTACTTTCGTAGTTTATGATGGTGTCTCTTGTCCCAAGCTGCATCTAAGGTCTTATGTCCGGAGAATCCAACCCCATACTGGTGATAAGAAGTTGTGGATCCATTTCTTCCAAGAGAGCTTATCTGGAGCTCAATTGGAGTGGTACTATCAGTTGGAGAGTGTCAACATCCGTGATTGGAATGATCTTGCTGAGGCTTTTTATAAGCAATATCAATATAATGTTGATCTAGCCCCTACTCGCATGCAACTACAAAACATGTCTATGGGTGCTAAAGAAAATTTCAAGGAGTATGCTCAGAAGTGGAGAGATTTGGCTGGAAGAGTACAACCCCCTCTAACTGACAGAGAGTTAGTGGATATGTTCATGTGCACGTTGAATGGTCCTTTTTACAGTCATCTCATTGGAAGCTCATCATCTGGCTTCACTGAGTTGATAATGACAGGAGAGCGCGTAGAAAGTGGTATAAGGAGTGGCAAGATTCAAGTGGGTGCTTCTTCATCAGGTGCTGCAAAGAAGCCTCCCAGTGGGAAGAAAGAGTCAAATGTTGTTTATGGTCAACCTGATCGTAATAGAAGGCATCAGTCTGTGAGTGCAGTTCATATCTCCAATCCAACTCCTGCAACACCAGAGCCACCACAGGGCAATCAACATAGGCCTAGAAGGCAGTTCACTAAGATCAACATGTCATTGGCCCAAGCCTTGCAACACTTGTTGAAGGGTGAACTTATCACTTTGAGGGATCCTCCTCAGAATCCCAATGTTACCTCTCCCAGGTACAATCCTAATGCACGATGTGCATATCATTCAAATTGTCAGGGACATGATACCAATAGTTGCTGGGTATTGAAAAATAAAATTCAAGATATGATTGATGCTGGAGAGATTGAGTTTGACCCTCTGGGTACTCCAAATGTGATTACTGCTCCCATGCCAAATCATGAGAAGACTGTCAATGCCATTGATGAAGTTTCACATATCTCCTCAGTTGCAGATTTGACTACGCCACTGTCTGTTATTAAGAAGAAGTTAGTACAAGCTGGGTTCTTTCCAGGTTGTCGTGAAGATTGTTTATATTGTGCCTATAAGCCAGATAGCTGCTGGAGGTTGAAGGATGGAATTCAACGCCTCATGAATAATTACATCATAGTGTTTGAGAGGGCCCCACCTTCTGTGGAGAGTATGGTTGATCATATAACTAAAGGTGAGAAGGTTGAAGAGGTGGATATGGTTGATAAAGTGCCGGTAAGGATTACTTCCAAAGGATCTGTCAAAATCACTCATAAGGGTCCAATTAAGATTACTGCTGAAGGCCCTGTGAAAATTGTTGCTGAAGCTAGAGTGGCTCCTATGATCATTACTACTCCGGGTCTTATTCCATATACTTCTGATAAAGCTGTGCCTTGGCATTATGGTTCCGATGTTTATATCCATGGTGTTAAGCAGGAACCCTTAGCTGATACGCCTGTTGCTGATGAAAACCTTGATGTTGATAATATTGGTGGATCTAGTAAGATCACACGAAGCGGAAGAGTTTTCTCTCCTCCAGTTACCTCCAAGAATGCAGTTACTCCAGCTACTACCTCTACTGCTGATGCTCGGGGCAAAGGTCCTGTTATTGAACCTATACCAACTGATGTGCCAGATGCTGATGATCTTTCTAAATAGATGGAAGAAGTACTGAAGATCATTCGCAAGAGTGATTATGACATTATTGACCAATTGGGGCATACTCCCTCCAAGATTTCTATGATGTCTTTATTGTTGTGTTCTGAGGCTCATGCCAAGGCCCTGATTAAATTTTTGAAGACTGCTCACGTACCAAATGAGATTTTTGTAGACCAGTTTGAAAATTGTGTTGCACACTTGACCTATGATAATGGGTTAGGTTTCTCCGATGCTGATTTGACTCCTGCCAATAGGGATCATAACAGGGCTCTACATATCTCTATTGAATGCAGGGGCACTACCCTGTCACATGTGCTAATAGACAATGGTTCCTCGCTGAATGTGTTGCCCAAAGAAGTCCTGAATAAGCTTAGTCCTGAAGATTCTGTGTTGAAGCCCAGTAATATAGTGGTGAAAGCTTTTGATGGCTCGAGAAGAGTGGTGCATGGAGAAATTTATCTCCCAATCAAAGTAGGTTCTCAGGTCATCAATGCTACCTTTTATGTAATGGACATTCGTCCGTCGTATTCTTGTTTGCTTGGGCGTCCCTGGATCCATGGGGCAGGTGCTGTAACCTCCACCTTACATCAGAAGCTGAGATATCCAGTAGAAGGAAAAGTTGTCACTGTTTATGGAGAGGAAGGATATATAGTTAGCCATGTGAACTCCTTTAAATATCTTGAAGTGGAAGGTGAATATGTTGAAACTCCGTGCCAGACATTCAAAGTAGTTCCTTGGGTTGTTAATAATTATGAAGCTCCTCCTGTTGTCAAGAAAGTTCCTGTGGTCACCAGAGTACCTCCAACAATGGCCTCCCTCAAAGATGATAGAGTTGTGGTGGATGAAGGTGGTTGTACTATTTGGGGTCAGCTTCCTGACATTCCTTACAAGTCTGACAAATTTGGTTTGGGTTTCACTGCAGAGTCCCAGAAGGCTGTTCGTCGTGCTCGTGTTGTTCGTATCACCAATTAGGGGATTATGAAAGATCAGATCAATGCTGTGGGTGACTATGATGAAGACTACAATTTGGATGCTTGGATTTTTCCTACTGTGGGTGTTGGGCTCAATAACTGGAAAGCTGAAGATGTTATTCCTATCTCCTTTAGTCAGGAGTAAATACTATTACTGTGTTGTTACTCTTAAAGTTTGTAATTTTTGAACAATTAAAACTCTTAAGCCTTGTGCCTTACCCGGGGCACAATGGTGTGCTTGTTATAGGATGTCATTTCATTTGCATACTTCATTCAATAAAAATCAGTGGAAGTTTCATTTTTCGTAAATATTGTGTTCCTTGTCTTTCTTTTATTATTTTTCTTTTGTCAGCTATGTGTTTTTACACACACCCACATCACTAAATGCAGATCCTCATCCACTCTCGATCCTGTTGATAACAGTTCTACTATTGCCAATTATAATTTCAAGAATCCGATCTATCAAGCTGAAGATGGAAAGGAGGACGATTGTGAAGTACCTGTAGAGCTTGCTAGGTTGTTACAACAAGAAGAGAAAGCTATACAGACACATGAAGAGCCAATCGAAGTTGTGAATCTAGGAACTGAAGAAAACAAGAAAGAAATCAAGATAGGGGCTGAATTAGAGGATAGTGTCAAGAGCAGGTTGATTCAGATGTTACATGATTATGTGGAGATCTTTGCTTGGTCCTACGAAGATATGCCAGGGTTGGATACAAACATTGTGGTTCACCGTTTACCAGTGAAAGAAGATTGTCGTCCAAAGAAGCAGAAGGTTCGTCGCATGCGTCCTGAAATGTCAGAGAAGATTAAATAAGAGGTAATGAAACAGTTTGATGCAGGGTTCTTAGCTGTGACTTCTTATCCTCAATGGGTTGCAAATGTGGTGCCGGTACCCAAGAAATATGGTAAGGTACGTATGTGTGTAGACTACAGGGATTTGAACAAGGCCAGCCCCAAAGATGACTTTCCACTTCCTCATATTGATGTTCTGGTAGACAACACTGCTCAGCATAAGGTATTCTCTTTCATGGATGGTTTCTCTGGTTACAATCAAATCAAGATGGCGCCTGAAGATATGGAGAAGACAAAATTTGTTGCACAGTGGGGCACTTTTTGTTATAAGGTGATGCCATTTGGTTTGAAGAATGCAGGGGCAACATATCAGCGTGCTATGGTGGCTTTGTTTCATGATATGATTCATCATGAGATAGAGGTGTATGTGGATGATATGATAGCCAGGTCTCAGAATGAAGAACAACATCTTGATCATTTACATAAGTTGTTTGAGAGGTTGAAGAAATACAAGTTGAGATTGAACCCAAACAAGTGTACTTTTGGAGTTAGATCTGGAAAGCTCCTGGGTTTCATTGTCAGTGGAAAAGGAATTGAAGTAGATCCTGCGAAAGTGAAAGCGATACAAGAAATGCCAGCTCCCCGTACTGAGAAGGAAGTTAGAGGTTTCTTGGGACGATTGAATTACATTGCAAGATTTATTTCCCAATTAACAGCTACCTGTGAGCCAATCTTCAAGTTGTTGAAGAAAGATCAGGTAATGGAATGGAATGATGAGTGCCAGATAGCCTTTGATAAAATCAAGAAATATCTTCTAGAACCTCCAATTTTGATGCCACCAGTTGATGGAAGACCCTTGATTATGTACTTAACAGTGTTAGACAACTCAATGGGGTGTGTGTTAGGGCAATATGACGAGTCTGGTCGAAAAGAGCAGGCAATATACTACCTTAGCAAAAAGTTTACCGACTGTGAAACAAGATACTCACTGCTCGAGAAAACTTGTTACGCTTTGGCATGGGCTGCTCGCCGACTAAGACAATATATGTTGACCCATACTACCTTGTTGATTTCGAAGATGGACCCAATCAAGTACATATTCGAGAAACCTGCTCTCTCCGGAAGAATAGCAAGATGGCAAATGATCTTGACAGAATATGACATACAGTACACTACTCAGAAGGCCATTAAAGGAAGTGTGGTAGCTGATCATTTGGCTCATCAAGCAGTGGATGATTATCAGTCAATGAGTTTTGAGTTCCCTGATGAAGACATTATGATTATTACCAAAGAACCTGGACAATATGACGGACCTGAACAAGGATCCCGATGGACTATGGTTTTTGATGGAGCTTCTAATGCACTTGGTAATGGTGTTGGTGTTGTGATCAGTTCTCCTGAAGGTTGTCATACCCCGATTACTGCAAGACTTTGTTTCTATTGTACCAATAACATGACTGAGTATGAGGCATGTATCCTGGGTATTAAAGCTGCCATTGATATGAAAATTCAGTTCCTAGACGTATATGGAGATTCAGCACTGGTAGTAAGTCAGATTAAAGGAGATTGGGATACCAAGCTTGATAATCTCATTCCTTACAGAGAGTATGTGTTGTCTTTGATCCCACATTTCAAAGAGATTACCTTTGGACACATCCCACGAAGAGAAAATCAGTTGGCAGATGCATTAGCCACCATGGCATCCATGTTTGAGATCAGCTGGTATTATGAAGCTCCCAAGATTACTATTGATAGATTTGAGAAGCCTGCATACTGCAATGAGATTGACACTGAAGAAGCAGAGGAGACACCTTGGTTTTATGAAGTAAAAAGATATCATGAAGCCCAGGAGCTCCCTGAAGGGGCATCTGTCAAAGATAGGAAGTTTTTGAGGAGGTTTTCTGCTAAGTTCTTTTTGAGTAATGAGATTTTGTACAAGCGCAATCATGATTCAACTATGCTTCGTTGTGTGGATAAGAAGGAAGCAACAGAGATTATGGAAGATATGCATGATGGGATCTTTGGCACTCATTCTAGTGGTCATACCATGGCAAAAAAGATATTGAGAGCAGGTTACTATTGGTCTACCATGGAAGCTGACTGCTATCAACATTCCAGAACATGTCACAAGTGTCAAATTTATGCTGATAAAGTCCATATACCTCCATCACCATTGAATGTGTTGACTTCTCCTTGGCCTTTTGCCATGTGGGGCATTGATATAATTGGTGAGATCAAGCCTACTGCTTCTAATGGACATCGTTTCATCCTGGTTTCTATTGATTACTTCACAAAGTGGGTGGAAGCAGCTTCATTTTCATTTGTTACTAAGAATGTGGTGGCTCGATTCATTAAGAATAATCTCATATGTAGGTATGGCATCCCTGAAAGGATTATTACTGATAATGGCTCTAATCTGAACAACACTATGATTACTGATCTTTGCACGCAGTTCAAGATTAAGCATCACAACTTTTCTCCGTATCGTCCAAAGATGAATGGGGCAGTAGAAGCTGCTAATAAGAACATTAAGAAGATTATACATAAGATGACTGTTACTTACAAGGATTGGCATGAGATGTTACCATTTGCTCTTCATGGTTATTGTACTACAATACATACTTCAATAGGGGCAACCCCATTCTCCTTAGTCTATGGTATGGAAGCAGTTCTACCCATTGAAGTTCAGATCCCTTCCTTAAGAATCATGAAGGATGCAGGCTTGGATGAAGATGAGTGGATTCAGACCCGACTGGACCAGATAAATTTGATTGATGAGAAGAGGTTGGCAGCTGTGTGCCATGGCCAAATGTACCAGAAACGGATGATCAAAGCTTTTAATAAGAAGGTTAAGCCAAAGGTATATCAGGCTGGTGACTTGGTAATCAAGCGTATCATATTACCACAGGGTGATCCTAGGGGCAAGTGGAATCCTACATATGAAGGACCATTTGTGGTCAAAACAGTATTCTCAGGAGGTGCCATGATGCTTACTACTATGGATGGTGAAGACTTCCCACAGCCTGTAAACGCAGACATAGTTAAAAAATACTACGCATAAAAAGAGACCCGCTAGGTTGACTGGCCTAGGCAAAAATAAGGGCATCCCGGCGAACCAAAAGGGTTCGGGCAAAAATTAGGGATATATATAAAAAATGTACACCCGGCAAGTCGAAAACCAGAAAAGGCGGCTTGGGCAAAAAAGGGTATCCCGGTGGATTGAAAACCTGAAAAGGCAATCCAGGCAAAAGTTAGGGATTAAAGCGTATGACTATGTCTCGTTTGGATCACTCATGAAACTACAACCAATTGTACTACTTATTCAAGCTCGAACAGATAAAGCTCAATCCAATCATTTCCGTCTCGACAGCAGAAGATGAGATACTTGAAGATAATGGCAATAGTAGAATTGAAACTCAATAGGATTATTTCCCACATAGCTGATTTTCTTTGTTTTGTAAAAATTTTACGACGAATTCCTCTTACTAGGATTTCTGTCTCCTTGTACAAACTTGCCTATGTATAGGTCATTTTGTGATATAAATAAAATTTCATCTTTGAATCCAGATTTACTTTTACCCTATTTACATAAGCGAAACGTCCATTGGTTGTGTTTGAATGTATATATGCTTTTGAATATGATTGATGTTTACCAGAAATGCATAAATGCTTAATATGATTGATGTTTACCAGAAATGCATGAAAATGCAGTAATAGTATTTACTAAGGACGAACGAGGGAAGGAATTCAACGAAGCTTCGCCGGTTCATCCCTACCAGACAACTACAAATCCCCCAGTAGGGCAAATCCATCTTCATAAATACTTCGAGACACGTCTCCCCTGGAATTTATATCCGTCTCTTTTATCCTCAGAAGGATAATCGGGAATTTATTCTTTCAATAGGAGTACGACGAACGAAGACGAGAGGTTATGTATACCTTACTATCAAACGAAGACGGGAGGTTATGGATACCTTAGTATCGAACGAAGATAGGAGGTTATGGATACCCTACTATCGAACGAAGACGGGAGGTTATGGATACCTTACTATCGAACGGAGATGGGAGGTTATGAGTACTATATTATCAAACGAGATGGGAACGAGTTCCTCATATTCTTCAGCCAAAAATCAGGATTTACTTTCCCTGGTCAGCAGTTGTTATACGAAGATATCCAGACGCTTCAGGCTGCATGATTCATACATACATCATCATACCATAACATACATATCCATAAATGCATAATACATTACTTAAGTGCATCATACTATACATGCATACATAATGTATAAATTAATATTATCTTGCAGAATGTTATATACATCATGATATTTGCATCGAACTAATCTTGTTTTTCAGATTAATTCTCCAGCAGACAAACTTTATCAACAACTTTTTACCTTGGGCCGTTGTTTATCTTCCCAAAGGTTATCTCATTATATTGGGACGTCGTTTATCTTCCCGAAGGCTATCTTGAGACGTCGTTTATCTTCTCAAAAGCCATATTGTTACCTTGGGCCGTTGTTTATCTTCCCAAAGGTTATCTCATTATATTGGGACGTCGTTTATCTTCCCGAAGGCTATCTTGAGACGTCGTTTATCTTCTCAAAAGCCATATTGTTACCTTGGGCCGTTGTTTATCTTCCCAAAGGTTATCTCATTATATTGGGACGTCGTTTATCTTCCCGAAGGCTATCTTGAGACGTCGTTTATCTTCTCAAAAGCCATATTGGTACCTTGGGCCATTGTTTATCTTTCCAAAGGTTATCTCATTATCTTGGGACGTCGTTTATCTTCCCGAAGGCTATCTTGAGACATCGTTTATCTTCTCAAGAGCCATATTGGTACCTTGGGCTGTTGTTTATCTTTCCAAAGGTTATCTCATTATCTTGGGACGTCGTTTATCTTCCCGAAGGCTATCTTGAGACGTCGTTTATCTTCTCAAAAGCCATATTGTTACCTTGGGCCGTTGTTTATCCACCCAAAGGCTAGAGCTTCATATTTGGCATTGCTTTCCTCTCAAAGAAATATATCTGAAGAACTTTTCTCCGAATGGCATCTTTAAGCCCATCTCCAGTTCTTCCAAGTGGCATCTTCAAGCCCACTCTAGAATATACCACTAGTCATCAGTATTATTCTACGCACCGGTGAGTGCAAATTTTTGGGTTTTTGTGTTCAATCCCCTTCAACCTTCCAGGTCACGACTGGCACATATACCAATCTAACCCCTCAGGTTTCAGAAAATTGAACAGGGGCAGCTGTTGCACCCCAAAATTTGCCCTCACAAGATAAGACTTTGTGTACTAAGAGGTTCACAAGATTCACAAGACATCTTATGAGGTTCACAAGGTTCACAAGACATCTTATGAGGTTCACAAGATTCACAAGACATCTTATGAGGTTCACAAGGTTCACAAGACATCTTATGAGGTTCACAAGTTCCACAAGACATCTCATGAGGTTCACAAGGTTCACAAAGTTCACAATTAGTCAGAAGATGTGACAATTCCCTCAGACAATGCATTCTCCTAAGCAATGCATCCTAAACTAGGGTTTTGACTTTAATCAGGATAAATGAACTTCCAAGACTTCAAGTGAGCTTCATAACATCTTATATGTGTTTAAGAATCCCCATGACAATTTTCAAGACTTTTCCCAAAGGTTTGCTCAGTCAGATGATCAGATAGGTCAAAATCAGTCAAAGGAGTTAAAAAGTCAAACTGAGGTCAACTGTGGTCAAACCAAAGTCAAACTTCATGATTTTTTGCAAACATCAAGTATATGAAGTAAAATTCATCATTTGATCAAGGGTTGATCATGATTCATCAAGGAGATTTCAGATCATCAAGAATCAGGAGTTTCTAAATTATGGTTTCCTCAGGAAAAGTCAACTGAACTTTGACCAGCCATAACTTTCACATGCTTCATCAAAATTTTTCCATCCAAATCTCATTTTAAATGAAATTGAATTCTCTACAACTTTGTGTCTCACAAGCCAAGCCCAAAAATGCTTCATTTGGAAGGTATGAGCTAAGACATTATAGGTCCTTTTGAAAGTCAACAAAAAGTCAACAACTTCAAAAGGGCATAACTTGAGAATGGTAAAAGATATGGACATGAAACCAATGGTGTTGGTTATAGGACTATTTAAGCTTTCCAAAATGTCCAAGAACACCCCCATATCATTAAAATTGAAGGATTTGTGCCCTTGCAAAGTTGGGAAATTTTTGAGTGGTTTATGAAGTAAATGGGGTCTTAAAACCATAATTCTTCAAATGGGCTGACTTTTTTGTGACCCAATGTGTTCCATGACATCATGCACGAAATTTATTTAATATTTTCATAATTTTATTCATTTTATTTTATTTATTATGATTTTTTATATTAAAAATCATTTTAAATTCAAATAAAATATAAAATATGAAGATTTAAAAAATATTTTGATTCTAGAAAGTCATGAAAGCTAATTGGATCAGATTGATATGAGAATTATGGTGATTGTCTTAAAATAGCAAGGTTGTATCAAAAAATATTTGAATTTTAAGGCATGATCTTTTTCAATCTCCTTGATCCAAAAAGTCCAAAGAGTAATCACTTATCTTGACCTAATTTCACTCACTACATATACACAAACTCATCACAATGCATAGGGACGAATTTTGCAGCCTCAAATCATAATTTCAAACTTCACAAAATCCTTCAAAAATCAATTTTCGGTTTCAATCCTAGAAGAGGTTTCAAGGTATTTTAAGAACATCATAAGCTTCCTTAAGCTTCCCTGAACCGAAACTAATCTTCACATGCCTTTGAATCATGCCATAATGCATAACCTGAAGCAATTTTGTTCTTGAATTATTTTTTTTCGATTCCATAAATTCACTGTGTTTTAATGGATTTTGTTTGTTTAATCATGTTTATAGTGATGTGTAGAATGTTTCTGGATACTTAGATCAAAGCTTCATGGACGAATCATGAAAACACCATTTTTAGGGTTTCGGCCAAGGTTTAGGGCTTCATGATCTATGGAAGATAAATGAATTCTGGAAACATGGTTGTGTTGTATGGATCTTGAGGATCATGTTTCACTAATCAATTTGTAATAATTGTACTGTTTTGTTGATATTCGAAATTCGTAGGTTTTATATATTATGAGATTCGCAGGAAAATTCGTGACAAACTTCGCAACAAAATTCGTAGGAACCAAGGTTGAAGATGACCTATTGGCGCCATCATGAAATTCAAAAATTGGTTTAATATTTTTTGTAATTGTTTCTATTTTATTTCAGCTAAGGCTGCATGGCCCAGTGGTAATGGCTGCGCGTGTTATGGTTCAAGACCTTGGTTCGATTCTTGGAGGCAACATTCTTTTTATTTGATTTTCACATTCATTTACATAACTTAATATATTGTGAATTGTTGTGGTTATCTAACAGATGCACCCTTCTGGCTGGATGGTTGGAGTGTTTGTTTGTTGGTTGAGGGTCCTGGGTTCGAATCCCCCCAGGCCCTTTTGTATTATTTTGCTTTTTGTTGTGATTTTTGCAGGTTATGAAACAAAACAACATGGTTCTTATTCTATATCACCAAACGCACGCTGGCCTAGTGGAGGATGTGCTTGTCTTGGAGGACTCAAAGCCTAGGGCCTGGGTTCGAATCCCAGCCCCAGGTATGTTTTCTTTTCTTTTATTTTGTTTTATATTTTATAATTAAACTTAAATAATTCCTTAAAAATGTTAAAATAAATATATATATTATTTGTTATATCTAAAATTCATTTTTTCTAATCAAAACTCTATTTTCAAAAATTTAATTGTCTATATATTATATGTTCATATTATTTAAATATATATATAATTTGTAAATAAATAAGTAAAACCCTAATATTTTCTAAAACCCTAATAATATTTTATAAAACCTAATTATAATTATGAATTGTTAATTTATGTGTTTGTAAATTTTAAATTGTGTATATTTATTTATAATTTGTTTATATTATTATTATACATAGTTTTATATAAATAATGTAAATAGTTTAATTAATTAATTAACCCTAACTTCTTTTTTCTAAATAATTAAAAAACCTAATTTTATCTTATGAATATAATTTATTATTTTTTATGCTTATTTAAATAATAATTAGATATTTTTATAATATGTATATAAAATTAGATAATTAGATTATTAATCATATTTTGTAAGTATATAATGTTCATTATTTATTTCCATTATTGAAAATTTAAAAATAATTATTTATTTAAAATTGAACTTTTTATATCATTATGCTAATTTCTTCTTCTTATATTTATTTTGTTTATTATTACTAACTTCTTTATTTGTTTATCTATTATGTGATTATTTATTTTATTATTATTATTACTAACCCATTTAATTATTTATTTATTTACTTATTTATTTATTTTAATTTATTATAATGTAATTGTATCCATTATGTAATAGTTGTAATAATTTTTATTATTTATTTTTAATTGCTATGGTTAGTAAAATAGGGAGTGCAAGACATGTTTGTATTTAAAATTGGATTTAGATCATTAATCTTAAAGATAAATATTTGAATTGGTATACTCACACACGTAAGTCGATCCTGGATCGCCATCTCACTTCTTAAGGGTTACCTCTCAAGTTGCCTAAACATAAGGTCAAGTAAGGTGTATAAAGCAAAGTCCCTTCTCTTATATCATCTAGTCCCTTAACAGATAAAAAGATCAAGTCCCTTCATGGTTGCCTTCGTAATGATCTTGTCCCTTTCGAATAAAGATGATAAGTCCCTTCGAATTGCTTATATACCTTACAGTTGCCTAATCACAGATGTCACTTCACTTGTCCCTCATACATCCAAGGTAATGATTACATATTCCTTAATAATAGGGATAGTCTTACCATTTAAAGGATATTTAAGAACAGAAAAGACTTAACTTAGGGTAGGTTCCTCTTATGTACTTGCTCACTTTTCAAAAATATTTCAAACACTTCACATTTTCAAACAAATTTTCAAAACAAAGACTTTATATATATCCGTACATGGATCATTACAAAGTGCTTAAGAAAATTTCTAAACACACACTACACATTTCAAAAACATTTTAAAGTGAGCTAAGTAACTAAGAGCCCATGGATAACCATGGATGTAAAGGGTGCTAACACCTTCCCTTTACATAACCTACCCCCCGAACTCAAAAATCTTTAAAGGTCTTTCCTGTTCTTTTATGCCCTTTCCTTTTGGATAAAATAAAAGTTGGTGGCGACTCTTGCTATCCGCAACATTTAACTAAAGTCAGTTCTCCCACTGTGTTACAGAACTGGCGACTCTGCTGGGGAGTTAATAAAAGAGGGGTACCCTTAGGAGTTAGATCACTTTAATTTGTTTGCTTTGTTTGCTTTACTTACTTGTTGGGTGCTCTTATGTGTGAAAGATCCTAACCCGGATCTAGTGTACCTTAGGTAAATGGCAATAGACCAAGGAAATTGTACGACGTATACCGATATGGTTGATCTGGTGGCCATAGTTGGTGTGACTTCTTGGTTGGTGCTTATGTTCCTTAAGTCAAGTTAAGGATAATATGAGGCTGCCATATGTTGTCAATGAACTAACTAACTTTTAGAACCCTAGTTATCCCATCTTGGCCTTTAGAAAAGTAGTGAGATAACCGGCTTTGGTGCAGACTGAAGTTGGTTGATACTCGATACTACACTCATTGAGATCTTAAACTTGTAGGGTTTTGGTTGGCAAGTAAGTTGCCTACTGAACAACCACCCTTGTGAAGGATCAATGACATTGAGATCCCTTAGAACCTGGTTACTTTATAGGACAGGATGAACCAACTAAACTTCAGGGGAGGGTACTTACCTTTAAACCTCATGCAAGCCTTTAAACCTAGGGCTATTGTGTGACTTGTTTGTGTGTGCCACATGTTTTTGATTGAGCATAACATCATGACATCATCATGCATCATAAGCATAGCATTTTCACTAACCATTTCAAGGACCAAAGGATTTATCTTTGTTCTTTGTTGCAGGTCATGGCTTCTTCTCGTAGAAACACTATCAGGATCAACTTTGTAGGCATACCTCCTAAGCTTAAGGAATTGGTTTCTCAAGTTTCTGAAAACTCCCAGTTCATCAAGAGACATGGTCACCTATTGGATCTAGTCACCTCAGGATTCAATGAAGACATGATGAGTGTTCTGTTTCAGTTCTTTGACCCTAAGCACCATTGTTTCACATTCCCCGACTATCAGCTGGTTCCTACAATGGAAGAGTTCTCTAAACTTCTGGGTATACCTGTTCTTGATCAAAGACCCTTCACAGGCTTGGAGAAAGAGCTTAAACCAGAGGTTATTGTTGCAGCTCTACATCTGAAGAAGTCAAACATTGTCCTAGAAACGAGAAGCGGAGTTAAGGGTATTCTTGCTAAGGTATTGATAGAGAAGGCTCAAGTATTCTTGAAGGCTATGAGCTATGATGCTTTTGAGGAGATTTTAGCCTTGTTGATTTATGGCCTAGTGTTGTTCCCCAATCCAGATCAATTCATAGACATTCACGCCATCAACATATTTCTGAGTCACAATCCAGTGCCTACATTACTCGGAGACATTCTGCATTCTCTTCATACTCGTACTACAAAGGCACGAGGAACTCTGATGTGTTGCATACCTTTGCTATCTAGGTGGTTTATTTCTCACCTTCCTCGATCAGTGATGAAGAATGAGCAAGGGTTCAGGTGGTCTAAGAGGATTATGTCACTATCGCATTCAGATATTCATTGGTGCTCCATATCTATGGAGAATGTTACTATCATTGACCGTTGTGGGGAGTTTCCTAATGTACCACTTCTGGGCATAAGAGGGGGCATTACTTACAACCCTTCCTTAGCTTTACGTCAGTTTGGTTACACTCGGAGTGATGGTCCTCATGATATGTTGATTCAGGGTATTGTGTTTGACTACGACAATGATCTGCAAGGTTACCGTCAAAGGTTCATACGAGCATGGGGAAAAGTGAACAAGGTTGACAGCAAGACTCTGGAGCCCAAGTACACTATTCCTATGGAAGCTTACCTCAGATAGGTGCGATCTCGTGCTCAGACTCTCATGATGCCATATCCTGCCATCCTGCCAGTTACTATGGAGCATGTTGCTGAAGGAGATACCTCTTATACCATCCTTCACCCAGACATGCCCACTGACATGGAAGACTTACAGAGGTCCTGGATCCAGTTGAAGGAGCAAAGGGATACTTTTGAGACTCATTACAAAGCAAGTCAAGAAAGAATCCTGGAGCTAACAAAGCAACTTCACGAAGAGCGGAATCTCAACTCATACCTCAACACAAAGAGGAAACGTCCATGGGAGACTTAAAACCCCATCTTTTGTATTTACTTCATTTCATTTTGTAAGCCTAAAGGGCAGACAAATTTATTACTAATAAAAGTTTACTTTCTTGATTGTTTAAGCAAATTTAAATCCTGTGGTCCTTGAAAACATTGCATACGCATTTATACACCATATCATTACATCACGGGTTTATTGTGTACAGGTTTCTTATCTTCTCGCTGTTTATTTCAGCAATGGCTCTTGAACAAACAGTTAAAGATCTCCAGGCACAAAATGCACAGTTCCAAGAGCTGATCCTGAACTTGTCCAAGGGGCAGGATGAATTGAAGACACTGCTGGCCAAGAAGACTAAGAAGACTAGAAGGTCAGGTGGCCTGATCAACATGGGAAGAAGGTTCAGAGGTCCTGTCAAGACCAAGGAACAGGTTGAAGATTATGAGTCTGAAGAGTATGAGAAAGAGGGAGGCAGTCTCCATAATACAATGGGGGATTCTGATTCTGAAGCCAACTACTATCATGAGCCTAATGAAGATAAGTTCAAGATGCTGGTGGATAGAATGGATGCTATGGAATTACAAAAGTCTTCTGGGCTGGATTTTGAAGACCTGAGTTTGATATCTGGGGTGGTCATACCCATTGGTTTCAAAGTTCCTACTTTCGTAGTTTATGATGGTGTCTCTTGTCCCAAGCTGCATCTAAGGTCTTATGTCCGAAGAATCCAACCCCATACTGCTAATAAGAAGTTGTGGATCCATTTCTTCCAAGAGAGCTTATTTGGAGCTCAATTGGAGTGGTACTATCAGTTGGAGAGTGTCAACATCCGTGATTGGAATGATCTTGCTGAGGCTTTTTATAAGCAATATCAATATAATGCTGATCTAGCCCCTACTCGCATGCAACTACAAAACATGTCTATGGGTGCTAAAGAAAATTTCAAGGAGTATGCTCAGAAGTGGAGAGATTTGGCTGGAAGAGTACAACCCCCTCTAACTGACAGAGAGTTAGTGGATATGTTCATGTGCACGTTGAATGGTCCTTTTTACAGTCATCTCATTGGAAGCTCATCATCTGGCTTCACTGAGTTGATAATGACAGGAGAGCGTGTAGAAAGTGGTATAAGGAGTGGCAAGATTCAAGTGGGTGCTTCTTCATCAGGTGCTGCAAAGAAGCCTCCCAGTGGGAAGAAAGAGTCAAATGTTGTTTATGGTCAACCTGGTCGTAATAGAAGGCATCAGTCTGTGAGTGCAGTTCATATCTCCAATCCAACTCCTGTAACACCAGAGCCACCACAGGGAAAACAACAGAGGCCTAGAAGGCAGTTCACTAAGATCAACATGTCACTGGCCTAAGCCTTGCAACACTTGTTGAAGGGTGAACTTATCACTTTGAGGGACCCTCCTCAGAATCCCAATGTTACCTCTCCCAGGTACAATCCTAATGCACGATGTGCATATCATTCAAATTGTCAAGGACATGATACCAATAGTTGTTGGGTATTGAAGAATAAAATTCAAGATATGATTGATGCTGGAGAGATTGAGTTTGACCCTCCGGGTACTCCAAATGTGATTACTGCTCCCATGCCAAATCATGAGAAGAATGTCAATGCCATTGATGAAGTTTCACATATCTCCTCAGTTGCAGATTTGACTACGCCACTGTCTGTTATTAAGAAGAAGTTAGTACAAGCTGGGTTCTTTCCAGGTTGTCGTGAAGATTGTTTATATTGTGCCTATAAGTCGGATAGCTGCTGAAGGTTGAAGGATGGAATTCAACGCCTCATGAATAATTACACCATAGTGTTTGAGAGGGCCCCACCTTCTGTGGAGAGTATGGTTGATCATATAACTAAAGGTGCGAAGGTTGAAGAGGTGGATATGGTTGATAAAGTGCCGGTAAGGATTACTTCCAAAGGACCTGTCAAAATCACTCATAAGGGTCCAATTAAGATTACTGCTGAAGGCCCTGTGAAAATTGTTGCTGAAGCTAGAGTGGCTCCTATGATCATTATTACTCCGGGTCCTATTCCATATACTTCTGATAAAGTTGTGCCTTGGAATTATGGTTCCGATGTTTATATCCATGGTGTTAAGCAGGAACCCTTAGCTGATATGCCTGTTGCTGATGAAAACCTTGATGTTGATAATATTGCTGGATCTAGTAAGATCACACGAAGCGGAAGAGTTTTCTCTCCTCCAGTTACCTCCAAGAATGCAGTTACTCCAGCTACTACCTCTACTGCTGATGCTCGGGGAAAAGGTCCTGTTATTGAACCTATGCCAACTGATGTGCCAGCTGCTGATGATCTTTCTAAACAGATGGAAGAAGTACTGAAGATCATTCGCAAGAGTGATTATGACATTATTGACCAATTGGGGCATACTCCCTCCATGATTTCTATGTTGTCTTTATTGTTGTGTTCTGAGGCTCATGCCAAGGCCCTGATTAAATTTTTGAAGACTGCTCACGTACCAAATGAGATTTCTGTAGACCAGTTTGAAAATTGTGTTGCACACTTGACCTATGATAATGGGTTAGGTTTCTCCGATGCTGATTTGACTCCTGCCAAGAGGGATCATAACAGGGCTCTACATATCTCTATTGAATGCAGGGGCACTACCCTGTCACATGTGCTAATAGACAATGGTTCCTCGCTGAATGTGTTGCCCAAAGAAGTCCTGAATAAGCTTAGTCCTGAAGATGCTGTGTTGAAGCCCAGTAATATAGTGGTGAAAGCTTTTGATGGCTCGAGAAGAGTGGTGCATAGAGAAATTGATCTCCCAATCAAAGTAGGTTCTCAGGTCTTCAATGCTACCTTTTATGTAATGGACATTCGTCCGTCGTATTCTTGTTTGCTTGGGCGTCCCTGGATCCATGGGGCAGGTGCTGTAACCTCCACCTTACATCAGAAGCTGAGATATCCAGTAGAAGGAAAAGTTGTCACTGTTTACGGAGAGGAAGGATATATAGTTAGCCATGTGAACTCCTTTAAATATCTTGAAGTGGAAGGTGAATATGTTGAAACTCCGTGCCAGACATTCGAAGTAGTTCCTTGGGTTGTTAATAATTATGAAGCTCCTCCTGTTGTTAAGAAAGTTCCTGTGGTCACCAGAGTACCTCCAACAATGGCCTCCCTGAAAGATGATAGAGTTGTGGTGGATGAAGGTGGTTGTACTATTTGGGGTCAGCTTCCTGACATTCCTTACAAGTCAGACAAATTTGGTTTGGGTTTCACTGCAGAGTCCCAGAAGGTTGTTCGTCGTGCTCGTGTTGTTCGTATCACCAATCAGGGGATTATGAAAGATCAGATCAATGCTGTGGGTGACTATGATGAAGACTACAATTTGGATGCTTGGATTTTTCCTACTGTGGGTGTTGGGCTCAATAACTGGAAAGCTGAAGATGTTATTCCTATCTCCTTTAGTCAGGAGTAAATACTATTACTGTGTTGTTACTCTTAAAGTTTGTAATTTTTGAACAATTAAAACTCTTAAGCCTTGTGCCTTACCCGGGGCACAATGGTGTGCTTGTTATAGGATGTCATTTCATTTGCATACTTCATTCAATAAAAATCAGTGGACGTTTCATTTTTCGTAAATATTGTGTTCCTTGTCTTTCTTTTATTATTTTTCTTTTGTCAGCTATGTGTTCTTACACACACCCACATCACTAAATGCAGATCCTCATCCACTCTGGATCCTGTTGATAACAGTTCTACTATTGCCAATTATAATTTCGAGAATCTGATCTATCAAGCTGAATATGGAAAGGAGGACGATTGTGAAGTACCTGTAGAGCTTGCTAGGTTGTTACAACAAGAAGAGAAAGCTATACAGCCACATGAAGAGCCAATCAAAGTTGTGAATCTAGGAACTGAAGAAAACAGGAAAGAAGTCAAGATAGGGGCTGAATTAGAGGATAATGTCAAGAGCAGGTTGATTCAGATGTTACATGATTATGTGGAGATCTTTGCTTGGTCCTACAAAGATATGTCAGGGTTGGATACAAACATTGTGGTTCACCGTTTACCAGTGAAAGAAGATTGTCGTCCAAAGAAGTAGAAGGTTCGTCGCATGCGTCCTGAAATGTCAGAGAAGATTAAAGCAGAGGTAATGAAACAGTTTGATACAGGGTTCTTAGCTGTGACTTCTTATCCTCAATGGGTTGCAAATGTGGTGCCGGTACCCAAGAAAGATGGTAAGGTACGTATGTGTGTAGACTACAGGGATTTGAACATGGCCAGCCCCAAAGATGACTTTCCACTTCCTCATATTGATGTTCTGGTAGACAACACTGCTCAGCATAAGGTATTCTCTTTCATGGATGGTTTCTCTGGTTACAATCAAATCAAGATGGCGCCTGAAGATATGGAGAAGACAACATTTGTTACACAGTGGGGCACTTTTTGTTATAAGGTGATGCCATTTGGTTTGAAGAATGCAGGGGCAACATATCAGCGTGCTATGGTGGCTTTGTTTCATGATATGATTCATCATGAGATAGAGGTGTATGTGGATGATATGATAGCCAGGTCTCAGAATGAAGAACAACATCTTGATCATCTACATAAGTTGTTTGAGAGGTTGAAGAAATACAAGTTGACATTGAACCCAAACAAGTGTACTTTTGGAGTTAGATCTGGAAAGCTCCTGGGTTTCATTGTCAGTGGAAAAGGAATTGAAGTAGATCCTGTGAAAGTGAAAGCGATACAAGAAATGCCAGCTCCCCGTACTGAAAAGGAAGTTAGAGGTTTCTTGGGACGATTGAATTACATTGCAAGATTTATTTCCCAATTAACAGCTACCTGTGAGCCAATCTTCAAGTTGTTGAAGAAAGATCAGGTAATGGAATGGAATGATGAGTGCCAGATAGCCTTTGATGAAATCAAGAAATATCTTCTAGAACCTCTAATTTTGATGCCACCAGTTGATAGAAGACCCTTGATTATGTACTTAACAGTGTTAGACAACTCAATGGGGTGTGTGTTGGGGCAACATAACGAGTCTGGTCGAAAAGAGCAGGCAATATACTACCTTAGCAAAAAGTTTACCGACTGTGAAACAAGATACTCACTGCTCGAGAAAACTTGATGCGCTTTGGCATGGGTTGCTCGCCGACTAAGACAATATATGTTGACCCATACTACCTTGTTAATTTCGAAGATGGACCCAATCAAGTACATATTCGAGAAACCTGCTCTCTCCGGAAGAATAGCAAGATGGCAAATGATCTTGACAGAATATGACATACAGTACACTACTCAGAAGGCCATTAAAGGAAGTGTGGTAGCTGATCATTTGGCTCATCAAGCAGTGGATGATTATCAGTCAATGAGTTTTGAGTTCCCTGATGAAGACATTATGATTATTACCAAAGAACCTGGAAAATATGACGGACCTAAACAAGGATCCCGATGGACTATGGTTTTTGATGGAGCTTCTAATTCACTTGGTAATGGTGTTGGTGTTGTGATCAGTTCTCCTGAAGGTTGTCATACCCCGATTACTGCAAGACTTTGTTTCTATTGTACCAATAACATGGCTGAGTATGAGGCATGTATCATGGGTATTAAAGCTGCCATTGATATGAAAATTCAGTTCCTAGACGTATATGGAGATTCAGCACTGGTAGTAAGTCAGATTAAAGGAGATTGGGATACCAAGCAAGATAATCTCATTCCTTACAGAGAGTATGTGTTGTCTTTGATCCCACATTTCAAAGAGATTACCTTTGGACACATCCCACGAAGAGAAAATCAGTTGGCAGATGCATTAGCCACCATGGCATCCATGTTTGAGATCAGCTGGGATGATGAAGCTCCCAAGATTACTATTGATAGATTTGAGAAGCCTGCATACTGCAATGAGATTGACACTGAAGAAGCATAGGAGAAGCCTTGGTTTTATGAAGTAAAAAGATATCTTGAAGCCCAGGAGCTCCCTGAAGGGGCATCTGTCAAAGATAGGAAGTTTTTGAGGAGGTTTTCTGCTAAGTTCTTTTTGAGTAATGGGATTTTGTACAAGCGCAATCATGATTCAACTATGCTTCGTTGTGTGGATAAGAAGGAAGCAACAGAGATTATGGAAGATATGCATGATGGGATCTTTGGCACTCATTCTAGTGGTCATACCATGGCAAAAAAGATATTGAGAGCAGGTTACTATTGGTCTACCATGGAAGCTGATTGCTATCAACATTCCAGAACATGTCACAAGTGTCAAATTTATGTTGATAAAGTCCATATACCTCCATCACCATTGAATGTGTTGACTGCTCCTTGGCCTTTTGCCATGTGGGGCATTGATATAATTGGTGAGATCAAGCCTACTGCTTCTAATGGACATCGTTTCATCCTGGTTGCTATTGATTACTTCACAAAGCGGGTGGAGGCAGCTTCATTTGCATCTGTTACTAAGAATGTGGTGGCTCGATTCATTAAGAATAATCTCATATGTAGGTATGGCATCCCTGAAAGGATTATTACTGACAATGGCTCTAATCTGAACAACACTATGATTACTGATCTTTGCACGCAGTTCAAGATTAAGCATCACAACTCTTCTCCGTATCGTCCAAAGATGAATGGGGCAGTAGAAGCTGCTAATAAGAACATTAAGAAGATTATACATAAGATGACTGTTACTTACAAGGATTGGCATGAGATGTTACCATTTGCTATTCATGGTTATCGTACTACAATACCTACTTCAACAGGGGCAACCCCATTCTCCTTAGTCTATGGTATGGAAGCAGTTCTACCCATTGAAGTTCAGATCCCTTCCTTAAGAATCATGAAGGATGCAGGCTTGGATGAAGATGAGTGGATTCAGACCCGACTGGACCAGATAAATTTGATTGATGAGAAGAGGTTGGCAGCTGTGTGCCATGGCCAAATGTACCAGAAACGGATGATCAAAGCTTTTAATAAGAAGGTTAAGCCAAAGGTATATCAGGCTGGTGACTTGGTAATCAAACGTATCATATTACCACAGGGTGATCCTAGGGGCAAGTGGACTCCTACATATGAAGGACCATTTGTGGTCAAAACAGTATTCTCAGGAGGTGCCATGATGCTTACTACTATGGATGGTGAAGACTTCCCACAGCCTGTAAACGCAGACATAGTTAAAAAATACTACGCATAAAAAGAGACCCGCTAGGTTGACTGGCCTAGGCAAAAATAAGGGCATCCCGACGAACCAAAAGGGTTCGGGCAAAAATTAGGGATATATATAAAAAATGTACAACCGGCAAGTCGAAAACCTGAAAAGGCGGCTTGGGCAAAAAAGGGTATCCCGGTGGATTGAAAACCTGAAAAGGCAATCCAGGCAAAAGTTAGGGATTAAAGCGTATGACTATGTCTCGTTTGGATCACTCATGAAACTACAACCAGTTGTACTACTTATTCAAGCTCGAACAGATAAAGCTCAATCCAATCATTTCCGTCTCGACAGCAGAAGATGAGATACTTGAAGATAATGGCAATAGTAGAATTGAAACTCAATAGGATTATTTCCCACATAGCTGATTTTCTTTGTTTTGTAAAAATTTTACGACGAATTCCTCTTACTAGGATTTCTGTCTCCTTGTACAAACTTGCCTATGTATAGGTCATTTTGTGATATAAATAAAATTTCATCTTTGAATCCAGATTTACTTTTACCCTATTTACATAAGCGAAACGTCCATTGGTTGTGTTTGAATGTATGTATGCTTTTGAATATGATTGATGTTTACCAGAAATGCATAAATGCTTAATATGATTGATGTTTACCAGAAATGCATGAAAATGCAGTAATAGTATTTACTAAGGACGAATGAGGGAAGGAATTCAACGAAGCTTCGCCGGTTCATCCCTACCAGACAGCTACAAATCCCCCAGTAGGGCAAATCCATCTTCATAAATACTTCGAGTCACGTCTCCCCTGGAATTTATATCCATCTCTTTTATCCTCAGAAGTATAATCGGGAATTTATTCTTTCAATAGGAGTACGACGAACAAAGACGGGAGGTTATGTATACCTTACTATCAAACGAAGACGGGAGGTTATGGATACCTTAGTATCGAACGAAGACAGGAGGTTATGGATACCCTACTATCGAACGAAGACGGGAGGTTATGGATACCTTACTATCGAACGGAGACGGGAGGTTATGAGTACTATATTATCAAACGAGATGGGAACGAGTTCCTCATATTCTTCAGCAACAAATCGGGATTTACTTTCCCTGGTCAGCAGTTGTTATACGAAGATATCCAGACGCTTCAGGCTACATGATTCATACATACATCATCATACCATAACATACATATCCATAAATGCATAATACATTACTTAAGTGCATCATACTATACATGCATACATAATGCATTAATTAATATTATCTTGCAGAATGTTATATACATCATGATATTTGCATCGAACTAATCTTGTTTTTCAGATTAATTCTCCAGCAGACAAACTTTATCAACAACTTGTTACCTTGGGCCGTTGTTTATCTTCCCAAAGGTTATCTCATTATATTGGGACGTCGTTTATCTTCCTGAAGGCTATCTTGAGACGTCGTTTATCTTCTCAAAAGCCATATTGTTACCTTGGGTCGTTGTTTATCTTCCCAAAGGTTATCTCATTATATTGGGACGTCGTTTATCTTCCCGAAGGCTATCTTGAGACGTCGTTTATCTTCTCAAAAGCCATATTGTTACCTTGGGCCGTTGTTTATCTTCCCAAAGGTTATCTCATTATATTGGGACGTCGTTTATCTTCCCGAAGGCTATCTTGAGACGTCGTTTATCTTCTCAAAAGCCATATTGGTACCTTGGGCCGTTGTTTATCTTTCCAAATGTTATCTCATTATCTTGGGACGTCGTTTATCTTTCCGAAGGCTATCTTGATACGTCGTTTATCTTCTCAAAAGCCATATTGTTACCTTGGGCCGTTGTTTATCCACCCAAAGGCTAGAGCTTCATATTTGGAATTACTTTCCTCTCAAAGAAATATATCTGAAGAAATTTTCTCCGAATGTCATCTTTAAGCCCATCTCCAGTTCTTCCAAGTGGCATCTTCAAGCCCACTCAAGAATATACCACTAGTCATCAGTATTATTCTACGCTCCGGTGAGTGCAAATTTTTGGGTTTTTATGTTCAATCCCCTTCAACCTTCCAGGTCACGACTGACACATATACCAATCTAACCCCTCAGGTTTCAGAAAATTGAACAGGGGCAGCTGTTGCACCCCAAAATTTTCCCTCACAAGATAAGACTTTGTGTACTAAGAGGTTCACAAGATTCACAAGACATCTTATGAGGTTCACAAGGTTCACAAGACATCTTATGAGGTTCACAAGATTCACAAGACATCTTATGAGGTTCACAAGGTTCACAAGACATCTTATGAGGTTCACAAGGTCCACAATACATCTCATGAGGTTCACAAGGTTCACAAAGTTCACAATTAGTCAGAAGATGTGACAATTCCCTCAGACAATGCATTCTCCTAAGCAATGCATCCTAAACTAGGGTTTTGACTTTAATCAGGCTAAATGAACTTCCAAGACTTCAAGTGAGCTTCATAACATCTTATATGTGTTTAAGAATCCCCATTACAATTTTCAAGACTTTTCCCAAAGGTTTGCTCAGTCAGATGATCAGATAGGTCAAAATCAGTCAAAGCAGTTAAAAAGTCAAACTGAGGTCAACTGTGGTCAAACCATAGTCAAACTTCATGATTTTTTGCAAACATCAAGTATATGAAGTAAAATTCATCATTTGATCAAGGGTTGATCATGATTCATCGAGGATATTTCAGATCATCAAGAATCAGGAGTTTCTAAATTAGGGTTTCCTCAGGAAAAGTCAACTGAACTTTGACCAGCCATAACTTTCACATGCTTCATCAAAATTTTTCCATCCAAAGCTAATTTTGAATGAAATTGAATTCTCTACAACTTTTTATCTCACAAGCCAAGCCCAAAAATGCTTCATTTGGAAGGTATGAGCTAAGACATTATAGGTCCTTTTGAAAGTCAACAAAAAGTCAACAACTTCAAAAGGGCATAACTTGAGAATGGTAAAAGATATGGACATGAAACAAATGGGGTTGGTTAGAGGACTCTTTAAGATTTCCAAAATGTCCAAGAACACCCCAATAGCATTAAAATTGAAGGATTTGTGCCCTTGCAAAGTTGGGAAATTTTTGAGTGGTTTATGAAGTAAATGGGGTCTTAAACCCATAATTCTTCAAATGGGCTGACTTTTTTGTGACCCAATGTGTTCCATGACATCATGCACAAAATTTATTTAATATTTTCATCATTTTATTCATTTTATTTTATTTATTATGATTTTTTTATATTAAAAATCATTTTAAATTCAAATAAAATATAAAATATGAAGATTTAATCATATTTTGTAATAATTAGATATTTTTATAATATGTATATAAAATTAGATAATTAGATTATTAATCATATTTTGTAAGTATATAATGTTCATTATTTATTTCTTTTATTAAAAATTTAAAAATAATTATTTATTTAAAATTGAACTTTTTATATCATTATGCTAATTTCTTCTTCTTATATTTATTTTGTTTATTATTACTAACTTCTTTATTTGTTTATCTATTATGTGATTATTTATTTTATTATTATTATTACTAACCCATTTAATTATTTATTTATTTACTTATTTATTTTTAATTATTATAATGTAATTGTATCCATTATGTAATAGTTGTAATAATTTTTATTATTTATTTTTAATTGCTATGGTTAGTAAAATAGGGAGTGCAAGACATGTTTGTATTTAAATTTGGATTTAGATCATTAATCTTAAAGATAAATATTTGAATTGGTATACTCACACACGTAAGTCGATCCTGGATCGCCATCTCACTTCTTAAGGGTTACCTCTCAAGTTGCCTAAACATAAGGTCAAGTAAGGTGTATAAAGCAAAGTCCCTTCTCTTATATTATCTAGTCCCTTAACAGATAAAAAGATCAAGTCCTTTCATGGTTGCCTTCGTAATGATCTTGTCCCTTTCGAATAAAGATGATAAGTCCATTCGAATTGCTTATATACCTTACAGTTGCCTAATCACAGATGTCCCTTCACTTGTCCCTCATACATCCAAGGTAATGACTACCTATTCCTTAATAATAGGGATAGTCTTACCATTTAAAGGATATTTAAGAACAGAAAATACTTAACTTTGGGTAGGTTCCTCTTATGTACTTGCTCACTTTTCAAAAATATTTCAAACACTTCACATTTTCAAACAAATTTTCAAAACAAAGACTTTATATATATCCGTACATGGATCATTACAAAGTGCTTAAGAAAATTTCTAAACACACACTACACATTTCAAAAACATTTTAAAGTGAGCTAAGTAACTAAGAGCCCATGGATAACCATGGATGTAAAGGGTGTTAACACCTTCCCTTTACATAACCTACCCCCGAACTCAAAAATCTTTAAAGGTCTTTCCTGTTCTTTTATGCCCTTTCCTTTTGGATAAAATAAAAGTCGGTGGCGACTCTTGCTATCCACAATATTTAACTAAAGTCAGTTCTCCCACCGTGTTACACCATGTAACTCAACATATGCGTACCCCGTATAATCCAAGTTTGATATCTTGCAAAAGTCCAGCCACAGACTGGCCAAAGTCCATCTTCGGGTGGCAAATTCCAAAAGTCCAGCCACAGACTGGCTAAAGTCCATCTTCGGGTGGCAAATTCCAAAACGTCCAGCCACAGACTGACCAAAGTCCATCTTCGGGTGGCAAGTTTCAAAAAGTCTCCCGCAGTGAGCAGAAGTCCACCCGCAGTGTGGCAAATTTCCAAAGTCCACCCGCAGTGTGGCAAGTTATCCAGGTTCCACCCGCAGTGTGGCAAAATTTCAGAAGTCCACCCGCAGTGTGGCAAATCTCTAAAGTCCCCCACAGTGGGCAAAAGTCTCCCGCAGTGAGCAGAAGTCCACCCGCAGTGTGGCAAATTTCCAAAGTCCACCCGCAGTGTGGCAAAGTATCTGAAGTCCAACCGTAGATTGGCAAAAGTCCATCCTCGGGGTGGCAAAGTATCTTGAAATTACACTGAAAATTGGTAAAGGTCTACCCACAGCGTGGCGAGCCAGTAGTCCTCTGGCATCATCCAAAAGGCCTCCCCTGTTTACTATTTTTCCCATCATAAGTATATTCAAGCAGAGATCATTCGGTAGAGTTTAGTTCCCTGTTCTTCTGCCGAAGAGTGCAAATTTTCTGGTTGTTTCTGGTATTCAATCCCTGCATACCTCAAATGTCTGAAAGCAACTGCTATCATCCATTCACATATACAGTGATTGAATAGGGGTAGTTGTAACACCCCAAAATTTTCCCTCTTATTTAATATTGTTAACTGGCTTTTGTTTCACATCCAGCTGCATTTTCATTAGGTAATAGCTTGTGCCCCGTACACTGCGTATAGGTCGTTAATCCTTTGCATTCATCATTTCATTGGTTCCTAAGATATATGATCTCAAATTACTATGGATTGGGCTTTCCTATTTGCTTGGAGTTTTCTTTCATTCATGTCAAAGAAAGAGGTTGGGTTATGTTCATCCTAACCTCCATATCAAGGATTTATCAAGTATTCGCATGAATTTACAAGAGACAATAAGTGATTAAGGTTTTATCAAGGTTTACTCGAGAATAACCAGGAGTTATGATTGGGTTGTATTTCGACATTTTCAAACCATTTATTCATTTAGTACATATTTCAAGAAGGTTTAAGGGTTTCTTGTTCATGTTTGAGCTCATGGACGTTTTTATTAATTAAGGATCGTGTTATAATGTTCAATGGTTTTTCAAGGCATTGTTATCAGGATATCCGAGATATCTTCATGGCAAGAGAGTTATTGTACTCAAGACATTGTTACTATTTCGATTCTTTACTCGTGATACAACTCGTGATTGAAACAGTGAAGTCAAGATTGTCATGGAGAAGGCAATTTGGTTTTCATTGGAGAATGAGAATTTCGGGGAAGTATTCATTCAAGTATTTAGTTAATGTCTCGAGTCCAAATTTTAAATGTCAATTCAATGATCAATTTTATTTGATAAACCATATCCATGTTTATCCGCTTTTCTTCAATCCATTTCGATCCCATTTTCTATTGAAGCCCAATATAATCAAAGTCCATATTTTTATTGCTATTAAAACCCATCCATATCCAAAATAAAATTAAATTCAAATGTCCATTCATACATTTTCAATCCATTTCATAAACCATCCAAATACAACTCATTAATAGACCTTGACATAAAAGAGATTATAAGAATTGTTGCCTTTAACTTTTGGTCAATATACTTGACCATTGACCACTAATATTTTATATAATATGTTCTTGATTCATCATTAAATAAGCTTATGAAGACAACATTCTCCCTTGAACTTGGGAAGGGTAGTGTTATCAAGGCTTGGGATATTGCAGCCAAAACCATGAAGGTTGGAGAGTTGCAAAAAATAGTGTGCAAGCTAAGTTTGATGCTAAGAAAGGTCAAGGAAGGAACACGGTAATAATTCCAAAGGGAAAGGCCTCATATTTTTCAGTCAAATTTTTGGCAGCTGAAAGAAACTCTTCATAAGTTTTCAAGCAAATTGATAATAAAATTCAGATTTTTACAAAGGAAGAAAAGCAGTTACGGTTACACATCTACAACAGAAATACACAAGGAATTCAGGAAAAGTAGAAAACTGTAACAAAAAATTCTCACAAAAATTCTTCAATACTTATAACAAAGTTGCACTAGAATCAACAAAAGACGGAAAAATTCAGAAGAAAATATATCAGGGATAAGCTACAAAACACAAAAACATTTACAAACCCGAACCACCCTAACTGAATCGACAAACTCTCTAACTGAATTTGTAGGGAAATCCCAATAAAACTATCACCATTGATCATCTATAAAGGGTAGGTTGCTACAGAAAAGGGGGGAGAAACAAGGTGAAAGGCACGGAATTCTTGAGATTCATCCTGTAACACCCCAAATTTACCCTCTTCCTTTTTAAGCATCATATCACATCATATTCATCATACTCATATCATTTCCTCAACATCCTAGCATGAGAAGATGAAGCATAACATACCTCATGCCTTAGCATCAGCATATGGTCATCTGTGGAGTTCCCAGAAGCATTGCAAGCCTTGACAAGGGTCCTAATGAGTTTGTACAAGTTCTAGGGCGATTCTACACTCCATTTACAAGATCAAGTCCCTTGGCAAAAGTTTAGAAGATTGCATGATCGTCAGAGATCTCAGGACAAGGCAAAGCTCCTATGCAAAGCACCCGAATTAGGGTTTTGAGATGCAAGCACCATAACCTCACAACTTTGGCCATTTAATTTGGGCAAAGTTTTCTATATGTCAAGAGGATCCTAGGTGTTGATTTTTGTGATAAAATTCCGTGTGGAGGTCAGAGAATTCTTCAGTTGCTTGAAGGTGAAGCAAGAAAGTCAACTGCACAGTCAGAAAAGTCAACATGACAATTTCAGAAGTTTTGGTCAGGATTATCTTTTCTTTGAGGTCATATTATGGCAGGGAGTATTTCATTTGAGCTTAAATGTCAAAAGTCGGAAGTATGCAAAAGGTTACTAAATTTGGAAATTTCTATTTTTTAGAAATTATTCGGTCCTAAGCTTCAGGCTATTATTTCATGTGCGAAAAAGCTCCGAATGATTTTCCAGTGAACACGAAAGTTGTAGATCACGATTTTCCCTTTCCGAAAAGTCCAAGAATACCTTCATAGCTTTTTTAGAACTCAAGATATGAATTTTTGAAGTTTGATGCATTTTTAAGGTTTTAGATGCATTAATGTCATGATCTTATTGGTCCATTTTATTTTGATATTCTTTGTGTCACATTTTTCCATGTCATAAATATTTTAATGGTACTTTGGCTCACTTCACGTGGCCAAGTTTTGTTTTGCTCAAGCATTATATTTTGTTCATTGCATTTTGTTTGGCATAAAAATGGTATGAAAATAGTACAAAAGTTGGCACATGGGTACAACCAGTCACATGCAACCACACGCCAGCTCACTTTCCTTTCACACCACAAGGTTATGCCTTTGCTAATACTCCCTTCACGTATTTGCTTCCAAGAAAGAGAATGAAATGTCGCGTGGTCACTCACACATGCACTCCATATCCATAGTCAATCACCACCTTTGATTACTTTGACTTTCTCATCAAAATCGCACCATCAAATAACACATTTCCAGAACATTCAAGACTATCATACTACACTGCACCATCTCATATAGGATTGAATTGGAAATTTGAAAAGAAAAGCTGAAGCACCTCACGCACACTACACTCTCTCTCATGCACTCACTCACTCACCTCACGTAGCACTCACCTCACGCACACTACACTCTCTCTCATGCACTCACACACTCCCTCACGCACACTCTTCCTCACACTCTCACATCCCTCATAGCGCATACACCAAAAGAAAAAAGAAAGTCTCTCTCTCTCTGTTTGTTCTCTCAACTTCATCACATAAAGAACAATTTCCTATCTAAACTCTCCCTTTTTTTACTCATGCCATGGATTATGGCTTGGTAATTATTTGAAGATCAACAATACCTTCAGAATCTCTTCTTATCTCACTCACGGATCCGTTATCTTCCTCGGTGTTCTCATGCTCCGAGAAAAACAACTCATCCTGCAAGAGTAGTGCAAGCAGATTGGAGTTTCTCTTCACTCAGATCCAAGTTGTCAAGCCTTTATTTGGCTCAACAAAGCTTGAGAAGGATCTCCACATCGCTGACTTCTTCAAAGCTGTGAGGAGTAGATTCATACAGGTTTCGTATTCGATTTGATTCTGCCTCAGATTTGGTGTTTTGTTGATTGTGTTGCATTATTTATGAACAATATGATTTGCTTGAAGTATAGATAGGTATGTGTGTGCTTTAATCTGGACTTTTAGTTTTTACATGGATCTTGTTTTGATCGGTTCTTGGAGCCTATATGTTGTTTTGGTAAAATGTTGATATATTTGTGATGTATGTTGTTAGAGGTTTGTTTTGATGTGCTCACTTTTTGATTCTGGAAATTTTCGTAACGGCGGCCAGAAAAAGCATATTCTGATACCATCTTCATCGCCATTTTTCTCCTTGATTAAGCCGCGGTTTCAGTTGTTCTTTGTGTTGTTTGTGTTGCTTGCATTTCGTAGATCATTTTTGTTTCTTACACTTTCGATTTTCATTAAGTTTTGGTGAAGTTATGCTAGTGTGAAGTTGATGAGGTTGTGGTGTTTCGGATGGCCATGTGTCGCTCCCGGGATTTTCATCCTAGTACAAACGCGAAAGTGGCGCGGAAAGGTAGAGTCGCCAGCCAGACATTTTTATCCCGAATGACTGGGAAAGGTAATGTTGCACAAACCTAAGGAAGAAGGAAAGGACAAGGCCTTGCGAACCAAAGATCTGAGTTCGGGAGTCGGTTACGACCTGGGAAGGTATTAGCACCCCAGATCGTCCGTCGTACCCGACGGGATCCACGCTTGCTTGTTTGTTTCAAAGGGTGAGAAAAATATGAATGCTGCTGAACAAATGAACCGCTAACTGGAATGGAATGAAATGAGAAACTGGAAAGAGAGAATGGAAGGAAAAGAATGGGAGAAATGTAGGGAAAATAAAGAATGTGCTCGAACGGGCCCTACCCCGCTGCCTACGTACCTCATCGGGAAAATGAGGATCAGAGTCGACGTAGTTCGCCTAACCTAGGCGGGAACTATTTGTTTGTGTTTTTTACAGCTGGAACTGCGTGTGTCTATGCTCAGGTGTTGCAGGCTCGTCTGGTACGAGTGCGTTTACCGTCTTGCATGTGTGACAAGTCGTCGCGAGTTCGCGTTGTGAGTGAATGAGATGAGAAGAGAAGTTCCCGCAGGATAGTCGCTTGTTGTGTGTTCTTGTCTTTTAAAAGAAGTGTTTTGAATTTGTTTGTGAACGGTTTTGTACTAAGACCTATCCATCGCGGGAAGTATTTACACCTCGCCCCGAAACAGGACGCGTATAAACACTCCGCAACAAAGTCTCGTGTCGTACAAGATTGTTCGGTTTTTATTAAGTGTTTTATTGCTTTTCTTTTGAGATGAGAAAGAGAATGACTCAAGTTGATAAAAGGAAAAATCTAAGGGACTAAGACTCAATCCTAATATATTATGTATTTACAAAGTGATCCTAGTGGTTAGTGAGGTTTTCTATTCCTAATGGAAAAAGGAAAAGAAGAAAAGGAAAAAGGATGCAACTTACTTCCTAAGGAAGATAAGTTGGTCCTAACAATGGGGAATCCTACCAATCACAAACATGGAAGGAAAAATGAATTAAAAAGCCTAAAAGAAATGCATAAAAAATAAAGGATAAAGTGGAGTAAACTTACCTCAATCTTCCCCACTACAAAACAAGTGTTAATGCACATTTTTATTAAAAAGAATAAGGCAAACACACATTAATTAAATCCTAATTAAATCCTAAGGCACCTTAGACCTAAACTAGACTCTATTTTAATCCTAAAGGAACTAGAAAAAGCTAGGACAAAAATACAGCACCTATTACAGCCCCTAATACACAAATAGCTATGAAACTAAGCCTAACACCCACCAGCTTTTTATAGCCAGCATGCAACATGAAAAAGTAGGTGTAAAAAGTCAAATACATCATGCACACAACAAACAAATTTTACAGCAGCTATATACAAAAACAGCTATGAAATGCAAAATTCAGAATTGATTATTTTCATTTTTTATACACAAACTCAATAAAACATGCATTACTTTCCACATGAACATGCATTTTAACATGGATCAACATACCTAAATGGAAGAACATGAACATTTTTTTAGGATTATTCAAGAATGCATCACATGTGGATTATGCAACAAGTATGCAAAATGTGGCACATGAACATGGCATATGAACATGATGATTATTGATTATGAACATACAACATGATAGCTCAACAAACATGCTAAACTCAATGCATAATTCAGAATTGAATTGATAACATGCTATGATCAAACATGCAAACCAATGCCACCAAATGCACATATATATGATTATGCAAAATGCAACATACATCAACATAATGAAATGCAAAATGATTTAATGCAATGTGAAACATGTAAAAACAGAATGCAACATGATTATTACATACCTAATGATGCATGAACATAGCAACAATATGCAAGAACTCAAGCCATACACAAAGAACACAAAAAACACATAATATGCGACATAAACGGAATTGTGTCGAAACGACTCGAAATGGGGGAATGAGCTACTGGAAATGGACTCAAAAATTCCCTAAAATCACTACCTAAACATGTATGAACGTTAAAGGCACTAGGAAGCAAGATTGATCACTCAAATAAGCTAAGAATCCAAAATTCAACAGCGTTAACCGGTTAACCATATGGGTTAACCGGTTAACGGACCTAAAACAGAAGCATTTTGTGGCAAAACGCATGCGTTAACCGGTTAACCCAATGCGTTAACCGGTTAACACTGAACAGAATTGAAAAAAAGCTTTTAAAATAAGTGCTTTTAGCCACAAAATCACTTCTAATGATCCCTAACATACCTAGGAACATGCTAACACTAATTTCTACTTATTTTGAGCTTATTTACACATGCTAGCACCTACATCTATTAACACCTTAAACTTTTAAATCAACAAAAATCACAAATCACAAGTAAACATAATCGAAACGGAACAATTTCAAGCAAAGCGAAAAAAGCAATTAAAGAATGCCAAAAGTGGCGAGATGAAGAGAATAACTTAAAGAAGAAGTGATTAAGATCACCAACCTACGAAGCGGAGGAGTGCTTCGGTAATTGTTGCAAAAATCGGAGCTTGATCGAAGAGAAAACCGTGAAAACCGAGAAACCGCAAAATAAATGCGTTCTTGATGCTTGAATCTTTACACACTTCCGATAAGCCGAAATCTTCAACAAAATCACTAGCTTCTTCTTCTACGATCCAAAATTAATGGAGGTTGGAGGCTTAAGCTTCAAGATCTTCAAGTTTCAATGTGAAACTTGAAGAGCTTATTCAAAGAAACTTTGGTGAAAGGAGGGAAAATGGAGGAAAAGTGAGAGAGAAAAAGTGATTATGGAAGAAGTGAAAAATTTGGAATTGTGGGAACCTCTCTCAAGGAAGTGATTAATGGTTATATAGAGATTAGGCTAGGAGCTAGGTTTGGGTTTGGGGCCCAAAAATTAGGTTTGGGATCCAAAATTAGGTTTGGAAGTTAGTTAGGGTTAGGGTTGGAAAAGGGAATATTCCTTGGAATATTCCTTGGAACACTCTAGAAGATGGTGGAAGGTGGTGGAAGTTTCCAAGGGAAATGGAGTGGAATTGGAGTGGAAAAATGAGATGGAAAGAATGAAAGGAAGTGTGGAAAGAAAGTGGAAGGAAAGGTGGAGGGAAATGCAAAACCAACTACTTTTCAAATGATTTTTCTTTGGTTTTTTTATGATTCCTCCATCATTTCTTGACCAAGCTTGAACCATAGGATCATTGTAACCCTAATTTCACGATCTCGATCTTAAAAGTCCGGAGTCGACCCTTTTTACCTAGCCCGATTGCCTTTTCTCCAATTCCTCGATTTTCCGTCGTCCGGCCAGTCGAACCCCTTCCAAAATGAATTTGTGGACGAGATTTGAACCCTAGGCACTTGACATCATATATAAGTCAAAGAAATCCACTTCGACTCAAAAATTTATGTAGAAGCCCTGTAGAAATGAAACCCTAATTCGGCTCTTTTCCCTCAAGAAGTATTGCACTGCTTGCCTCCTTCAATCAAACCAAAACTTTCCATGACTTGTGGCTTCAAGTGAAGACTTGTGGGATATTGTGAACCCTTTGCACAAGGTTGAGAAGCTTTGTGGCCCTTCGGTAGCCTCTTCATAACTTTCGGTTGCTCCGATCATTGATCACATACCCACGCCTCGGCTATGCTATATATGATGCAATGTTTTTGGTTATTTTATGAATCCATATATGCAAAATGCTATGCAAAATGTTGAGGAAATGAGAGGGCAAATTTTGAGGTATTACAGCTGCCCCTATTCAATCAACTGCAGACCTGAACGGATGATTGCAACAACTTTTAGGCGTTCAAGGTATGGAGTGATTGAATACTCGAATAAAACCTGAAAATTTGCACACCGAGGGTAATGGAAATGCCATCTGCCCATTTATTTATTTGTATATTTTCTGATTTTGACCTCCGAATAAGTAGCGAAAATAGAACCAGGTGGAAATATGCTGGGAAGAATGCCATCCTCGAATGACCACTCACACGGGATCCTCGGATCCAGTACTAAAACCCTCCTTGAATAGAAACACAATGGTATACCGGCCACAGGCGATAACCATCAACAACAAAGACTGACCTCGGACAGACTTTGCAAGAGAGACAAACTGACCTTGATCAATAAGCTCAAAAAAAGTGAACTACTATCCTCGAATAATAGCCACACAAAACAAAAACAAGACCAACCGCAGAAGGACTTGAAGAAAAGAATGCCATCCTCGAATGACAATCCAAAAGATCCTCAGATCTAACACGAAACCATCCTCGAATGGAGACGCGAAGGTATACCAGCCTCGACTGATAACCAAACGCAAAGCTGACCTCAGACAGCCTTTGCAAAAGAGACAAACTGACCTCGATCAATAAGCTCAAAAAGTGAACTACTATCCTCGAATAATAGCCACAACAACAAGACCAACCTCGGAAGGACTTGAATAAAAGAAATGCCATCCTCGAATGACAAATCAAAAGATCCTCGGATCTGACACGAAACCATCCTCGAATGGAGACGCGAAGGTATACCAGCCTCGACTGATAACCAAACACAAAGCTGACCTCAGACAGACTTTGCAAAAGAGACAAACTGACCTCGATCAATAAGCTCAAAATGTGAACTACTATCCTCGAATAATAGCCACAACAACAAGACCAACCGCAGAAGGACTTGAAGAAAAGAAATGTCATCCTCGAATGACAAATCAAAAGATCCTCAGATCTAACACGAAACCATCCTCGAATGGAGACGCGAAGGTATACCAGCCTCGACTGATAACCAAACCAACAAAGCTGACCTCAGACAGACTTTGCAAAAGAGACAAACTGACCTCGATCAATAAGCTCATAAAGTGAACTACTATCCTCGAATAGTAGCCACAACAACCAGACCAACCGCAGAAGGACTTGAAGAAAAGAAATGCCATCCTCGGATGACAAATCAAAAGATCCTCAGATCTAACACGAAACCATCCTCGAATGGAGACGCGAAGGTATACCAGCCTCGACTGATAACCAAACCAACAAAGCTGACCTCAGACAGACTTTGCAAAAGAGACAAACTGACCTCGATCAATAAGCTCAAAAAGTGAACTACTATCCTCGAATAATAGCCACAACAACAAGACCAACCGCAGAAGGACTTGAAGAAAAGAAATGCCATCCTCGAATGACAAATCAAAAGATCCTCGGATCTAACACGAAACCATCCTCAAATGGAGACGCAAAGGTATACCAGCCTCGACTGATAACCAAACACAAAGAAAATATGACAAGATGAAACGAGATCGTTGAACATAAACGAGAGCCCAAGCAAACAGGACCGTTACACAAAACGGGAACCTGCGACGCGACTGTTGTACCAAACAAGACGCGGAGAAATGACGAACATTGACTTGAAAAAGACAAGGATGTCTGAAAAATGATATTGGTATCCTCTGTGCGGAGTACTTCAGGTTGAGAAGATGCTATAAGTCGTACGTAATATACCTCAAAACTGGCCCATGCTGGCATGCATATGTTTGAATTTATGGCGTAATGCTCCATGATGATGGAAATGCTACACTTTGGAGGATGCAAATGTAAGGATGATTACTATATGCAAATGCAAAGAGATCTTCTGACAAGAAGACTGCAGGCATCCCAAATGGCTTGATTGGGGAGGAACAGATGATCACTACATTGACCTGATCCATCCTGATGAGGAAGAGACAACTCTGCGGGGAAAGTAGTCAATAATACACCGGCTCCGAACAGCCGCCACTGCCAAAAATAAATTGGACTTTGAGATTGGAGTGCCAAGACCCTGCTGGAGATGGACTCTTCTTGAACTCTGGTGAGGAAGTGAGGACCTCCTGACTTGGCGGAGAACCAAAGGCATGACACTGTTGAGGAAACACCTTGCTGGGGAGGAATAGTGATCACTGCACCGATCTAGTTTGTCCTGATGAGGAGGAAACAACTCTGTGGGGAAAGCTGTTAATAATTCGCTGGCTCAGAATAGCCGCCACTGCCAAAAATAAATTGGACTTTGAGATGGGAGCGCCAAGACCCTGCTGGAGGTGGACCCTTTTTGAACTCTGATGGGGAAGTGAGGACCTCCTGGGAACCAAAGACGTGACACTGCTGAGGAAGCAACTGCTGGGGAGGCAAAATACTCTTTACGCTGTTAAGAATTGCCCCTGTCTGCACGGAGACTTCTGCTTGGGGATTGCACCCACTCTCTGCTGTCTAGCTGGGATAAATTTCAACTTGCACATGGCTGGGGATAGTTGGAAACACCCTGGGAGACATTTGTTTCTGCTCAAACAAATGGGAATGCCCATCCTGGATAGTGATCTTTTAGCTCTGTTAGCAACACCAGTACCTGTACCTGCATGAACACAATCGATAGTACCTGCAACATAGAGAATTAATTTGGGACCTGCTTGCCCCAGGCTCATAGCATGAATCATTGTCTAGGTATCTCAACACCCTTTTAGAGTTGAATTAAATGTTTCTATTCTCCTGCACGAGTTAGAAAAGCATTCAAATGTTCATAACACAATGCAAGTTACCATTTGATAGACGTTTTCACAAACAATCAATGCCAGATGAAAAAGTAAAAACAAAAAGCTAAAATGGTCAATTGACTGAAGTTGAATTTTTATTGATTTTGAAAGGTGGCCCTGAATAGGCAATACAGAGGAAGCGGTTCCCTGGAATGAGGGAACAACTAAAAGAAAAACAAACTACCCTATTGGCAATGTGAAAAATGAATCTCATCAAGTATCAACCCGGTTATGACTCGTATGTCTTCAAGACGCTCCGCTCTTCTGTCTCTTGAGAAAAAGTAAGTGAACTGATCTTCAACCCTTAGTATAGCCTCCACTGTAGGTATGTCATGGATCTCGCAGATCGCAGTCGTTCGTGTTAATCCCTCTTTTGCGTGGATCGCCCTTTCAGGTTTTCAATCCACCGGGATCCCCTTTTTTGCCTGAGTTGTCCGATGTGGCTTTTCAACTCAGCGGGTGTACATTTTTTCGATATTTCCCTAACTTTTGCCCGAGCCTTTTATTCTGTTTTTGGCTCGCCGGGATGCCCATTTTTGCCTGGATCTTAATTCTGTTTTTATCCAGCGGGTCCTTTTTACACGAAGTATTTTCTTACTGCGTCTGCGTTGACAGGGGATGGAAAGTCTTCTCCGTCCATGGTTGTCAGCATTAAGGCTCCGCCTGAGAAAACCTTTTTAACCACGAACGGGCCTTCATAGTTGGGTGTCCACTTGCCCCTGTGATCGTTGAGAGGAGGAAGAATCCTTTTCAGCACTAAATCTCCTGGCATGTACCTCTGTGGTCGCACCTTCTTGTCAAAAGCTTGCTTCATTCGTCGCTGATACAACTGTCCATGGCACACAGCTGCTAGACGCTTCTCTTCAATGAGGCTCAATTGATTATATCTGGATCGGAGCCATTCAGCTTCATCTAGCTTGATGTCCATCATCAGCCTCAATGAGGGAATTTCTACTTCAATTGGTAGGACTGCCTCCATACCGTACACCAATGAGAATGGAGTTGCCCCAGTTGAAGTGCGTACTGAGGTTCTGTACCCGTGCAACGCGAATGGCAACATCTCGTGCCAATCTTTGTATGTTACAACCATCTTCTGAACAATCTTTTTAATGTTTTTATTAGCCGCCTCGACGGCGCCATTCATCTTCGGACGATATGGAGAAGAGTTGTGGTGTTCTATTTTGAAGTCTCGACACAAGTCAGCCATCATCTTGTTGTTGAGATTAGAACCATTATCAGTAATGATCCTTTCAAGGACTCCATACCGGCAGATGATGTCCCGCTTAATAAACCGAGCAACCACTTGTTTGGTGACATTGGTGTAAGAAGCTGCTTCAACCCACTTCGTGAAATAATCAATAGCAACCAGGATGAAGCGATGTCCATTAGAAGCTGTTGGCTCAATCTTTCCAATCATATCGATGCCCCACATAGCGAATGGCCACGGTGAAGACATGACACTCAACGGATTCGGAGGCACATGGACCTTGTCGGCATAAATTTGACACTTATGGCATTTGCGGGAATATGTACAACAATCAGATTCCATGGTAATCCAATAGTATCCCGACCTCAATAATTTCTTGGCCATGGCATGACCTCCAGCATGGGTACCAAAGGAGCCTTCATGAACCTCCTGCATTAACAGGTCTGCCTCGTGTCTGTCTACACATCTAAGCAGCACCATGTCAAAGTTCCGTTTGTACAACACACCATCCTGATTCAAGAAGAAACCTCCCGCCAGTCTTCTAAGAGTTTTCCTATCTTTACTGGATGCCCCTGTCGGGTATTCTTGAACCTTCAGGAATTGTTTGATGTCATGGTACCAAGGCTTGTCATCTTCACCATCACCAACTGCGAAGACATAAGCCGGTCTTTCAAGACGAGAGATCGAAATTCGAGGCACGAAATTCTCTTGGCATACTTTAATCATGGATGATAAAGTTGCGAGAGCATCGGCGAACTGGTTTTCGTCCCTAGGAACATAGCTCAGCTTTACTTTGGTAAAGAAGGTTAACAGCCTCCTGACGTAATCTCGGTAAGGAATCAAACGAGCTTGATGAACTAGCCATTTGCCATTGACTTGATTTACCACCAAAGCAGAATCTCCGAAGATCTCAAGGTTCTTGACTCGCAAGTCTATTGCCTCTTCGATCCCCATGATGCAAGCTTCATACTCTGCTTCGTTGTTAGTACACTCGAAGGTCAACCGAGCAGCAAGAGGTGTGTGGACTCCTTCTGGTGAGATAATAACAGCACCTACTCCACTCCCATTCATGTTTACAGCTCCGTCAAACATCAACTTCCATCTGGATTCAGGGTCAGGCCCCTCCTCCGGAAGTGGTTCTTCATGGTCTTTCGACTTGAGGAACATGATGTCCTCATCCGGAAACTCAAACCTCATGGGTTGATAATCATCAATCGGCTGCTGGGCCAAGTATTCTGACAACACACTCCCCTTGATAGCTTTTTGTGAAGTGTATTGTATGTCATACTCCGTGAGTATCATTTGCCAACGGGCCACTCTCCCTGTCAAAGCCGGTTTCTCGAAGATGTATTTTACAGGATCCATCTTAGAAATTAGGAGAGTTGTATGTGTCAGCATGTACTGTCTTAGTCGGCGAGCAGCCCATGCCAAAGCGCAGCAAGTTTTCTCGAGTAGTGAGTATCGTGTCTCACAATCGGTAAACTTTTTGCTAAGGTAATAAATGGCATGCTCTTTTCGACCAGACTCGTCCTGCTGACCCAGTACACATCCCATCGATCCTTCCAGCACAGTGAGATACATAATCAGATGTCTCCCTGGCACTGGAGGCATAAGAATTGGTGGTTCCAACAGGTACTCTTTGATTCGGTCAAAGGCTCGCTGACAGTCTTCATTCCATTTAATGGCCTGATTCTTCCTCAGAAGCTTGAAGATGGGCTCGCACGTGGCCGTTAGGTGAGAAATAAACCGTGCAATGTAGTTTAGTCTCCCTAGGAAGCCACGCACTTGCTTTTCAGTCTTCGGCTCAGGCATTTCCTGGATTGCTTTCACCTTGGCCGGATCGACCTCAATTCCTCGTTCACTAACAATGAAGCCGAGCAACTTGCCAGAACGAACCCCGAAGGTGCATTTATTCGGATTTAACCTCAGTCTGAACTTTCGAAGCCTGTCAAACAATTTTGCTAGGTTGACCAAGTGTTCTTCTTCCGTCTGGGACTTTGCTATCATGTCATCAACATAAACCTCAATCTCATGATGGATCATGTCGTGAAACAACGTCACCATTGCCCGTTGGTAGGTAGCTCCTGCATTCTTTAAACCAAACGGCATGACCTTGTAACAAAAGGTGCCCCAAGGAGTGATGAAAGTTGTCTTTTGCATATCCTCGGGAGCCATCTTGATTTGATTATAGCCTGAGAATCCGTCCATGAAAGAGAACACGGAAAACTGAGCAGTATTATCAACAAGTACATCTATGTGAGGTAAAGGGAAATCATCTTTGGGGCTGGCCCTATTCAAATCCCTGTAATCCACACACATTCTGACTTTGCCATCTTTTTTAGGAACCGGCACAATGTTAGCAACCCATGGAGGATAACTAGTCACGGCCAAGAAGCCAGCATCAAACTGTTTTTGCACTTCTTCTTTTATTTTGATTGCCATGTCTGGACGCGTGCGCCTCAACTTCTGCTTTACCGGAGGACAACCTTCTCTGAGAGGTAGCTTGTGTACCACGATGTCAGTGTCTAAACCAGGCATATCTTGGTAGGACCATGCGAAGACGTCAACGTATTCTCGAAGCATAGCCATCAAACGAGTCTTGACAGATTCTTCTAATGCAGCTCCGATCTTGACTTCTTTCTTGTCCTCTTCAGTACCCAGGTTTATCACTTCAACATCTTCCTCATGCGGCTGAATCATCTTCTCCTCCTGTTTGAGCAGTCTGGCCAATTCTTCGGGTAAATCACAATCCTCTTCACCTTCCTTATCGGCTTGATAAATCGGATTGTCGAAGTCATACTTAGCCATAACAGGGTCGTCATTGATAAGATCCGGTGACGAGCACCTGCATGAATGATGATTCATGCAAGGCTTTAGCAACAACTTGAGAAAATGGGAAACATTGCCATTTTTAAAACTTTTCTTTCTTTTTTGAAAAACAAAAGTAAAAAACGAAGGACAGAGAACAACATGAAATGAATGTGAAACGTCAGTTTTATTAATGATTGCGTTAATGAACAAATGAACCCTTACAAAGAGACACTATGCCCCGGGGTAAGACATAGTGCTTTAGTACAGGAAAAATAGAAACAAGACATTATTACTCTTCGAAGGAAGTGACCGAAATAAGCCTTTCCGATGTCCAGTTGCTAAGTTGAGTTCCTGGAGCGGCAGGCCTGATCCATTCATCTAAGTCACAATCGCTATCGACGATGTCATCCTGTACAGCACTGATGTTCTCGTAGTTTACCATTCCCGCACTTGTGAAAGTGACCGGGCTTTGACAACCTTTTGCACCTGTTTCAGACGAAGATCCTCCAGGGTGATAACCAATCCCGAACATGTCCTTCTTCTCTGGCACTTCTACCGGGCTCCCCCAGCCTTCTCGGATCCCGGATTCTACCAATTCGCGCGCTTGTTTATAGGAAGCTATGGAAGCCACCTTCTTCGGTTCTTCAGGAGAAATTGCTACTGCAGATGCTTGCTCGGACTTCACAGGCTCAAAAGCTTGACAAGGGGTCTCGACTATTTCGCCATCCATCTCCACATATTTGAATGAGGCGAGATGACTAACGAAAATATCTTCTTCCCCGCTGACCGTCACAACTTGACCTTCCCAGACGAACTTTAATTTTTGATGAAGTGTAGAAGAAACCGCTCCTGCCGAGTGTATCCAGGGCCTTCCAAGTAAACAACTATATGCCGGCTGGATATCCATCACATAAAACGTGGTATTGAAGACTTGTGGACCTACCTTGATAGGTAACTCCACCTCTCCAAATACCGATCTTCTTGATCCATCAAATGCTCGGACTACTAAATCACTGGGCTTTAACACCACTCCATCATAGTCCAGCTTCATCAATGCCTTCTTAGGCAAGACATTCAGAGATGAACCAGTATCCACCAGCACATGGGAGAGCACTGCACCCTTGCATTCCAAAGAAATATGCAATGCCCGATTGTGAGCACGCCCATCAGAAGTTAAGTCCAAGTCTGTGAAACCCAATCCATGACTGGCATTAACGCTGGACACCACCGTTTCTAACTGATTCACAGAAATATCCTGAGGCACGTATGCCTTGTTCAGAATATTTAAAAGGGCCTTCCTGTGAGAATCCGAACACATGAGCAATGATAAGATGGAGATCTTTGATGGCGTCTGCTGCAAGTGATCTACAATCTTATAGTCACTCTTCTTGATGATCCTCAGGAATTCTTCCGCTTCCTTATCAAAGGTGAGATCTGGATCAGCCGATGGAGTTGGATCATTGACAACTACAGGTTGCTTCCCTCTGGCTCTTGCTTGGGCTTCGGCAGTATCTCTAGGTGGTATCACATTGTTTCTCAATGCTTCAGGCGCAAACAGTCTTCCACTTCGAGTAAAACCCCCTACTCCAACATTCTCTACTTGAGCTGGGGTTATACTAGTCGTGGCCAATTCTTGCCTCTGACCATTGTAATACACTTCACCACCGTAATGCCAAGGAACAGCTCTGTCACTTTGGTACATTATGGGTCCAGCAGTAGTAATGATTATTGGTGCCACTCTAGCACGCGAAGGAACTTGGGATGGATCATAAAAGATAGTCACCGTAGATACTTCACTTTCTTTCACGATCTTGTCAAATTGCAGCACTCCTTCATCAATCATACCTTGAATTCCGGCCTTCAATCTCTTGCAACCGTTGGTAGCTTCTGTACATTCTAGACAATCATCCTCGCATCCGGGGAAAATACCTTTCTTTAACAAACAAATCTTGATAGCAACCAATGAAGTCTTCAAGTCATCTACATCATCCACCAGATTCAATTTCTCCCCTTCACCAATTGCACCAACCGTGCCCCTGTGATGAGGCATGGGATTTTCCAGCACATTAGGAGAGGGAGCGAAATTGATCGCTTTGGAATCCAACAAGTCCTGCACAACATGCTTCAACGCTTTGCAATTCTCAGTACTATGGCCGGGAGCTCCAGAATGAAACTCGCATCTAGCATCCAAATCATAACCTTCAGGAATTTGGCCTGGCCTCGGAGGTTGCAAGGTACGGAGCTGAATCATTTGAAGCTGCAGGAGATTCTTCAACAGTTGGGAGTAAGACATTGGTGGAGCTTCAAAATGTCTATCCCTCGGCTTCTGAGGGTAGTACGGACGAGGGGGTCTTGGCTAATACCCCTGCAAGCGTTGCGGCTGCGGAGGTTGGACCCGCTGTTGAACTGAAGGAGTTGAAATAGTGACGGGGGCCACTTGCTGATAATATCCTTGGTGCATCATTCCCCTCTGCGCGTATACTGCTCCTGTTTCTCCTTCCCTCTTTTTCACAAAGGGTTTCTTGATACCAGACGCTGAAGCGCTTCCATTTTGAATTTTCCCCTGCTTGAGCCAGCTTTCAATTCTTTCTCCAGTCAGAATAATGTCCGAAAAACCACTTGAGGAACAACCGGCCAACCTTTCCATGAAATGCCCTGGGAGGGTATTCAGGAAAAGATCAACCATCTCTCTTTCCAGTAAAGGTGGTTGCACTCGGGCGGCCACCTCACGCCACCTCTGTGCATAATCTTTGAAGCTCTCCGAACTCCTCTGTGTCAAGCTTTGAAGCTGAGTACGGTTGGGTGCCATGTCAATGTTGTATTGATATTGTCTGAGGAAGGCCTCTCCCAAATCCTTCCAGCTTCTGATAGAACTTCTTTCCAACTTCATGTACCACTCCAAGGATCCTCCAGAAAGGCTATCCTGGAAATAGTACATCCATAGTTTCTCATCTCGCGTGTGAGCCGCAATCTTCCTGTAGAAAGCCTGTAGGTGAGTTTTCGGGCAAGAGTTGCCGTTGTATTTATCAAATGCTGGTGGCCTGAACTTGTGTGGAATGACCACCCCAGGTACTAAACCCATATCTGACACGTCAATTCCCAAAGTATCCTTGCACTCTAAGGCCTTGACCTTCTCTGCAAGCACCAAGAAGTCGTTGAGATTTCCGTCACCGCCGAAACCCATATCATTGTTGAAGTACTGGAATTGGTCTTCCTGCCTGTCCTGTACAGGAACATACGTAGCCATAGCTGGATCTGGAACATGAGGTCCACCTGTACCGTTGTTAGTGTTGGGAGGAGCCCCTAGTCCACCGGAAGTAGTTGCCTGAGCATTAGTGTTAGGAGGAGTTAACCCTTGAATTGCATTTCTCAGCTCCTGCTGCCCCTGGGCCATCCCCTGCATCAGAGTCACAAATTCTGCCATCTTGGTACGGACATCGTTGAGTTCTGTCTGCATGGCGTCCATTGCTGTTCTTTGATTACTGCGTGTCGCGTACCGATGAGGAATATTCTGTCGAATGTACCGGGTCTTGGCGGCCCTCGCAATCTTTGCCTGATGAACACAGATAAATTAGACATCTCGAAGAAAAACCTGCAAAGACAAAGACAAAATGCAAATGATGTGTATGCAATGCAATGTGTTCCTTTTATTCCCGAGTATTTTACTGTGTCCGGTCCTGGCATTAAGAAGATAAGGATTGGGAAGAAGACCCAAATGATATTCAGACATAATGACGGCTGTGAAGAATTGGTGCTCATTACCCCGTGTCGGTGCAAATAACAAACAAGAAATCCGGAACAAATCAATCATATAAACTGGAGTTTGAAAATACAAAGTCCCCGAAGGGTGCCAATCACAATAACAAAAGTACATCACATATAAGGAATCCCATAACAAGCCGGTGGGTAATCCAAGTACAACAATATGAAATTACACACTAGGGAACTCTATATCTTTCAATCTCCAGCTAAGGCATTTGACGCTCTGGAACAGCTGAACCACATCTGGATGACCGGGCTCCTGGATGAGCTTCTGAATAAGGAGGTCCCTTGTATCAGAAGAAGCGTGTAACTCCTCGATCAGCTGTAGAAATGCTGCTTCATTATCCTTGCTTTGACTTGAATCGGCCTTCGACCTTTTCACATCAGCTTTCAACTTCAAGTCTTCAATCTCCTTTTGAGCTTCCTTCAGCGCCCGCTGACTCTCTGTAACGCGCCGGATACGATCCTCCTCTTGATAATAAGCTTTCCTGAGAAGTTCTTTCTGCCCATCCACAGAATCCTGAAGGCTTTTGACTTCCTGTTTGTGCTTGGCGTCTAACTCCTTTTGTTTCTTCAAATTTTCGTCCCATTTCTCCTGCCATAAAGTAACAGCTTCATTGGCTTCACTAAGATCTTTCTTCTCCCTTTGGCGCTGGGCCGTCTTATGAGTCTCAGCTAAACCTTTCTTTCGGAAGTAGAGCTCTCTATATTCAAAATCCTTCTGCTTAAGACGGACTATCTCCTCGGCTTGCTCAGCTCTATCTTTCAATTGACGGTTTTGGATCATCAGCGCTTGACAAGAATTAAGAGCCTCTTGATTTTCAACCCTCAGTTGCTTAACCAAAGCTTCTAACTTCTGATATTCTTCCAAAGGCACCGTAGTAGGTGGTGGTAACGGTGCAGAGAAAGGGATTAGAGTCACTTGAGCTTTTTCTCTTACCCACGCTTCAAACTCGGGAAACATTTGATTGTTGCTCCTGCCCAAACGATCTATACCCTTCTTTATAACCGTTTTCCAAGCACCTGCAGCCTCCCGCACCAATGAGAGATTATCCTTCATAGGAAAATAGAAAGTCTGATCCAACTCTGAATCCTTGGGAACATTCTTCAAAGCGTACCCTAATTGTCTTCTCAAGAGTATGGGGTTGTAGTTAATGCAACCTGCTACTCCTAAGAGGGGAACATTAGGATACTTTCCACAACTGGAGATGAGCTCTTTCCCTTTTAACCTCAAAGTGAACCATCTGATGTCTTTGGCAGTCAACGTGTTGAGCTTCTGCGACCATATTACATTGGGATCCCTAAACACTCCAACAATAGGGATGTGCCTCATAAACCAAGTGTAGAACAACTGAGCACAACATCTAACCAAGCCACCTCGTCTCTTCTCATTCCTATAGTGCACCGAATAATACAAGTCACCCAGGAGAGTAGGTATCGGATTCTTTAACACAAACAAATGAATTGCATTTATGTCCACAAACTTGTCCATATCAGCAAACAAAACTATCCCGTACACAGATAATGCCAAGATAGCGCAAACTGAATCCCACTGCTTTTCCACGGCACACTCTTCAGCTTTTCCGACCAGAAACTCTAAGGGAAAACCAAGCACCCCGGCCTTGGTGGAAACCAGATTAGCAGATACTTCTGATGGGCTCAAATAAAGAGCCTTAGCAATGTCGGTGTGAGTTGGTCTTGTCATCTCTGAATTGAACGGAATCTGATCCTGAATCGGTAGTCTTAGAATCTCAACATACTCTTCTAGCAACGGACCTAGCTGGAAATCCGGAAATGTGAAACATCGGAGTCTAGGATCATAGTACTGTAGCAAAGTATGAATGGCACTCTTCTGTGAACTATCCAAGCTGAAAACCATATCCAAAATATCACCATACTGCTGTTTGAAGAAATCCAAATGACCCGGGGTAATGAGAGACACCATCTGCTTGAGCAAGTCAACCTTGGTATCAAAAAACTTGTAGAAAATATTCTTCTTTCTGACGTCTTCCATTCTGAAGCAAAGATATGACCAGGAACCGGGAATAATGCAAACCCTGAGAATAAAAGAAACACAAATGATTAATGATGATATGATGCTTATGCAAGGCAAGGCATGTGATCAGTGAAGTGTCTGTGATGTGCCAATCATATAATCAGGTGTCGGTGCACGGTCTCAAAATCCAGATATCACAATAATCATCCCTCTGATCCGGGGTCCATAACTTAAGAACAGAAATCCAGATCACAAAACTGAACCAAAGGCAAAGTGGGTATGCTGAAGGTACCAGGGTTCCTGCAAACCTGTAAACCCCTCCCAATCTCACGGGTGTGCTACTCGGGTCAACATCACGGACTCTCAAAGCCGAATAGCAATAATACGTTCACCATTTCCGAGAAATGGCTCATGACCAAATCAGGGAATCGGTTTGGCATTATGTACTACTCAGGGAGGTCTCAGTTGAGTCCGGAAAACAAGCATCCCTCACAAGTTTCCAGCTTCAAGCACTGAATCGAGAAACAATAGTACATTCATCCCGAAGGGTACAATACTATCGTCATACGAACAGTTTGCTTTAACTGAATTCCTATGAGAGAACCAGGCCATCCTATGCGAGTTCCCAATGGACCCTCGGATGCGAGTGGGTTTGCCAACAAATGTGGTCTGCCACTGTCATCACTGGAGAGGGATGTTTCCATTAAGGTCCTCGAAGATCGGTCACCAGATGCACATAACTATCAAGGTCGTACCCTGAAGTGAGGTAATCCCCACACAGAATAGTTCCAAGACGGTCGCAATCTGGGTGTGGAACACATCGCCACCCATCATGGTGAGATACCATAAGAGTACAATGTCTGTCCACGCTAATCCTATGGTGCACTCAAGCCGGGTATTTGGCTTATCTCACAGTAACTCCCACCCACAGAAAAAATGAAAACCAGCACAGCCAGACAATCCAGTATAATATGATGCATGGAAGATAAAATACTGAAAGCGGTAAATAAATGCGATAAAGTAAAGCTGTAAATAAAACTGTAAATAAAACAGTAAAGCTAAACTAAAGCACTCAGCAACAAACACATAAACACCCAAAGAAACAGAACCAAACAGGCGCTAGGATTGACTCTACAAGGGAAACCAGAGATTCTGGGTTCGATCCCCAGCAGAGTCGCCAGCTGTCGCTCCCGGGATTTTCATCCTAGTACAAACGTGAAAGTGGCGCGGAAAGGTAGAGTCGCCAGCCAGACATTTTTATCCCGAATGACTGGGAAAGGTAATGTTGCACAAACCTAAGGAAGAAGGAAAGGACAAGGCCTTGCGAACCAAAGATCTGAGTTCGGGAGTCGGTTACGACCTGGGAAGGTATTAGCACCCCAGATCGTCCGTCGTACCCGACGGGATCCACGCTTGCTTGTTTGTTTCAAAGGGTGAGAAAAATATGAATGCTGCTGAACAAATGAACCGCTAACTGGAATGGAATGAAATGAGAAACTGGAAAGAGAGAATGGAAGGAAAAGAATGGGAGAAATGTAGGGAAAATAAAGAATGTGCTCGAACGGGCCCTACCCCGCTGCCTACGTACCTCATCGGGAAAATGAGGATCAGAGTCGACGTAGTTCGCCTAACCTAGGCGGGAACTATTTGTTTGTGTTTTTTACAGCTGGAACTGCGTGTGTCTATGCTCAGGTGTTGCAGGCTCGTCTGGTACGAGTGCGTTTACCGTCTTGCATGTGTGACAAGTCGTCGCGAGTTCGCGTTGTGAGTGAATGAGATGAGAAGAGAAGTTCCCGCAGGATAGTCGCTTGTTGTGTGTTCTTGTCTTTTAAAAGAAGTGTTTTGAATTTGTTTGTGAACGGTTTTGTACTAAGACCTATCCATCGCGGGAAGTATTTACACCTCGCCCCGAAACAGGACGCGTATAAACACTCCGCAACAAAGTCTCGTGTCGTACAAGATTGTTCGGTTTTTATTAAGTGTTTTATTGCTTTTCTTTTGAGATGAGAAAGAGAATGACTCAAGTTGATAAAAGGAAAAATCTAAGGGACTAAGACTCAATCCTAATATATTATGTATTTACAAAGTGATCCTAGTGGTTAGTGAGGTTTTCTATTCCTAATGGAAAAAGGAAAAGAAGAAAAGGAAAAAGGATGCAACTTACTTCCTAAGGAAGATAAGTTGGTCCTAACAATGGGGAATCCTACCAATCACAAACATGGAAGGAAAAATGAATTAAAAAGCCTAAAAGAAATGCATAAAAAATAAAGGATAAAGTGGAGTAAACTTACCTCAATCTTCCCCACTACAAAACAAGTGTTAATGCACATTTTTATTAAAAAGAATAAGGCAAACACACATTAATTAAATCCTAATTAAATCCTAAGGCACCTTAGACCTAAACTAGACTCTATTTTAATCCTAAAGGAACTAGAAAAAGCTAGGACAAAAATACAGCACCTATTACAGCCCCTAATACACAAATAGCTATGAAACTAAGCCTAACACCCACCAGCTTTTTACAGCCAACATGCAACATGAAAAAGTAGGTGTAAAAAGTCAAATACATCATGCACACAACAAACAAATTTTACAGCAGCTATATACAAAAACAGCTATGAAATGCAAAATTCAGAATTGATTATTTTCATTTTTTATACACAAACTCAATAAAACATGCATTACTTTCCACATGAACATGCATTTTAACATGGATCAACATACCTAAATGGAAGAACATGAACATTTTTTTAGGATTATTCAAGAATGCATCACATGTGGATTATGCAACAAGTATGCAAAATGTGGCACATGAACATGGCATATGAACATGATGATTATTGATTATGAACATACAACATGATAGCTCAACAAACATGCTAAACTCAATGCATAATTCAGAATTGAATTGATAACATGCTATGATCAAACATGCAAACCAATGCCACCAAATGCACATATATATGATTATGCAAAATGCAACATACATCAACATAATGAAATGCAAAATGATTTAATGCAATGTGAAACATGTAAAAACAGAATGCAACATGATTATTACATACCTAATGATGCATGAACATAGCAACAATATGCAAGAACTCAAGCCATACACAAAGAACACAAAAAACACATAATATGCGACATAAACGGAATTGTGTCGAAACGACTCGAAATGGGGGAATGAGCTACTGGAAATGGACTCAAAAATTCCCTAAAATCACTACCTAAACATGTATGAACGTTAAAGGCACTAGGAAGCAAGATTGATCACTCAAATAAGCTAAGAATCCAAAATTCAACAGCGTTAACCGGTTAACCATATGGGTTAACCGGTTAACGGACCTAAAACAGAAGCATTTTGTGGCAAAACGCATGCGTTAACCGGTTAACCCAATGCGTTAACCGGTTAACACTGAACAGAATTGAAAAAAAGCTTTTAAAATAAGTGCTTTTAGCCACAAAATCACTTCTAATGATCCCTAACATACCTAGGAACATGCTAACACTAATTTCTACTTATTTTGAGCTTATTTACACATGCTAGCACCTACATCTATTAACACCTTAAACTTTTAAATCAACAAAAATCACAAATCACAAGTAAACATAATCGAAACGGAACAATTTCAAGCAAAGCGAAAAAAGCAATTAAAGAATGCCAAAAGTGGCGAGATGAAGAGAATAACTTAAAGAAGAAGTGATTAAGATCACCAACCTACGAAGCGGAGGAGTGCTTCGGTAATTGTTGCAAAAATCGGAGCTTGATCGAAGAGAAAACCGTGAAAACCGAGAAACCGCAAAATAAATGCGTTCTTGATGCTTGAATCTTTACACACTTCCGATAAGCCGAAATCTTCAACAAAATCACTAGCTTCTTCTTCTACGATCCAAAATTAATGGAGGTTGGAGGCTTAAGCTTCAAGATCTTCAAGTTTCAATGTGAAACTTGAAGAGCTTATTCAAAGAAACTTTGGTGAAAGGAGGGAAAATGGAGGAAAAGTGAGAGAGAAAAAGTGATTATGGAAGAAGTGAAAAATTTGGAATTGTGGGAACCTCTCTCAAGGAAGTGATTAATGGTTATATAGAGATTAGGCTAGGAGCTAGGTTTGGGTTTGGGGCCCAAAAATTAGGTTTGGGATCCAAAATTAGGTTTGGAAGTTAGTTAGGGTTAGGGTTGGAAAAGGGAATATTCCTTGGAATATTCCTTGGAACACTCTAGAAGATGGTGGAAGGTGGTGGAAGTTTCCAAGGGAAATGGAGTGGAATTGGAGTGGAAAAATGAGATGGAAAGAATGAAAGGAAGTGTGGAAAGAAAGTGGAAGGAAAGGTGGAGGGAAATGCAAAACCAACTACTTTTCAAATGATTTTTCTTTGGTTTTTTTATGATTCCTCCATCATTTCTTGACCAAGCTTGAACCATAGGATCATTGTAACCCTAATTTCACGATCTCGATCTTAAAAGTCCGGAGTCGACCCTTTTTACCTAGCCCGATTGCCTTTTCTCCAATTCCTCGATTTTCCGTCGTCCGGCTAGTCGAACCCCTTCCAAAATGAATTTGTGGACGAGATTTGAACCCTAGGCACTTGACATCATATATAAGTCAAAGAAATCCACTTCGACTCAAAAATTTATGTAGAAGCCCTGTAGAAATGAAACCCTAATTCGGCTCTTTTCCCTCAAGAAGTATTGCACTGCTTGCCTCCTTCAATCAAACCAAAACTTTCCATGACTTGTGGCTTCAAGTGAAGACTTGTGGGATATTGTGAACCCTTTGCACAAGGTTGAGAAGCTTTGTGGCCCTTCGGTAGCCTCTTCATAACTTTCGGTTGCTCCGATCATTGATCACATACCCACGCCTCGGCTATGCTATATATGATGCAATGTTTTTGGTTATTTTATGAATCCATATATGCAAAATGCTATGCAAAATGTTGAGGAAATGAGAGGGCAAATTTTGAGGTATTACACCATGGCTTCTTTCTCCTAATCTTTTTTCCTTTTTGCATTTTCTGCATGAGCATGGGAGGAAGATGACCGCGTGTCATCACGCGGTTGGTTCGAGTTTTTCTTTTGTTTATTTTATCCTTATTTTATTTTCTTTGTCCTCTTCACCCCAGCTCTAATCTTCAACTCTGAGATCTCTCTCTGGGCTGCTGCCAGGGCTTCCTGTTGCTCTTTTGCATTAGCCTCCAACTGCTCAATCTTGTCCTGAGTCCTCTTATCTTCCAGAGTACGAGCTTCGGTGATCCTGACCCACCTAGCTTGACTCTCCTTCAGATACAAATCAGTCCTGGCTTTCTGGAACTGGGCTTCCTTGCAGGCATTCTTCAAGATCTGCTCTCCAGCCCTAGACTTCTTGATATAATCCTCTGACTTCTCAATTCTGGCCAGATGCTCCACTTTCAGCTTCTCTAATCTCTCAATATCCAACCTACCATCACTCCTCTCCCAGAGGGTCTTCTGTAGAGCCTGAGTCAACTTCTCATTTCTCTCTTTCAAATTCTCAAACTCCTCTAAGCTGACAGTGACAGGAGGTGGTGCTGAGGATGGCCCAGGCATATCTTCCATGGTGAAGGGCATCCCAGAAAATTGAGCCCTGTCATGGGACCACTCATAGTACTGTGCTGATGCCACATTGTTGCACTTCCCCAGAATGGTTGCTCCTTTAGTCTGAACATTGTCCCAGGCCCAGGCTGCTTGCCTGACAATAGCCAGATTAGGCTTGTTCTCATAGTAGAGAGTTTCAGCCAAATCTTATGCCTTAGGAGTGTGGACCAGTGCATAGCCCAGTTGTCTTTTGAATAGCAGAGGGTTGTAATTGATGCAACCCTTTACTCCTATCAGGGGTACATTGGGAAACTTCCCACAACTGGTAATGATGTCCCTGCCTTTTGTACTTTGAGTGCACCACCTGATATCAGCTGAGGTCAAAGCAGTGAGTCTTCTAGCCCAGTTTCTTTGCTGGTGAGGGTTCAAGAATGCATCAGTCTTTGGCAAATGCTTGAGCAGACAAGTATGGAACAAGGGAGCACAACATCTCATTAATCTTCCCCTCTGCTTTTCATTCCTCTGGTGAACTGAGTAGCAGAAATCTCCCAGTAAGGTGGGCACTGGGTTTCTCAGGATGAAAAGATGGATTGCATTCTTACTAAAAAACTTAGGCTCATCTGCAAATAAAATAATCCCATATATGCTCAGGGCCAATAAAGCACAGACTGCTTTCCATTCTCCTGAAGAAGCCTTTAAAGTAGCCTGAGATATTAAGAAATCCAGATGTAGACCAGAGACTCCAGCCTTGGTGGTCATATTCTGTCCAATCAGAACTGGTTCCAGATGCAATGCCCTTGCCACTTCTTCATTACTTGGAAAAGTCATCTCAGGGTTGAAGGGGACTCTACCCCTGATAGGTATACCAACCAGTGATGAATACTCCTCTAATAAAGGTCCCAACTGAAAGTCTTGAAAAGTGAAACACCTCAGAGGGGGATCATAGAACTGCAGGCAAGTATGAATCAGGCTCCTCTGTGAAGGGTCCAAATCCATAACCACATCAAGTATGCCTCCATAGTGTTCCCTGAACAGTGGTATATGGTCTGGAGTAATCAGGGTCTGAATCTTCCTGATGTCAACTAGCTCTGGCTGAAAGAAATGATAGGAGATGTTACTTTTCTTAGGTGCCATGTTGCTGAAGAATGGCTGAGACAGATGGAGGAAAATACTGATGATGGGCCACTGACAGGCTGAGACTGATGATGCAGGTAGCTGATAGCTGAAGTAGATGCTGATGAAGATAGGTCTATGCTGATGATGGGGTCAAAACCAAGCCAAAAATAAAGTATGGATACCCTGAAATACAAATAAGCAAATGTTAAAATGATGCAATGATGATGTATGCAAATGATATGCAAGGGTTTGTGACTGAGCTGGATCTGATCAAGTGCTCTGATATAAGTCCAGGTATGTTCAAGAAATCCAGATGGAGGTTCATAAGTCCAGTAACCAAGGTGGGGGACTCAAATAAAGAGTCACATGTTCAGGGTTTAGAATCACAAGAACTGTTCCAAAATGGAGTACTCTTAATCAAAACAAAGTAACAGGGTATGCTGAGGTCAAGGGTACCTGCAAACCTGTAAACAACCCAACCCCCTCACAGGTAGTGTTCTAAAACAAGGATCCCCAGACTTGGATCAGTTATGAGAAGTGTAAACACTTCTAACCCGGAGGTACAGTGTTTACAATAACCATAAAAGATCCTCCTCTAATTCACCTCAGTTTCTGAAGGTCAATATTAAAGGTCATTCAGACTTAGCAGGCTTCCCAGATAGCCCTAGCACTACAGGAAATCTGCAGCACAGAGTTCTCAAGAAGAAACCCATATCTGAACCGTGTTTCATATTCCCGCACTAGACCGAAATGGAATGGGAAAGAACATGAACCACTCTAGCCTAGGTGTCACTCAGGTCCCAGGTATAGGACCTCAACTCTCAATAGAACACCCACCCACCAAAGCAACAAAACAAGATCCAGCCAGCACAGTATGACAGTACGATATATGCACAAAGCTATAAAGAAAGCAGTAAACAAACTGTACATAAAGCAAAAAGAAAAATAAATACAAATAAGCACAAATAGCATATAACACCCCAGTAAACACAAATCAAACAAGCGCTAGGAGGAACCCACAAAAAGAACCAGAAGCCCTGGTTGCAGTATAAGGGTCCCCAGCAGAGTCGCCAAGCTGTCGCTCCCGATAAATGGGAATGGCCCAAATAAAGGTACAGACGCGAACGGTCGGCGAAAGAGAACAATGAGAACACACAGGAGTGAACTCACTGGAAAAGAAAAGAGTCGCCAGCTAGGCATTTTTATCCCGGAGGAAAGGCAATGCTGCATAGACCTAGAAAAAGATGGATAAGACGGTTGCGAACCAGAGAGACTGAGAAAGGGGGTTGGTTACAACCTGGGAAGGTATTAGCACCCAGATTGTCCGCCGTACTCGACGGGATCCACTCTTAAAAGATTTGTGTTTTAAAGGGGTAGTGTCAGTGCAATGTGTGTATAAAAGAGCTGGAAAAGGATGTACAAGTGTCAGTGTAAAAGAAATGTGAAGTGTAATATATATAGTGTCAGTGTGAGAAAAGGAATAAGATACTCAAGATCATGAGGTTAAAAGAATGATGCTGGAAGAGGGGGAATATACAGAGACTTTTGTTCGATAACTGTTAAGTTATGCCTACGTATCCTCTCGTGCAATGAGGAAGTCAGAACACCGTAGTTCGACCCAAAGAGACTGAAAGGTGAATTGACTTGTGAACTGCTTGCTTGTCTATGCTCAAGTGTATGACCTGTCTGGCTCAGGTGCAAACTGTCTTGCATTAGACGGAAGAAGCTAGTTCTCGTTTGTGAGTGAATGAGATGAGAAAAGAATCCCGGAGGAGACGATTATTGTTTGTTTTTGTGTGTTTTCAGTCTTTTATTTCTTTTGGAAGTTTGTCATAAGTTAATGAGCTTAAGCCTAAACCAATGGATTTAGTAAACTCATCACATCTTCCCTCTGATTAGGGGTAATGAGAATACCTTAAGTGTGAAGTCAGCTTCTCACACTTAATCACCATGGTGTAGGATTAAGATCATTAACCTACTTGTGATTAATTAGATGTTTTTGTTGTTTTTGTTTAGTGTTGAGTAATGAGGTTAAGCCATAATCCAGGATTAAACAGACTCATTACACCATCCTAATAGAAGGATAATAGATGAGAATGCTTAAGCTGAGGAAAGCTCCTCAACTTAATCCATGATTAGGGATTAAACTCATGACAAAACAAAGCCTTTATTAAGTGGATTTTATTTAATGGTGAGATGATGAAGTGAATTTTATGGTTTGTAAGACAACTTGAGGGGGACTTGTCCATTAACACTAGGGTTAGTCCTTCTTAACCAGTTAAGGAAGAATTAGAACCCTAATGCAAGGCCCAAGTTACAAGCTTGATGTCTTAATGATTATTATGTGAATTGATTAAAGGAGTTAAACACATTAAGGGTTTAACACTTAGGACTAAAGTTATATACTCCATCCTAATAGAAGGATGCAGGCATAAGCTTAATCACAAAGCCTTAAAGCCTTTAGGGTTTAGTCCCTGATTATGAGGTGAGAAGAGAAGACTCAATGAGACACAAAGGTAAAACTAAGAGGGGAGACTAAGCAAAACCCTAATCATTGTCATGCTTGGTTGTTCCTAAGGTTTGTGAGGTTTACAAGAGAAGATCTTCAAAGGAACCACCAGGAAGCAGATGAAAGGAGCAAAAAGAAGCAAAGTAACTTGCTTCATTTAAGAAGACAAGTCACTTGAGGAAAGAAAGTGAGAAGAAGAAGAATGAGCAAGCTCAAACTTAAACACATAACAAAATGCAGCAAGGATGCATGAAGGAGATGAAAAGAAAATATGAGAAGTGAAGGCAAATTCACTTCCCAAAGTTACTTACCACCTGAAAAGTTAGAAAAAAGAAATGCAATGCAAAATGAAATGAAATGGCATGATGTAAATCAAAACCAGAAGCATATATGAGATGATAATGATGCTATGAGATGCTGCAAACATGAATCAAGACATGAGGATGATCATGTGAGCCAATGGATGCAGATGAAACAAGTTAAGAACCATAAACATCCATGAAAAGCTATGAGATACAAATGTCATACAACATGGAAAATACATGATGCAATGATCAAACATGCTTTCAATATGTTTTAAGATGTTCAATGAATCAAAAGAATGCATAAAATGCTATGGCAAGTCATGTTATGCAAGCAAATGCAAGATGAATGCATATGGAAGCCCAAATTAGGGTTTATGATCAAAGCATCAAACACAAACCAAAATCAGAAGAAAACATCAATATAAAAAATTGAAAATGCACTCAAAGCAACCCTAACCCTATACAAACTCACTGCCCAAAGGAAAAGTCCCAACTCTTAACCTAATGAAAGTTATGAATTTCCTAAAATTTCTAGGGTTTTAGGGTTCCTTAACAAGAAAAATGCCAAACAAATGGAAAATGAAAGATCAAATCATGCCAATTTAATCTCACAAACTACATGCTAAACACAATGCAATGCAAAAAGAATCAAGGTCCAACTCTCAATGGTTAGGCAGAAATGATTTTTTGAAGTTTGGATCAAAATAATGCCTAAAAAAGATTTTAATTCCATGAAAAATTCTCAAAATACATTAAGATCAAAAAAGAAATTTGGTTTGAGGGTTGGACAATGTTTCTAAATGTTTTTAAATGTTTCATGAATTTTTTGGTGATTTTTAAATACCTAAAAGTATTTTTAATTAATTAATTCTCATTAATTAATTAAAAATAAACTTTTAAATATTTAAAAATATTTTTGAATGCAAAAAATAAAAAAATAAAAATGTTTTTGTGTTTTAAAAATTAATGAAAACCTTGATGAAAATTTTCATAATTTTTAAATGTATTTTGCTATTTTTAATAAATATGAGAAATAAAATATAAAGAAAATGAAATAAAAATACAAAGTATGCAGTATGAGTGGCTTAGATTGAAAGTTGGAAGATCCAGAGGCTGTGCGTGCAAGTCAACAAGACTGGGAGTAATCAAGATCCAAGGCCCAGGTTCAAAGTTCTTAAACGCGCGTGATCTGATGGCTGAGGTTTGAAGTTGGTTTAATTAATTAAGATTTATTTAATTAAACAGGATTAGGGCATAATGACTCATCTGGGCCGTTCACAAGCGCGCGGGAAACAGCATCTAAGGGACGAGATTCAAAGTTGTGTAATTAATCAGGCTTAACCCTAATCACCCTCAGGCGACCGGAGATGAGCTCCGGTCGTCTTCTCCGGCAATGTCAAAACCCTAGCTTCTTCTATAGGCTACCCCAAGTCAAATTAAATGCCCAGAAACCTTCCCCTCCCCAAACTAAACCTAAATTCATTCTTAAAAACCATTTATCCACCATGAACAAAGAAGAACAAGCTCAAACTCAAACACGGGCAAAATTTCAGAGGAGCATTAAATGATCATTCCTTCACTATTTTCAAATCTAAGGACATCCCCATGATCAGCATAACACACACTTCCATTTTATAACAAGAAAAGCAAGCTCTGTGAAAAAGAGTTCTTGGCCATACCTGAGCTGGAAAGATTCAATGGTGAGCTTCCAGAGTCTCCCACTTGTGCAAATGAACTTCTTTGACCCTCTTGAACTCAATGAGATGCTTCAAAGTTCTTGTGGATGGCTGATTTGAGAAGAAGTGTTCTGGTGCAGCAGATTCCACAGTCAGGATTTGTGAGGTTTCAAGCTACTTCAATGGTGGATTTTGGTTCTCTTGAGTGTGTATGATTGATTGGTGAAGAGGAATTGGGTGTTTGATGGCTGGAGAGGGAGATTCGAAGAAGAGGAGTTCTTGACTGATTTTTGTGAAGGCTGTGTTCTCCTTTGTTTCAATGACCAATGCCTTGCTATAACACTCCCAAGATGTATGAGTAGCCTGTGGAGCAGGTCAGTAGAGGTGGCTGCTCACTGTTCCAAGAGTATGGGAGTTTTGGCCAAAAAGTCAATGTGATTGGTACTTGCAGCATGGGCTATGGCAGCAGCTGTCTAAGGGCTTGTCCTGCCTCAGCTTGAGTCAAGGATGACCCTTAGATTGCTTGTGAATGTCTGCAACATGTGGATCATGAGCTATGATAGATCTTGCAACTTGGCCACTTGTGTTTTCTTATGATTTTGTGCTATGTACATGAGATGATTCTTGCTGAATTTTGTTGCATAATGTTTCATTTGGTCATGGCAATGCATAGAAAACAACTAGTGATCACATAGCTCATGGGAGAATGATTTTGCCAAGAATCCCTCTTTGCACCTTTATGGAAAATGACTTAAGGATCTTTGAAAATCAAAGCACAAAAGTGAAAAATCCCTTGGGCCAATTCTGATTTTAGGTCATGTGATGTTTGTGTAAAGGTTTGACATCAATTAGAAGTCACAAATTGCCTTGGTACAAGAATTTGCAAGTTTTCCATTTGGTGCATAACTTGAAATTTAGTGATTTTTACCAACTTTGATGAGCCATAACTTTTGATCCAAAATGAATTAGGTCATGTTCTTGTACTTTTTGAAAAGGGAAAGATCTATTCTACAACTTTCATGACCAAAGTTTTTCCATTTGAAGCCTTTTTGAATCAAAAAGTAAGGGTTGAAAAGTTGCCTAAAATGACAAATTCATTAAAAGTCAAACTTGCCCAAAAAGTCAACTTTGCAAAAGACTTGAAATTCTTCAATTTTGTGAACTTCCAACTTCTTCTATGATCAAATAAAGATCATATACATTCAAAATGATGAAGAACACCCTTTGGTTGGGTCATTGGGGGCCTCAGATGCCCTGATTTTGCACTGACTTGTTCAGAAAGTCAACCTTTGATCAGATGACTTCCCCAAGGAATTTCTTCATGAAAATTGATATGCATACTCCCTATACCATATAGAGACCAATAGAAACAAGAATGACAAAAAAATTGGAGTTATGGCCTCTGAAACCAAAACCCTAATTCTAGGTCATCTGTGCAGTCAAACCTGGCTCTGCTTCCATGCCAATCTCAGTTCTTGTGATTCTTTGACATTATTGACTTTGAGAGGAGGTAATATGATGCTTGAACACACATGGACCCTTTTGAAGTGGTTGATGACCTTTGGAGTGGCTCAATAAGCTCTTGGATTGCTCAGATCACAAACCTTAGATGCAGATGACTTTGAATCTATGCAGTGAATCAAAAATGTGATATGAGATGTTATGATTGTGTTTATGCTTATGAAATGATCACAAGCCATGGTGTGAATGAGTGAGGGCAAATTTGGGGTGTTTACAGCTGCCCCTATTCAAACATGAGTTAGCTGTGCAGGATGTAAGCGACGGCTTATCAGGCAAACAAGATAACTTGTGGTTGAATACCAAAGACAGTCCAAAATTTGCACTCACAGAATGAAGAAGAAAAGGGATATAGATTGTAAAAGAGAATAAAGTATACTATAAAGTGCGGGCGACGGAGGAAGACCGTCGAGCAGAGGACGACTGCTAGGCAAAGGGCAATGACGGGGACGGCCGACATGCTGGGAAAAGTGCGGGAAATGAAGCAATGACGGGGACGGCCGACATGCTGGGGATAAAAAGAAATATGATGGGGACGGCCATCAAAATAAATTTGTAAAATTTTCTGGGGATTAATGAAACATGATAGGGACGGCCATCAAGTTCATAAAGTAAAGCAACCAACGATGGGGACGGCCATCGGGCTAAACTGATGAAGGACGATCATCAGGAAAAGGAAAAGGGACCACGACGGGGACGGCCATCGGGTTAAAGAATAAATGAAATAAACAGATGATGAGGTACGACCATCAAAAGTGAAGGACGATCACCTAGCAGGGGACGGCTGCTCTGTTGGGTTAAGATGAGGGACGGTCATCTAAGGTGGAGGACGACCACCTGGCAGGGTACGGCTGCCGAAAATATCGCGACACAGGACGAATGTCGGATAAAAGGTCAACGATGGGGACGGCCATCGGACGAGCATGATGGAAGACGACCATCAAGAGGTGGAGGACGACCACCTAGCAGGGGACGGCTGCTCTCGAGGTTCATCATGACATAGGACGAATGTCAGATAACCAAAGATCAACAATGGGGACGACCATTGGATAAAATGATGAAGGACGATCATCAAAAGGTGGAGGACGACCACCTAGCAGGGGACGGCTGCTAAATATCACGACATAGGACGAATGTCGGATAGAAAATCAACGATGGGGACGGCCATCGGATGAGCATGATGGAGGACGACCATCAAGAGGTGGAGGACGACCACCTAGCAGGGTACGGCTGCTCTCAGGGTTTATCATGACACAGGACGAATGTCAGATAAAAGAAAAAAATTTGCTTTGGTAGCGATCTACTGGGAATAGTAAACACGGACGAGTGTTTACATCCAAGAAACAAAGGTATAAGTGTTTAGATGTCTGTGTATAGATTAAAGGTGCGGACGAGCATCCTTAAGACTACGATACGGACGAGTATCGGGTAGAAACAAAAACTGACACATGTTCAGAGATGATGATACAGACGAGTATCAACTGGTTAACAGAGAACACGGACGAGTGTTGATTCTGAGGGGACTCTTCTGGGGAATAGTAAACACGGACAAGTATCTATATTCAAGAAGACAAAAGTGTTTGACATAGTGTATGGATTAAAGATGCGGACGAGCATCCTTAAGACTATGATACGGACGAGTATCATGTAGAAACAAACGCTTGACGTGTGTTCTGAGATGATGATACGGACGAGTACCAACTGGTTAACAAAGAACACGGACGAGTGTCGAATCTGTGGGGATATAAGTGCTATATACAAGATATGGACGAGTACCTGTATAAGTGTGAGTAGTGTATAGATGAGTGTTTAATCTGCTGGGGAAAATGACACGGACGAGTGTCAAAAGGAGAAAAGTATAGTATAAACAAGGTGTTTAGGTTACTGTACTGGGGAATATTGACACGGAAGGATGTCAAGGAAATCATATAAGTACATGTGAGTGCAAAGAGGATGTCTTTGGCTTTCTGCTGGGGTATGACACAGACGGGTGTCAAAAAGTATCTGTAATACGAGTGATACTGTTTTCACAGAGTGTTCAGGCGACTTTACTGGGGAATATTGACACGGAAGGGTGCCAAAGAGAGTATATACTGGTGTTTGTGAATGTAAGGCAACTGCTTTTGCTGGGGGAATCTCCGCTGGGGATTTTGGGGGGAGTTTTCTGTATGTTGATGGATTGTCAATATTCACAAGTGTTTGATTCATAACATGGCTTATGATTATGCTATATGTTTGATTTTTACCGTAATGCTCCGTACTAGACGGAATGCTACGCTTTGTGGTGAATATGATGCGAATGCTATGATTATGCAAGGAGACCAATCCGGGACTCGGATCCCGTGGCTCATGAAGATCTCTGGCCGATCTGGTTGAAATGGACATCCCAGCTGGGGGTGAGGTCATTGGTAGATCTGATGAGATGCTATTGCTTGGGGATATAGGTCACTGATAGATCTATCCTTATAAATGAGAGACCCAGTTGGGGTTTGTAGAAGCTTTCGTCACTCTGTTGTGATCCCTTCATGCGCTGCTCTCCTGGATAGAGGCTGAAGTTCTGTGGGGAGATGGTTCCCTGACTTTTGTACTTGGCTGAGGAAGAATGATTGGCACCTTGGCTGGGGAGAAATAGCAAGTGGAAACTCAGCTGGGGAGAAAACACTTTGGGTGCTAAGACTGAGTGTTGATTTGTCAGTTTGCTGGGGTGAAGCCTTCATGCCCCAAGTTGTGCCTTGAACACCTGCAATCCTGCAAAGATAGAAACGCACAAGTGTTCCCAGGGTATCCCTTACTGGATTTCCATGACAGGAGTTTAGACACTCCCGAGAGTAAGTATATTTCCTGCAAGCACATGTTTTTATTATTTTTTTCGAAAATAAGCATTTGTATTCATGCAATCAGTTTTTTTCTTAAGACATCAGACATTTTTGCAAATAAAAATGTACAAGACAAAACATGACTGAAAATTTGATTCTATTAATTCAAATGCCCTGAATTGGCAAGATACAGTCAAAGAAACATATCCCCTAAAATGAGGAGATTGTTACAAATTGAGAAACAAAATGCGGGCAATGTTGACGACGCTTTAAGGAGCTTCCCTTTTTGCTATGACTCGTATGACATCTGACGTTCTTCTCATCTTGCTTTCTGAAGAAGGTTGATTCTGAAAGAAGCTTGATCCTCTCGAAACTTACCGAGTTGTAAACGATACAGTCGAATTCAGAATGCAGTTGTTCGCTTATTCCCTTATTTTGCCTGGATCGCCCTTTCGGGTTTTCAATCCATCGGGATACCCATTTTTGCCTGAGTTGTCCAATGCGGCTTTTCAGCTCAGCGGGTGTACATTTTTTTGTTTATTTTCCCTTATTTTGCCCGAGTCTCTTATTCTGTTTTTGACTCGCCGGGATGCCCTATTTTTGCCTGGACTTACATTCTGTTTTTATGTCCAGCGGGTCATTTTTATGCGAAGTATTTTTTAACTGCATCTGAATTCACAGGGGACGGGAAGTCTTCACCATCCATAGTGCTGAGCATCAGCGCTCCACCAGAGAAAACTTTCTTTACTACGAATGGTCCTTCATAGTTTGGAGTCCACTTGCCCCTGTGGTCTGTATGAGGAGGGAGGATTCTTTTCAGCACAAGATCTCCTACTTGGTACTCTCGGTGCCTGACTTTCTGATCGAAGGCTTTCTTCATTCTCTTCTGATATAACTGCCCATGACAGATTGCAGCCAATCTCTTCTCTTCGATCAGACTCAGTTGTTCGTATCGGGTCCGAACCCATTCTGCTTCACTCAGTTTAACATCCATCAGTACCCGTAGAGAGGGTAATTCAACTTCAACCGGTAGGACTGCTTCCATACCATACACAAGTTGATACGGTGTTGCCCTAGTGGATGTCCTGATTGACGTGCGGTACCCATGCAAGGCAAATGGTAGCATTTCATGCCAGTCTTTGTAAGTGACTACCATCTTCTGCACAATCTTCTTGATATTTTTATTTGCTGCCTCAACAGCGCCATTCATCTTTGGCCTGTAAGGAGAAGAATTGTGATGTTGGATCTTGAACTCCCGGCACAGTTCTGCCATCATTTTGTTGTTCAAATTGGAACCATTATCAGTAATGATTCGCTCGGGAACCCCGTACCGACAGATGATATCCTTCTTCAGAAATCTGGCTACCACTTGCCTTGTAACATTTGCATATGAAGCTGCTTCGACCCACTTGGTGAAATAGTCAATGGCAACCAGGATGAATCTGTGACCATTCGAGGCAGTTGGCTCAATCTTGCCAATCATGTCAATGCCCCACATAGCAAAGGGCCAAGGTGAAGACATCACATTCAAAGGATTGGGAGGCACATGCACTTTATCCGCATAAATCTGGCATTTATGGCATTTTCTGGCGTAGGCACAACAGTCAGCATCCATTGTGATCCAGTAATAACCTGATCTTAGCAGCTTTTTAGCCATGGCATGCCCTCCAGCATGGGTACCAAAGGATCCTTCGTGCACTTCATGCATTAACAAATCTGCTTCTGTCCTATTGTAAACACCCCAAATTTGCCCTCACCCATTCACACCATGGCTTGTGATCATTCTCATATGCATAAGTACAATCATGTCATCTCACATCTCATTTTTTATACACTGCATAGCTTTCAAGGCATCTGCACCTAGGGTTTGTGATCTGAGCAATCCCAAAGCCTCTTGAGCCATTCCAAAGGCCACCAATCAACTCAAATGGGTCCATGTGTGTTCTTATATCCTATTTCACCTCCTCAAAGTCAAAATGCAGGGGAATCACAAGAACTAGGGTTTGAGTGGATGCAGAGCCAGGTTGAATTGCACAGTTGACTGAAAATTAGGGTTTTGGTTTCAGAGGCCATAACTCCAAATTTTTTGGTCATTCTTGTTTTCATTGATCTCTATATGGTATAGGGAGTATACATGTCAATTTTCATGAAGAAATTCCATGGGGAAGTCATCTGATCAAGGTTTGACTTTTCAGACAAGTCAGTGTAAAATCAGGGCATCTGAGGCCCCCAATGACCCAACCAATGGGTGATCTTCATCATTTTGAGTGTATATGATCTTTATTTGATCATGGAAGAAGGTTGAAGTTCATAGAAATCAAGAATTTAGGGTTTTTGCAAAGGTTGACTTTTTGGGCATAGTTGACTTTTCAAGAATGCATCATTTTAGGTCAATTTTCAAGCTTTGATTCTTGGTCCAAAAAGGCTTCAAATGGAAAAACTTTGGTCATGAAAGTTGTAGATCTCATCTTTCCCTTTTCAAAAAGTACAAGAACATGATCAAACTCTTCTTGGATCAAAAGTTATGGCAATTCAAAGTTGGCAAAAATCATTAATTTTCAAGGCATGCCCTAAGTGAGAATTTTGCAAAATCATGGATCAATGACCTTTGCAGCCTCAAGTTCACCTCTAACCAATGTGCCAACATTCTACAAGTCCTAAAAATCAGATTTGAACTAAGATTGCCCATGGTTTCATGCTTGGTTAGACAAAGAATCACATGTGAACCAAAATGTCACAACTTGCAAAAACTCATGATCATGCTTTACCAACTTGCTGCCTTGAATGCTGGACCAAGCTGACTCTTTCCCCTCATCTTGCTGCGCATAGCCCATGCCTTGTACCAAGCTAGCACCTCACCATACTTTCTCTTACACAAGAGTTGACAAATTGCAAAAGTTGCCTCACCTATCCAAAAAGCACATGTCAAATCAACTGACCAATGAGAGAGAGTTATGTGGACAATTTGCAAGCAAAACATAAGGGCAAGCAAGGCTGAAACCATCACATTCCACACATTCACAAAAACCTTCCATTTTGCATAAGCTTTCGAATTTCTCTATACAGCCTGCAAACACTCAAACCTTTTCCTCCATTCAACTCACCCTGCCTCATAGATCACAAAACACCAAGAACACAAGCCTGAAACAGCCAAAACACCCCACTGCCATTCTTCACCCTCATTCTGCAGTTCCATTCGAATCTTCCATCCTAGCTCACAAACAACCAAACAAACCTTGCAAAGCTTCTCCATACATCATCTAGACCACAAACCATCATTCACAATGGCCTGAATCAGCCAGAATCACCATAGCCATTGTTGACTGAGCTTGAGCATAAGCTTTCGAAACTCATTATCCAGCCAGCACAAACTCATTTTGAGCACTCAAACATCTTTGGGGGATCAAGTGGAGTGGTTTGCACAAGGAAAAGTGGCCAGAAAGTCCTCAAGTTGAAAGCTCCAAATCTCAGGTAGCTCGAAAATAATTTTTCCAGAAATCATTTTTCTTGTTACAAACTTGTTCTTCATGTCTTGCTGATCATTCTGGTACCATTGGTTTTGAAAATGGTTTCGAAATGAGCATTTAATTCGTGTCTGAAGCTTGCGTGACCTAGTTTTCTTTTTCTTCGATTCAGCTCATTTAGGAAATATAAATGTGTTTTAAGATGGGGGTTTGATTCGTGAGGATGTGAGGATCATTTCCCAGTTCTTGTTTTTCATTTTTGATGCGTTTTGAGGGATTTGGGTAGTTTTCAGGTGAGAGCTGGCCGGAGAAGACGACCGGAAGTCTTCTCCGGCCACCTGAGAGTCATTTGTGCCCTAATCACGTAATTAATGAAGTTTGAATTTGGTCCCTTGGATGTGTTGACTCGCGCGTGTTTGGACGCCCAGGATCATCCCATTATGCCCTAATCCCAGTTGACTTTCTTTAATCTGGATTAATTAATTCATAAATCAAAAATTAGCTGAAGTGAAATCTAGGCCATTCATTAGCGCGCCAGTCAACCTTTTCATTTCAACTTTGAATCTGGATCATTGGATCAGATTACTTTCTCTTTTATTTTGTTTTATTTCATTTTCTTTCCATTTATTTTGCATAATTATTTTAAAATAGTTAAAAATCCTTAAAAATTATGAAACTTTTTCTTTAAAGTTTTATTAATTTTTAAGACCCAAAAATATTTTTATTTTATTTTTTATCATTAAAAAAGTATTTTTAAATATTTAAAAGATTATTTTAAATTGATTAATGGGAATTAATTAATTAAAAATACTTTTAGGTATTTAAAAATTACAAAAAAATTCATGAAATGTTCTAAGACATTTAGAAACATTGTCCAACCTTCAAACCAAATTTCTTTTTTGATCTTGATGCATTTTAAGAATTTTTCATTGAATTAAATCATTTTTTATGCATTATTTTGATCATGGATTCAAAAATTCATTTCTGCCAATTGGTGAAGGTTGAGACATTGATTCTTCTTGCATTGTCTTTTGTTTTGCATGTAGTTCCTAGGATAAAAAGGCCATGATTTGTTCTTGCATTTTCAAATTGTTTGGCATTTGTTTTGTTAAAAACCCTAAAAAACCCTAATAACTTAGAAAATTCATATCTTGAGTTTGGTTGAGAGTTGAGAGCTCCCCTTTGGGCAGTGGTTCATCATAGGCCTAGGGTTTCTTTGGGTGCCATTTTCCATTTTTTATCATGAGGTTTGCTTCTGTTTTGGGTTTTTGTTTGATGTTTGATCCATGAACCCTAATTTGGGCTTTCTTTTGCATCCCTCTTGCATTTCCTTGCATAACATGACTTGTCTTTGCATTTTGTGCATTCTTGTGATTCATTTGACATCTTAAGACATATAGGAAGCATCTTTGATCATTGCATCTCATATTTGCCATGTCATTTGTCTTGTATGCTTCATAACTTTTCATGCTTGTTCATGCTCCTTAGCTTGCATCATTTGCATTCATAATCTTGTATGAACATCCCCATTGTCTTGCCTCATGTTTGCAGCACCTCATAACATCATAATCATCATCAACATGCTTCTGGTTTTGCTTAGCATCATATCATTTCATCTCATCTTGCATTGCATTGCATTTTCTTTCTAACATTGCAGGTGGTAAGTAAACTTGGGAAGTGAATTTGCCTTCACTTCTCATAACTTTTCTTTTCATCTCTCTTGCATCCATTGCTGCATTCTTACATGTGTTTGAGTTTGAGCTTGCTCATTCTTCTTCCTCCCACTTTCTTTCTTCAAGTGACTTGACTTCTTGAATGAAGCAAGTCACTTTGCTTCTCTTGATCCTGTTCATCTGCTTCCTGGTGGTTCCTCTGAAGATTGTTCTTGAAAACCTCACAAACTTTAGGATCATCCAAGCATGACAATGAATTAGGGTTTTGATTAGTTTCCCCTCATAGTTTTTACCTTTGGGTCTCTCTTTGAGTCTTCTCTTCTCATCTCATAATCAGGGACTAAACCATAAAGGCTTTAAGACTTTGTGATTAAGCTTATGCCTGCATCCTTCTCTTAGGATGGAGTGTATAACTTTAATCCTAAGTATTAAACCCTTAATGTGTTTAAATCTCTTAATCAATCCACTTAATAAATATCAAGACATCACACTTGTAACTTGGGCCTTGCATTAGGGTTCTAATTCTTCCTTAATTGGTTAAGAAGGACTAACCCTAGTGTTAATGGACAAGTCCCCCTCAAGTTGTCTTACAAATCATAAAATTCACTTCATCATCATACCATTAACTAAAATCCACTTAATAAAGGCTTGTTTTGTCATGGGTTTAATCCCTAATCATGGATTAAGTTGAGGAGTCTTCCTCAGCTTAAACACTCTCATCTATCATCCTTCTTTTAGGATGGTGTAATGGGTCTGTTTAATCCTTGATTGTGGCTTAACCTCATTACTTAACACTAAACAAAAACACCAAAAACATCTAAATAATCACAAGTAGGTTAATGATCTTAATCCTACATCAAAGGTGATTAAGTGTGAGAATCTGACTTCACACTTAAGGTAATTCTCATTACCCCTAATCAGAGGGAAGATGTGATGAGTTTACTAACCCATTGGTTTAGACTTAAGCTCATTATCCTATGACAAACTCCAAAAGCAATAAAAGACTGAAAACACAAAAACAAACAATAATCGTCTCCTTCGGGATTCTTTTCTCATCATCTTCACTCACAAACGAGAACTCGCTTCTTCCGTCTAATGCAAGACAGTTTGCACCTGAGCCAGACAGGTCATACACTTGAGCATTGACAAGCAAGCAGTTCACAAGTCAATTCACCTTTCAGTCTCTTTGGGTCGAACTACGGTGTTCTGACTTCCTCATTGCACGAGAGGATACGTAGGCATAACTTAACAGTTATCGAACAAAAGTCTCTGTCCATTCCCCCTCCTTCCAGCATTATTCTTTAAGCCTCATAATCATGAGCATACTCTTTCTTACACTGACACTATACATATTACACTTCACACTCCTTTTGCACTGACACCTGTACATTCTTTTCCAGCTATTTTACACACAGATTGCACTGACACTACCCCTTTAAAACACAAATCTTTTAAGCGTGGATCCCGTCGAGTACGACGGACAATCTGGGTGCTAATACCTTCCCAGGTTGTAACCAACCCCCTTTCTCAGTCTCTCTGGTTCGCAACCGTCTTATCCGTATCTTTCTAGGCCTATGCAGCATTGCCTTTCCTCCGGGATAAAAATGCCTAGCTGGCGACTCTTTCATCTCCAGTGAGTTCACGGCTGTGTGTTCTCATTGTCCCTCTCGCCGACCGTTCGCGCTTGTACCAGGATGCAAATCTTCGGGAGCGACAGCTTGGCGACTCTGCTGGGGATCCTTATACTGCAACCAGGGCTTCTGGTTCTTTTTGTGGGTTCCTCCTAGCGCTTGTTTGATTTGTGTTTACTGGGGTGTTATGTGCTTGTTTGTGCTTGTATTTATTTTTGTTTACTGCTTTATGTACAGTTACTTTACTGCTTTCTTTATTGCATTTATTTATATCATACTGTCATTGTTGCTGGCTGGATTTGGTTTTTGTTTTGGTGGGTGGGTGTTTCATTGAGAGTTAAGGTCCTATACCTGGGACCTGAGTGACACCTAGGCTAGAGTGAATCATATTCTTTCCCATTCCATTTCGGTCTGGTGCGGGAATATGAAACACGGTTCAGATATGGGTTTCTTCTTGAGAACTCTGTGTTGCAGATTTCCTGCAATGCTAGGGCTATCTGGGAAGCCTGCTAAGTCTGGATGACCTTTTAGTATGGACCTTCAGAAACTGAGGTGAATTAGAGGAGGAATTGTTATGGTTATTGTAAACACTGTACCTCCGGGTTAGAAGTGTTTACACTTCTCATAACTGATCCAAGTCTGAGGATCCTTGTTCTAGATCACCACCTGTGAGGGGGTTGGGCTGTTTACAGGTTTGCAGGTACCTTGACCTCAGAATACCCTGTTACTTTGACTTTGTTAAGAATGCTCCATGTTGGACAGTTCTTGTGATTCTAAAAACCTTGGACATGTGGCTCTTTATTTGAGTCCCCCCACCCTGGTTACTGGATTTTTAGACCTCCATCTGGAATTCTTGGACACACATGGATCTATACCAAGGCAGTTAATCAGATCCAGCTCAGTCACAGACCCTTGCATATCATTTGCATACATACTCATTGCATCATATTAACATTTGCTTATTTGTGTTTCAGGGTATCCATTTTCATCTGGTTTTGGTTTTGACCCCATCTGCAGTATTGACCTATCTCCACCAGCACTTGCTTCAGCTTGTCAGCCATATACTTCAGTTACTTGCACTAACCAGCCAGTGGCCCACTCCTCAGCATCTTCATCAGCACTCTACTCAGTCTCCAGTACTCATGGCTCCAAAGAAAAGCAACATCACTTATCATTTCTTCCAACTAGACTTATCAGACATCAGGAGGATCCAAACCCTGATCACTCCAGATCACATACCCTTGTTCGGGGAGAGTTATGGAGATATACTGGACATGGTTATGGATCTGGACCCTTCACAGAGGAGCCTCATCCACACTTGCATTCAGTTCTATGATCCCCCATTGAGATGTTTCACCTTTCAAGACTTTCAGTTGGGGCCTCTATTAGAAGAATACTCATCTTTGGTTGGTTTGCCTATCAAAAGAGAAATCCCATTCAACCCTGAAATGGTCTTTCCTAGCAATGGAGAGGTAGCAAAAGCTTTGTATCTGGAGCCTGTTTTGATTGAACAGCATATGACCTCTAAAGCTGGGATCCCTGGATTTCATCTGGACTTCTTGATTTCTCAAGCTAGTCTGAAGGCCTCCCTGGGGGAGTGGAAAGCTGTTTGTGCTCTGTTGGCCTTAAGTGTATATGGAATTGTGTTGTTTGCAGATGAGCCTCGATTCATCAGCAAGAATGCAATCCATTTGTTCATCCTGAAGAACCCAGTGCCAACCTTGTTAGGAGATCTCTATTACTCAGTGCACCAGAGGAATGAGAAACAGAGGGGAAGATTAGTGAGGATTTGTGCTCCATTATTCCATGCTTGGCTTCTTAAGCATCTACCCAGGACAGATGCATTCCTAAATCCTCATCAGCAAAGCAACTGGGCTAAGAGGCTCACTACTCTCACTTCAGCAGATATCAGATGGTGTACTCAGAGCACCAAAGGCAGAGATGTAATCACCAGCTGTGGGCACTTTCCCAATGTGCCCTTAATAGGAGTTAAGGGAAGTATCAACTACAACCCTCTGCTGTTCAGGAGACAATTGGGCTATGCACTGGTCCATACTCCCAGGGTGCAAGATTTGGTTGAGACCCTCTACTGTGAGAACAAGATTAGTTTGGCTGTTGTTAGGCAGGCTGCCTGGGCCTGGGATCATGTTCAAACCAAGGGAATCACCATTCTGGGGAAGTGCAATAATGTGGCATCAGTCCAATATTATGAGTGGTCCCATGCTAGGGCCCAATTCTCTGGATTGCCCTTCACCATAGAAGACATGCCTGAGTCATCTTCAGCACCATCCCCTGCCACTATCAGTTTGGAGGAGTTTGAGAGCTTGAAGGAAAGAAATGAGAAGCTAACCCAGGCTTTGCAGAAGACCCTCCGGGAGAGGAGTGAAGGTGTGAGGGAAATTGAGAGATTGGAGAAGTTGAAAGTGGAACACTTGACTAAGATTGAGAAGTCTGGGGAGTATATCAACAAATCCAAAGCTGGTGAACAGATTCTGAAGAATGCTTGTAAAGAAGCCCAGTTCCAGAGAGCAAGAACAGACTTGTATTTGAAAGAAAGTCAGGCCAGGTGGGTCCGGATCACTGAGGCCCGTACTCTAGAAGACAAGAGAGTTCAGGACAAGATGGAGCAGATGGAAAAAGCCCTGGCAGCAGCCCAGAAGGAAATATCAGAGCTAGAAATCAGAGCTGGATTGAAGAGGTCTAAGGACCAAAGTCAGAACAGGAAGTTGACTGCAGCTGTTGCAACAAGAAACCTTCTCATCAGGAATCTCACGGAGCATCCGGCTGATCCTGTGACCGAAGCACTTCTCAAGGAAGTTCGTGAGGATGAGTTTGGCCTTGGAGTTTGATCATTTGCTTGTTGTTGTTCCTTTTCCATGTACTTTTGCTTTTTGTGATGTATTCTGACCCCTTTGAGGGCTTGTGTTGTAAAATGAACAAGTTGTATTATTTCACCTTTGTAATATATTTGTGTTGGTTTCTATCTGGATTCACATCAAAAGCAACTTCAACAGCATCATCTTCGAGGGTCTGGAAGGGTCAAAATTGAAAGCCAAACCGGATGCCTTGAGAACAAATAAGCATAACTGCATTGCATGCTAACCCATTTGTTTGTTTTGTAGGTTTTGTTTTGTTATTGCTAACCTCTGTTGTGATCTCAGGAATTATTGCTCGCCGCCGGGTATTTCCCCTTAACAGGCCACACAGGTACCCAACTAGAAACAACCTTCCGGGAATTCAGATGGATCAGATGCAGCAAGACCTTACGGAGGTCAGAAACCAGATGGCAAACGAAAGGCTGGAGATGAGAACCCAGATAACCCAGTTCATGGAAGTGATGAACAACTTAGCTCAAAGCCATGAGAGGCTCAGAACTTTGGTAGAAGGAAGGAATCAAGAGGAGCCCCATGTGGGAACTGCTGGCACAAGTAACAACGAGAGGGTCCAACCTCATGTCAATCCCCCAGTTTTTGGACCCCATCTCCATCCTGAGATCAACATCCCAGTCAACGTTCAAGGGACAGCCACAGCAGCCAGAGTACTTCAAGAAGATCCTCAGGAGGACCAGTATACAGTAATGGGTGCCGGAGAGGAAACTTATGATAGACGATTGGAAGAAATAGCTGAGAAGTTGAGGTCCTTAGAATCTCAAAATTCTTTGGGTTTCGACGTTATGGGCATGGGTTTGGTAGAAGGGGTCAGGATTCCCCACAAGTTCAAGCCTCCATGTTTCGAAAAGTATAATGGGACTTCATGCCCCCGAACTCATTTGCAATCATTTCTGGGAAGGCTGAAGGCCTATACAATGGATGAGAAATTGTGGATGTTCTATTTTGAAGATAGCTTGACTGGAGCTTCGAGGGAGTGGTATTCCCATCTGACAAGAGCAACAATTAGATGCTGGAAGGACCTGGCAGAGGCCTTCATCAGACAGTATCAGTATAATCTAGATATGGCACCCAACAGGACCCTCCTAATGGGAATGTCACAGTCGTCAAGGGAAAGTTTTCGAGAATATGCCCAGAGATGGAGGCAATTGGCTGCTGCCGTTCAACCACCAATGTCTGAGAGAGAAATGGCAGACATGTTTATGAACACTCTTCAGGGAACGTATATTGATAGGCTAGCTGCCTTCTCATCTACCAGTTTCGCAGATGTTGTCATAGCTGGGGAGAGAATTGAAAGCCTGTTGAAAATGGGTAAGATCTCTGATAACGGTGCAAGCTCGTCCAGTAGTACAAGAAAGCCTTTTGCAGGCCCGAGAAGAACTGGCGAGACCAATGCCATTCACACCAACAGGGGTAGGCCCCAATATGTTCAAAGGACAATAGCAGCAGTCACTATCCCTGCTCCAGCTCATCCTCAGCCAGTCTATCAACCTCCTCAACAAAACTTCCAACAACAACCTCAGTATCAGCAGAATCAGTACCCTCCAAGAAACTTCAACAACAACAACGCCAACAACAATCAACAGAGGCCATTCCAACAAAGGCCATCCCAAGCTAACCGAGTGATCGACCCGATCCCAATGCCGTATGCTGCCTTGCTGCCACAACTTCTGAAACTCAACCTGGTTGAGCTAAGAACGTTGGCACCTCCGGATCCCAACAGTCTACCAAGGAACTATGACTCCAATGCTAGGTGTGCTTTTCACTCGAACGCACCTGGTCACAGTACAGAAAAATGCAGGGCTCTGCATATGAAGGTACAAGACTTGGTAGACTCCAAGGCTCTGAATTTTGCACCTCTGCCCAATGTCAGTAAAAACCCAATGCAAAACCATGGTGGTCCTCGAATTAACGCTATTGAAGAAGACCAACCGTCTTATTTGATAACTAGTGTGGATCAGATCAGGACACCATTGGTGGAAATCAAAGCTCAACTCCGTGAAAACCAGATATTTCCGGGGTGTGAACTAGGGTGTCCCTATTGCAATATTTCATGGAATGGGTGCGAGGACCTGAGGAATGGCATTGACAGCCTTATTCAGAATGGCCTACTACAGATCACTACATCATTTCCGACAAATCCGGCAACTTCATCAACAACGGTTTCAGAACCTCCTACAACTGCAGCAACTATTGTACCCGACAACTCATCAGCACCATCAGCAAGTATTTCATCTGTCCTCCCAAATGATCAGTTTTCAGCAGTTTCTCCTGCTACAACTTCAGCTTCACTCCATTTCGAATCTCCATCAACAACAACAACAGTTCTTCCAACAATACCTCCTACAACACCAGCAATCAATCATGAAGATGTCTCTACTATTACCATATTCTACGATCCTGAAAACAACTCCGCCTACCATTCAGAAGGTGCTGCTCCCGCCAGAGCACCAGTTACAATCTTTTATGATCCACAAACAATAACAGTCCCTTCAGCAGCAGCAATCAGTCCGGTCACTGTCACGGTGCCTGGACCAGTACCATATGAAAGCAATAGGGCCATCCCTTGGCACTATGGCTCTGACGTGTACTGTGAAGGGAAAAGAATCACTCTGGAAACATCAACACCTGCACCACAAGTAGATAATGTGGGGGGAGGCGGAGGCTTCACTCGAAGCGGACGTCTCTTTGCTTCACAGGTTCAAAGACCTACAGCCGAAGCAGAAGCTGCTGCCAAGGCAAAAGGAAAAGGCCCGGTGCAGGAAGATCCAGCTGCCAAAGAAGCCCTGAAAACTCCATTTGATCAGGAAGTTGATGAGTTTATGCGAATCATCAAAAAGAGTGATTACAAAATTGTGGATCAACTTCACCAGACGCCATCCAAAATCTCTATTCTTTCACTGCTTATGTGCTCCGAAGCCCATCGGAATGCACTACTTAAAGTCTTGCACGCAGCTTACGTGCCTGAGGAGATTACTGTCAACCAATTGGAAACCGTGGTTGGAAATGTTACTGCTAGCAATGGGCTAGGGTTTACCAATTCTGACTTGACAGCGGATGGCCGCAATCACAACAAAGCCTTGCACATAACCATGGAATGCAAAGGAGCTGTCCTTTCTCATGTGCTGGTGGACACAGGTTCTTCCCTGAATGTCTTACCAAAGAAGGCTCTGGTGAAGCTTGAATATGATGGATTGGCATTGAGACCCAGCAACCTGGTAGTAAGAGCCTTTGATGGTTCTAAGAGATCGGTTCTGGGAGAGATTGAGCTGCCCGTGACAATTGGCCCACAGACTTTTAAAACTATCTTTTATGTGATGGACATTCAGCCCGCCTACAGCTGTTTGTTGGGTAGACCCTGGATTCACGCCGCCGGCGCAATAACGTCTACCCTTCACCAAAAGTTAAAATTTGAGTGGGAAGGTCAAGTTGTCACAATCTGTGGGGAAGAGGATATTTTCGTTAGCCATCTGGCTACTTACAAATACATTGAGATGGATGGGGAGATCCATGAAACAATGAGCCAAGGTTTTGAAGCCTTGAATGTCAATGAAGCATCTGCTGTGTCAGGTATCTCCATGTCATCTTACCAGCAAGCCCGGAAGGTTGTTGAAGAAGGAACTGCCCTTGGCTGGGGCAAGGTCTTAGCTGTGGAGGAGAAGAAGGACAAGTTTGGGTTGGGTTACAGACCAACTCAACATCAAGCAAAGGCTACTGCAGAGCCAGGTTTTGTCAGTGGGGGAATGCTCACCCCCGATGCTATCAACTGTCTGGAAGACGAGCTGGAAGAGGAGCGCAATCTGGAGAATTGGATTCGTCCGAAGATCCCGGGGAGCAGTGTCTCGAACTGGTCTTCCCAGGAAATTATAAGAGTTACTCATACAGAGTAATTATTATTTCCTGTATTTTTTAGCATGCATCCAAGTCTTGCATCTTGCCCAAGATGACAAGACTCATTTTGTAACCAGGGCCATCTGTACTTTTGTGCAAACAAGATTAAATTAATGAAATATCAGACATCTTTTTGCAAACGAGTCTTTTTCTTTTCTGCTCACTGTTTTTCCATTTTTCTTTTTGTACAAAAATAAATGGCGGTGTTTTCAAAATGATAACTTCTTTTCACTTTTTTCTAAAGCAAGATTAAAATCAATCACTAAAATGAACCAACTTAACCCTTGCAGAGAGTGCCTTCCTGACAGCACCGACAACAGCACGGCTATGACATCGTATGACTTTGACAATCCAATCAATCAAGCTGATGAAGGGGTTGATGAAGAATATGAGCTTCCTGAAGAGCTAGCTAGGTTGTTGAGACAAGAGGAAAAGGTTATTGCTCCTCATCAGGAGGAGATTGAAGTGATTAATCTTGGTACTGACGAAGACGTGAAAGAAGTTAAAATCGGGGCCTGCCTGCAAAACTCAGTGAAGAGACAGCTGATAGATCTGCTTCAAGAGTATGTTGATGTGTTTGCTTGGTCATACCAAGATATGCCAGGGTTGGATACTGATATAGTGGTGCACAAGCTGCCTCTGAGGGAAGAATGCCCACCAGTTAAACAAAAGCTGCGCCGAACTCGCCCAGACATGGCTATGAAAATCAAGGAAGAGGTACAAAAGCAATGGGACGCCGGGTTCCTTGCTGTGACTAGCTACCCGCCGTGGGTTGCTAACATAGTACCTGTGCCTAAGAAGGACGGCAAAGTAAGAATGTGTGTTGATTACCGGGATCTGAACAGAGCCAGCCCGAAAGATGACTTCCCATTACCTCACATTGACGTATTGGTGGATAACACGGCTCAGTTCTCGGTATTCTCCTTCATGGATGGATTTTCAGGATACAATCAGATTAAAATGTCACCTGAAGACATGGAAAAGACAACATTCATCACACCCTGGGGCACGTTCTGCTACAAAGTGATGCCATTCGGACTGAAGAATGCTGGTGCCACATATCAACGGGCTATGGTGACATTATTCCACGATATGATCCACAAAGAAATAGAATGTTACGTGGATGATATGATCGCCAAGTCCCTTACAGAGGAAGATCACCTGGTAAATCTGCTCAAGTTATTCAAGCGTCTGAGGAAATACCAATTGAAGCTGAACCCCAACAAATGCACATTCGGGGTGCGATCCGGTAAGCTGCTGGGCTTTATTGTAAGCGAGAAAGGGATTGAGGTTGACCCTGATAAGGTCAAGGCTATTCAAGAGATGCCTGCACCGAAAACTGAGAAAGAAGTTCGAGGGTTCTTAGGTCGATTGAACTACATTTCACGGTTCATATCTCACCTCACGGCAACCTGTGAACCCTTGTTCAAGCTGTTAAGAAAAGAACAAACGGTCAGGTGGAACGAAGATTGCCAGAAGGCTTTTGACAAGATCAAGGAGTATCTGCAAGAACCTCCAATCCTCATGCCGCCAGTTGAAGGAAGACCTCTGATTATGTACTTGACAGTGCTAGAAGAGTCAATGGGGTGTGTGTTGGGCCAGCATGACGAGTCTGGTCGAAAAGAGTACGCAATATACTACCTAAGCAAAAAGTTTACCGACTGTGAACAACGTTATTCACTGCTCGAGAAAACTTGCTGTGCTTTAGCGTGGGCTGCTCGCCGACTGAGACAGTATATGTTGACCCACACTACCTTATTAATCTCAAAAATGGATCCAGTCAAGTACATATTTGAGAAGCCAGCTCTTACCGGACGGGTTGCAAGATGGCAGATGATTCTCACAGAATACGACATACAGTACACATCTCAGAAAGCCATCAAGGGCAGTGTACTATCTGAATATCTTGCTGAGCAACCCATTGATGACTACCAGCCTATGAGGTTTGACTTCCCTGATGAAGACATCATGTTCATTAAAGCAAAAGATCATGAAGAGCCTGTTCACACTGAAGGGCCCGACCCGGAAGAAGAATGGACTATGATGTTTGACGGGGCTGTTAACATAAATGGTCGTGGTGTTGGTGCAGTACTCATTACACCCAAAGGAGTTCACATGCCTTTCTCGGCAAAACTCACTTTCAACTGCACTAACAACGAAGCTGAATACGAAGCTTGCATTATGGGTCTTGAGGAAGCCATTGACCTCAGGATCAAGACATTGACCGTATTCGGAGATTCAGCTTTGGTAGTCAATCAAACCAACGGGAAATGGTACACCCACCAAGATCATCTGATACCTTACAGGGATTATACGAGAAGGTTACTGACTTTCTTCACAACAGTCAAGCTTGAGTATATCCCTCGGGACGAGAATCAGTTTGCAGATGCTCTTGCTACCATTTCATCCATGATCAAAGTTCAAACGGCTAACTTTGTACCCCAGATTTCAGTATCTAGACTTGATAGACCAGCATATGTATTTACAGCAGATGTTGTAAAAGATGATAAGCCTTGGTTCCACGACATTAAGTGCTTCTTGGAGGATCAGACATACCCACTTGGGGCATCTTCCAATGACAAGAAGACTTTAAGAAGGCTTGCTGGAAGTTTCTTTCTGAACACTGATGGGTCTTTATACAAAAGGAACTTTGACATGGTACTCCTCAGATGTGTTGACAAGACGGAAGCAGATTTGCTGATGCATGAAGTGCACGAAGGATCTTTTGGTACCCATGCTGGAGGGCATGCCATGGCTAAGAAGTTGTTAAGATCAGGCTATTACTGGATCACGATGGATGCAGACTGTTGTGCTTACGCCAGAAAATGCCATAAATGCCAGATCTACGCAGATAAGGTGCATGTGCCTCCCAATCCTTTGAACATCATGTCTTCACCATGGCCCTTTGCTATGTGGGGTATTGACATGATTGGCAAGATTGAGCCAACTGCTTCAAATGGTCACAGATTCATCCTGGTCGCCATTGACTATTTCACCAAGTGGGTTGAAGCAGCCTCATATGCAAACGTTACAAGACAAGTGGTAGCCAGATTTCTGAAAAGAGATATCATCTGTCGATACGGAGTTCCCGAGCGAATCATTACTGATAATGGTTCCAACTTGAACAACAAAATGATGGCAGAACTGTGCCGGGACTTCAAGATTCAACATCACAATTCTTCTCCTTACAGGCCAAAGATGAATGGCGCTGTTGAGGCGGCAAATAAGAATATCAAGAAGATTGTGCAGAAGATGGTAATCACCTACAAAGACTGGCATGAGATGCTACCATTTGCCTTGCATGGGTACCGCACATCAATCAGAACATCCACTGGGGCAACACCGTATCAACTTGTATATGGTATGGAAGCAGTCCTACCTGTTGAAGTTGAATTACCCTCTCTACGGGTGTTAATGGATGTTAAACTGAGTGAAGCAGAATGGGTACGGTCCCGATACGAACAACTGAGTCTGATCGAAGAGAAAAGATTGGCTGCAATCTGCCATGGGCAGTTATATCAGAAGAGAATGAAGAAAGCCTTTGATCAGAAAGTCAGGCACCGAGAGTACCAAGTGGGAGATCTTGTGCTGAAAAGAATCCTCCCTCCTCATACAGACCACAGGGGCAAATGGACTCCAAATTATGAAGGACCATTTGTTATAAAGAAAGTTTTCTCTGGTGGAGCACTGATGCTCAGCACCATGGATGGTGAAGATTTCCCGTCCCCTGTGAATTCGGATGCAGTTAAAAAATACTTCGCATAAAATGACCCGCTGGACATAAAAACAGAATGTAAGTCCAGGCAAGAATAGGGCATCCCGGCGAGTCAAAAACAGAATAAAAGACTCGGGCAAAAGTAAGGGAAAATAAACAAAAAAAAAATGTACACCCGCTGAGTTGAAAAGCCGCACTAGACAGCTCAGGCAAAAATGGGTATCCCGATGGATTGAAAACCCGAAAGGGCGATCCATGCAAAATAAGGGAATAAGCGAACAACTGCATTCTGAATTCGTCTGTATTATATACAACTTGGTAAGCTTCAAAGGATCAAGCTTCAATTAGAATCAACTCTCTCCAGAAAGCAAGACGAGAAGAACGTCATTGTCATACGAGTCATAGCAGAAGAGGAAGCTCCTCAAAGCGTCGTCAACACCGCCAGCACTTTATTTCTCAATTTGTAACAATCTCCTCATTTCAGGGGATTTGTTTCTTTGACTGTATCTTGCCAATTCAGGGCACATGAATTAATAAAAATCAGATTTTCGGTCATGTTTCGTTTTTACATTTATGTTTTGCAAAGAGTTGTCTGATATCTCTAAAATACAATTGCATAAGTACAGATGCCTTTCTCCAAAAATAAAAAAGTAAAAAACACATGCTTACAGGGAATGTGATTATTCTCGAAAGTACTTAACTCCTATGACGGAATCCAGTAAGGGATACCTCGGGACCTTTTGTACGTTTCCTTATCTTTGCAGGATTGCAGGTATCCAGAACGCAACTTGGGGCATGTAAGGTACATCCCAGCAAGCTGGCAAATCAACAAAAGATATCAGCATCCGAGATGCTCTATCCCCAGCAGAGTAGCTCCCCATTGCTTTTCCCAGCAAAGTTGCCAAATCAACATGCACTCAATCTCAGCATCCGAAATACTCTATCCCCAACTGAGTTGCCTCTTGTTGCTCTCCCCAGCTGAGTTGCCTCTCACAATTCCCCAGCCGAGTTGCCATGTCATCCTCAGTTGAATACAGAAGTCAGGGAACCATCTTCCCACAGAGTTCCAGCCTCTATCCAGAAGAGTAATGCATGAAGATCACAACAGAGTGAAGAAAGCTTCTACAAACCCCAGCTGGGTCTATCATTTACAAGGTTATGTCAATCAGCGACCTATCCCCAAACAGATACATCATTAGATCTACCAATGATCCCATACCCAGCTGGGATGTCCATTTCAAGCAGATCGACCAGAGATCTTCGCAGCAACGGGATTCGAGTCCCGAATCTACGCCTCTTTGCATAATCATAGCATTCACATCATATTCACCCTCAGAGCGTAGCATTCCGTCTAACACGGAGCATTACGGCAAAAATCAAACGCATAGCATAATCATAAGTCATGTTGTGAATTGAACGCTTGTGACTAGTGACCATTCGTCAGAATATAGATTACTTTCCCCCGGAGTCCCCACCAGAGTCCCAGCAAAAGCAGCTGCCTCACAAATCACAAACACTACCATATACACCCCTTGATACCCGTCCGTGCCATCTTTCCCCAGTAAAGTCGCCTGAACACCCTTTACAAACAAATCACCCTCATTACAGATACGTCCTGACACCCGTCCGTGTCATATCCCAGCAGAAAGCCAAAGACATCCTCTTTGCACTCACATATACTTATATATATACACCCTTTTTGACACCCGTCCGTGTCATATCCCCAGCGCAGTCGCGTACACCTTCATCACCCATACACTTGTTAATATTATACTTTTCTCTCTTGACACTCGTCCGTGTCACTCTCCCCAGCAGTTAAAACACTCATCTATACAATACAATACTCATTACTCATTGGTACACTTATACAGATACTCGTCCGTATCTTGTATATACCATCGCTCATATCCCCACAGATTCGGCAGTAGTCCTTGTTCTTTGTTAACCAGTTGGTACTCGTCCGTACCATCATCTCAGAACATTGCGTCTAGTTTTTGTTTCTACATGATACTCGTCCGTATCATAGTCCTAAGGATGCTCGTCCGCATCTTTAATCCATACACAATACCAGACACTTATACCTTTTGTTTCTTGGATGTAAACGCTCGTCCGTGTTTACTACCTCCCCAGTAGATCACCAACAAATTTTCTTTTTTATCTAACACTCGTCCTGTGTTATGATACCTCTGAGAGCAGCCGTACCCTGCTGAGTGGTCGTCCTCCACTTCTTGATGGTCGTCCTCCATCATGCTCATCCGATGGCCGTCCCCATCGTTGATTTTAGCAGCCGTCCCCTGCTAGGTGGTCGTCCTCCACCTCTTGATGATCGTCCTTCATCACTTTATTCAATGGCCGTCCCCATTGTTGATTTTGGTTATCTGACATTCGTCCTATGTCATGACAAACCTCGAGAGCAGCCGTCCCCTGCTGAGTGTTCGTCCTCCACTTCTTGATGGTCGTCCTCCATCATGCTCGTCTGATGGCCGTCCCCATCGTTGACCTTTTCTATCCGATGGCCGTCCCCATCGTTGATATTTTCGGCAGCCGTACCCTGCCAGGTGGTCGTCCTCCACCTTTGATGGCCGTCCCCATCATATTTCTTTTATACCCAACAGAGCAGCCGTCCTCTGCTAGGTGATCGTCCTTCACCTTTGATGGCCGTACCCCATCATCTGTTTATTTCATTCATTCTTTAACCCGATGGCCGTCCCCGTCGTGGTCCCTTTTCCTTTTTAACCTGATGGTCGTCCCCATCGTTGGTTACTTGACCTTTATGAACTTGATGGCCGTCCCCGTCATGTTTCATTAACCCCCAGAGAATTTTACAGCTTTATCTTGATGGCCGTCCCCATCATAATATCCTATTTTCCCCAGCTAGTCGGCCGTCCCCGTCTTAGCTTTACTTGTTTTTCCCCAGCTAGTCGGCCGTCCCCGTCTTAGATTTACTTGTTTTTCCCCAGCTAGTCGGCCGTCCCCGTCTTAGCTTTACTTGTTTTTCCCCAGCTAGTCGGCCGTCCCCGTCTTAGCTTTACTTTTTATCCCCAGCATGTCGGCCGTCCCCGTCATCGCTTTATTTCCTGCACTTTACCAGCATGTCGGCCGTCCCCGTCATCGCTTTGCTTCGCATACCACTTTACCCAGCAGTCTTCCTCTGCTCGACGGTCGTCCTCCGTCGCCCACACTTTACAATATACTTTATTTTGCCTTTACAATCTATATCCCTTTTCTTCTTCATTCTGTGAGTGCAAATTTTGGACTGTCTTTGGTATTCAACCACAAGTTATCTTGTTTGGCCTGTTAAGCCGTCGCTTACATCCTGCACAGCTAACTCATGTTTGAATAGGGGCAGCTGTAAACACCCCAAATTTTCCCTCACCCATTCACACCATGGCTTGTGATCATTCTCATATGCATAAGTACAATCATGTCATCTCACATCTCATTTTTTATACACTGCATAGCTTTCAAGGCATCTGCACCTAGGGTTTGTGATCTGAGCAATCCCAAAGCCTCTTGAGCCATTCCAAAGGCCACCAATCAACTCAAAGGGGTCCATGTGTGTTCTTATATCCTATTTCACCTCCTCAAAGTCAAAATGCAGGGGAATCACAAGAACTAGGGTTTGAGTGGATGCAGAGCCAGGTTGAATTGCACAGTTGACTGAAAATTAGGGTTTTGGTTTCAGAGGCCATAACTCCAAATTTTTTGGTCATTCTTGTTTTCATTGATCTCTATATGGTATAGGGAGTATACATATCAATTTTCATGAAGAAATTCCATGGGGAAGTCATCTGATCAAGGGTTGACTTTTCAGACAAGTCAGTGTAAAATCAGGGCATCTGAGGCCCCCAATGACCCAACCAATGGGTGATCTTCATCATTTTGAGTGTATATGATCTTTATTTGATCATGGAAGAAGGTTGAAGTTCATAGAAATCAAGAATTTAGGGTTTTTGCAAAGGTTGACTTTTTGGGCATAGTTGACTTTTCAAGAATGCATCATTTTAGGTCAATTTTCAAGCTTTGATTCTTGGTCCAAAAAGGCTTCAAATGGAAAAACTTTGGTCATGAAAGTTGTAGATCTCATCTTTCCCTTTTCAAAAAGTACAAGAACATGATCAAACTCTTCTTGGATCAAAAGTTATGGCAATGCAAAGTTGGCAAAAATCATTAATTTTCAAGGCATGCCCTAAGTGAGAATTTTGCAAAATCATGGATCAATGACCTTTGCAGCCTCAAGTTCACCTCTAACCAATGTGCCAACATTCTACAAGTCCTAAAAATCAGATTTGAACTAAGATTGCCCATGGTTTCATGCTTGGTTAGACAAAGAATCACATGTGAACCAAAATGTCACAACTTGCAAAAACTCATGATCATGCTTTACCAACTTGCTGCCTTGAATGCTGGACCAAGCTGACTCTTTCCCCTCATCTTGCTGCGCATAGCCCATGCCTTGTACCAAGCTAGCACCTCACCATACTTTCTCTTACACAAGAGTTGACAAATTGCAAAAGTTGCCTCACCTATCCAAAAAGCACATGTCAAATCAACTGACCAATGAGAGAGAGTTATGTGGACAATTTGCAAGCAAAACATAAGGGCAAGCAAGGCTGAAACCATCACATTCCACACATTCACAAAAACCTTCCATTTTGCATAAGCTTTCGAATTTCTCTATACAGCCTGCAAACACTCAAACCTTTTCCTCCATTCAACTCACCCTGCCTCATAGATCACAAAACACCAAGAACACAAGCCTGAAACAGCCAAAACACCCCACTGCCATTCTTCACCCTCATTCTGCAGTTCCATTCGAATCTTCCATCCTAGCTCACAAACAACCAAACAAACCTTGCAAAGCTTCTCCATACATCATCTAGACCACAAACCATCATTCACAATGGCCTGAATCAGCCAGAATCACCATAGCCATTGTTGACTGAGCTTGAGCAGAAGCTTTCGAAACTCATTATCCAGCCAGCACAAACTCATTTTGAGCACTCAAACATCTTTGGGGGATCAAGTGGAGTGGTTTGCACAAGGAAAAGTGGCCAGAAAGTCCTCAAGTTGAAAGCTCCAAATCTCAGGTAGCTCGAAAATAATTTTTCCAGAAATCATTTTTCTTGTTACAAACTTGTTCTTCATGTCTTGCTGATCATTCTGGTACCATTGGTTTTGAAAATGGTTTCGAAATGAGCATTTAATTCGTGTCTGAAGCTTGCGTGACCTAGTTTTCTTTTTCTTCGATTCAGCTCATTTAGGAAATATAAATGTGTTTTAAGATGGGGGTTTGATTCGTGAGGATGTGAGGATCATTTCCCAGTTCTTGTTTTTCATTTTTGATGCGTTTTGAGGGATTTGGGTAGTTTTCAGGTGAGAGCTGGCCGGAGAAGACGACCGGAAGTCTTCTCCGGCCACCTGAGAGTCATTTGTGCCCTAATCACGTAATTAATGAAGTTTGAATTTGGTCCCTTGGATGTGTTGACTCGCGCGTGTTTGGACGCCCAGGATCATCCCATTATGCCCTAATCCCAGTTGACTTTCTTTAATCTGGATTAATTAATTCATAAATCAAAAATTAGCTGAAGTGAAATCTAGGCCATTCATTAGCGCGCCAGTCAACCTTTTCATTTCAACTTTGAATCTGGATCATTGGATCAGATTACTTTCTCTTTTATTTTGTTTTATTTCATTTTCTTTCCATTTATTTTGCATAATTATTTTAAAATAGTTAAAAATCCTTAAAAATTATGAAACTTTTTCTTTAAAGTTTTATTAATTTTTAAGACCCAAAAATATTTTTATTTTATTTTTTATCATTAAAAAAGTATTTTTAAATATTTAAAAGATTATTTTTAATTGATTAATGGGAATTAATTAATTAAAAATACTTTTAGGTATTTAAAAATTACAAAAAAATTCATGAAATGTTCTAAGACATTTAGAAACATTGTCCAACCTTCAAACCAAATTTCTTTTTTGATCTTGATGCATTTTAAGAATTTTTCATTGAATTAAATCATTTTTTATGCATTATTTTGATCATGGATTCAAAAATTCATTTCTGCCAATTGGTGAAGGTTGAGACATTGATTCTTCTTGCATTGTCTTTTGTTTTGCATGTAGTTCCTAGGATAAAAAGGCCATGATTTGTTCTTGCATTTTCAAATTGTTTGGCATTTGTTTTGTTAAAAACCCTAAAAAACCCTAATAACTTAGAAAATTCATATCTTGAGTTTGGTTGAGAGTTGAGAGCTCCCCTTTGGGCAGTGGTTCATCATAGGCCTAGGGTTTCTTTGGGTTCCATTTTCCATTTTTTATCATGAGGTTTGCTTCTGTTTTGGGTTTTTGTTTGATGTTTGATCCATGAACCCTAATTTGGGCTTTCTTTTGCATCCCTCTTGCATTTCCTTGCATAACATGACTTGTCTTTGCATTTTGTGCATTCTTGTGATTCATTTGACATCTTAAGACATATAGGAAGCATCTTTGATCATTGCATCTCATATTTGCCATGTCATTTGTCTTGTATGCTTCATAACTTTTCATGCTTGTTCATGCTCCTTAGCTTGCATCATTTGCATTCATAATCTTGTATGAACATCCCCATTGTCTTGCCTCATGTTTGCAGCACCTCATAACATCATAATCATCATCAACATGCTTCTGGTTTTGCTTAGCATCATATCATTTCATCTCATCTTGCATTGCATTGCATTTTCTTTCTAACATTGCAGGTGGTAAGTAAACTTGGGAAGTGAATTTGCCTTCACTTCTCATAACTTTTCTTTTCATCTCTCTTGCATCCATTGCTGCATTCTTACATGTGTTTGAGTTTGAGCTTGCTCATTCTTCTTCCTCCCACTTTCTTTCTTCAAGTGACTTGACTTCTTGAATGAAGCAAGTCACTTTGCTTCTCTTGATCCTGTTCATCTGCTTCCTGGTGGTTCCTCTGAAGATTGTTCTTGAAAACCTCACAAACTTTAGGATCATCCAAGCATGACAATGAATTAGGGTTTTGATTAGTTTCCCCTCATAGTTTTTACCTTTGGGTCTCTCTTTGAGTCTTCTCTTCTCATCTCATAATCAGGGACTAAACCATAAAGGCTTTAAGACTTTGTGATTAAGCTTATGCTTGCATCCTTCTCTTAGGATGGAGTGTATAACTTTAATCCTAAGTATTAAACCCTTAATGTGTTTAAATCTCTTAATCAATCCACTTAATAAATATCAAGACATCACACTTGTAACTTGGGCCTTGCATTAGGGTTCTAATTCTTCCTTAATTGGTTAAGAAGGACTAACCCTAGTGTTAATGGACAAGTCCCCCTCAAGTTGTCTTACAAATCATAAAATTCACTTCATCATCATACCATTAACTAAAATCCACTTAATAAAGGCTTGTTTTGTCATGGGTTTAATCCCTAATCATGGATTAAGTTGAGGAGTCTTCCTCAGCTTAAACACTCTCATCTATCATCCTTCTTTTAGGATGGTGTAATGGGTCTGTTTAATCCTTGATTGTGGCTTAACCTCATTACTTAACACTAAACAAAAACACCAAAAACATCTAAATAATCACAAGTAGGTTAATGATCTTAATCCTACATCAAAGGTGATTAAGTGTGAGAATCTGACTTCACACTTAAGGTAATTCTCATTACCCCTAATCAGAGGGAAGATGTGATGAGTTTACTAACCCATTGGTTTAGACTTAAGCTCATTATCCTATGACAAACTCCAAAAGCAATAAAAGACTGAAAACACAAAAAAAAACAATAATCGTCTCCTTCGGGATTCTTTTCTCATCATCTTCACTCACAAACGAGAACTCGCTTCTTCCGTCTAATGCAAGACAGTTTGCACCTGAGCCAGACAGGTCATACACTTGAGCATTGACAAGCAAGCAGTTCACAAGTCAATTCACCTTTCAGTCTCTTTGGGTCGAACTACGGTGTTCTGACTTCCTCATTGCACGAGAGGATACGTAGGCATAACTTAACAGTTATCAAACAAAAGTCTCTGTCCATTCCCCCTCCTTCCAACATTATTCTTTAAGCCTCATAATCATGAGCATACTCTTTCTTACACTGACACTATACATATTACACTTCACACTCCTTTTGCACTGACACCTGTACATTCTTTTCCAGCTATTTTACACACAGATTGCACTGACACTACCCCTTTAAAACACAAATCTTTTAAGCGTGGATCCCGTCGAGTACGACGGACAATCTGGGTGCTAATACCTTCCCAGGTTGTAACCAACCCCCTTTCTCAGTCTCTCTGGTTCGCAACCGTCTTATCCGTATCTTTCTAGGCCTATGCAGCATTGCCTTTCCTCCGGGATAAAAATGCCTAGCTGGCGACTCTTTCATCTCCAGTGAGTTCACGGCTGTGTGTTCTCATTGTCCCTCTCGCCGACCGTTCGCGCTTGTACCAGGATGCAAATCTTCGGGAGCGACACCTATCAACGCATCTGAGGAGCACCATATCAAAGTTCCTCTTGTATAGGGAACCATCAGTGTTCAGAAAGAAACTACCAGCAAGCCTTCTCAAAGTCTTCTTATCATTGGAAGATGCCCCAGGTGGGTATGTTTGATCCTCTAAGAAGCACTTAATGTCATGAAACCAAGGCTTATCATCTTTGACAATGTCTGCTGCGAATACGTATGCTGGTCTGTCAAGTCTGGATACTGAAATTTGAGGTACAAAGTTGGCAGCTTGCACTTTGATCATGGATGAAATGGTAGCCAGAGCATCTGCAAACTGATTCTCGTCCCGAGGGATATACTCAAGCTTGACTGTTGTGAAGAAAGTCAATAACCTCCTTGTATAATCCCTATAAGGTATCAAATGATCCTGGTGGGTGTACCATTTGCCGTTGGTTTGATTGATTACCAGAGTTGAATCTCCGAACACAGTCAATGTCTTGATCCTGAGGTCAATGGCTTCCTCAAGACCCATAATGCAAGCTTCGTATTCAGCTTCGTTGTTAGTGCAGTTAAAGGTGAGTTTTGCCGAGAAAGGCATGTGAACTCCTTTAGGTGTGATGAGTACTGCACCAACACCACGACCATTCATATTAACAGCCCCATCAAACATCATAGTCCATTCCTCTTCCGGGTCGGGCCCTTCACTGTGAACAGGCTCTTCATGATCTTTTGCTTTTATGAACATGATGTCTTTGTCGCTCCCGACAAATGAAGCAGGGTCAGATGAAGGTACAGACGCGAACGGTCGGCGAGAGGGACAATGAGAACACACAGCCGTGAACTCACTGGAGATGAAAAGAGTCGCCAGCTAGGCATTTTTATCCCGGAGGAAAGGTAATGCTGCATAGACCTAGAAAGATACGGATAAGACGGTTGCGAACCAGAGAGACTGAGAAAGGGGGTTGGTTACAACCTGGGAAGGTATTAGCACCCAGATTGTCCGCCGTACTCGACGGGATCCACGCTTAAAAGATTTGTGTTTTAAAGGGGTAGTGTCAGTGCAATTTGTGTGTAAGATAGCTGGAAAAGGTATACAGGTGTCAGTGTAAGTGTATAAGTGATATGAAGTATGAAAGTGTCAGTGTAAGAAAGGAGTGAAATGCTCATGACAATGAGGCTAAGAGAAAGATGCTGGAAAGAGGGGGAATGTACAGAGACTTTTGTTCGATAACCGTTAAGTTATGCCTACGTATCCTCTCGTGCAATGAGGAAGTCAGAACACCGTAGTTCGACCCAAAGAGACTGAAAGGTGAATTGACTTGTGAACTGCTTGCTTGTCAATGCTCAAGTGTATGATCTGTCTGGCACAGATGCTGACTGTCTTGCATTAGACGGAAGAAGCAAGTTCTCGTTTGTGAGTGAAGGTGATGAGAAAAGAATCCCGAAGGAGACGATTATTGTTTGTTTTTGTGTTTTCAGTCTTTTATTGTTTTTTTGGATTTTGTCATAAGTTAATGAGCTTAAGTCTAAACCAATGGGTTAGTAAACTCATCACATCTTCCCTCTGATTAGGGGTAATGAGAATACCTTAAGTGTGAAGTCAGATTCTCACACTTAATCACCTTTGATGCAGGATTAAGATCATTAACCTACTTGTGATTATTTAGATGTTTTTGTGATTTTGTTTAGTGTTGAGTAATGAGGTTAAGCCATAATCATGGATTAAACAGACTCATTACACCATCCTAAAAGAAGGATGATAGATGAGAATGTTTAAGCTGAGGAAAACTCCTCAACTTAATCCATGATTAGGGATTAAACTCATGACAAAACAAGCCTTTGATTAAGTGGATTTTATTTAATGGTATGATGATGAAGTGAGTTTTATTGTTTGTAAGACAACTTGAGGGGGACTTGTCCATTAACACTAGGGTTAGTCCTTCTTAACCAATTAAGGAAGAATTAGAACCCTAATGCAAGGCCCAAGTTACAAGTGTGATGTCTTGATGATTATTAGATGAATTGATTAAGAGATTTAAACACATTAAGGGTTTAATACTTAGGATTAAAGTTATACACTCCATCCTAAAAGAAGGATGCAGGCATAAGCTTAATCACAAAGTCTTAAAGCCTTTAGGGTTTAGTCCCTGATTATGAGGTGAGAAGAGAAGACTCAAAGAGAGACACAAAGGTAAAACTATGGGGGGAGACTAATCAAAACCCTAATTCATTGTCATGCTTGGTTGATCCTAAGGTTTGTGAGGTTTTCAAGGACAATCTTCAGAGGAGCCACCAGGAAGCAGATGAATAAGATCAAGAGAAGCAAAGTGACTTGCTTCATTCAAGAAGTCAAGTCACTTGAAGAAAGAAAGTGGGAAGAGGAAGAATGAGCAAGCTCAAACTCAAACACATATAAGAATGCAGCAATGGATGCAAGAGAGATGAAAAGAAAAGTTATGAGAAGTGAAGGCAAATTCACTTCTCAAGTTTACTTACCACCTGAAATGTTAGAAAGAAATGCAATGCAATGCAAGATGAGATGAAATGGTATGATGCTAAGCAAAACCAGAAGCATGTTGATGATGATTATGGTGTTATGAGGTGCTGCAAACATGAGGCAAGACATGGGGATGTTCATACAAGATCATGGATGCAAATGATGCAAGTTAAGGAGCATGAACAAGCATGAAATGTTATGAAGCATACAAGACAAATGGCATGGCAAATATGAGATGCAATGATCAAAGATGCTTTCTATATGTCTTAATATGCCAAATGAATCACAAGAATGCACAAAATGCAAAGACAAGTCATGTTATGCAAGGAAATGCAAGAAGGATGCAAGAGAAAGCCCAAATTAGGGTTCATGGATCAAACATCAAACAAAAACCCAAAACAGAAGCAAACCCTAAGATAAAAAATGGAAAATGACATCCAAGGAAACCCTAAACCTATAATGAACCCCTGCCCAAAGGGGAACTCTCAACTCCTAACCAAACTCAAGATATGATTTTTACAAGTTATTAGGATTTTTTAGGGTTCTTAACAAAAGAAATGCCAATCAAATTGAAAATGCAAGATCAAATCATGGCCATTTTACCCTAGAAACTACATGCTAAACATAACACAATGCAAGAAGAATCAATGTCTCAACCTTCTCCAATAGGCAGAAATGAATTTTTGAACTTATGATCAAAATAATGCATAAAAAATGATTTAATTCAATGAAAAATTCTTAAAATGCATCAAGATCAAAAAAGAAATTTGGTTTGAAGGTTGGACAATGTTTCTAAATGTCTTAGAACATTTCATGAATTTTTTTGTAATTTTTAAATACCTAAAAGTATTTTTAATTAATTAATTTCCATTAATCAATTAAAAATAATCTTTTAAATATTTAAAAATACCTTTTTAATGATAAAAAATAAAATAAAAATGTTTTTGGGTCTTAAAAATTAATAAAACTCTTAGGAAAAAGTTTCATAATTTTTAAGAATTTTTTGCTATTTTAAATTAAATATGCAAATAAAAAGAAAAGAAAATGAATTAAAGTGAAATAAAAAGAAAGTCAACAGAAAGGATGGCCAGGATTGAGTCTGCATTTAAATGGATTGACCACGCGCCAGATCCAAGGGTCCATGTTGCTTCTGGGTTAATTAATTAAATTATGATTAATTAAACTTAAACACGTGGATTAGGGCTAAACAGAGAGATCTGGACCACACATGCGCGCGGGAAGTCCACTAAGTCAACTGATCTCACGCTCCACATTCAAACTGGCTTAATGACTGGATTAGGGCACAAATTACTTTCAGGTGACCGGAGAGAAGCTCCGGTCATCTTCTCCGGCAACCCCAAACTTCAAACTCCTCTAAAACGTATCTAAAACAAAATCTAAAAACACAGAAATACTTCCCACTCACTCACGAATCATAACCCTCACTCAAAACAAATTTATTCTTCCTAACATGGCTGAATCGAAGCAAGAAAGAATTAGGGCACGCAAGTTTCAGAAGCTAATTAAATGCTCAAATCAAAGCCATTTCAAAAACTAAGGACATCAGGATGATCAGTGAATCACATAGAACAAGTTTGGAACAAAAGAAATGATTTCTGGAAAAATAATTTTCAAGCTACCTGAGATTTGGAGCTTTCAGTTTGAGGACTTTCTGGCCACTTCTCCTTGTGCAATCCACTCCACTTGGTCCACAGAAGATACTTGAATGCTCAAAAGGAGTTTAAGTTGGCTGGATAGTGAGATTCGACAGCTTCTGCTCAAGCTTGATCAGAAATGGCAATGGAGTTTCTGGCACTTTCAGGTCATGGTGAGGGGTTGTTTATGATCCTGAGGATGAATGGAGAAGCTTTACAAAGTTTGTTTGACTGTTTGTGAGCTAGGATGAGAGTTTCGAATGAAACTGCAAGCTGGTGTCAAAATGGTGCAGTGATGTTGTAGCTTGTTTAAGGCTTGGTTCTTGGTTGCTTTGGGCTCAATGAGACATGGTGAGATGATTGGTAAAGATGGTTTGGATGTATGTGAGCTGGGCAGAGAGTTTCGAAGGCAAAAGCAAGATGGAGTGTTCTTGTGTTTGTGTGTGTTTTTTGATGTTTCAACCTTGCCTTCTCATATCTTTGGCTTGCCAAGGGATATTGTATTATAATCCTATAGGTCAGATGATGTGACCTGGCCTATAGTGATTGGTAAGTTTACTTTTGCAAAATGTCCATTTCTTTGTAAGAGAAGGCATGGCTTGATCTAGGCTTGGTACAAGGCATGGGCTATGCGCAGCAAAATGAGGGGAAAGAGTCAGCTTGGTTCAGCACCCAATGTGGCAAGTTGGTGAAGTGTTATGAGTGCTTTTGCAAGTTGTTGCTTTATGGACTTTCATGATAAAAATGCCTTGTTACATGAACTAAACACATGTGATCTTGGTTCAAATTTGATTTTTAGGACTTAGAGAATGCTTATGTGCTGGTTTGATACCAATTAGAAGTTGCAATTTGACTTAGCACATGATTTTGCAATTTTCACACTTAGGGCATGCCTTGAAAATCAATGATTTTTGCCAACTTTGCATTGCCATAACTTTTGATCCAAGAAGAGTTTGATCATGTTCTTGTACTTTTTGAAAAGGGAAAAATGTATTCTACAACTTTCATGACCAAAGTTTTTTTATTTGAAGCATTTTTGGATCAAGAATCAAGGCTTGAAAAATGACCTAAAATGAAGCAATCTTGAAAAGTCAACTATGCCCAAAAAGTCAACACTTGCAAAAACTTGTAATTCTTGATTTTTGTGAACTTCAACCTTCTTCCATGATCAAATAAAGATCATATACACTCAAAATGATGAAGATCACCCATTGGTTGGGTCATTGGGGGCCTCAGATGCCCTGATTTTACACTGACTTGTCTGAAAAGTCAACCTTTGATCAGATGACTTCCCCATGGAATTTCTTCATGAAAATTGATATGCATACTCCCTATACCATATAGTGATCCATGGAAACAAGAATGACCAAAAATTTTGGGGTTATGGCCTCTGAAACCAAAACCCTAATTTTAGGTCAACTGTGCAGTTCAACCTGGCTCTGCATCCACTCAAGCCCTAGTTCTTGTGATTCCTCTGCAATTCTTGACTTTGAGGAGATGGAATATGATATAAGAGAACACATGGACCCCTTTGAGTTGATCAGTGGCCTTTGGAGTGGCTCAAGAAGCTCTGGGATTGCTCAGATCACAAACCCTAGGTGCAGATGCCTTTGAAGCTATGCAGTGAAACAAAAAGTGAAATATGAGATGATATGATTGTGTTTATGCATATGAAAATGATCACAAGCCATGGTGTGAATGGGTGAGGGCAAATTTGGGGTGTTTACAGCTGCCCCTATTCAAACACGAGTTAGCTGTGCAGGTTGTAAGCGACGGCTTAACAGGCAAACAAGATAACTTGTGGTTGAATACCAAAGACAGTCCAAAATTTGCACTCACGGAATGAAGAAGAAAAGGGATATAGATTGCAAAAGGAAAATAAAATATATTGTAAGGTGTAGGCGACGGAGGACGACCGTCGAGCAGAGGACGACTGCTGGGTAAAGAGCAATGACGGGGACGGCCGACATGCTGGGGATAAAAAGTAGAGCTAAGACGGGGACGGCCGACTAGCTGGAAAAAGTGTGCAAAGCGATGACGGGGACGGCCGACATGCCGGGGAGAGTAAGATATCATGATGGGGACGGCCATCAACATAAAGCTGTAAAATTTTCTGGGGATCGAATGAAACATGACGGGGACGGCCATCAATTTCATAAAGATAAAGTAACCAACGATGGGGACGGCCATCGGGCTAAAAGGAAAAGGGACCACGACGGGGACGGCCATCGGGTTAAAGAATAAATGAAATAAACAGATGATGGGGTACGGCCATCAAAGGTGAAGGACGATCACCTAGCAGGGGACGGCTGCTCTGTTGGGGATAAAAGAAATACGATGGGGACGGCCATCAAAGGTGGAGGACGACCACCTGGCAGGGTACGGCTGCCGAAAATATCAACGATGGGGACGGCCATCGGATAGGAAAAGTCAACGATGGGGACGGCCATCGGACAAGCATGATGGAGGACGACCATCAAAAAGTGGAGGACGACCACTCAGCAGGGGACGGCTGCTCTCGAGGTTTATCGTAACACAGGACGAGTGTCAGATAACCAATATCAACAATGGGGACGGCCATTGGATAAAATGATGAAGGGCGATCATCATAAGGTGGAGGACGACCACCTAGCAGGGGACGGCTGCTAAAAATATCAACGATGGGGACGCCCATCGGATGAGCATGATGGAGGACGACCATCAAGAAGTGGAGGACGACCACTCAGCAGGGTACGGCTGCTCTCAAAGGTATCATAACACAGGACGAGTGTTAGATAAAAAGAAAATTTGTTGGTGATCTACTGGGGATAATGTAAACACGGACGAGCGTTTACATCCAAGAAACAAAAGGTATAAGTGTTTGGTATTGTGTATAGATTAAAGATGCGGACGAGCATCCTTAAGACTATGATACGGACGAGTATCACGTAGAAACAAACTGACACATGTTCAGAGATGATGATACGGACGAGTATCAACGGGTTAACAAAGAACACGGACGAGTGTTGCATCTGAAAGTATCCTTCTGGGGAATAGTAGACACAGACGAGTATCTATATTCAAGGAGACATAAGTGTTTGACACGGTGTATGGATTAAAGATGCGGGCGAGCATCCTTAAGACTATGATACGGACGAGTATCATGTAGAAACAAACACTAGACGCAATGTTCTGAGATGATGGTACGGACGAGTACCAACTGGTTAACAAAGAACAAGGACTACTGTCGAATCTGTGGGGATATGATGTATACAAGATACGGACGAGTATCTGTATAAGTGTACCATGAGTAGGGAGTATTGTATTATATAGATGAGTATTTTAACTGCTAGGGAGAGTGACACGGACGGGTGTCAAAAGAGAAAAGTATAATATTAACAAGTGTATGGGTGATGAAGGTGTAAGCGACTGCGCTGGGGATATGACACGGACGGGTGTCAAGAAAAGTGCATATACAAGTATATGTGAGTGCAAAGAGGACGTCTTCGGCTTTCTGCTGGTGATATGACACGGACGGGTGTCATGAAGTATCCGTAATACGGGTGATCTTGTTTGTAAAGAGTGTTCAGGCGACTTTACTGGGGAAAGATGACACGGACGGGTGCCAAAAGGAGTATATACTGGTGTTTGGTGATTGGAGAGGCAACTGCTTTTGCCAGGGACTCTGGTGGGGATTTTTCTGTATCATGATGATGAACGGTTTATTATTCACAAGTGTTCAATTCACAACATGACTTATGATTATGATATGCGTTTGATTTTTGCCGTAATGCTCCGTATTAGACGGAATGCTACGCTCTGAGGGGATAGTATGATGCGAATGCTATGATTATGCAAAGGGGCACAGATCCGGGATTCGGATCCCGTTGCTGCAAAAATCTCCGGTTGATCTGCTTGAAGTGAACATCCCGGCTGGGTATGAGATCATTGGTAGATCTAATGATGTATCTGTTTGGGGATATAGGTCACTGATTGACATATCCTTATAATATGGGACCCAGCTGGGGTTTGTAGAAGCTTTCCGTACTCTGTTGTGACTTTTCCGTGCGTTGCTCTTCCGAATAGAGGCTGGGGATTCTGTGGGGGAGATGATTCCCTGACTTCTGCATTCTGCTGAGGAAGAATGGTTGGCACTACAGCTGGGGAATGCTGTTGATAACTCAGCTGGGGAGAGTAATGAGAGGCAACTCGGCTGGGGAGAAAACATCCTGAGTATTAAGCCTGTTTGTTGATTTGGCAACTTTGCTGGGGAGGTGGGCACTCTCCAGTGCCACGTGGAAGATAGACCGAGTTGATAATGATTCGCCAACTTGCTGAGATGTAACCTGCATGCCCCAGGTTGCGTTCTGGATACCTGCAATCCTGCAAAGGTAAGGAAACGTACAAAAGGTCCCGAGGTATCCCTCACTGGATTCCGTCATAGGAGTTAAGTACTTTCGAGAGTAAGTATATTCCCTGTAAGCATGTGTTTTTATTTTTAGAGAAAGGCATCTGTACTTATGCAATTGTATTTTTAGAGATATCAGACAACTCTTTGCAAAACATAAATGTAAAAACGAAACATGACCGAAAATCTGATTTTATTAATTCATGTGCCCTGAATTGGCAAGATACAGTCAAAGAAACATATCTCCTGAAATGAAGAGACTGTTACAAATTGAGAAACAAAATGCTGGCGATGTTGACGAGGCTTTCAAGGAGCTTCCTCTTCTGCTATGACTCGTATGACAATGACGTTCTTCTCGTCTTGCTTTCTGGAGAGAGTTGATTCTGATTGAAGTCTGATCCTTCGTAGCTTACCAAGTTATAGGTGATACAGACGAATTCAGAATGCAGTTGTTCGCTTATTCCCTTATTTTGCATGGATCGCCCTTTCGGGTTTTCAATCCATCGGGATACCCTTTTTTTTTTGCCTGAGCTGTCCAATGCGGCTTTTCAACTCAGCGGGTGTACATTTTTTGTTTTATTTCCCTTATTTTTGCCCGAGTCTTTTATTCTGTTTTTGACTCGCCGGGAGGCCCTATTTTTGCCTGGACTTACATTCTGTTTTTATGTCCAGCGGGTCATTTTATGCGAAGTATTTTTTAACTGCATCTGAATTCACAGGGGACGGGAAATCTTCACCATCCATGGTACTGAGCATCAGTGCTCCACCAGAGAAAACTTTCTTTACAACAAACGGTCCTTCATAGTTTGGAGTCCATTTGCCCCTGTGGTCTGTATGAGGAGGGAGGATTCTCTTCAGCACAAGATCCCCTACTTGGTACCCTCGGTGCCTGACTTTCTGATCGAAGGCTCTCTTCATTCTCTTCTGATACAACTGCCCATGACAGATTGCAGCCAATCTTTTCTCTTCGATCAGACTCAGTTGTTCGAATCGGGACCTAACCCATTCTGCTTCGTTCAGCTTGACATCCATTAGTACCCGTAGGGAGGGTAATTCAACTTCAACTGGTAAGACTGCTTCCATACCATACACAAGCTGATACAGTGTTGCCCCAGTGGATGTTCTGATTGATGTGCGGTACCCATGCAAGGCAAACGGTAGCATCTCATGCCAGTCTTTGTAGGTGACTACCATCTTCTGCACAATCTTCTTGATATTCTTATTTGCTGCCTCAACAGCGCCGTTCATCTTTGGCCTGTAAGGAGAAGAATTGTGATGTTGGATTTTGAAGTCCCGGCACAGCTCAGCCATCATTTTGTTGTTTAAATTGGAACCATTATCAGTAATGATTCGCTCGGGAACTCCATATCGACAGATGATGTCTCTTTTCAGAAATCTGGCTACCACTTGTCTTGTAACATTTGCATATGAGGCTGCTTCAACCCACTTGGTGAAATAGTCAATAGCGACCAGGATGAATCTGTGACCATTTGAAGCAGTCGGCTCAATCTTGCCAATCATATCAATACCCCACATGGCAAAGGGCCATGGTGAAGACATGATGTTCAAAGGATTGGGAGGCACATGCACCTTATCTGCATAGATCTGGCATTTATGGCATTTTCTGGCGTAAGCACAACAGTCTGCATCCATTGTGATCCAGTAATAGCCTGACCTCAACAATTTCTTAGCCATGGCATGCCCTCCTGCATGGGTGCCAAAGGATCCTTCGTGCACTTCGTGCATCAACAAATCTGCTTCCGTCTTGTCAACACATCTGAGGAGTACCATGTCAAAGTTCCTCTTGTATAAAGACCCGTCAGTGTTCAGAAAGAAACTACCACCAAGCCTTCTCAAAGTCTTCTTATCATTGGAAGATGCCCCAGGTGGGTATGTTTGATCCTCCAAGAAGCGCTTGATGTCATGAAACCAAGGCTTATCATCCTTGACAACATCTGCTGCAAATACATATGCTGGCCTATCAAGTCTAGACACTGAAATCTGGGGTACAAAGTTAGCCGCTTGAACTTTGATCATGGACGAAATGGTAGCCAAGGCATCTGCAAACTGATTCTCGTCCCGAGGGATATACTCAAGCTTGACTGTTGTGAAGAAAGTCAATAACCTCCTTGTATAATCCCTGTAAGGTATCAGATGATCCTGGTGGGTGTACCATTTCCCGTTGGTCTGATTGACTACCAAAGCTGAATCTCCGAATACGGTCAATGTCTTGATCCTGAGGTCAATGGCTTCCTCAAGACCCATAATGCAAGCTTCGTATTCAGCTTCGTTGTTAGTGCAGTTGAAAGTGAGTTTTGCCGAGAAAGGCATGTGAACTCCTTTGGGTGTAATGAGTACTGCACCAACACCACGACCATTCATGTTAACAGCCCCATCAAACATCATAGTCCACTCTTCCTCCGGGTCAGGCCCTTCGGTGTGAACAGGCTCTTCGTGATCTTTTTCTTTAATGAACATGATGTCTTCATCAGGGAAGTCAAACCTCATAGGCTGGTAGTCATCAATGGGTTGCTCAGCAAGATATTCAGATAGTACACTGCCCTTGATGGCTTTCTGAGATGTGTACTGTATGTCGTATTCTGTGAGAATCATCTGCCATCTTGCAACCCGTCCGGTAAGAGCTGGCTTCTCGAAAATGTACTTAACTGGATCCATTTTTGAGATTAATAAGGTAGTGTGGGTCAACATATACTGCCTCAGTCGGCGAGCAGCCCACGCTAAAGCACAGCAAGTTTTCTCGAGCAGTGAATAACGTTGTTCACAGTCGGTAAACTTTTTGCTTAGGTAGTATATTGCATACTCTTTTCGACCAGACTCGTCATGCTGACCTAGTACACACCCCATTGACTCTTCCAACACTGTCAAGTACATAATCAGAGGTCTTCCTTCTACTGGAGGCATGAGGATTGGAGGTTCTTGTAAATACTCCTTGATCTTGTCAAAAGCCTTCTGGCAGTCTTCATTCCACCTGACCGTCTGTTCCTTTCTTAACAACTTGAACAAGGGTTCGCAGGTAGCCGTAAGGTGAGAGATGAACCTCGAGATGTAGTTCAATCTACCTAAGAACCCTCGAACTTCCTTCTCTGTCTTTGGTGCAGGCATCTCTTGGATGGCTTTGACTTTATCAGGGTCAACTTCAATCCCTTTCTCACTCACAATAAATCCCAGCAGCTTTCCGGATCGCACCCCGAATGTGCATTTGTTGGGGTTTAACTTCAGTTGGTACTTCCTCAGACGCTTGAACAACTTTAGCAGATTTACCAGGTGGTCTTCTTCAGTAAGGGACTTGGCGATCATGTCATCCACATAACATTCTATTTCTTTGTGGATCATATCGTGGAATAATGTCACCATAGCCCGTTGATACGTTGCACCAGCATTCTTTAGTCCGAATGGCATCACTTTGTAACAGAACGTGCCCCAAGGTGTGATGAATGTTGTCTTCTCCATGTCTTCAGGTGACATCTTGATCTGATTATATCCTGAAAATCCGTCCATGAAGGAGAATACCGAGAACTGAGCCGTGTTATCCACCAATACATCAATGTGAGGTAATGGGAAATCATCTTTCGGGCTGGCTCTATTCAGATCCCGGTAGTCAACACACATTCTTACTTTGCCATCTTTCTTAGGCACAGGCACTATATTAGCAACCCACGGCGGATAGCTAGTTACAGCAAGGAACCCGGCGTCCCATTGCTTTTGTACCTCCTCCTTGATTTTCATAGCCATGTCTGGACGAGTACGGCGCAGTTTCTGTTTGACTGGAGGGCATTCTTCCCTCAAAGGCAGCTTGTGCACGACTATATCGGTGTCCAACCCTGGCATGTCTTGATACGACCAAGCAAACACATCAACATACTCCTGAAGCAGATCTATCAGTTGTCTCTTCACCGAGTCTTGCAGGCAGGCCCCGATTTTAACTTCTTTCACGTCTTCGTCAGTACCAAGATTAACCACTTCAATCTCCTCCTGATGAGGAGTAATAACCTTTTCCTCCTGTCTCAACAACCTGGCTAGCTCTTCAGGAAGCTCATATTCTTCATCAACCCCTTCATCAGCTTGATTGATCGGATTGTCAAAGTCATACGAAGTCATAGCCGTGCTGTTGTCGGTGCTGTCAGGAAGGCACTCTCTGCAAGGGTTAAATTGGTTCATTTTAGTGATCTGATTTTAGTCTTATTTAGAAAAAGTGAAATGAAGTTATCATTTTGAAAACACCGCCATTTATTTTTTGTACAAAAAGAAAAATGGAAAAACAGTGAGCGGAAAAGAAAAAGACTCGTTTGCAAAAAGATGTCTGATATTTCATTAATTTAATCTTGTTTGCACAAAAGTACAGATGGCCCTGATTACAAAATGAGTCTTGTCATCTTGGGCAAGATGCAAGACTTTGATGCATGCTATAAAAATACAGGAAATAATAATTACTCTGCATGAGTAACTCTTATAATTTCCTGGGAAGACCAGTTCGAGACTCTGCTCCCCGGGATCTTTGGACGAATCCAATTCTCCAGATTGCGCTCCTCTTCCAGCTCGTCTTCCAGGCAGTTGATAGCATCAGGGGTAAGCATTCCCCCACTGACAAAACCTGGCTCTCCAGCAGCCCTTGCTTGATGTTGAGTTGGTTTGTAACCCAACCCAAATTTGTCCTTCTTCTCCTCCACAGCTAAAACCTTGCCCCAGCCTAGGGCAGTTCCTTCTTCAACAACCTTCCGGGCTTGTTGGTATGATGACATGGGAGTACCAGATACAGCAGATGCTTCATTGACATTCAAGGCTTCAAAACCTTGGCTCATTGTTTCATGGATCTCTCCATCCATCTCAATGTACTTGTAGGTTGCCAGGTGGCTAACAAAGATATCCTCCTCCCCACAGATTGTGACAACTTGGCCTTCCCACTCAAATTTTAACTTTTGGTGAAGGGTAGACGTTATTGCGCCGGCGGCGTGAATCCAGGGTCTACCCAACAAACAGCTGTAGGTGGGCTGAATGTCCATCACATAAAAGATAGTTTTAAAAGTCTGTGGGCCAATTGTCACAGGCAGCTCAATCTCTCCCAGAACCGATCTCTTCGAACCATCAAAGGCTCTTACCACCAGGTTGCTGGGTCTCAATGCCAAACCATCATATTCTAACTTCACCAGAGCCTTCTTTGGTAAGACATTCAAGGAAGAACCTGTGTCCACCAGCACATGAGAAAGGACAGCTCCTTTGCATTCCAGGGTTATGTGCAAGGCTTTGTTGTGATTGCGGCCATCCGCTGTCAAGTCAGAATTGGTAAACCCTAGCCCATTGCTAGCAGTAACATTTCCAACCACGGTTTCCAATTGGTTGACAGTAATCTCCTCAGGCACGTAAGCTGCGTGCAAGACTTTAAGTAGTGCATTCCGATGGGCTTCGGAGCACATAAGCAGTGAGAGGATAGAGATTTTGGATGGCGTCTGGTGAAGCTGATCCACAATTTTATAATCACTCTTTTTGATGATCCGCATAAACTCATCAACTTCCTGATCGAATGGAGTCTTCAAGGCTTCTTTGGCAGCTGGGTCTTCCTGCACCGGGCTCTTCCCTTTTGCCTTGGCAGCAGCTTCTGCTTCGGCTGTAGGTCTTTGAACTTGTGAGGCGAAGAGACGTCCGCTTCGAGTGAAGCCTCCGCCTCCCCCCACATTATCTACTTGTGGTGCAGGTGTTGATGTTTCAAGAGTGATTCTTTTTCCTTCTCGGTACACGTCAGAGCCATAGTGCCAAGGGATGGCCCTATTGCTTTCATATGGTACCGGTCCAGGCACCGTGACAGTGACTGGACTGATTGTTGCTGCTGAAGGGACTGTTATTGTTTGTGGATCATAAAAGATTGTAACTGGTGCTCTGGCGGGAGCAGCACCTTCTGAATGGTAAGCGGAATTATTTTCAGGATCGTAGAATATGGTAACAGTGGAGACATCTTCATGATTGATTGCTGGTGTTGTAGGAGGTACTGTTGGAGGGACTGATGTTGTTGTTGATGGAGATTCGAAATGGAATGAAGCTGAAATAGTAGCAGGAGAAACTGTTGAAAACTGATCATTTGGGAGAACTGATGAAGTACTTGTTGATGTTGCTGGCGAATTGTCGGGAACAATAGTTGCTGCATTTGTAGGAGGATCTGAAACCGTTGCTGATGAAGTTGCCGGATTTGTCGGGAATGATGTAGTGATCTGTAGCAGGCCACTCTGAATAAGGCTGTCAATGCCATTCCTCAGGTCCTCACACCCATTCCATGAAATATTACAATAGGGACACCCTAGTTCACACCCTGGAAATATTTGGTTCTCACGAAGTTGAGCCTTGATTTCCACCAATGGTGTCCTGATCTGATCCACACTGGTTATTAAATAAGACGGTCTGTCTTCTTCAATAGCGTTAATTCGAGGACCACCATGGTTTGGCATTGGGTTTTTATTGACATTGGGCGGCGGTGCAAAATTCAGAGCCTTGGAGTCTACCAAGTCTTGTACCTTCATATGCAGAGCCCTGCATTTTTCTGTACTGTGACCAGGTGCGTTTGAATGAAAAGCACACCTAGCATTGGAGTCATAGTTCCTTGGTAAACTGTTGGGATCCGGAGGTGCCAACGTTCTTAGCTCAACTAGGTTGAGTTTCAGAAGTTGTGGCAACAAGGCAGCATACGGCATTGGGATCGGGTCGATCACTCGGTTAGCTTGGGATGGCCTCTGTTGGAATGGCCTTTGTTGATTGTTGTTGGTGTTGTTGTTGTTGTAGTTTCTTGGAGGATATTGATTCTGCTGATACTGAGGTTGTTGTTGGAAGTTTTGTTGCGGAGGTTGATAGACTGGCTGAGGATGAGCTGGAGCAGGGATAGTGACTGCTGCTATTGTCCTTTGAACATACTGGGGCCTACCCCTGTTGGTGTGAATGGCATTGGTCTCGCCAGTTCTTCTCGGGCCTGCAAAAGGCTTTCTTGTACTACTGGACGAGCTTGCACCGTTGTCTGAGATCTTTCCCATTTTTAACAGGCTTTCAATTCTCTCCCCAGCTATGACAACATCTGCGAAGCTAGTGGAAGAGAAAGCAGCCAACCTGTCAATATACGTTCCCTGGAGAGTGTTCATAAACATGTCTGCCATTTCTCTCTCAGACATTGGTGGTTGAACGGCAGCAGCCAATTGCCTCCACCTTTGGGCGTATTCTCGGAAACTCTCCCTCGAAGACTGTGACATTCCCATCAGGAGAGTCCTGTTGGGTGCCATATCTAGATTATACTGATACTGTCTGATGAAGGCTTCTGCCAGGTCCTTCCAGCATCTTATAGTTGCTCTTGTCAGATGGGAATACCATTCCCTTGATGCTCCAGTCAAGCTATCTTCGAAGTAGAACATCCAAAGCTTCTCATCCATTGTATAGGCCTTCAGCCTTCCCAGAAATGATTGTAGATGAGTCCGGGGGCATGAAGTCCCATTATACTTTTCGAAACAAGGAGGCTTGAACTTATGGGGGATCCTGACCCCATCTACCAACCCCATGTCCATGACGTCGAAGCCCAAAGAATTTTGAGACTCCAGTGATCTCAACTTCTCAGCTATTTCTTCCAATCGTCTATCATAAGTTTCCTCTCCGGCACCCATTACTGTATACTGGTCCTCCTGAGGATCTTCTTGAAGTACTCTGGCTGCTGTGGCTGTCCCTTGAATGTTGACTGGGATGTTGGCCTCTGGATGGAGATGGGGTCCAAAAACTGGGGGATTGACATGAGGTTGGACCCTCTCGTTGTTACTTGTGCCAGCAGTACCCGCATGGGGCTCCTCTTGATTCCTCCCTTCTACCAAAGCTCTGAGCCTCTCCTGGCTTTGAGCTAAATTGTTCATTACTTCCATGAATTGCGTTATCTGAGTTCTCATCTCCAACCTTTCGTTGGCCATCTGGTTTCTGACCTCCGTAAGGTCTTGCTGCATCTGATCCATCTGAATTCCCGGAAGGTTGTTTCTAGTTGGGTACCTGTGTGGCCTGTTGAGGGGAAATACCCGGCGGCGAGCAATAATTCCTGAATATCACAACAGAGGTTAGTAACAATAAAACAAAACCTACAAAACAAACAGAAGGGTTAGTATGCAATGCAGTTATGCTTATTTGTTCTCAAGGTATCCGGTTTGGTCTTCAGTTTTGACCCTTCCAGACCCTTGAAGATGTTGCTGTTGAAGTTGCTTTCGAAATAAACCCAGGTGGAAACTAACACAAATATATTACAGAAGGTGAAATAATACATCTTGTTCATTTTACAACACAAGCCCGCTAAGGGGTCAAAATACAGTACAAAAATAAAAGTACATGGAAAGAAAGCAACAACAAACAAATGATCAAACTCCGAGGCCAAACTCATCCTCACGAACTTCCTTGAGAAGTGCTTCGGTCACAGGATCAGCCGGGTGCTCCGTAAGATTTCTGATGAGAAGGTTTCTTGTTGCAACAGCTGCAGTCAACTTCTTGTTCTGACTTTGGTCCTTAGACCTCTTCACTCCAGCTCTGATTTCTAGCTCTGATATTTCCTTCTGGGCTACTGCCAGGGCTTTTTCCATCTGCTCCATCTTGTCCTGAACTCTCTTGTCTTCTAGAGTACGGGCCTCAGTGATCCGGACCCACCTGGCCTGACTCTCTTTCAAATACAAGTCTGTTCTTGCTCTCTGGAACTGGGCTTCATTACAAGCATTCTTCAGAATTTGCTCACCAGCCTTAGACTTGTTGATGTAATCTCCAGACTTCTCAATCTTAGTCAAGTGTTCCACTCTCAACTTCTCCAGTCTCTCAATCTCCCTCACACCTTCACTCCTCTCCCGGAGGGTCTTCTGCAAAGCCTGGGTTAACTTCTCATTTCTTTCCTTCAAGCTTTGAAACTCCTCCAGACTGATAGTGGCAGGGGGTGGTGCTGAAGATGACTCAGGCTTGTCTTCTATGGTAAAGGGCATTCCAGAGAACTGGGCCCTAGCATGGGACCACTCATAATATTGGACTGATGCCACATTATTGCACTTCCCCAGAATGGTGATTCCCTTGGTTTGAACATGATCCCAGGCCCAGGCAGCCTGCCTAACAGTTGCCAGACTAATCTTGTTCTCACAGTAGAGGGTCTCAACCAAGTCTTGTTCCCTTGGGGTATGAACCAGTGCATAGCCCAATTGCCTTCTGAACAGCAGAGGGTTGTAATTGATACTTCCCTTAACTCCTATCAAGGGCACATTGGGAAAGTGACCACAGCTGGTGATTATATCTCTGCCCTTGGTGCTTTGAGTACACCATCTGATGTCTGCTGAAGTGAGAGTAGTGAGCCTCTTAGCCCAGTTGCTTTGCTGATGAGGATTTAGGAATGCATCTGTCCTGGGTAGATGCTTAAGAAGCCAAGCATGGAATAATGGAGCACAAATCCTCACTAATCTTCCCCTCTGTTTCTCATTCCTCTGGTGCACTGAGTAATAGAGATCTCCTAGCAAAGTTGGCACTGGGTTCTTCAGGATGAACAAATGGATTGCATTCTTGCTGATGAATCGAGGCTCATCTGCAAACAACACAATTCCATATACACTTAAGGCCAACAGAGCACAAACAGCTCTCCACTCCCCCAGGGAAGCCTTCAGACTAGCTTGAGAAATCAGGAAGTCAAGATGAAAACCAGGGATCCCAGCTTTAGAGGTCATATGCTGCTCAATCAAAGCAGGTTCCAAGTGCAGAGCTTTTGCCACCTCTCCATTGCTGGGAAAGACCATTTCAGGGTCGAAAGGAATTTCCCTCTTGATAGGCAAACCAATCAAAGATGAGTATTCTTCTAAAAGAGGCCCCAACTGGAAGTCTTGAAAGGTGAAACATCTCAATGGGGGGTCATAAAACTGAATGCAGGTGTGGATCAAACTCCTCTGAGATGGGTCCAGATCCATGACCAAGTCAAGTATATCCCCATAATGCTCCCTGAACAAAGGCATGTGCTCTGGAGTGATCAGGGTTTGGATCCTCCTGATGTCTGATAAATCTGGTTGGAAGAAATGATAGGTGATGTTGCTTTTCTTTGGAGCCATGATGCTGAGACTGAGTAGAATAAGTGCTGGTGAAGATGCTGAGGAGAGGGCCACTGACTGGCTAGTGCAAGTGACTGAAGTATATGGCTGACAAACTGAAGCAAGTGCTGGTGGAGATAGGTCAATATAGCAGATGGGGTCAAAACCAAAACCAGATGAATATGGATACCCTGAAACACAAATAAGCAAATGTTAATATGATGCAATGGGTATGTATGCAAATGATATGCAAAGGGTTGTGACTGAGCTGGATCTGATCAAAATGCCCTGATATAAGTCCATGTGTGTTCAAGAATTCCAGATGGAGGTCTATAAATCCAGTAACCAAGGTGGGGGACTCAAATAAAGAGCCACATGTCCAGTGTTTTAGGATCACAAGAACTGTCCAACATGGAGTATTCTTAACAAAGTCAAAGTAACAGGGTATTCTGAGGTCAAGGTACCTGCAAACCTGCAAACAGCCCAACCCCCTCACAGGTGGTGATCTAGAACAAGGATCCTCAGACTTGGATCAGTTATGAGAAGTGTAAACACTTCTAACTCGGAGGTACAGTGTTTACAATAACCATAACAATTCCTCCTCTAATTCACCTCAGTTTCTGAAGGTCAATACTAAAAGGTCATCCAGACTTAGCAGGCTTCCCAGATAGCCCTAGCATTGCAGGAAATCTGCAACACAGAGTTCTCAAGAAGAAACCCATATCTGAACCGTGTTTCATATTCCCGCACCAGACCGAAATGGAATGGGAAAGAATATGATCCACTCTAGCCTAGGTGTCACTCAGGTCCCAGGTATAGGACCTTAACTCTCAATGAATCACCCTCCCACCAAGGCAAACAACAGATCCAGCCAGCAACAATGACAATATGATATATAAATGCAGCAAAGAAAGCAGTAAAGTAAATGTACATAAAGCAATAAACAAAAATAAATACAAGCACAAACAAGCACATAACACCCCAGTAAACACAAATCAAACAAACGCTAGGAGGAACCCACAAAAAGAACCAGAAGCCCTGGTTGCAGTATAAGGGTCCCCAGCAGAGTCGCCAAGCTGTCGCTCCCGACAAATGAAGCAGGGTCAGATGAAGGTACAGACGCGAACGGTCGGCGAGAGGGACAATGAGAACACACAGCCGTGAACTCACTGGAGATGAAAAGAGTCGCCAGCTAGGCATTTTTATCCCGGAGGAAAGGTAATGCTGCATAGACCTAGAAAGATACGGATAAGACGGTTGCGAACCAGAGAGACTGAGAAAGGGGGTTGGTTACAACCTGGGAAGGTATTAGCACCCAGATTGTCCGCCGTACTCGACGGGATCCACGCTTAAAAGATTTGTGTTTTAAAGGGGTAGTGTCAGTGCAATTTGTGTGTAAGATAGCTGGAAAAGGTATACAGGTGTCAGTGTAAGTGTATAAGTGATATGAAGTATGAAAGTGTCAGTGTAAGAAAGGAGTGAAATGCTCATGACAATGAGGCTAAGAGAAAGATGCTGGAAAGAGGGGGAATGTACAGAGACTTTTGTTCGATAACCGTTAAGTTATGCCTACGTATCCTCTCGTGCAATGAGGAAGTCAGAACACCGTAGTTCGACCCAAAGAGACTGAAAGGTGAATTGACTTGTGAACTGCTTGCTTGTCAATGCTCAAGTGTATGATCTGTCTGGCACAGATGTTGACTGTCTTGCATTAGACGGAAGAAGCAAGTTCTCGTTTGTGAGTGAAGGTGATGAGAAAAGAATCCCGAAGGAGACGATTATTGTTTGTTTTTGTGTTTTCAGTCTTTTATTGTTTTTTTGGATTTTGTCATAAGTTAATGAGCTTAAGTCTAAACCAATGGGTTAGTAAACTCATCACATCTTCCCTCTGATTAGGGGTAATGAGAATACCTTAAGTGTGAAGTCAGATTCTCACACTTAATCACCTTTGATGCAGGATTAAGATCATTAACCTACTTGTGATTATTTAGATGTTTTTGTGATTTTGTTTAGTGTTGAGTAATGAGGTTAAGCCATAATCATGGATTAAACAGACTCATTACACCATCCTAAAAGAAGGATGATAGATGAGAATGTTTAAGCTGAGGAAAACTCCTCAACTTAATCCATGATTAGGGATTAAACTCATGACAAAACAAGCCTTTGATTAAGTGGATTTTATTTAATGGTATGATGATGAAGTGAGTTTTATTGTTTGTAAGACAACTTGAGGGGGACTTGTCCATTAACACTAGGGTTAGTCCTTCTTAACCAATTAAGGAAGAATTAGAACCCTAATGCAAGGCCCAAGTTACAAGTGTGATGTCTTGATGATTATTAGATGAATTGATTAAGAGATTTAAACACATTAAGGGTTTAATACTTAGGATTAAAGTTATACACTCCATCCTAAAAGAAGGATGCAGGCATAAGCTTAATCACAAAGTCTTAAAGCCTTTAGGGTTTAGTCCCTGATTATGAGGTGAGAAGAGAAGACTCAATGAGAGACACAAAGGTAAAACTATGGGGGGAGACTAATCAAAACCCTAATTCATTGTCATGCTTGGTTTATCCTAAGGTTTGTGAGGTTTTCAAGGACAATCTTCAGAGGAGCCACCAGGAAGCAGATGAATAAGATCAAGAGAAGCAAAGTGACTTGCTTCATTCAAGAAGTCAAGTCACTTGAAGAAAGAAAGTGGGAAGAGGAAGAATGAGCAAGCTCAAACTCAAACACATATAAGAATGCAGCAATGGATGCAAGAGAGATGAAAAGAAAAGTTATGAGAAGTGAAGGCAAATTCACTTCTCAAATTTACTTACCACCTGAAATGTTAGAAAGAAATGCAATGCAATGCAAGATGAGATGAAATGGTATGATGCTAAGCAAAACCAGAAGCATGTTGATGATGATTATGGTGTTATGAGGTGCTGCAAACATGAGGCAAGACATGGGGATGTTCATACAAGATCATGGATGCAAATGATGCAAGTTAAGGAGCATGAACAAGCATGAAATGTTATGAAGCATACAAGACAAATGGCATGGCAAATATGAGATGCAATGATCAAAGATGCTTTCTATATGTCTTAAGATGCCAAATGAATCACAAGAATGCACAAAATGCAAAGACAAGTCATGTTATGCAAGGAAATGCAAGAAGGATGCAAGAGAAATCCCAAATTAGGGTTCATGGATCAAACATCAAACAAAAACCCAAAACAGAAGCAAACCCTAAGATAAAAAATGGAAAATGACATCCAAGGAAACCCTAAACCTATAATGAACCCCTGCCCAAAGGGGAACTCTCAACTCCTAACCAAACTCAAGATATGATTTTTACAAGTTATTAGGGTTTTTTAGGGTTCTTAACAAAAGAAATGCCAATCAAATTGAAAATGCAAGATCAAATCATGGCCATTTTACCCTAGAAACTACATGCTAAACATAACACAATGCAAGAAGAATCAATGTCTCAACCTTCTCCAATAGGCAGAAATGAATTTTTGAACTTATGATCAAAATAATGCATAAAAAATGATTTAATTCAATGAAAAATTCTTAAAATGCATCAAGATCAAAAAAGAAATTTGGTTTGAAGGTTGGACAATGTTTCTAAATGTCTTAGAACATTTCATGAATTTTTTTGTAATTTTTAAATACCTAAAAGTATTTTTAATTAATTAATTTCCATTAATCAATTAAAAATAATCTTTTAAATATTTAAAAATACCTTTTTAATGATAAAAAATAAAATAAAAATGTTTTTGGGTCTTAAAAATTAATAAAACTCTTAGGAAAAAGTTTCATAATTTTTAAGAATTTTTTGCTATTTTAAATTAAATATGCAAATAAAAAGAAAAGAAAATGAATTAAAGTGAAATAAAAAGAAAGTCAACAGAAAGGATGGCCAGGATTGAGTCTGCATTTAAATGGATTGACCACGCGCCAGATCCAAGGGTCCATGTTGCTTCTGGGTTAATTAATTAAATTATGATTAATTAAACTTAAACACGTGGATTAGGGCTAAACAGAGAGATCTGGACCACACATGCGCGCGGGAAGTCCACTAAGTCAACTGATCTCACGCTCCACATTCAAACTGGCTTAATGACTGGATTAGGGCACAAATTACTTTCAGGTGACCGGAGAGAAGCTCCGGTCATCTTCTCCGGCAACCCCAAACTTCAAACTCCTCTAAAACGTATCTAAAACAAAATCTAAAAACACAGAAATACTTCCCACTCACTCACGAATCATAACCCTCACTCAAAACAAATTTATTCTTCCTAACATGGCTGAATCGAAGCAAGAAAGAATTAGGGCACGCAAGTTTCAGAAGCTAATTAAATGCTCAAATCAAAGCCATTTCAAAAACTAAGGACATCAGGATGATCAGTGAATCACATAGAACAAGTTTGGAACAAAAGAAATGATTTCTGGAAAAATAATTTTCAAGCTACCTGAGATTTGGAGCTTTCAGTTTGAGGACTTTCTGGCCACTTCTCCTTGTGCAATCCACTCCACTTGGTCCACAGAAGATACTTGAATGCTCAAAAGGAGTTTAAGTTGGCTGGATAGTGAGATTCGACAGCTTCTGCTCAAGCTTGATCAGAAATGGCAATGGAGTTTCTGGCACTTTCAGGTCATGGTGAGGGGTTGTTTATGATCCTGAGGATGAATGGAGAAGCTTTACAAAGTTTGTTTGACTGTTTGTGAGCTAGGATGAGAGTTTCGAATGAAACTGCAAGCTGGTGTCAAAATGGTGCAGTGATGTTGTAGCTTGTTTAAGGCTTGGTTCTTGGTTGCTTTGGGCTCAATGAGACATGGTGAGATGATTGGTAAAGATGGTTTGGATGTATGTGAGCTGGGCAGAGAGTTTCGAAGGCAAAAGCAAGATGGAGTGTTCTTGTGTTTGTGTGTGTTTTTTGATGTTTCAACCTTGCCTTCTCATATCTTTGGCTTGCCAAGGGATATTGTATTATAATCCTATAGGTCAGATGATGTGACCTGGCCTATAGTGATTGGTAAGTTTACTTTTGCAAAATGTCCATTTCTTTGTAAGAGAAGGCATGGCTTGATCTAGGCTTGGTACAAGGCATGGGCTATGCGCAGCAAAATGAGGGGAAAGAGTCAGCTTGGTTCAGCACCCAATGTGGCAAGTTGGTGAAGTGTTATGAGTGCTTTTGCAAGTTGTTGCTTTATGGACTTTCATGATAAAAATGCCTTGTTACATGAACTAAACACATGTGATCTTGGTTCAAATTTGATTTTTAGGACTTAGAGAATGCTTATGTGCTGGTTTGATACCAATTAGAAGTTGCAATTTGACTTAGCACATGATTTTGCAATTTTCACACTTAGGGCATGCCTTGAAAATCAATGATTTTTGCCAACTTTGCATTGCCATAACTTTTGATCCAAGAAGAGTTTGATCATGTTCTTGTACTTTTTGAAAAGGGAAAAATGTATTCTACAACTTTCATGACCAAAGTTTTTTTATTTGAAGCATTTTTGGATCAAGAATCAAGGCTTGAAAAATGACCTAAAATGAAGCAATCTTGAAAAGTCAACTATGCCCAAAAAGTCAACACTTGCAAAAACTTGTAATTCTTGATTTTTGTGAACTTCAACCTTCTTCCATGATCAAATAAAGATCATATACACTCAAAATGATGAAGATCACCCATTGGTTGGGTCATTGGGGGCCTCAGATGCCCTGATTTTACACTGACTTGTCTGAAAAGTCAACCTTTGATCAGATGACTTCCCCATGGAATTTCTTCATGAAAATTGATATGCATACTCCCTATACCATATAGTGATCCATGGAAACAAGAATGACCAAAAATTTTGGGGTTATGGCCTCTGAAACCAAAACCCTAATTTTAGGTCAACTGTGCAGTTCAACCTGGCTCTGCATCCACTCAAGCCCTAGTTCTTGTGATTCCTCTGCAATTCTTGACTTTGAGGAGATGGAATATGATATAAGAGAACACATGGACCCCTTTGAGTTGATCAGTGGCCTTTGGAGTGGCTCAAGAAGCTCTGGGATTGCTCAGATCACAAACCCTAGGTGCAGATGCCTTTGAAGCTATGCAGTGAAACAAAAAGTGAAATATGAGATGATATGATTGTGTTTATGCATATGAAAATGATCACAAGCCATGGTGTGAATGGGTGAGGGGAAATTTGGGGTGTTTACAGTCTTCATCAGGGAAGTCAAATCTCATAGGCTGGTAATCATCAATAGGCTGCTCAGCAAGATATTCCGACAATACACTGCCCTTGATGGCTTTCTGAGATGTGTATTGGATGTCATATTCTGTGAGAATCATTTGCCATCTTGCAACCCGTCCGGTAAGCGTTGGCTTCTCGAATATATACTTAACTGGGTCCATTTTGGAGATCAATAAAGTGGTGTGGGTCAACATATACTGTCTCAGTCGGCGAGCAGCCCACGCTAAAGCACAGCAAGTTTTCTCGAGCAGTGAATAACGTTGTTCACAGTCGGTAAACTTTTTGCTTAGGTAGTATATTGCATACTCTTTTCGACCAGACTCGTCATGCTGGCCCAACACACACCCCATTGACTCTTCTAATACTGTCAAGTACATTATCAGAGGTCTTCCTTCAACTGGAGGCATAAGGATTGGAGGTTCTTGCAAGTATTCCTTGATCTTGTCAAAAGCCTTCTGGCAGTCTTCGTTCCACCTGACCGTTTGTTCTTTCCTCAACAATTTGAACAAAGGTTCACAGGTTGCCGTAAGGTGAGATATGAACCTTGAGATGTAGTTCAATCTACCTAGAAACCCTCGAACTTCCTTTTCAGACTTCGGTGCAGGCATCTCTTGAATAGCTTTGACTTTAATAGGGTCAACTTCAATCCCTTTCTCGCTCACAATAAATCCCAGCAGCTTACCGGATCGCACCCCGAATGTGCACTTGTTGGGGTTTAACATCAGCTGGTACTTCCTCAGACGCTTGAACAGCTTTAGCAGATTTACCAGGTGATCTTCTTCAGTAAGGGACTTGGCAATCATGTCATCCACATAACATTCTATCTCTTTATGGATCATATCGTGGAATAATGTCACCATAGCCCGTTGATACGTTGCACCAGCATTCTTCAGTCCAAATGGCATTACCTTGTAACAGAACGTGCCCCAAGGTGTGACGAAGGTTGTCTTCTCCATGTCTTCAGGTGACATTTTAATCTGATTGTATCCTGAAAATCCGTCCATGAAGGAGAATACCGAGAACTGAGCCGTGTTGTCCACCAATACATCAATGTGAGGTAATGGGAAGTCATCTTTCGGGCTAGCTCTGTTCAGATCCCGGTAGTCAACACACATCCTTACTTTGCCGTCTTTCTTAGGCACAGGCACAATATTAGCAACCCACGGTGGATAGCTAGTTACAGCAAGGAACCCGGCGTCCCATTGCTTTTGTACCTCTTCTTTGATTTTCATTGCCATGTCTGGGCGAGTACGGCATAGCTTTTGTTTAACCGGTGGGCATTCTTCTCTTAAAGGCAGCTTGTGCACAACAATGTCGGTGTCCAACCCTGGCATATCTTGATAAGACCAAGCAAACACGTCCACATACTCTTGAAGCAGGTAAATCAGTTGTCTCTTCACTGAGTCTTGCAAGCAGGCCCCGATTTTAACTTCTTTCACGTCTTCATCTGTACCAAGATTAATCGTTTCAACCTCCTCCTGATGAGGAGTGATAACCCTTTCCTCTTGTCTCAATAATCTGGCTAGCTCTTCAGGAAGCTCATATTCTTCTTCAACCCATTCATCAGCTTGATTGATTGGATTGTCAAAGTCATACGAAGTCATAGCCGTGCTGTTGTCGGTGCAGTCTGGAAGGCACTCTCTACAAGGGTTCAGTTTGTTCATTTTAGTGATTTGATTTTAATCTTGTTTAGAAAAGTGAAATAAAGTTGTCATTTTGAAAACATTGCCATTTATTTTTTTTGTACAAAAAGAAAAATGGAAAAATAGTGAGCAGAAAAGGAAAAAACTCATTTGCAAAAGATGTCTGATATTTCATTGATTAATCTTGTTGCACAAAAATTACAGATGGCCCGATTACAAAATGAGTCTTGTCATCTTGGGCAAGATGCAAGACTTGATGCATGCTATAAAAAATACAGGAAATAATAATTACTCTGCATGAGTAACTCTTATAATTTCCTGGGAAAACCAGTTTGAGATACTGCTCCCCGGGATCTTTGGGCGGATCCAACTCTCCAGGTTGCGGTCGCTTTCATCCTCGTCTTCCAAGTTGTTGACAACATCAGGGGTGAGCATCCCCCCACTAACAAAGTTGGGCTCCTTAGCAGCCTCTGCTTGATCTCGTTGAGTTGTTTTGTAACCCAACCCAAATCTATCCTCTTTCTTCTCTACGAGCAGCAACTTGCCCCAGCCTTGGGCAGTCCCTTCTTCAACAACCTTCCGGGCTTGTTGATAAGATGTCATTGAGGTTCCAGGTACAGCAGATGTTTCATTTATGTTCAAGGCCTCAAACCCTTGACTCATAGTTTCGTGGATCTCCCCATCCATCTCAATGTATTTGTAGGTAGCCAGGTGGCTAACAAAAATATCCTCCTCTCCACAGATAGTAACGACTTGGCCCTCCCACTCGAATTTTAACTTCTAGTGAAGGGTTGAGGTCACGGCGCCAGCGGCGTGAATCCATGGCCTACCCAATAGACAGCTGTAGGCAGGCTGTATATCCATCACGTAGAAGGTCGTTTTGAAAGTTTGTGGGCCAATCGTTATAGGCAGCTCAATTTCCCCCAGAACTGATCTCTTAGAACCGTCAAAGGCTCTCACCACCAGGTTGTTGGGCCGTAATGCCAATCCGTCATACTCTAGCTTCACAAGGGCTTTTTTAGGTAAGACATTGAGGGATGACCCTGTATCTACCAGCACGTGGGAAAGAACTGCACCTTTACACTCCATGGTAATGTGCAAAGCCTTGTTATGATTGCGGCCTTCCGTAGTCAAATCAGTGTTGGTAAACCCTAGCCCATGACTAGCATTAACATTTCCAACCACAGCTTCCAACTGATTGACGGTGATCTCTTCTGGCACATAAGCTGCGTACAAGACTTTTAGTAGTGCGTTCCGATGAGCCTCGGAGCACATAAGCAATGATAGAATAGAGATCTTGGAAGGCGTCTGGTGAAGCTGGTCCACTATCCTGTAATCACTTTTCTTGATGATTCTCATGAATTCATCAACTTCTTGATCAAAAGGTGTTTTCAAAGCTTCTTTAACAATTTGCTCTTCTTGCACCAAGCCCTTCCCCTTCGCCTTGGCAGCAGCCTCTGCTTCAGCAGTGGGTCTTTGACTTTGTGGGACAAAGAGACGTCCGCTTCGAGTGAAGTCTCCGCCTCCTCCCACATTATCTATTTGTGGTGCATGGGTTGATGATTCAAGAGTGATTTTCTGTCCTCCGCAGTATAGATCAGAGCCGTAATGCCAGGGGATGGCATTACTGCTTTCATAAGGTACTGGTCCAGGCACTGTGATAGTGACTGGACTGATGGCAGCTGCAGAAGGGACCATGATAGTTTGCGGATCGTAGTATATTGTGACTGGTGCTCTGATGGGAGTGGCACTTTGTGAGTTGTAGGCGGAATCATTTTCAGGATCATAATAAATTGTGACCGTTGAGATATTTGCTGCTGAAGTTGTAGGAGACATTGTTGGAAGGATGGGTGTTGCTGTTGTAGGAGATTCTGAATGAAGGGGTGCTGAAGTTGTAGAAGGGATGTTTGTTAATATCTGGTCCGTTGAAGTAACAGATGAAGTATTTGTTGACGAGATTGAAGAGTTGCTTGGAACAATGGTTGTTGTATTTGTAGAAGACTCGGGGATTGTAGTTAAGGAGATTGCTGGATTGGTAGGTATTGATGTTGTGATTTGAAGCAGGCCACTCTGGATGAGACCATCTATGCCATCTCTCAAGTTATCACAACCATTCACTGAAATGTTGCAATAAGCACACCCTAGCTCACATCCTGGGAATATTTGACATTCGAGGAGTTGAGCTTTAATCTCTACCAACGGTGTCCGAATCTGACCCACACTGGTTATCAAGTAAGACGGCTTGTCTTCTTCAATAGCATTGATTCTGGGACCTCCGTGGTTTGGCATAGGGTTCTTGTTAACATTTGGTGGTGGTGCAAAATTTAGAGCCTTAGAATCTACCAAGTCCTGGACCTTCATGTGCAAAGCTCTGCACTTCTCTATACTATGGACAGGTGCATTCGAATGAAAAGCACATCTGGCGCTGGCGTCATAATTTCTGGGTAGACTGGCAGGATCCGGAGGTGCCAACGTCCTTAGCTCAACCAGGTTGAGTTTCAGGAGTTGTGGCAGTAATGTGGCATACGGCATAGGGATCGGATCGATCGCCCTATTGGCCTGAGAAGGTCTCTGTTGGAACGGTCTTTGCTGATTGTTGTTGTTGGTGTTGGTGTAGTTTCTCTGAGGAGGATACTGATTCTGTTGTTGATAACTTTGTTGCTGTGGTTGATAAGCTGGTTATGGATGAATTGGAGCGGGAATGGTGACTGCTGCCATAGACCTATGAACATACTGGGGTCTTCCCCTGCTGGTATGGATAGCATTGGTCTCACCAGTTCTTCTTGGGCCTACAAAAGGCTTCCTTGTGTTGCTGGATGAGCTGGCACCGTTGTCAGAAATCTTGCCCATCTTTAATAGGCTCTCAATTCTTTCTCCAGCTATAACGACATCTGCAAAGCTGGTAGAAGAAAAGGCAGCTAGCCTATCAATGTATGTCCCTTGGAAGGTGTTCATAAACATATCTGCCATCTCCCTCTCTGACATAGGTGGCTGGACAGCAGCAGCCAGCTGTCTCCACCTCTGGGCGTACTCCCGGAAGCTTTCCCTGGATGACTGTGACATTCCCATCAGGAGGGTCCTGTTGGGAGCCATATCCAAATTATACTAGTATTGTCTAATGAAGGCCTCTGCCAGGTCTTTCCAGCACCTGATGGTTGCCCTAGTCAGATGAGAGTACCATTCCCTTGAAGCTCCTATTAAGTTATCCTCAAAATAAAACATCCATAGCTTTTCATCCATGGTGTATGCCTTCAACCTCCCCAGAAAGGATTGCAAGTGGGTCCGCGGGCAGGAAGTCCCGTTGTACTTTTCAAAACAAGGAGGCTTAAACTTATGGGGAATCCTGACCCCGTCCACTAAGCCCATGTCCATAACATCAAAACCCAAAGAGTTTTGGGACTCCAAGGATCTTAATTTTTCAGCAATTTCATCCAGCCTTCTGTCATAGGCTTCCTCCCCAGCTCCCATCACTGTGAACTGGTCTTCCTGGGGGTCTTCTTGCAGTACCCTGCCTGTAGTGGCAGTCCCTTGCACATTAGCAGGAATGTTGATCTCTGGATGAAGGTGGGGTCCAAATACAGGGGGGTTGATGTGAGGTTGAACCCTCTCATTGTTGCTTGTCCCAGCAGTCCCTAGATGGGGGTCTTCCTGATTCTGCCTCTCTACCATTGCTCTTAATCTCTCTTGGCTTTGAGCCATATTATTCATCACCTCCATAAATTGTGTCATCTGAGCCCTCATTTCCAATCTCTCATTGGCCATTTGGTTCCTGACCTCTGTAAGGTCCTGTTGTACCTGGTCCATCTGTATACCCGGAAGGTTGTTACGGGTTGGATATCTGTGTGGACGGTTGAGTGGGAACACCCGTCGGCGAGCAATAGTTCCTGAAATCACAACAGAGTTAGCAACAAACAAGACAAAACCTACAAAACAAACAAAGGGTTAGCATGCAATGCAGTATGCTTATTTGTTTCCAAGGTATCCGGCTTCGCACTTGGTTTTGACCTTTCCAGACCCTTGAAGATGCTGTTGATGTTGCTTGAAAGAAATTCAGATGGAACAGACTGGTACATATATTAAAAAGCAAATGATACATAGTTTTTTTTTTTACAATACATGCCCTCTGAGGGGTCAAAATACAACACAAGAAAATAAAAGTACATGAAATGAAAGCAACAACAAGCAAAAGTCAGACACCAAGACCAAACTCATCCTCCTGAACTTCCTTGAGAAGTGCTTCAGTCACAGGATCAGCCGGACGCTCTGTGAGGTTCCTGATAAGGAGATTCCTGGTAATAATTGCTGCAGCTAGCTTCTTGTGTTGACTCTGGTCCTTTGTCCTCTTCACCCCAGCTCTAATCTTCAACTCTGAGATCTCTCTCTGGGCTGCTGCCAGGGCTTCCTGTTGCTCTTTTGCATTAGCCTCCAACTGCTCAATCTTGTCCTGAGTCCTCTTATCTTCCAGAGTACGAGCTTCGGTGATCCTGACCCACCTAGCTTGACTCTCCTTCAGATACAAATCAGTCCTGGCTTTCTGGAACTGGGCTTCCTTGTAGGCATTCTTCAAGATCTGCTCTCCAGCCCTAGACTTCTTGATATAATCCTCTGACTTCTCAATTCTGGCCAGATGCTCCACTTTCAGCTTCTCTAATCTCTCAATATCCAACCTACCATCACTCCTCTCCCAGAGGGTCTTCTGTAGAGCCTGAGTCAACTTCTCATTTCTCTCTTTCAAATTCTCAAACTCCTCTAAGCTGACAGTGACAGGAGGTGGTGCTGAGGATGGCTCAGGCATATCTTCCATGGTGAAGGGCATCCCAGAAAATTGAGCCCTGGCATGGGACCACTCATAGTACTGTGCTGATGCCACATTGTTGCACTTCCCCAGAATGGTTGCTCCTTTAGTCTGAACATTGTCCCAGGCCCAGGCTGCTTGCCTGACAATAGCCAGATTAGGCTTGTTCTCATAGTAGAGAGTTTCAGTCAAATCTTGTGCCTTAGGAGTGTGGACCAGTGCATAGCCCAGTTGTCTTTTGAATAGCAGAGGGTTGTAATTGATGCAACCCTTTACTCCTATCAGGGGTACATTGGGAAACTTCCCACAACTGGTAATGATGTCCCTGCCTTTTGTACTTTGAGTGCACCACCTGATATCAGCTGAGGTCAAAGCAGTGAGTCTTCTAGCCCAGTTTCTTTGCTGGTGAGGGTTCAAGAATGCATCAGTCTTTGGCAAATGCTTGAGCAGCCAAGTATGGAACAAGGGAGCACAGCATCTCACTAATCTTCCCCTCTGCTTTTCATTCCTCTGGTGAACTGAGTAGCAGAAATCTCCCAGTAAGGTGGGCACTGGGTTTCTCAGGATGAAAAGATGGATTGCATTCTTACTAACAAACTTAGGCTCATCTGCAAATAAAATAATCCCATATATGCTCAGGGCCAATAAAGCACAGACTGCTTTCCATTCTCCTGAAGAAGCCTTTAAAGTAGCCTGAGATATTAAGAAATCCAGATGTAGACCAGAGACTCCAGCCTTGGTGGTCATATTCTGTCCAATCAGAACTGGTTCCAGATGCAATGCCCTTGCCACTTCTTCATTACTTGGAAAAGTCATCTCAGGGTTGAAGGGGACTCCACCCCTGATAGGTATACCAACCAGTGATGAATACTCCTCTAATAAAGGTCCCAACTGAAAGTCTTGAAAAGTGAAACACCTCAGAGGGGGATCATAGAACTGCAGGCAAGTATGAATCAGGCTCCTCTGTGAAGGGTCCAAATCCATAACCACATCAAGTATGCCTCCATAGTGTTCCCTGAACAGTGGTATATGGTCTGGAGTAATCAGGGTCTGAATCTTCCTGATGTCAACTAGCTCTGGCTGAAAGAAATGATAGGAGATGTTACTTTTCTTAGGTGCCATGTTGCTGAAGAATGGCTGAGACAGATGGAGGAAAATACTGATGATGGGCCACTGACAGGCTGAGACTGATGATGCAGGTAGCTGATAGCTGAAGTAGATGCTGATGAAGATAGGTATATGCTGATGATGGGGTCAAAACCAAGCCAAAAATAAAGTATGGATACCCTGAAATACAAATAAGCAAATGTTAAAATGATGCAATGATGATGTATGCAAATGATATGCAAGGGTTTGTGACTGAGCTGGATCTGATCAAGTGCTCTGATATAAGTCCAGGTATGTTCAAGAAATCCAGATGGAGGTTCATAAGTCCAGTAACCAAGGTGGGGGACTCAAATAAAGAGTCACATGTCCAGGGTTTAGAATCACAAGAACTGTTCCAAAATGGAGTACTCTTAATCAAAACAAAGTAACAGGGTATGCTGAGGTCAAGGGTACCTGCAAACCTGTAAACAACCCAACCCCCTCATAGGTAGTGTTCCAAAACAAGGATCCCCAGACTTGGATCAGTTATGAGAAGTGTAAACACTTCTAACCCGGAGGTACAGTGTTTACAATAACCATAAAAGATCCTCCTCTAATTCACCTCAGTTTCTGAAGGTCAATATTAAAGGTCATTCAGACTTAGCAGGCTTCCCAGATAGCCCTAGCACTACAGGAAATCTGCAGCACAGAGTTCTCAAGAAGAAACCCATATCTGAACCGTGTTTCATATTCCCGCACCAGACCGAAATGGAATGGGAAAGAACATGAACCACTCTAGCCTAGGTGTCACTCAGGTCCCAGGTATAGGACCTCAACTCTCAATAGAACACCCACCCACCAAAGCAACAAAACAAGATCCAGCCAGCACAGTATGACAGTACGATATATGCACAAAGCTATAAAGAAAGCAGTAAACAAACTGTACATAAAGCAAAAAGAAAAATAAATACAAATAAGCACAAATAGCATATAACACCCCAGTAAACACAAATCAAACAAGCGCTAGGAGGAACCCACAAAAAGAACCAGAAGCCCTGGTTGCAGTATAAGGGTCCCCAGTAGAGTCGCCAAGCTGTCGCTCCCGATAAATGGGAATGGCCCAAATAAAGGTACAGACGCGAACGGTCGGTGAAAGAGAACAATGAGAACACACAGGAGTGAACTCACTGGAAAAGAAAAGAGTCGCCAGCTAGGCATTTTTATCCCGGAGGAAAGGCAATGCTGCATAGACCTAGAAAAAGATGGATAAGAAGGTTGCGAACCAGAGAGACTGAGAAAGGGGGTTGGTTACAACCTGGGAAGGTATTAGCACCCAGATTGTCCGCCGTACTCGACGGGATCCACGCTTAAAAGATTTGTGTTTTAAGGGGGTAGTGTCAGTGCAATGTGTGTATAAAAGAGCTGGAAAAGGATGTATAGGTGTCAGTGTAAAAGAAATGTGAAGTGTAATATATATAGTGTCAGTGTGAGAAAAGGAATAAGATACTCAAGATCATGAGGTTAAAAGAATGATGCTGGAAGAGGGGGAATATACAGAGACTTTTGTTCGATAACTGTTAAGTTATGCCTACGTATCCTCTCGTGCAATGAGGAAGTCAGAACACCGTAGTTCGACCCAAAGAGACTGAAAGGTGAATTGACTTGTGAACTGCTTGCTTGTCTATGCTCAAGTGTATGACCTGTCTGGCTCAGGTGCAAACTGTCTTGCATTAGACGGAAGAAGCTAGTTCTCGTTTGTGAGTGAATGAGATGAGAAAAGAATCCCGGAGGAGACGATTATTGTTTGTTTTTGTGTGTTTTCAGTCTTTTATTGCTTTTGGAAGTTTGTCATAAGTTAATGAGCTTAAGCCTAAACCAATGGATTTAGTAAACTCATCACATCTTCCCTCTGATTAGGGGTAATGAGAATACCTTAAGTGTGAAGTCAGCTTCTCACACTTAATCACCATGGTGTAGGATTAAGATCATTAACCTACTTGTGATTAATTAGATGTTTTTGTTGTTTTTGTTTAGTGTTGAGTAATGAGGTTAAGCCATAATCCAGGATTAAACAGACTCATTACACCATCCTAATAGAAGGATAATAGATGAGAATGCTTAAGCTGAGGAAAGCTCCTCAACTTAATCCATGATTAGGGATTAAACTCATGACAAAACAAAGCCTTTATTAAGTGGATTTTATTTAATGGTGAGATGATGAAGTGAATTTTATGGTTTGTAAGACAACTTGAGGGGGACTTGTCCATTAACACTAGGGTTAGTCCTTCTTAACCAGTTAAGGAAGAATTAGAACCCTAATGCAAGGCCCAAGTTACAAGCTTGATGTCTTAATGATTATTATGTGAATTGATTAAAGGAGTTAAACACATTAAGGGTTTAACACTTAGGACTAAAGTTATACACTCCATCCTAATAGAAGGATGCAGGCATAAGCTTAATCACAAAGCCTTAAAGCCTTTAGGGTTTAGTCCCTGATTATGAGGTGAGAAGAGAAGACTCAATGAGACACAAAGGTAAAACTAAGAGGGGAGACTAAGCAAAACCCTAATCATTGTCATGCTTGGTTGTTCCTAAGGTTTGTGAGGTTTACAAGAGAAGATCTTCAAAGGAACCACCAGGAAGCAGATGAAAGGAGCAAAAAGAAGCAAAGTAACTTGCTTCATTTAAGAAGACAAGTCACTTGAGGAAAGAAAGTGAGAATAAGAAGAATGAGCAAGCTCAAACTTAAACACATAACAAAATGCAGCAAGGATGCATGAAGGAGATGAAAAGAAAATATGAGAAGTGAAGGCAAATTCACTTCCCAAAGTTACTTACCACCTGAAAAGTTAGAAAAAAGAAATGCAATGCAAAATGAAATGAAATGGCATGATGTAAATCAAAACCAGAAGCATATATGAGATAATAATGATGCTATGAGATGCTGAAAACATGAATCAAGACATGAGGATGATCATGTGAGCCAATGGATGCAGATGAAACAAGTTAAGAACCATAAACATCCATGAAAAGCTATGAGATACAAATGTCATACAACATGGCAAATACATGATGCAATGATCAAACATGCTTTCAATATGTTTTAAGATGTTCAATGAATCAAAAGAATGCATAAAATGCTATGGCAAGTCATGTTATGCAAGCAAATGCAAGATGAATGCATATGGAAGCCCAAATTAGGGTTTATGATCAAAGCATCAAACACAAACCAAAATCAGAAGCAAACATCAATATAAAAAATTGAAAATGCACTCAAAGCAACCCTAACCCTATACAAACTCACTGCCCAAAGGAAAAGTCCCAACTCTTAACCTAATGAAAGTTATGAATTTCCTAAAATTTCTAGGGTTTTAGGGTTCCTTAACAAGAAAAATGCCAAACAAATGGAAAATGAAATATCAAATCATGACAATTTAATCTCACAAACTACATGCTAAACACAATGCAATGCAAAAAGAATCAAGGTCCAACTCTCAATGGTTAGGCAGAAATGATTTTTTGAAGTTTGGATCAAAATAATGCCTAAAAAAGATTTTAATTCCATGAAAAATTCTCAAAAATACATCAAGATCAAAAAAGAAATTTGGTTTGAGGGTTGGACAATGTTTCTAAATGTTTTTAAATGTTTCATGAATTTTTTGGTGATTTTTAAATACCTAAAAGTATTTTTAATTAATTAATTCTCATTAATTAATTAAAAATAAACTTTTAAATATTTAAAAATATTTTTGAATGCAAAAAATAAAAAAATAAAAATGTTTTTGTGTTTTAAAAATTAATGAAAACCTTGATGAAAATTTTCATAATTTTTAAATGTATTTTGCTATTTTTAATAAATATGAGAAATAAAATATAAAGAAAATGAAATAAAAATACAAAGTATGCAGTATGAGTGGCTTAGATTGAAAGTTGGAAAATCCAGAGGCTATGCGTGCAAGTCAACAAGACTGGGAGTAATCAAGATCCAAGGCCCAGGTTCAAAGTTCTTAAACGCGCGTGATCTGATGGCTGAGGTTTGAAGTTGGTTTAATTAATTAAGATTTATTTAATTAAACAGGATTAGGGCATAATGACTCATCTGGGCCGTTCACAAGCGCGCGGGAAACAGCATCTAAGGGACGAGATTCAAAGTTGTGTAATTAATCAGGCTTAACCCTAATCACCCTCAGGCGACCGGAGATGAGCTCCGGTCGTCTTCTCCGGCAATGTCAAAACCCTAGCTTCTTCTATAGGCTACCCCAAGTCAAATTAAATGCCCAGAAACCTTCCCCTCCCCAAACTAAACCTAAATCCATTCTTAAAAACCATTTATCCACCATGAACAAAGAAGAACAAGCTCAAACTCAAACACGGGCAAAATTTCAGAGGAGCATTAAATGATCATTCCTTCATTATTTTCAAATCTAAGGACATCCCCATGATCAGCATAACACACACTTCCATTTTATAACAAGAAAAGCAAGCTCTGTGAAAAAGAGTTCTTGGCCATACCTGAGCTGGAAAGCTTCAATGGTGAGCTTCCAGAGTCTCCCACTTGTGCAAATGAACTTCTTTGACCCTCTTGAACTCAATGAGATGCTTCAAAGTTCTTGTGGATGGCTGATTTGAGAAGAAGTGTTCTGGTGCAGCAGATTCCACAGTCAGGATTTGTGAGGTTTCAAGCTACTTCAATGGTGGATTTTGGTTCTCTTGAGTGTGTATGATTGATTGGTGAAGAGGAATTGGGTGTTTGATGGCTGGAGAGGGAGATTCGAAGAAGAGGAGTTCTTGACTGATTTTTGTGAAGGTTGTGTTCTCCTTTGTTTCAATGACCAATGCCTTGCTATAACACTCCCAAGATGTATGAGTAGCCTGTGGAGCAGGTCAGTAGAGGTGGCTGCTCACTGTTCCAAGAGTATGGGAGTTTTGGCCAAAAAGTCAATGTGATTGGTACTTGCAGCATGGGCTATGGCAGCAGCTGTCTAAGGGCTTGTCCTGCCTCAGCTTGAGTCAAGGATGACCCTTAGATTGCTTGTGAATGTCTGCAACATGTGGATCATGAGCTATGATAGATCTTGCAACTTGGCCACTTGTGTTTTCTTATGATTTTGTGCTATGTACATGAGATGATTCTTGCTGAATTTTGTTGCATAATGTTTCATTTGGTCATGGCAATGCATAGAAAACAACTAGTGATCACATAGCTCATGGGAGAATGATTTTGCCAAGAATCCCTCTTTGCACCTTTATGGAAAATGACTTAAGGATCTTTGAAAATCAAAGCACAAAAGTGAAAAATCCCTTGGGCCAATTCTGATTTTAGGTCATGTGATGTTTGTGTAAAGGTTTGACATCAATTAGAAGTCACAAATTGCCTTGGTACAAGAATTTGCAAGTTTTCCATTTGGTGCATAACTTGAAATTTAGTGATTTTTGCCAACTTTGATGAGCCATAACTTTTGATCCAAAATGAATTAGGTCATGTTCTTGTACTTTTTGAAAAGGGAAAGATCTATTCTACAACTTTCATGACCAAAGTTTTTCCATTTGAAGCCTTTTTGAATCAAAAAGTAAGGGTTGAAAAGTTGCCTAAAATGACAAATTCATTAAAAGTCAAACTTGCCCAAAAAGTCAACTTTGCAAAAGACTTGAAATTCTTCAATTTTGTGAACTTCCAACTTATTCTATGATCAAATAAAGATCATATACATTCAAAATGATGAAGAACACCCTTTGGTTGGGTCATTGGGGGCCTCAGATGCCCTGATTTTGCACTGACTTGTTCAGAAAGTCAACCTTTGATCAGATGACTTCCCCAAGGAATTTCTTCATGAAAATTGATATGCATACTCCCTATACCATATAGAGACCAATAGAAACAAGAATGACAAAAAAATTGGAGTTATGGCCTCTGAAACCAAAACCCTAATTCTAGGTCATCTGTGCAGTCAAACCTGGCTCTGCTTCCATGCCAATCTCAGTTCTTGTGATTCTTTGACATTCTTGACTTTGAGAGGAGGTAATATGATGCTTGAACACACATGGACCTGTAATACCTCAAAATTTGCCCTCATTCTTTTTGCCCTAACTGGTTACCATTTTGCATTTCATCTGCATTTCTCACTAAGTCATTAACATTCATAATCATACACTGCATAGCTCGTAAGGCATGGCGTCAAAGTGATTCGGTGTATTGTGAGTTTGTCTGTATTCAAGGGTGTTTTAACTGACATTCAGGTGAAAGCAAGACTGATCTCCCAACATCATGAATGTTTTCAAGGTTCATCGGGTAGGGGTATTTTTGTCTTCATGATTTCTCAAAGGACTCAAGTAGGTTAGGGTGGATCAAGGCCATTAGTGGTATTCCTCGATTATCATGAAAATGTGGTATGGATTAGAAGATGGTGTTGAAGATAAGGTCCTTGAAGAAGGCAATTTGGATCTATGAATGGTTAGGGTTCGCGTTTAAATGTACAAAGTTGGAAGGATTGTGTTGATCTTTGGAGGTATCAGATGTTTGGAATTCGAGACATCCGTTGACATTATTCTAAGTTCACACAAGATTGGACGTAGTGTCCGAATTCGAGGTCCATTGGCCTAAGATCATGTTCGTTATCAATTAGATTCATTTTCCATAACCCATTTTGAACCATTTCTTAAGAACCAAATTCAAAAGATTTAGTTATAAATCTCTATCCATTTTTCCATGTCAATTTCTAAAACATCTTGGTTTTATACTTCTAGTCCTTGGCCAAAGTTAATAAAATAAATCCAATCATCCAAAAATCAGTATATATTATCCGGTTTTCGAAATTCTTTTCCAGT